>CM023839.1:11727500-12927500 GCA_013266295.2 Branchiostoma floridae x Branchiostoma japonicum
GTGGAAGAGTAGCTCAACTGTTCGTTGTGCTTGTTGAAGAGAGCTAGTCTAAGAAGAATATCCCCGGTAAATGAACCTGTAAGTACTGTATATCTGCATCTTCTCTGTTACCACCAAAATTTGATTGTCACCATCATAAGATATACATGTATAATTGGCATCATAAAGGCAGACATTACATGCAGTTGCTTGCAAATATTTCCTTCTGGTTTATTACATGATAACATCAGTACTTGACTTTTGTACTTCGGTAGAATTGACTTTGTTACATAATGCTGGGTAGCACTTTTCAATATATTAACTAAATCACTTAGTGATGTTTTTATTGCTTCCAGGTCTGACTGCCCAAGTTTGGAGTTGTGCTGCTGACCAGTTTTGTACTTGACCTCTGTCAATCTTCACATCAACACTGTCTTAGGTACTTGGGCTTGGTTCGAACTATTACCCTCTTCTTTCAACTATCTACAAAATTGATCAGGAGTTACTGTATTGTAAATACTAGAAGGCAAAATGCAATTGGCAATTGGCACTTTACCTTTTAGTGCTTGATATTTACATATTTGTACACTCTTACTTTAGTATATAGGTCCTCTTCACTGTGGATAAATATTGTAGATATCTAGACTTAGTCTAGTTAATATATAGCACTGTTTAGCAGTTTGCCATACATTGTATCCGTGACACTTGAATGTGCAATTAAGTTGATTGATTGTCATCATCAACATAAGTATCAACTTGAAGGTAAGTTTAGTCCTACTACTTCATTGTATGTACAAAGTACAAGCTCATAGTCATATGAAAAGTATTTTGTTGTCTACAAAGAAAGTTGCATAATCTACAATCATGTATAAAGCATTCCATGGCATGTCTTAAATGCTAGTAATTTGACAATTGACTGTAAAAGCACATTCTTTACTCTTTGTAGAAGGTCCCGTGCTCTTGACAGAGCCATAGGGGTGGTGCCCATCTCCATTTCTGTAGCCCTTGGGCGACACACAGTTGTGCAAGGCACTACAGCAGGGGGCTGGTCCGCTGGCAGTGCTGTGTGTTTGACCTTCCCACACTCTTTCTCATATGTGCTGAGTGCTAAGCAGAGAAAGAAATGTGTACCATTTTTAAAGTCTTTGGTATGACCCGGCCGGGGTTTGAACTCACGACCTCCCGGTTACAAAGCGAGCACTCTACCAATTGAGCTATTGCACTCTTTGTAAGTTAATAGCAATAGATGCCATATGTTGTACCTTGTACAATTGTCATGCTATTTGTTGATTGTTTGTCTTATATCTTGTACCAGGAGAGGGAGTGCATGATGGGTAAGAAGCCACCAGGTGTGCTGATGTTCCTCCTGGTTCTCCTTAAGGTGTTGGGAACAGTGGAAGCCTGCAGGTGTTCATCATCATCATCATCATCCTACTGCAGCTGCGTTGGTCAGAACCTCACCAGCGTACCTCAGAACCTCTCAACAACCATCACCAGCCTGAATCTGGAAGGGAACCAAATCACAACGTTAAGTCAGTCCGATTTCTCACGGTATAGGAGCTTGGAAAGTTTAGATCTTAGACAAAATCGCATTTCTACAATCAGTCCCAGAGCGTTTTATCACTGTTCAAACTTGACAAGATTATCACTTATGTTTAACCGTATAACAATCCTCAAAGCCGACATGTTTATAGGATTGGGAAACTTGGAGACACTTTTTATATACAGTAACAACATCAGTGATATTCAGGACGGCACATTCATTCCTACACCACAGCTGGATGTCTTGTACCTATCTAACAACAAGATAAAAACCAGAGCTGGCTATTTATCTCATTTTTTTAGTTCAGATAATTTTTTCATTCCATATACGTGCTAAGCACCTTTACCTGTGTTAACAAATAATTTTTTCACTAATAAGAGATTTCTTTGATTTAATAATAAGACTTTTAATCTCTTACTAGTGAAAAAATGAGTTAGCACCCCTCTAACTCATTTTTTCACTAGTAAGAGACTATAAAATCTCATAGAGTTTGTTATTACTGAAAAAATGAGTTAGAGGGGTGTTAACTCATTTTTTCACTAGTAAGAGACTCTATAGAATCCCATACTAGTGAAAAAATGAGTTAGAGGGGTGTTAACTCATTTTTTCACTAATAAGAGACTCTATAGAAACCCATACTAGTGATTAAATGAGTTAACACCCCTCTAACTCACTAATAAGAGACTCTATAGAAACCCATACTAGTGATTAAATGAGTTAACACCCCTCTAACTCATTTTTTCACTAATAAGAGACTTAAAAATCTCGTACTAGTGAAAAAATGAGTTAGAGGGGTGCTAACTCATTTAATCACCAGTGAGGCTTTCTCCAGTCCCTTACTAGTGAAAAAATAAATTAAGCCCTGCCTGGTTAGGCCTGTTCAAATCATTACATGGTCGTCGTCACCTGCCAAGATTAAATTACACAGCCCTAGGGGTGGCGGGCATAACTAGCCTTGGGGTGGTGGGCATAACTTAACTTAACTTTTAAGTTAAAACTCTATTTACGTCCTTGTTCACGCCGATCAGAGTTGGCAGACTTGCAGAGTTGGCATATATGCAGGCCCATGCACGTGGTATCCTGGTATCCGTATCCAGTCTGATCGTGTTCGGGGCTGCAAGAGCCCTGTCCGCCCGCCTCACATAGGTTTCCCCGGGGTGTATTTCACGAGAGATTGATTAGCCCTCCACGAACAAATCCCCAAGCATACTGTTTCTTATTAGCGTAACACTCCTACCGGGGCGGACTGTTGCACTTGGCGGGGGAAGCTATTAGAGCCCCCGAGGACACAGCCTGCCTGAACACCCAACACCCCCAATCACGTAAAACTGGATGGCAGGCTATTCACGTGGCGACACCGTGGGGGGGGGGGGGTGTTCAGATGGCTGTGTTTCAGGGCTGTGTAATTGAATCTTGGCAGCGTGACGACGACCATGTAATGATTTGATCAGGCCTAACCAGGCAGGGCTTAATTTATTTTTTCACTAGTAAGAAACTCGACACAACCTTTTATTAGTGAAAAAATGAGTTAAAGGGGTGCTAACTCATTTTTTCACTAGTAAACGTTCTTAAAGTCTCTTATTAGTAAAAAAATGAGTTAGAGGGGTCCTAACTCATTTTTTCACTAATAAGAGATTCTATGGAGTCTCTTACTAGTGAAAAAATGAGTTAGAGGGGTCCTAACTCATTTTTTCACCAATAAGAGATTCTACGGAGTCTCTTATTAGTGAATAAATGAGTTAGAGGGGTCCTAACTCATTCTTTCACTAATAAGAGATTCTATGGAGTCTCTTACTAGTGAAAAAATGAGTTAGAGGGGTGCTAACTCATTTTTTCACCAATAAGAGATTCTATGGAGTCTCTTATTAGTGAATAAATGAGTTAGAGGGGTCCTAACTCATTCTTTCACTAATAAGAGATTCTATGGAGTCTCTTACTAGTGAAAAAATGAGTTAGAGGGGTGCTAACTCATTTTTTCACCAATAAGAGATTCTATGGAGTCTCTTATTAGTGAATAAATGAGTTAGAGGGGTCCTAACTCATTCTTTCACTAATAAGAGATTCTATGGAGTCTCTTACTACTGAAAAAATGAGTTAGAGGGGTGCTAACTCATTTTTTCACCAATAAGAGATTCTATGGAGTCTCTTATTAGTGAATAAATGAGTTACAGGGGTCCTAATGTACTAGAGGATAAGATCGAGTCAGTGCAAAGAAGAGCAGTCAGATATGTCTTTAACGACTATAGGTACTCCACCAGTGTTACCCAGATTTGATCAGGCCTAACCAGGCAGGGCTTAATTTATTTTTTCACTAGTAAGAAACTCGACACAACCTTTTATTAGTGAAAAAATGAGTTAAAGGGGTGCTAACTCATTTTTTCACTAGTAAACGTTCTTAAAGTCTCTTATTAGTAAAAAAATGAGTTAGAGGGGTCCTAACTCATTTTTTCACTAATAAGAGATTCTATGGAGTCTCTTACTAGTGAAAAAATGAGTTAGAGGGGTCCTAACTCATTTTTTCACTAATAAGAGATTCTATGGAGTCTCTTACTAGTGAAAAAATGAGTTAGAGGGGTCCTAACTCATTTTTTCACCAATAAGAGATTCTATGGAGTCTCTTATTAGTGAATAAATGAGTTAGAGGGGTCCTAACTCATTCTTTCACTAATAAGAGATTCTATGGAGTCTCTTACTAGTGAAAAAATGAGTTAGAGGGGTGCTAACTCATTTTTTCACCAATAAGAGATTCTATGGAGTCTCTTATTAGTGAATAAATGAGTTAGAGGGGTCCTAACTCATTCTTTCACTAATAAGAGATTCTATGGAGTCTCTTACTAGTGAAAAATGAGTTAGAGGGGTGCTAACTCATTTTTTCACCAATAAGAGATTCTATGGAGTCTCTTATTAGTGAATAAATGAGTTACAGGGGTCCTAATGTACTAGAGGATAAGATCGAGTCAGTGCAAAGAAGAGCAGTCAGATATGTCTTTAACGACTATAGGTACTCCACCAGTGTTACCCAGCTGCAACACCAACTAGGCTGGCAAACATTACACCAGAGAAGGATGCAGGCCCGCCTGGTTTTGTTCTACAAAGCCATACATAACCTGGTGGCTATACCCACACTGGATTATATTACCAAACACTCTTACCCAACAAGGGGCCACACCCTCTTCGTTTCAACACGTTTAGCTGCAAAACACACACCTTCAGCTCCAGCTTTTTCCCTAGGACAATTCCGGAATGGAACTCATTACCTCAACACATTGTCTTACAAACCACAGTCAATACCTTCAAGTCGGGGTTGGCCCAGTACATGGGCCACCCCGATTCCCAGATTTAGACGGGACATGTTAGTGCGGCCCCCTCACTACTGCACAGTTATGTTTGTTAATATTTTTTGACACATATTTTTCTTTGTTGTCACGCCACCCACCGGCCGCACTAGCCGCGCACCCTGGGCGCGATGCCCCACTGTGGGCCTTGCCCAGTAATGTATATAGATAACTCATTCTTTCACTAATAAGAGATTCTACGGAGTCTCTTATTAGTAAAAAAATGAGTTAGAGGGGTCCTAACTCATTCTTTCACTAGTAAGAAGTTGAATATAGTCTCTTATTAGTGAATAAATGAGTTAGAGGGGTGTTAACTCATTTTTTCACTAATAAGAGATTCTATGGAGACTCTTATTAGTGAAAAAATGAGTTAGAGGGGTGCTAACTCATTTTTTCACTAGTAAGAAGTTGAATATAGTCTCTTATTAGTGAAAAAATGAGTTAGAGGGGTGCTAACTCATTTTTTCACTAGTAAGAAGTTGAATATAGTCTCTTACTAGTGAAAAAATGAGTTAGAGGCGTGCTAACTCATTCTTTCACTAATAAGAGATTCTATGGAGTCTCTTATTAGTGAAAAAATGAGTTAGAGGGGTCCTAACTCATTCTTTCACTAGTAAGAAGTTGAATATAGTCTCTTATTAGTGAAGAAATGAGTTAGAGGGGTCCTAACTCATTTTTTTACTAATAAGAGATTCTATGGAGGCTCTTATTAGTGAAAAAATGAGTTAGAGGGGTCCTAACTCATTCTTTCACTAGAAAGAAGTTGAATATAGTCTCTTATTAGTAAAAAAATGAGTTAGAGGGGTGCTAACTCATTTTTTCACTAATATATGATAATTTATTGGGCTAAAAGTACAAACAACGCATTAGCACCACTTATCTCCTTAACACGTCTTTTGCCCTCTTTTTCAAATACTAACTAAATAAATGTGCTAAATAGTCAGGTCTAAAACCAGAGCTGGCTATTTATCTCATTTTTTTAGTTCAGATAATTTTTTCATTCCATATACGTGCTAAGCACCTTTACCTGTGTTAACAAATAATTTTTTCACTAATAAGAGATTTCTTTGATTTAATAATAAGACTTTTAATCTCTTACTAGTGAAAAAATGAGTTAGCACCCCTCTAACTCATTTTTTCACTAGTAAGAGACTATAAAATCTCATAGAGTTTGTTATTACTGAAAAAATGAGTTAGAGGGGTGTTAACTCATTTTTTCACTAGTAAGAGACTCTATAGAATCCCATACTAGTGAAAAAATGAGTTAGAGGGGTGTTAACTCATTTTTTCACTAATAAGAGACTCTATAGAAACCCATACTAGTGATTAAATGAGTTAACACCCCTCTAACTCACTAATAAGAGACTCTATAGAAACCCATACTAGTGATTAAATGAGTTAACACCCCTCTAACTCATTTTTTCACTAATAAGAGACTTAAAAATCTCGTACTAGTGAAAAAATGAGTTAGAGGGGTGCTAACTCATTTAATCACCAGTGAGGCTTTCTCCAGTCCCTTACTAGTGAAAAAATAAATTAAGCCCTGCCTGGTTAGGCCTGTTCAAATCATTACATGGTCGTCGTCACCTGCCAAGATTAAATTACACAGCCCTAGGGGTGGCGGGCATAACTAGCCTTGGGGTGGTGGGCATAACTTAACTTAACTTTTAAGTTAAAACTCTATTTACGTCCTTGTTCACGCCGATCAGAGTTGGCAGACTTGCAGAGTTGGCATATATGCAGGCCCATGCACGTGGTATCCTGGTATCCGTATCCAGTCTGATCGTGTTCGGGGCTGCAAGAGCCCTGTCCGCCCGCCTCACATAGGTTTCCCCGGGGTGTATTTCACGAGAGATTGATTAGCCCTCCACGAACAAATCCCCAAGCATACTGTTTCTTATTAGCGTAACACTCCTACCGGGGCGGACTGTTGCACTTGGCGGGGGAAGCTATTAGAGCCCCCGAGGACACAGCCTGCCTGAACACCCAACACCCCCAATCACGTAAAACTGGATGGCAGGCTATTCACGTGGCGACACCGTGGGGGGGGGGTGTTCAGATGGCTGTGTTTCAGGGCTGTGTAATTGAATCTTGGCAGCGTGACGACGACCATGTAATGATTTGATCAGGCCTAACCAGGCAGGGCTTAATTTATTTTTTCACTAGTAAGAAACTCGACACAACCTTTTATTAGTGAAAAAATGAGTTAAAGGGGTGCTAACTCATTTTTTCACTAGTAAACGTTCTTAAAGTCTCTTATTAGTAAAAAAATGAGTTAGAGGGGTCCTAACTCATTTTTTCACTAATAAGAGATTCTATGGAGTCTCTTACTAGTGAAAAAATGAGTTAGAGGGGTCCTAACTCATTTTTTCACCAATAAGAGATTCTACGGAGTCTCTTATTAGTGAATAAATGAGTTAGAGGGGTCCTAACTCATTCTTTCACTAATAAGAGATTCTATGGAGTCTCTTACTAGTGAAAAAATGAGTTAGAGGGGTGCTAACTCATTTTTTCACCAATAAGAGATTCTATGGAGTCTCTTATTAGTGAATAAATGAGTTAGAGGGGTCCTAACTCATTCTTTCACTAATAAGAGATTCTATGGAGTCTCTTACTAGTGAAAAAATGAGTTAGAGGGGTGCTAACTCATTTTTTCACCAATAAGAGATTCTATGGAGTCTCTTATTAGTGAATAAATGAGTTAGAGGGGTCCTAACTCATTCTTTCACTAATAAGAGATTCTATGGAGTCTCTTACTACTGAAAAAATGAGTTAGAGGGGTGCTAACTCATTTTTTCACCAATAAGAGATTCTATGGAGTCTCTTATTAGTGAATAAATGAGTTACAGGGGTCCTAATGTACTAGAGGATAAGATCGAGTCAGTGCAAAGAAGAGCAGTCAGATATGTCTTTAACGACTATAGGTACTCCACCAGTGTTACCCAGATTTGATCAGGCCTAACCAGGCAGGGCTTAATTTATTTTTTCACTAGTAAGAAACTCGACACAACCTTTTATTAGTGAAAAAATGAGTTAAAGGGGTGCTAACTCATTTTTTCACTAGTAAACGTTCTTAAAGTCTCTTATTAGTAAAAAAATGAGTTAGAGGGGTCCTAACTCATTTTTTCACTAATAAGAGATTCTATGGAGTCTCTTACTAGTGAAAAAATGAGTTAGAGGGGTCCTAACTCATTTTTTCACTAATAAGAGATTCTATGGAGTCTCTTACTAGTGAAAAAATGAGTTAGAGGGGTCCTAACTCATTTTTTCACCAATAAGAGATTCTATGGAGTCTCTTATTAGTGAATAAATGAGTTAGAGGGGTCCTAACTCATTCTTTCACTAATAAGAGATTCTATGGAGTCTCTTACTAGTGAAAAAATGAGTTAGAGGGGTGCTAACTCATTTTTTCACCAATAAGAGATTCTATGGAGTCTCTTATTAGTGAATAAATGAGTTAGAGGGGTCCTAACTCATTCTTTCACTAATAAGAGATTCTATGGAGTCTCTTACTAGTGAAAAATGAGTTAGAGGGGTGCTAACTCATTTTTTCACCAATAAGAGATTCTATGGAGTCTCTTATTAGTGAATAAATGAGTTACAGGGGTCCTAATGTACTAGAGGATAAGATCGAGTCAGTGCAAAGAAGAGCAGTCAGATATGTCTTTAACGACTATAGGTACTCCACCAGTGTTACCCAGCTGCAACACCAACTAGGCTGGCAAACATTACACCAGAGAAGGATGCAGGCCCGCCTGGTTTTGTTCTACAAAGCCATACATAACCTGGTGGCTATACCCACACTGGATTATATTACCAAACACTCTTACCCAACAAGGGGCCACACCCTCTTCGTTTCAACACGTTTAGCTGCAAAACACACACCTTCAGCTCCAGCTTTTTCCCTAGGACAATTCCGGAATGGAACTCATTACCTCAACACATTGTCTTACAAACCACAGTCAATACCTTCAAGTCGGGGTTGGCCCAGTACATGGGCCACCCCGATTCCCAGATTTAGACGGGACATGTTAGTGCGGCCCCCTCACTACTGCACAGTTATGTTTGTTAATATTTTTTGACACATATTTTTCTTTGTTGTCACGCCACCCACCGGCCGCACTAGCCGCGCACCCTGGGCGCGATGCCCCACTGTGGGCCTTGCCCAGTAATGTATATAGATAACTCATTCTTTCACTAATAAGAGATTCTACGGAGTCTCTTATTAGTAAAAAAATGAGTTAGAGGGGTCCTAACTCATTCTTTCACTAGTAAGAAGTTGAATATAGTCTCTTATTAGTGAATAAATGAGTTAGAGGGGTGTTAACTCATTTTTTCACTAATAAGAGATTCTATGGAGACTCTTATTAGTGAAAAAATGAGTTAGAGGGGTGCTAACTCATTTTTTCACTAGTAAGAAGTTGAATATAGTCTCTTATTAGTGAAAAAATGAGTTAGAGGGGTGCTAACTCATTTTTTCACTAGTAAGAAGTTGAATATAGTCTCTTACTAGTGAAAAAATGAGTTAGAGGCGTGCTAACTCATTCTTTCACTAATAAGAGATTCTATGGAGTCTCTTATTAGTGAAAAAATGAGTTAGAGGGGTCCTAACTCATTCTTTCACTAGTAAGAAGTTGAATATAGTCTCTTATTAGTGAAGAAATGAGTTAGAGGGGTCCTAACTCATTTTTTTACTAATAAGAGATTCTATGGAGGCTCTTATTAGTGAAAAAATGAGTTAGAGGGGTCCTAACTCATTCTTTCACTAGAAAGAAGTTGAATATAGTCTCTTATTAGTAAAAAAATGAGTTAGAGGGGTGCTAACTCATTTTTTCACTAATATATGATAATTTATTGGGCTAAAAGTACAAACAACGCATTAGCACCACTTATCTCCTTAACACGTCTTTTGCCCTCTTTTTCAAATACTAACTAAATAAATGTGCTAAATAGTCAGGTCTAAAACCAGAGCTGGCTATTTATCTCATTTTTTAGTTCAGATAATTTTTTCATTCCATATACGTGCTAAGCACCTTTACCTGTGTTAACAAATAATTTTTTCACTAATAAGAGATTTCTTTGATTTAATAATAAGACTTTTAATCTCTTACTAGTGAAAAAATGAGTTAGCACCCCTCTAACTCATTTTTTCACTAGTAAGAGACTATAAAATCTCATAGAGTTTGTTATTACTGAAAAAATGAGTTAGAGGGGTGTTAACTCATTTTTTCACTAGTAAGAGACTCTATAGAATCCCATACTAGTGAAAAAATGAGTTAGAGGGGTGTTAACTCATTTTTTCACTAATAAGAGACTCTATAGAAACCCATACTAGTGATTAAATGAGTTAACACCCCTCTAACTCACTAATAAGAGACTCTATAGAAACCCATACTAGTGATTAAATGAGTTAACACCCCTCTAACTCATTTTTTCACTAATAAGAGACTTAAAAATCTCGTACTAGTGAAAAAATGAGTTAGAGGGGTGCTAACTCATTTAATCACCAGTGAGGCTTTCTCCAGTCCCTTACTAGTGAAAAAATAAATTAAGCCCTGCCTGGTTAGGCCTGTTCAAATCATTACATGGTCGTCGTCACCTGCCAAGATTAAATTACACAGCCCTAGGGGTGGCGGGCATAACTAGCCTTGGGGTGGTGGGCATAACTTAACTTAACTTTTAAGTTAAAACTCTATTTACGTCCTTGTTCACGCCGATCAGAGTTGGCAGACTTGCAGAGTTGGCATATATGCAGGCCCATGCACGTGGTATCCTGGTATCCGTATCCAGTCTGATCGTGTTCGGGGCTGCAAGAGCCCTGTCCGCCCGCCTCACATAGGTTTCCCCGGGGTGTATTTCACGAGAGATTGATTAGCCCTCCACGAACAAATCCCCAAGCATACTGTTTCTTATTAGCGTAACACTCCTACCGGGGCGGACTGTTGCACTTGGCGGGGGAAGCTATTAGAGCCCCCGAGGACACAGCCTGCCTGAACACCCAACACCCCCAATCACGTAAAACTGGATGGCAGGCTATTCACGTGGCGACACCGTGGGGGGGGGGGTGTTCAGATGGCTGTGTTTCAGGGCTGTGTAATTGAATCTTGGCAGCGTGACGACGACCATGTAATGATTTGATCAGGCCTAACCAGGCAGGGCTTAATTTATTTTTTCACTAGTAAGAAACTCGACACAACCTTTTATTAGTGAAAAAATGAGTTAAAGGGGTGCTAACTCATTTTTTCACTAGTAAACGTTCTTAAAGTCTCTTATTAGTAAAAAAATGAGTTAGAGGGGTCCTAACTCATTTTTTCACTAATAAGAGATTCTATGGAGTCTCTTACTAGTGAAAAAATGAGTTAGAGGGGTCCTAACTCATTTTTTCACCAATAAGAGATTCTACGGAGTCTCTTATTAGTGAATAAATGAGTTAGAGGGGTCCTAACTCATTCTTTCACTAATAAGAGATTCTATGGAGTCTCTTACTAGTGAAAAAATGAGTTAGAGGGGTGCTAACTCATTTTTTCACCAATAAGAGATTCTATGGAGTCTCTTATTAGTGAATAAATGAGTTAGAGGGGTCCTAACTCATTCTTTCACTAATAAGAGATTCTATGGAGTCTCTTACTAGTGAAAAAATGAGTTAGAGGGGTGCTAACTCATTTTTTCACCAATAAGAGATTCTATGGAGTCTCTTATTAGTGAATAAATGAGTTAGAGGGGTCCTAACTCATTCTTTCACTAATAAGAGATTCTATGGAGTCTCTTACTACTGAAAAAATGAGTTAGAGGGGTGCTAACTCATTTTTTCACCAATAAGAGATTCTATGGAGTCTCTTATTAGTGAATAAATGAGTTACAGGGGTCCTAATGTACTAGAGGATAAGATCGAGTCAGTGCAAAGAAGAGCAGTCAGATATGTCTTTAACGACTATAGGTACTCCACCAGTGTTACCCAGATTTGATCAGGCCTAACCAGGCAGGGCTTAATTTATTTTTTCACTAGTAAGAAACTCGACACAACCTTTTATTAGTGAAAAAATGAGTTAAAGGGGTGCTAACTCATTTTTTCACTAGTAAACGTTCTTAAAGTCTCTTATTAGTAAAAAAATGAGTTAGAGGGGTCCTAACTCATTTTTTCACTAATAAGAGATTCTATGGAGTCTCTTACTAGTGAAAAAATGAGTTAGAGGGGTCCTAACTCATTTTTTCACTAATAAGAGATTCTATGGAGTCTCTTACTAGTGAAAAAATGAGTTAGAGGGGTCCTAACTCATTTTTTCACCAATAAGAGATTCTATGGAGTCTCTTATTAGTGAATAAATGAGTTAGAGGGGTCCTAACTCATTCTTTCACTAATAAGAGATTCTATGGAGTCTCTTACTAGTGAAAAAATGAGTTAGAGGGGTGCTAACTCATTTTTTCACCAATAAGAGATTCTATGGAGTCTCTTATTAGTGAATAAATGAGTTAGAGGGGTCCTAACTCATTCTTTCACTAATAAGAGATTCTATGGAGTCTCTTACTAGTGAAAAATGAGTTAGAGGGGTGCTAACTCATTTTTTCACCAATAAGAGATTCTATGGAGTCTCTTATTAGTGAATAAATGAGTTACAGGGGTCCTAATGTACTAGAGGATAAGATCGAGTCAGTGCAAAGAAGAGCAGTCAGATATGTCTTTAACGACTATAGGTACTCCACCAGTGTTACCCAGCTGCAACACCAACTAGGCTGGCAAACATTACACCAGAGAAGGATGCAGGCCCGCCTGGTTTTGTTCTACAAAGCCATACATAACCTGGTGGCTATACCCACACTGGATTATATTACCAAACACTCTTACCCAACAAGGGGCCACACCCTCTTCGTTTCAACACGTTTAGCTGCAAAACACACACCTTCAGCTCCAGCTTTTTCCCTAGGACAATTCCGGAATGGAACTCATTACCTCAACACATTGTCTTACAAACCACAGTCAATACCTTCAAGTCGGGGTTGGCCCAGTACATGGGCCACCCCGATTCCCAGATTTAGACGGGACATGTTAGTGCGGCCCCCTCACTACTGCACAGTTATGTTTGTTAATATTTTTTGACACATATTTTTCTTTGTTGTCACGCCACCCACCGGCCGCACTAGCCGCGCACCCTGGGCGCGATGCCCCACTGTGGGCCTTGCCCAGTAATGTATATAGATAACTCATTCTTTCACTAATAAGAGATTCTACGGAGTCTCTTATTAGTAAAAAAATGAGTTAGAGGGGTCCTAACTCATTCTTTCACTAGTAAGAAGTTGAATATAGTCTCTTATTAGTGAATAAATGAGTTAGAGGGGTGTTAACTCATTTTTTCACTAATAAGAGATTCTATGGAGACTCTTATTAGTGAAAAAATGAGTTAGAGGGGTGCTAACTCATTTTTTCACTAGTAAGAAGTTGAATATAGTCTCTTATTAGTGAAAAAATGAGTTAGAGGGGTGCTAACTCATTTTTTCACTAGTAAGAAGTTGAATATAGTCTCTTACTAGTGAAAAAATGAGTTAGAGGCGTGCTAACTCATTCTTTCACTAATAAGAGATTCTATGGAGTCTCTTATTAGTGAAAAAATGAGTTAGAGGGGTCCTAACTCATTCTTTCACTAGTAAGAAGTTGAATATAGTCTCTTATTAGTGAAGAAATGAGTTAGAGGGGTCCTAACTCATTTTTTTACTAATAAGAGATTCTATGGAGGCTCTTATTAGTGAAAAAATGAGTTAGAGGGGTCCTAACTCATTCTTTCACTAGAAAGAAGTTGAATATAGTCTCTTATTAGTAAAAAAATGAGTTAGAGGGGTGCTAACTCATTTTTTCACTAATATATGATAATTTATTGGGCTAAAAGTACAAACAACGCATTAGCACCACTTATCTCCTTAACACGTCTTTTGCCCTCTTTTTCAAATACTAACTAAATAAATGTGCTAAATAGTCAGGTCTTAAAAACCCTCAGAGCTGGCATGTTTACAGGGCTGGGAAACTTTACAGGACTTTTCCTAGGTAATAATGAGATCACCCATGTTCAGGCTGGGGCCTTTTAATTAATTTAATGCCACAGCTAAGAAGTTTGTACTTGAATACCAACATGTTAAAAACTCTTAATTCCAACATGTTCACAGGGCTGGGAAACTTGGATACCCTTTATCTATATGGTAGTGACATCAGTGATATTCAGGCTGGAACTTTCGATCTAATGTTAAAACTAAGAAATTTGAACCTGGAACACAACTAAATTCAATCCATTCCGCCCAACTTACTAGCAAATCTCCTGCAGCTGACTTCCCTCAAGTTGTCTCACAACAACATCACAACGTTTCCTTTTGAAGAATTATCAAACATTCAAACAATGTCTACTCTACACCTTGACAATAACGAATTGACAACTCTTCCTTCCACTGCCTATGACGTGCTTTCCTCCATCTCTGATGTAAACATTGACGACAACCCCTGGCAGTGTGACTGTAAGATGGTTGACTTAAAGTTGAAGATAACAGAATCCTCCCGTAGAAAAGTTCACAGTATGTTAAAGATAACAGAATCTTCTCCATTTGAAAGCCAGATCACTTGTTTCCAGCCTGACCACCTCAATGGACGAAAGCTGAAAGATATCAAACTTGAAAGCCTTTTCTTAGGCTGTCTGGAACCAACAATTGTGGAATTTGAGCGAGGTGACAACATGGCATTGGTACAGGGGGGAAATCTCCTGGACCAATTGGTGTGTGAAGCTTCAGGAGTCCCCACACCAACCATCACAATCATTCCCCCTTCTGGCCTGAACACAACTGTTGAGTCAGATGGGAGAGTGGCTGTGGAAGTGAATGGTACTATAGTCATACGAAATGTTACTGCAGCAGTCTGATGTTGCTTTGTACGTCTGTATTGCTTCCAATCCTGTCGGCTCTACTTTTGCCGTCTTCTCGACAGAAGTTGTTAACCCTGTGTCTTCTCCCAGATTCACTCTGCCGGTTTTTGCCGGCTCTGTAAGCGGCGCAGTAGCTGGAACAATCGTCCTTGGTGCCATTGTTCTCACAATCTGGCGCAGGACCTGTGCCAAGGCTCGTTCTGAATTCGAAGTTTCTGACGTAGCGTTAACAACACAACAATGATAGACAGTGAACATTGTGTGAGGGTGGTATGGGGGTCATCCCATGTACTTGTACATGTATACTTGAGATCTCCTTATAGTGTTTTTTTTTTACTTTAACACACTGAAGCAGCCATTTGTCTACCAGTTCTCTATTGGTTACAGAGTTAGGCAGCAGGGAGAAGGTTAACCTTTAGCACACTGAAGTAGCTGTTTGGCTACCAATTCTCTGTTAGTTGCAACATGTGGCAGTTCCTGGTATAGTTCTGATGTTCCATCCAAATGGCTCGTTCTATCACAGTTTTCCAATTGAAAAATACCGGGCAAATATGTACCTCACCACAGACAGTGTAGGAAATATCTTCGTTTCAAATCCTTCGTATTTATCTAGCTTTGTCACAGTGTACAATCACTCCGTACACTTGTTATTTAAATTTGGAGGCTTCGGAAGCGCTGAAGGTCGACTGCGTTATCCTCGGAGTATTTGTATAGACAGATGGGGTTCTATCATCGTAGCGAACCAAGGAAGCAATCGGATAGACATGTTCACCAGGCTTGGGAAATTTGTCCGCACGGTCGTCAACGTGACATGGCCAACTGGTCTTGCTATTGGACCGAACGGAGATTTGGTGGTGACCACGCTACACTGGAACAACATGGTAGCCATCTTTCCACACCAGATGGTGACGTTATATCCATGATCATCGTTTTGTGGGTTTCCTTCAGAATGTGCTTTGAGTCACGTGTATAAGTAGAAATTCTTGGGGTCACAGTGATTACGTTTTATGATATTTTATGCATGGGTGGCCGATTATGATAAGGACGAATAACAATGGGTTATGTAAAAGGTTTGACGTTTTTTGTTATAGGTTGCAATGTCACTCAGCTTAATATCATGTCTAAGTTCGTTGGAACTTTATGTTTTCTAGTGGTTTGACAAGCAAATTGCCTAAGAACATGGTATTCAACGGGCGTCGCTGACTAAGTCAGTGTCAACCACATGTACAAAAAAATGTTGATTAAACTCAACAAAATGCACACCCGTGTCCTCTCAGTACTTCATATTATCAGATATAAGACGAAATTCGTTTGCTTCTTTGTTTTCTCGTAAATAGGAATTCAAAGATTTCAATGCGTTGTTCTAAAGTGTCGTCTTACAATCGGTCGTGTAGTTATAATTTATTGCTTGACAGTGATTACAGGGCAGTCTTTGCCTCTTTCATCAAACAGGTTGTCGCTGATCCCCAGATCTGTTTGTTTTACCGATGTTGATAAATACTTCCTTTTACGTCTTTGCCTGCTGCTAAAGGGGCCGTCACGTTGCCAAAAATATGCGCGATGCTCAATCGATTTCAAAATCGGGCGACCTTTCGGCGATCAACAAATACGGCCGAAGCTTGTCGACAATGTGACACAGGTATTATATAAAGAACACGTTTCGCGTGTCAGCGAGCTTCGGCCGACTCCTAAAAATCGCCGGCGATCCCGAAAACTCGCGCGATGCTCGACGAAACATCGGGCGTACTACTGCCGTAAATGTCGTTTAGAGCTCGCCGACTCGTCGGCCGATCGATTTTCGCACAATGTGACGGCCCCTTAAGGAGGTAGTCCAAGAAGAGTCGTAGGGTTACGTCGGATTAGGCTCTTTGTACGTTTTTACTCAATGCCTTTCCACGGCAGTATTTCTTGAATAACTCCAGTTCTGATCCCTCTGGTTTGATCTGAATAGTTCAAATAGCTTTAACACTCTTTGATGCCCGCATGAGATAAACATCCAAGCAAATGTCTACTTTGATTTTAATGTGTTTTTGTATTTTAGGTGTTAGATATTCATCTGATGTGTATAAGTAGGAACATAAAAAAATTTCCAAGTCTACGTAAAAGACCTATGTTAGGAGATGTTCTGAGAAACAAAGTCTTCGCGATTACCATCCACTTTTGTTTTGAGTTGATGTGGATTTAGAGAATAGTTTCAGGTGTGTACAAATGATTTTGTTTTCATCTTCATTGTACTGCCAACAAGAGTGCTCTCTTATAGACGTGTAGTCGCCTAACAGTGACAGAAGTTGTTTAGCATCAGTTCTGACAACACAAACATCCTGTAGCTTCTGAAACAGGAAAATCAGTACTAACGACGGCAAAACGTATGAATTATGGATTATGAATGAACTTTTTTAAGCCAGAAAATTAAAAATACACTCGAGGAAATAAGAATGCAGCATTTAAGCTTTCTGTAAGTCAAATCTAAAGAACAATTTTAGACTTTAAAGAAAAAAAGGCTCAATGCAGACAATTATCGGCAGACGTTTATCTCACGTGAGCGCCAATGTAATACCGACGGCAAAAACGTGTAGACAGGATTATGAATGAAGTTGTTTTGAAGCCAAACACCTCAAAAAGCTCACGTGGGCGCCAAAGAGTGAGAACTTACAGCGCTATCCTTTGAACCGTTCGGATCAAACAGAATTGATAGACACGGGCTGTGTTGAACAAGTATTGCTTCTCCAAATGCATTGAGCACAAACACACAAAAGGACTAGGGACTGCCGAATCCAGACTTTTAGTATTTTGCACATATCTAGAGTAACTTTCCGCTTGTACGTGACGTCACTGTTGATAAGAAATCGGACTAGAACCGGAAGTCAGCCATCTTTGAACACATTGATTGATGACGTTCTATCTGCATCCGGTTTGTGTGTGTGTGTGTGGGGGGGCAAGAGTCGTCCTTTGTATTGGAGCCAATAAGATAAATAGACAACAACGGGCATCATATATTTCACAATTTCTGGTCACAAAAACGCACCTCCATCTGATAGTCCATTTTTAATACATGTCAAGCATTTTCGGTAAATTTTATACGGCACATTAGCTGTAGCCGGTATTGTAAGCATGGATGCACTTTTACCTCCTGTTCAAGCCAGCTGTCGATACCAAAGGAACAGCAATAGGGGTGAGGTACTACAAATGTATCTTATAACAAGGCCACATAAAGTATAAAAAAATTCATATATGCGCAATAACGTCCTGAAAACCCTATATTATACTACCCACAGCACCATTATTAGCTATTGTCGTTTTACAGAAACCTTCATTGTCTTGTGAAGTTTTCTTGACCACCGGTACCTCTGTCCAATGAAAAATTGCACATTTCTTGCGGAGGGAGGATTGAAGAAAAACAGAAGAGCCTTCTGATTCAAATTCCTGAAAGTCCAGTAAACTCCGGATTTGGAACTTTGGGACGTCACAGAAAGGAGGTCTAATATAGTACTGCACGGGAAGATTCACTCTTACACTTCTTGAAGGTAATTTTTCCTATTCCACTATTACTACATATTCTGATATTAAATGCACTAATGTCTATGTAAGGGTAGAGACTCCGATCTGGTAGAATAATCGTCGATTCTACCAAAAGAGATCCCGATCGGAATCTCTGTCAACAGAAACTGTGATTCATATTCATACACATACTTTCATTTATATAAATGGTTTATTCGCAAATTTATACAGAGCTAAAACAACATTGCAGCCTAATAACACAATGTAAAAAGGCTGAATTACGCAGTTTCAGGGAATACACAACTGTACAAAATATCATCAATATTTACAAACCTAACCAAAACTGATATGTACAAACAGTAGTAGGGTGATTACACAATAGGGTATAAGTTACACAACACTGTTCAGGAGTTTTGACAAGTACGGAATGGCACTGTTCCTGTACCTGTCAGATCTTATAAAAGGTATTTCAGACTGGACATCGCGAGTTTTAGTTTCCAAAGTAGTGTTCTTGTGAGCAGCTGAACATTCTTGAGTCGCTACAGAAAGTTTATATGTCGACCAAGGATTTAACGTTCACATGACTGCTTAATTTTTCGTCAGTGACTAACGGAATTTGTCTTATTTTTTGTTTCCTATGGGTTGTCTAAAATTGTCTTTGCTTCATTTGCATATCAATTGATAGTTTTTGGACAAACACCTGTTCAACCACAGATTCCGTTAGTCACTGACGAAAAGTAGTGGTTGCATCTTGAAACGTCTACCAGTTTTCAAAATCTATCCAGTCGCTTGAGTATCTGTCTTCTTGTGTATTGTTTACTATATATATTGTGGATCAAACCTTACAGCAGTCTGGTCTTAAGGTTGACATCTTGAAAAGGTGCTAGTCACATGTTATGTCAATTTTTCAATGAATGTGATAAATAAGAACATAAACAACAGAATATTGATTTTTTTTCTCATTTTTTTCCCTTTAGAACAAGCCAGCGTGTACATCGTCTCAGCGCTCGAAGACAACAACTCAAGTACACAACAGGTTGGACGTGTACATTGTAAACAGGGGTTCGTCTATAGAACAAACATGCACAACGGCGATACACAACCTCCACTTCCAGGTATGACCACACAGATCAGTGCAGGCGTGCAACAAACTGCACAGAAGCAGTACAAGTGCCCGTTTGATCAGTGTGACTATTCTAGCAACAAGCTGCTGTACTACGAATGCCATCTCGCTAACAAGCATGATGTAGGAGAAAAGCAATTCACCTGTAGTGAGTGTGATTATAAAACTGCTCGGAAGGACCGTCTGGAACAACATATGCTTACTCACTCGGAGAACCGCCCGAGGCCACACAAGTGTCCACATTGCGACTATGCCGCATGTGTTCAAGGTATCCCCATACCAAATTTCAGGTCATTTGGTTTTAATATTAGGGCACAGGAGCCAAAAATGTACATTTTTGTCCAAAAATAGCAAAAAAGCCTTATTTTACAAAATTTTACAGAAGTGTGTGTCAAAAGTGTAAATGACGTTCTGTAAGCATGTATGCTATTTTTGGACAAAAATGTACATTTTAAAGTGCTGCATGTACATTTTTGGCTCCTGTGCCCTAATATTTTTGGCTCCTGTGCCCTAATATTTTTGGCTCCTGTGCCCTAATATTTTGCTATTTTCAGACAAAAAATGTAAATTTTTGGCTCCTGTGCCCTAATATTAAAACCAAATGACCTGAAATTTGGTATGGGGATACCTTGAACACATGCTTACAGAACGTCATTTACACTTTTGACACACACTTCTGTAAAATTTTGTAAAATAAGGCTTTTTTGCTATTTTTGGACAAAAATGTACATTTTTGGCTCCTGTGCCCTAATATTAAAACCAAATGACCTGAAATTTGGTATGGGGATACCTTGAACACATGCTTACAGAACGTCATTTACGCTTTTGACACACACGTCTGTAAAATTTTGTAAAATAAGGCTTTTTTGCTATTTTTGGACAAAAATGTACATTTTTGGCCCTTGTGCCCTAACATTACAACCAAAAGATCTGAAATTTGGTATGGGTATACTATGGACACATGCACACAGAATGCCATGGACGGGTTTGACGTATACCATGTGAAAATTGTGTAAAATTGGGCTTTTTCGGTATTTTCGGACAAAAATGTACATTTTTGGCTCCTGTACCCTAATTTTAAAACCAAATGACCTAGAATTTGGTATGGGGGATCAATGAACACATGCCCACAGAACATTATTCCAACCTTTGGCATGCAGCACTTTAAAATTGTGTTAAAATTTGTTTTACCGATGTTGATAAATACTTCCTTTTACGTCTTTGCCTGCTCCTAAGAAGGTAGTCCAAGAAGACTCGTAGGATTACGTCGGATTTGGCTTCCTATTCTCTTTGTGCTTTTTTACTCAATGCCTTTCCACTGTAGCCTGGATGCCAGACCCATAGCACACTAGGCCCAAAGTTCCCTGTGTGCACACACAGGGAACTTTGGGCCTAGTGTGCTATGGGTCTGGCATCCAGGCTATTTCCACTGCAGTATTTCTTGAATACTAGTAATTCCAGTTCTGATCCCTCTGGTTTGATCTGAAAAGTTCAAATAGCTTTAACACTCTTTGGTGCCCGCATGAGATAAACATCCAAGCAAATGTCTACTTTGATTTTAATGTGTTTTTGTATTTTAGGTGTTAGATATTCATTTGATGTGAATAAGTAGGAACATAAAAAAATTTCCAAGTCTACGTAAAAGACCTCTGTTAGGAGATCTTCTGAGAAACAAAGTCTTTGCGATCACCATCCACTTTTGTTTTGAGTTGATGTGGATTTAGAGAATAGTTTCAGGTGTGTACAATTGATTTTGTTTTCATCTTCATTGTACTCCCAACAAGAGCGCCCTCTTATAGTCATGTAGTCGCCTAACAGTGACAGAAGTTTAGCATCAGTTCTGACAACACAAACATCCTGTGCCTTCTGAAACAGGAACATCAGTACTAACGACGGAAAAACGTATGAAGAGGATTATGAATGAACCGTTTTTTAAGCAAAAAAATGAAAAATACACCCGAGGAAATAGAAATGCATCACTTAAGCTTTCTGTAAGTCAAATCTAAAGAACAATTTTAGACTTTAAAGAAAAAAAGGCTCAATGCAGACAATTATCGGCTCACGTCGGCGCCACAGTAATACCGACGGCAAAAACGTGTAGACAGGATTATGAATGAAGTTTTTTTCAAGCCAAACACCTCAAAAAGCTCACGTGGGCGCCAAAGAGTGAGAACTTACAGAGTTATCCTTTGAACCGTTCGGATCAAACAGAATTGATAGACACGGGCTGTATTCAACAAGTATTGCTTCTCCAAAGGCATTGAGCACAAACACACAAAAGAACTAGGGACTGAATCCAGACTTTTAGTATTTTGCACATATCTAGAGTAACTTTCCGCTTGTACGTGACGTCACTGTTGATAAGAAATCGGACTAGAACCGGAAGTCAGCCATCTTTGAACACATTGATTGATGACGTTCTATCTGCATCCGGTTTGTGGGGGGGGGGGGGGGCAAAAGCTGTTCTTTGTATTGGAGCCAATACATAAATAAACAAAAAGGGGCATCATATATTTCACAACTTCTGGTCACAAAAATCCGCCTTCATCCGGTAGTCCATTTTTTATACAAGCATTTTTATATGGCACAAGCTGTAGCCGGTATTGTAAGCATCATGGGTGCACTTTGACTTCCTGTTCCAGGTCGATACCAAAAGAACAGCAAGAGGGGTGAGGTACTACATAATGTATCTTATAACAAGGCCATATATATACAGTATCCAAAAAAATCATATATGCGCAAAAATGTACTGAAAACCCTATACTATACTACCCACAGCATCATTATTAGCTATTGTCGTTTTACAGAAACCTTCATTGTCTTGTGAAGTTTTCTTGACCACTTCTGTCCAATGAAAAATTGCACATTTCTTGCGGAGGGAGGATTGAAGAAAAACAGAAGAGCCTTCTGATTCAAATTCCTGAAAGTCCAGTAAACTCCGGATTTGGAACTTTGGGACGTCACAGAAAGGAGGTCTACTATAGAACTGCACGGGAAGATTCAATCTTACACTTCTTGAAGGTAATTTTTCCTATTCCACTATTACTACATATTCTGATATTAAATGCACTAATGTCTATGTCAGGGTAGAGACTCCGATCTGGTAGAATAATCGTCGATTCTACCAAAAGAGATCCCGATCGGAATCTCTGTCAACAGAAACTGTGATTCATATTCATACACATACTTTCATTTATATAAATGGTTTATTCGCAAATTTATACAGAGCTAAAACAACATTGCAGCCTAATAACACAATGTAAAAAGGCTGAATTACGCAGTTTCAGGGAATACACAACTGTACAAAATATCATCAATATTTACAAACCTAACCAAAACTGATATGTACAAACAGTAGTAGGGTGATTACACAATAGGGTATAAGTTACACAACACTGTTCAGGAGTTTTCACAAGTACGGAATGGCACTGTTCCTGTACCTGTCAGATCTTATAAAAGGTATTTCAGACTGGACATCGCGAGTTTTAGTTTCCAAAGTAGTGTTCTTGTGAGCAGCTGAACATTCTTGAGTCGCTACAGAAAGTTTTATGTCGACCAAGGATTTAACGTTCACATGACTGCTTAATTTTTCGTTAGTGACTAACGAAGTTTGTCTTATTTTTTGTTTCCTATGGGTTGTCTAAAATTTGTCTTTGCTTCATTTGCATATCAATTGATAGTTTTTGGACAAACACCTGTTCAACCTCAGATTCCGTTAGTCACTGACGAAAAGTAGTGGTTGCATCTTGAAACGTCTGCCAGTTTTCAAAATCTATCCAGTTGCTTGAGCATCTGTCTTCTTGTGTATTCTTTACTGCATATATTGTGGATCAAACCTTACAGAGCAGTCTGGTCTTAAGGTTGACATCTCGAAAATGTGATAGGCACATGTTATGTCAATCCTTCCAGGAATGTGGTAAATCTCAATAATTAAAAACGTAAACAATAGAATATTTATTATTTTCTCTCTTTTGTTTCCTGTAGAACAAACAAGCGTGTACATCGCCTCAGCTCTCGAAGACAACAACTCAGGTACACAACAGGTTGGACGTGTACATTGTAAACAGGGGTTCGTCTACAAAACAAACATGCACAACGGCGATACACAACCTTCACTTCCAGGTATGACCATAGAGATCAGTGCAGACGTGCAACAGACTGTGCAACAGCAGTACAAGTGCCCGTTTGACCAGTGCGAATACTCTAGCAACAGGCTGCTGTACTACGAATGTCATCTCGCCAACAAGCATGGTGCGGGAGAAAAGGCATTCACCTGCAGTGAGTGTGATTATAAAGCTGCTCGGAAAGACCGACTGGAACAACATATGCTTACTCACTCTGAAAACCGCCCGAGGCCACACAAGTATCCACACTGTGACTATGCCGCGATGGAGAAAAGTACCCTAACCACACATATCGCTAGACACGCCGAGAACAGACCGCACGTTTGTGGAGAGTGCGGCTACAGAGCCTACTCTCCAAGCAGAGGTTTGGCTTTTGTGCTTATTTTTTGCGCGTTTTTAGGCTTTTTTATCGGTCTTTCTTTTTCACAGTGAAAAAAAAATCCAGATAAAAAAGCCTTAAAACACGCCAAAAACCCAAACCTCTGCTTGGAGAGTAACAGAGCCGTCACAAAATATATCCTACAGAAACATAAACAAATAGCCACTCCAACCTTAAAACACACATCATGAAAACCCACGCTGTGGAAAAAAAACTAAGAAAAAACTAAGGGTGGCAGCATATACTTGATTTTTTTTCCTCTGTATTAAATAAATGAGCTTACAATGGCCCTTTTCTATAGTCCCGCCTACCTCGGTCAAAACAAAAAAACGTAAATATTTGACCGACATGCAGTCACTCTCTCATTGGTCGAACCCTTAATTGTCATGTTCTCATTGGTTAAACTGATAATTGTGATGGACAGTCAGGAAAGGTCCATTAAGCAGATACGTGATCTAAGCAAGAAGTACAGTAAACAAATGTTAGGAACTTGAGTAGAACATAATTGTATTTCCTACTGTGTGTCCATGTAAGCTAGACGCTAATTCTGGAGTATGAGGAAGAATGTTAGGCCATGTTGATTTGATTATATGGATGACATCCGCGCGCGCATCAATTTTCGTTCGTTTCCCCCCCAAAAAAAGTTTTCGACCATACTGGAAATCATACAAAGCAGCTGCAAAATGAGCAAATATATGCCGTAAATAGAAAAAAAAATTTGGAAAACTATACTAATATCGTAGAATACTAAAATCAATTCCAAAGGAAGAAGAAAATGTGAAGAAATGAAAATGAAGAGTCTATTATTCGCCATACCATAATCTGTGTGTTTAGCCATTTGTTCAACCTTCATGACCACGTAGATTTCATAATGAAGGCAACTTTTTTTTTTGCCAAACTTTTTATTTATTTGCACGCTCGCATCAGTTTTGGGGTACTCAGAGGATGTCATCCATATAATCAAATCAACATGGCCTTACTAAGAAAAGTGAGAGTCAGAGTAAGGTAGTAAACAAAGACAAAGCGGAAGGAAAGACGAAGATACTAACATGTACTCAAACGTTGTACTGAAATGTAAATTCAGTGAGCTTTCCGTTGTATTTTTGCAATTAAAACTGTTGTCGAATACTCAATATAGTCGTTTTCGCCTGGTAGGAAGCACACTTCATAGCCTCTATAACCGACTTTGCATTCGATGTTGCAAATTAGTGAAACTGGAGCCACATCAGAATACGAAACATTGGTCACAAATATCCGCCTTCATCCGGTAGTCCATTTTTTATACAAGCATTTTCGGTAAATTTTATACGGCACATTAGCTGTAGCCGGTATTGTAAGCATGGGTGCACTTTGACCTCCTGTTCCAGGTCGATACCAAAGGAACAGCAAGAGGGGTGAGGTACTTCAAATGTATCTTTTAACAAGGCCACATACAGTATTAAAAAGATTTCATATATATGCGCAAAAAAGTGCTGAAAGTTAAAACCCTATACTATACTACCCACCATCATACGCTATTGTCGTTTTTAAATACGGAAACCTTAATTACCTCCGGGGAAGGAGGTATCCTTCCGCGGAAAGGTAGAGTGACTGGTCGTGATTTTCATGTTCGCAGCTATATCTCGCGGTGGGGTGGACGGATTTTTGTGGGACTCGATATACGTTTTGCTGTTAGGCTGCAGATGTGGCACGTTCCTTTTTTTCGTTGTATATGTGTTTTCAGGCGTGGAAATGAAACGTTTTGGAGGCCCCCGGACACCCCCTTCGACGTGAAAATGGTCATGCGGTAATTACTTGGCTGTTGTTAAGGTATAGCCGGGTGGGTCCATTTTTTTTCAGGCGTCTGACAGAGGGGTATCTGGTTTCGATAAATTCTTTGTTTAAAAATATGCGCTAAAACGCTGTTGTCCACGGCTGCATAGCCACATTTAGTGAAAATATGCACAATTCAAAGAACCTTTGGAGAAAATATATATTTCTTTGCGGATTTATGGTGTCTTTCCACATAATTTTCAACCGTCAGTTTGTACGCATTAGTACAGCTTTTTTTTCTCGATACATGTTTTTCAAATAAATTTTCTGGATGTTAATAGCGACCAAAATGTGAAACCCTTTGACGATGACTTTGATAAGTTATCTTTCCATAAAGAATGATGTGCTTGGACATATCTGTATCTGTATCTGTATAGCTGGTATAACCGCCCTTTGGCGTAACACACCAGCTACGCATGCAGGCACGCGGCGCGGCGGCAGCTGGCTACATTACACCGAACGACATGTTACACCTAACATATAGCTCATACGGGTCCTTTTGGATGCATGTATATTTTCAGGTGTTGAAATAGATTAATCATATTGCAATCTTAGTCAAGAACTTTAACAACAAAATCAGATTCAGAAAGTCGGTGCGTGTATTTTATGCATTACCTTTTCTGTTTATTGAATGATAGACACCACAGTATCAATATGCTTAGGCGGTTCATTGTACAGTTGCAATTGCAAAAAAATGAGACGATTATTTATTAGTTTATTCATTAACAGGTTTTAGAAAAAATGTAGGTAAAAAGATCAGATAGCCATTCAAAAACGTTAAGGTGAGATTTGAGACTGGATGGTCAAAATACGATAACTAATTTGAGAACAAACTTCGCGTATCTGTTGCTAGGATGTAATCATTGACAATCTGTATCTGTCTGTATCTGTATAGCCGGTATAACCGCCCTTCGGCGTAACACACCAGCTTCGCAGGCACGCGGCGCAGCGGAAGCTGGCTACAGTACACCGAACGACCTGTTACACCTACCCTTTGAACGTCTAACTCTAGACATTGTCTATTCTCACTTCCTCTTACTCTTAACCAGGTGAGAACCACCATGCCTGCAGAAATCATTGTGTGAAAAGTCCTTTTATCCTTTTTGGCACCCTTGATTACCTGCTGTTGTTTTAGCTACAATCAGGTGTCTACTGTATAAAAAATATTGTTTCAGGGCTCGCCCGGCTGGATGCTGCTGTCAATCAAAATTGTCCACTAAGACAGGTCTGAGTGCGCCTTGGGACTGAAAAAAAGTGTCCTCTGTCTGGGGAAGACAGGTGTCCTCCTGGGAGAGGGTCTTAACTATGTAAAAATGGACGGGACTGTTCTGATGTGTCCATTGACTGGAGGTGTCCTTTTTAGACAGGTGTCCTTTTTAGACAGGTGTCCACTCGGGCAGGTTCGACTGTAGTTGGTACATCCACAATGTCCGCTCATAGACATGCGTGGGTTGTCAGACGAAGAACTCCGCTGTTGTGGAGACGCTGCAGTTGTTGGAACTCAACAGGTACTTTGTGAGCTTCCGTTGGAAGGGCATTGTCGTAGTAGTGCTCAGTCAAGCGTCTGTTGTTCCTGTCGGAGTGGAAGGGCCAGAAGCCGTACAAGCGCACCTCCTCGCACACCTGTGTGGCCAAACTGGCCAGGAGCAGTCCTACATAATCATGGATGAAGAAATTTAAAGAAAACAAGATACGTAGACATGAATGGCACCGAAACTGCACGTGAAATGAGACACAATAAAACAGAACTAAATACGACAAAGGAAAAAGAGGCAAATTTACATTGAAAATTGAATCATTTCATAATGAAAGTATATGTTTGAGCTTATGCAATTTGTTTTTTATCTATGGTAAATCCCAAATCTATTTATTTCATCTTAGTGATAGTCCAGCATTGATGCTGCATATCGGTGATCCTGTGAGCTACATGTATATATAAATTTAATGTTGACTGATTTGAATGGTTGTCTATGTACAACAAGCAAGAAGTAGCTGCCAGTGGCTGCAAGTTCTTGTTTTTATTAATAAAAACAGTTGATTGATTGATTGATTGATGATGTCTACCTGTGGTTAGCCTCGGGACCGTTATTTGCTTCTTCCAAAATGATATAATCGATTCTATCACAAGTGGATATGGGAGGACAACTTGGTTACGGGCGATGCTTCCTCGCAGAGCTTGCTGTACTTTAAAGGCGCTTTTCACGTCATTTTCGTTGATAAAGGCCGAGATGAAGAGGTAGCTGTCTCCGTAAGCGGATAGGTCGTGCATTAAGGCTTTAACGTTGCCGTATCTGCATGAAATAAAAGAGGACAAGTTATGTCAAAGTTAGTCAGCTTTTAGATGTACAAAGCTCCCAACATCACTAACCACATTTCATTAAAAAAAGAAACTCGTAGTGAATTTGTTTTTACATGAACCGTACCTATAGCCGATCATGGAGGGGTTTATGGTGATGAGACTGGTTTTCTTTCCAATGTCCTTCAGATATTCACCGCCCATTGGAGCCATGTTGAACCTGCGAGTTATGGACAAAAAAGAAAGAAAACGTGTACGTCCTGTATTGCTTTCTATATTTACATTATACAGCAGATTGTTGAAAAAAATTAAAAACTAACATTTCAAACAAGAAAAGAAAAACGACAAGAGGTTCCATGCGAAACATCCGTCGCTAAAGATATGTTTCGGTTCAGTTTCAACTATACATGTAGATAAACTTGAAATCTTTTACTATTCCTTTGCAAAAGTAAAAAAAAATTGCAATGTACTTAATAAGTACCCATCAACCATAAATAGAAATCAAGAGAGTATACCAGCTTTCATCCATCCTCAAACTAATGCATACATGACTGTAGAGTTTCCCGGTCATACTCATCAACACTACCCCCGGCCCCTGGCTGATACACTGAGGGGGTGTGATCATGTTCCCCAAAGACGAATACTCTTCTCAGTGAAGGCTTTTCAATACCATTTGGCAGAGAACTGTAGTTCAAGTTTATTTTATTTTATTCACATAGATTTTTGAGCATTAGATAGCAAGCACATTCGTGCTTATATGATCCTTTGCTCAAGAACATAAGACATACAGAATACAGATTGAAGACAAATACAAAATATACAACGAACATAAGATGAGAGAGGCTGGCGCACCAATAAACATTAGTTCAATAGTTCAAGTTAGTAAAAACGTTTCGCAATTACATGTAAGTTTGCAGTTAAATCGACTTGTAACGTTATACATGTATATAATAGTGCCTCACCTGAATACAAACTCAGAGGAGTCTATCTCTTTTCCACAGCCACTTCCCTTCAGTATTCCACCGTTTCCCACTACACTGCAAGTATTGAAGTGCCTGTTCGTAAACGGGCTTTCCTGTGTAGAAAAGGTGTAATGTAGTATCCTGTATTCTCTCAAATAAAACTCATATTTGTGCTGGTGTGTGGCATAATGAATGTGGATACGTTTTGTAAATAAATAGATAAAGTTAGTTTGGTATTCAAAACTAATGATCGATCAAACTTATTTTAGCTGCCGAGTCTCTTCTCTCATGACGTTAAGGGCTCACTTCTAGATAACTTGTAAATCGGAGAGGACGAAAGTGACTCGGCTCCTATGATATAACAGTTTATAACAGTTTTATTTCATAAAATCAGCCTCGCAGCATGTACATCAAGCTCAAGCTGTATAACACTGATTTGTACAATCATTATATAGTAAATGAACTGAATATAGCAAAGAAAAATTAACATTACATACATGACAAAGGACCACTCAAATAAAGCTATACAGAACACAAAGGGCGCTAAAATAAAGTCAGGAACGTCCTAGGAGTTTTACTGAGAAGACTTGTTGTACAGGCGTATGGCCTGGTGTAAGAACGAGTTTTTCAGTCTCTGTGTATGGGCTGCTGGTACCGTGGTAATAGGTTTGGATACAGGCTGGAGTTTGCAGCATTACGTTTTAGGGAGTAGGAGGCTTTCTATATGGATCAGCGTTCTTTACTCAACAGAGACGGTAACTTAGACCAGTTACTATAAACCTGGGTCAGTAAAGGTCTCTTGTCCAACTAAATTTGCTAAATTTTGTTCTGATTTTCTTCTGTTGAATTAAAAGTTTAATACCGACCAGTGCCTTGCACATTGACAAACCAGTGCCTCTCTACAATTTTTTTTCTTAAAGATCAGACAAAATTTTCCTTGAATTGAAGATTGTAAAAGGAAAAGGAAAAGAAGTCTCCAAACCTACTTCGGGAAGACCCTTGAAGACTTCCTCTGGCACATTGATTTTTCCGTGTTGTGTCGATAGGCCGACCTTCTTAGCTGTCTTTTGTGAGACCAGAAAATCCCCGCTCGCTAAGCGACTGGCGTCTGCGATTTTTCTCCTTTGAAGTTAAAAGAAATACATGTCATTGGTCATGAAATACTACTTTTTTTTACAACAAAATGCTAATGAAGGTGCTAACGATAATATAATAACAAATATTCGGTTTATTTATTTATTTTATTTATTTCGACTTTATTACATGTATGTATACATGCAAATGGTTTAGGGTGAACAGGACCGGATGTTCCTTTACAAGCTCCCCAACCAAAATAAAAACAATATAACAGAACTTTACAATAAATGATATCCAATACAAAATAACAATAGCAGTAATTATGACAAAAACATGACAATAAAACTAATAACGAGTAGAGTAACAACAACAAATAAACAAATAATGCAAATAATAATTCACCAAATCAGTAGTAATAATAAGAAATAAATCATAGAAATGCATGTAATACTCTGTCGGTTGTATGATAAGCATTTCAGTCCCGATTTCCTCAAGAAATTGGACCAAAACGCTCTTCGTTACGTCATATCGTGTTCTGACGTGGTATCGCGAAGATGATCCTTTGTGGGGTCGTGTAGCGCAACGACAGAGTACTGGACTCGGAACCAAGAGGTCCCGGGTTCGAGTCCTGACATGCCACCGACCTTGTGCCCTTGGGAATGGCACTTTACACGACTTTCCTCACTTGACTCAGGTGGAAATGAGTATCATGTGTTAGGTGTGCACGCTATCAGCATACTTGCTGCCTAGTGCACACTTTGTATTGTCATGTTTAATACAATTTCTGAATAAAAAATAAAAATAAAAAAAGAAGATGATCCTTACCGAAACAAGTCTGCAGCTGTTTTGTTATAGACCCATCCAGGTGTTTCCGTCGGGATGGACTGCACAGCTGCCTGGTCGGCCAGGAACTTCTCCTTAGCAACCGCATCACTCGGTATGTATCGAGCATAAGATACATACCGAAGTATGTATCGAGCATAAGAAGCGAACTTCTCTAATGGACTTAAGAAACAAAATGGCAGAATCTTAAGACTATGATCAAGTACATGTCTTGTCCACATCTCGGAGCACTCAACGGTTACAATAATTGTATTGCCTCTCAAGGAGGAAAGTTATATTCTAACCCATGCTCATTCGTATTCGATGATGTTCACATAATGGCAGAGAAGGTTTGGCAAGAATCTTTCTTTTACATTCAGAAACAACTTCCAATGTTATGTTATGTTATGTTCTGTTACATGTTATGTTATGCTATGTTATGTTATATGTTATGTTATGCTATGCTATGCTATGCTATGCTATGCTATGCTATGCTATGCTATGTTATGTTATGTTATGTAAGTTATTTGTGCGCACCTTGTCACGTGGTCAGATGTGTAATACAGCACGAGAAGAACCGCTGATACAGTTACCAACAGCAGGGCACAGTGTCGACGTTGATTGATCATTTTACTTGTTTCGTCACCAGCGAAGACGCTACATGTGAAGAACAATACAGCAAAACAGAAAATTAAAGTTCTTAATATAGAAAAAGCCAGTGGATAAAGTATATGGGCATGCGAACTTTTCACTTTATAAATGACAACAGTGCGAACTTAGATACTGACCCGTTCTGTCATGACGTCATGTTTCTCCTAGCCGCTAGGTTAAGCCCCTGTCACCCATTCACGACCTTCCCCCGAATCTGTTCCCGAACGCCAGCCGAACAGGTTCGGCTGGCGTTCGGGAGCACTCTGACCAGACTTAGGCCACGGCTACCTTGCTATACGAATCGAAACGGATTTGGGTTAAATTGGAGTTAAATTTTATCCCTGAACACACCCCGAACACGGCTGACTTACTCCCGGATGGCTGGCTGGTGTTTTGCTGACTTACGGTGGAAAACAAGCCAGATATGATCAAACCTCCCGAACGACTCACAAATGTTTTAAACATTTTGAAACATTCGGCTGGCATAGCCGAACCGTAGCCAACCCAGCCGAATTACGGCAATACGTATGGTAGATGTAACGTTAGATCATTTTGATGAATAATTAATCGTTATACACTCTATGATATTTCTCTATTACAATTCCTGCTGTTGTCACTCATGATCCGACATGCACGCTACCATAAAGGGTGTGGTCCACTGTTCATTGTTCTTGTCGAAAAGAGCTAGTGACACTTCCTGGTAAAATGAACCTGTAAATACTGTACATAACGGTTAGTGTCTGTCTTGTCTGTCGCGACCAGTGGAAGAGTAGCAAATACATGTATTACAAAACTGAGGTCACTTTAACTTTCGTTCTCCAGTCGTACAGTTCGAATGCTCAATGAGTATCGTTTACCTGGATGTCTAACCTTCATCAAAGTACGCTGAGCCATATGTATGAACACATATTTATACACGTACAGTTTGCTAATTTAGACTACAATTACAAGTAGGTCAAGTTCGTAATAGTTTACTAGTATTTCTCTTACCGTAGTGAACCGGCCGGTTCAATCCGATAAGCGTTATTTCGAAGAGTTATTTCCAAAAGAAGGCGTCTGTCACACCGTCCCGTCTAGTTTTTGGCACTTCCGAATTATTCCAGTGTCATGGGCGCCTGTAACGTTACACCTGTCCACAAATAACTTCTCCCATCAGCCTTTGTGCGAACGCTACCCTTGCAGGGAAGCGCTACAGTTGATTGCCCCTTGACGGTGAGACAAAATAAACAAGGGTTTAAAACATTAGAACGCCTTTGTTGGAGGAATTTTTTCAAATCTCGGTATTGTGGTGGCTAGCAGGACATATTTCGCCCATTCTTCGTTAACGTGTGCAATTGCTGTCGCATGATAGTAGCGGCCCACAAAATTTTTAAAACACACAATAACTGCTTTCCTGTTATCAGTACATGATAGTAATATACTAAGTTATGTTTTACCGCAACTGTCAGCTGCCTTCGGGTCGTCCAGGCGAAGATTTTGCTAAGAAACACGCTAAAATCACCTGTCGCAACCACTAGTAATGCACAAAACGTCGGGTTCAAACAATGAAAACGTGTGAGTTGACTTAATTTTCAGTCATAATTTACACCTATCCACCAAACCGTCTTGCCACAGGTGGATGAACTTGTCCAGCTGGCGTCCATACTAAATCTGATGCCGTTTTATTTTTGTCGCAAGGTTTTGTCTAACTTACGTTACCGAAAGATAGACGGGTATAATTCGCCCACGAAAAGACATTTCACAATAATTTTCACACTGTCTTATCCACTAGACTGTGTTTTTGCGAAACAAATCCATGGCAGGGAGAACAAAACACGAGTATCGGAAAAATGACAACAAAAAACACGGTCAGGCCGTTTGTCAATTTTTAATTCTAACTTACGTTACCATGGTTATTCCATTGAGATTAGAGACAGATACTTGCACTTCCATTCATCAGAAAGAGGGTCATCAGATATACATTTGCATGTAAATTTTATAGCGTAAGGGCTGACGGCTTAGATTGTATTGATCATCATAAGCATAATTCTAACTTACGTTACCGTCTAACTTACGTTACCATTTTTTCTTCACTGTGTTATCGAATTTACAGGAAAAGGATACGATGCAAAGTTCGATTAACAGCATTTTATCAACTGTAACAATACTGTAGTTGGCCTTGTCTTGCTAAAAAGTCATAGTACAGAAGATTTACTCTCCCTGCTTTAATCTCCAAGCAGATGTAGCACGTGAGCTTGTTTTGGCTATTTGGTGGTGTCTTTGGTGGTTTGTACCGGAGATTACAATTTCTACAGACAAAAAAACTTAATATCTCGAAAATTATAGGTGGTAGCACCGTACAAAATTGGCAAAAGATAGTCGACAATACTGGTAACAAGTTCAGCACATTTGTTAGCACATTTATTTGGAAGAACTTTATTTTCCACCATTTTCTACCCCCAATTGCACACGTTAACGGAGAATATATGGGCGATTTTATGCTTGTTGAATTAGTTTGAAAAGTACAGTTCCACAACCTCATACCTTCGGCAAATGATGTTAACTTTTACTACGTACGAACTATAAAATGTTTCTAATTGATTATGTAAATAAAACCCTCATTTGCATTAATTATATCAGTTGATCATATTCTCCACCCAATGACAGTCGCATCTTAACAAAGAAGGCCATTCTATCATTTCCTCATAAATTATCCAAATGAAGTCCTGATTTGAATAAGTTATGTTAAAAGATGTTCACCTTCTCATTCCAAATGCCGCAAGTATGAAATTTCCGGCAGTTACCACTATGGAATAACAGCCTTTTCTCATCAATTATGCAAATTAGATCTTCATTTAAATAATAAGTATATCTGCTGGCGTTCCACTCGCTCTCAATTACATAAGTCACACGTTTGAATAGTCCTGTCATGCAACGCAGGCTATTTCCTGAATGAATGAATGTTGGTCCCATCTGAGATGGTGAGTTCTCACAAGCCATTTTTCAACACAACAGGCATTCACCATTGATGAAAACATGGAAACGATTAATAACTTTCATTAATGTGCATAGACAACTTTTGAATAATATTGATATAGATAATAATATGTATTACTGAACAATGGTATATGATATGTATATGACTGACAACTTCTACAACACTTCAGGAAATATATCTACTCAACAAAAGACTATTACAGGAAAACGACTGTACAAGTGAAAAAGACTGTCCACTTGTGCAATGTACAGTCTTTCTTCTGTTCTGTCCTATATCTACAATGCGGGGATTATCACATGTCAATGAGTGGTAAGATTTGCTTCTGTAAGTTGCCATTTTACCTACTAGTATCTGCGACTGTTACCAAGTTACCAACATGTATACTAGTTCTTCGAAATAGTCCAAAATCCTAAATAATAGAGTCAATCCTTTTCATGCACAAACATGCCATACTCATCTCTAAATGTTACCAAATCCTTAATAATAGACAAGATCATGTAGTCTTCATCATTATCCTAGCAGCTCTTAGAGAGCATCTGTTGCTTCTAGCCTTGTGTATGCGAGAGCTATAGGCAAAAGGCAGTCTGGATACAAGCAAAAGTTGTCATCCAAGATGATCTCCAAGATCTTCCTGTGGTAAAACATCAACAGAAGATCTGCTTGGAGATTAGTCCAAGAGTGGCCACTTTTATCCAAGGCCATCTTATGGTCCTGAATAGAAAGGCTTGTATCTCGTTTGAGAAGATGGGGTCTCATTCGTGATCGTTCTAATGTGTTCTGTGGTCCCTTCAATGATATTGCAGTCCAACGTGTGATTCCTAATCCCGTCATTGATTAAAGCTCCAAGTAGCTTATACTCAGTCACAAATTGGTGAGGTGTTTTGGAGGGGAATGCTGTGAAGTCTCTCCAGTAGTGGTAGGGAACCGTGTGGTTCTGGCGGTCCTTGTTGAACGGGTAGAAACCGTACATTGTCACGTGATCGCAGAACGTCATCGCCTCCCCCAGACCGGTAGTTGGAATGGACTTGCGTTTCCCGCCAAGCCCTGACCACAACCTGCCGGTTGAACACACACCAAGACCTGGCCACAACCTGCGGGTTGAGGAAAGGCGTGTTAGCAGTGACTACTGGCTTCTCAAGGACTGCATCCTTCATTGCAGCCATTGAAAAAAATAAAGCATGCAGCGCTAGTCTTACCCCTGTTGGGTTGGCAAGTAACATGATTGGACTTCCAACTTTCTGCCGTCAAGAGGAAACAATGAAGACCTTCGATGAGGATGGCCCATCGTTTCGGACACGTACGTGAACTTTAGCGTACGTAGGTGACTCAATAAAGGACATTTCTAGAAAAAAAACTTTCCAACAATGCTCAGGTTCAAGTCCCTCTCTCTCATGATGTTCTCCAACGATTTACATTCGTTCAGGAACTTTGTACTGTACGCATCCTCCTGTAAAGGAAACATACGAAACGTTTTCTTTGAAACCTCGTTACCTCCGGGGAAGGAGGTATCCTTCCGCGGAAAGGTAGAGTGACTGGTCGTGATTTTCATGTTCGCAGCTATATTTCGCGGTGGGGTGGACGGATTTTTGTGGGACGTTTTGCTGTTAGGCCGCAGATGTGGCACGTTCCCTTTTTTTCGTTGTATATGTGTTTTCGGGCGTGGAAATGAAACGTTTGGAGGCCCCCGGACACCCCCTTCGGCGTGAAAATGGTCAGTAGTAATATGTAAGTCGGAGGAACCATAAAATCCGGGCAGCTCCGGGCGGCTCCGCTGGCGCCGCCCTTATTAGCATAATAGTGTGTATATATAATACGTATGCATACGTCTGTATACATATATTTTATTGCTCTATCTATCTATCTATCTAAAAACTGTATATATTTATATGTTTTATGTATATATGGACGTGTTGCTCCGGAGTAAAATATTACTCCGGAGTAAGGATGTTTTGGAGTAAATTATTACTCCGGAGTAAGTATTACTCCGTTTCGGAGTAAAATATTACTCCGGAGTAAGTGTATTTGTAGCAAGTAACGTATATTTGTCGTGGTTGGTGCGTACGCGTATCGTGTATCTTTACGATGATCATGTGTAGATATATCATATATACATATATTATATAGAACCTTTGGAGTAAATGATTACTCCGGAGTAAGTGTATTTGTTGTATGGAACGTATATTTGTCATGGTTGTCCGTATCGTGTATCTTAACGATGATCATGACTTGTGTAGATATATACATATATACATATATAGAACCTTCGGAGTAAATGATTACTCCGGAGTACGTGTATTCGGAGTAAGAAAAGTATATGTATGTGTGCGAAGCATATGTGCATACATCGACACAACGACGCAAAAGTCAGCATAGTTTCGTGACACTTTATTGATCACTTGGTGCGGCGGTAGGACGACGGTGTGAATATGTTTCATGTTTGTCATGCATGCGCATGAATAGGCTTGTCATGTCTGTAAAAGTTTTACTCTGAAGTTTTACTCTAGTACTCCGGAGTAATAATTTACTCCAAAACATTCTTACTCCGGAGTAATATTTTACTCCGGAGCAACACGTCCATATATACATAAAACATATAAATATATACATAATACATATATATATATATACGCACACATAGATATGTATATATAAATATACAAATATATAGATATACATAGAAATAAATATATAGATAGATATAGATACACTATATCATACACACACACACATATATATATAGAGAGATAAGCTCCCCAAGGACATTGTAGGATGCCTTGCTCCACCCGTACAGGGCCAAGATTATAAACATATATATATATATATATATATATAGATATAGATAGATAGATAGATAGATAGATATAAATATGTCTATAGATAGATAGATAAAACGTAGATATAGCAATATATATATATATATATATATCTATATATATATATAGATATATAGATATATAGATATATAGATAGATAGATAGATAGATAGATATAGCAATAAAATATATGTATACAGACGTATGCATACGTATTATATATACACACTATTATGCTAATAAGGGCGGCGCCAGCGGAGCCGCCCGGAGCCGCCCGGATTTTATGGTTCCTCCGACTTACATATTACTACTATGGTCATGCGGTAATTACTTGGCTGTTGTTAAGGTATAGCCGTACTACAAAAAATGTTTTTTTCTTGTTTTTCTTAATAATAAATATTTTCTTAATTCGTGGACAAAATTTCTCACATGAAGAAATTTTAAGAAAGGCAATGAGTGACTTAGAAAAATTTTCTTTAAAAATTTCGTCTAAATTCTTCCATGAAGAATTTTTTTCTCCTTTTTCTTCTGCAAAGAAATTCTTTCTGGAAACCATTATCACCTTCAAGAATCTCTAGAATTTCAAGTTTGAATTTCTTGAACTTCTTGTAGGTCAAGATCGTTTTTCTTGTTCTCTTTACCTCATCAAAGAAAATACTAGAAATTATTTCTTCCCTTTCTAGTATTTCTTCACGTAAGAAAAGACATTAAGAAAAGAGTAACTTTATAAGAAACCTGTAAGAATGATAATCTCATCTCAAGAAATATCTGTAAGAAAAAATTACTAAGAAAAAACTTCTTAATTCGTGGACAAATTTTTTTTCTCACACACAGAAAGTCTTCTTCCATGAAGAAAAATTTTCTGAAGAAATTCAAGAAAAAACATTTTTAGTAGTGCGGGTGGGTCCATTTTTTTTCAGGCGTCTGACAGAGGGGTGTCTGGTTTCGATAAATTCTTTGTTTAAAAATATGCGCTAAAACGCTGTTGTCCACGGCTGCATAGCCACATTTAGTGAAAATATGCACAATTCAAAGAACCTTTGGAGAAAATATATATTTCTTTGCGGATTTATGGTGTCTTTCCACATAATTTTCAACCCGGAAGTGTGTGCCGAGACGGTTACGGGAGCATGGTATCTTCCCATATATGCAAATATAGTTCATAAATATATGTAATATTTATGCATATATGCAAACATAATGCATACGTTCAGACATTACTACAACTTTTTGTGAACCCTTGTATAGCGTGGGTTTAACGTATTTTTCAAAAAAAAAAAAAAAACTCCCGCTGAAGGGAAATCAGCCCGTATGTAACATTTCAGATCCCAGTCACTATGGTGCGTACATGGCCGACTGCCTGGCTTGTGTCGCGATTATTCTCGGTGGAAAACCTGAATAAATTGCCCACCCGGACTTTGGCTTTGACCCGAAGCTCCTACTTGAGAGTTGAAATGTCATAAAAGTGCGTCCTTTATTTGGAGAAATACATGTACGGTATTGTGACGTGCATAGAATTAGACAAATCGGGAAGGGGGTGGGGGCAACCTAAAATTCTGATGCGCTACCTAGTTTTTGCCCTAGGTAGCACACTGTGCTACCAGGCTCAAAATGTATTTCGAACACTATCCGTTTTTAAAGCCTGGTGTAATGGTTCCGGTTGTCATCCTGAGTTTCATTACTTGTTCCTTGCGGCAGACTAAATAGAATTCCATAAGTTCGTGGGTACATGTTATAAACTGTAGATGAAAATGTTGACCTGTGTTACAACTTGGAACGCTAAATCTAACACATAAAATTTAACACCATCAACATAACAAACAACATACAAAAATATACAATAAAAAGCCCGGAGGTATAAAATCTCAGATTTTACTTGTGAAGTTGTCTTGCCTACCTCTGTCCAATGAAAAAATTGCAAATTTCTTGCGGAGGGAGGGTTCAATAAAAACAGAACAGCCCTCTGATTCAAATTGCTGAAAATCCAGTAACCTTTAGCATTTGAAACTTTGGAACGTCACAGAAAGGAGGTCTACTATTCAGTCGGAAACTGCACGGGACGATTCGCTCTTACACTTCTTGAAGGTAATTTTTCCTATTCCACTATTACTACATATTCTGATTTATGTATAGGTCAGGGTAGAGACTCCGATTTGGAACCAAGGAGGTTAGAGGGAGGTCCCTCTAACCTCCTTGATTCTACCGGTAGAGATCCCGATCGGAATCTCTGTGAACAGAAACTGTGATTCATATTCAGTATCATACACGTACAACATTAACAGATGTTTAGGTTTTATGGCAAGCAAAGACTATGTAAATGATATCAGTAGCCACCAGTAATGTGATCAAATGTTTAACATTTAGGATATGTTGGGTAATATTAATTTATAGCAATCCAGTTCATTAATTTGTTGTAAATTCCAGCTATCAGCCATGTCATATTTGCAGCAGTGCCCTATAGGTAGTTGTCTGCAACTGTTTGCTTACCCGCACGTATACTTTTAATTCTGATACTGGCCATCGCGAATTTTAGTTTCCAAAGTTTAAGTTGTGTTGTTCTTCACTTCTTGTAAGCAGCTGTACATTTTTGGTAGCTGTAAGAAGATTTATGTCGACCAAGGATAACGTTCACATGACTGCTCAATTTTTTGTCAGTGACTAACGGAATTTGTCTTATTTTTTGTTTCCTATGGGTTGTCTAAAATTTGTCTTTGCTTCATTTGCATATCAATTGATTTTGGACCAACACCTGTCAAAATAGTTGTTGCATCTTGAAACGTCTGTCAGTTTTTAAAAATCTATCCAGTTGCTTGAGTATCTGTCTTGTGTATTCTTTACTATATATATTTAGTGGACCAAACTATGTGTATCAAACATTACAGTCAGGTCTCTGTGTTGACATCTCGAAAATGTGATGTCAATCCTTCCACGAATGCCGTAAATCTCAATAAATAAAAACGTAAACAATGATAGAATATTGATTTTTTTCTCCTTTGTTTCATTAAGAACAAACAAGTGTGTACATCGCCTCAGCTCTCGAAGACAACAACTCAAGTACACAGCAGGTTGGACGTGGGTTTGTCTATAAAACAAACATGCACAACGGCGATCCACAACCTCCATTTCCAGGTATGACCACACAGATCCGTAGAGGCGTGCAACAAACTGTGCAAAAGCAGTACAAGTGCCCGTTTGACCAGTGTGACTACTCTAGCAACAGGCTGCGGTCCTACGAATGTCATCTCGCCAACAAGCATGGCGCGGTAGAAAAGGCATTCACTTGCAGTGAGTGTGATTATAAAGCTGCTCGGAAATACCGCTTGGAACAACATATGCTTACTCACTCTGAAAACCGCCCGAGGCCACACAAGTGTCCACACTGCGACTATGCCGCGATGGAGAAGGGTACCCTAACCACACACATCGCTAGACACGCCGACAACAGACCGCACGTTTGTGGAGAGTGCGGCTACAGAGCTGTTACAAAATCTATCCTACAGAAACACATGCAGATCCACACGGGCGAGAAACCTTTCAAGTGTCCTGAGTGCGAGTACAGCGCTAGAAAGGCGTCTTCTTTGAAATCTCACATGCTGACACACACCGGTGAGAAAGTTTATGTTTGTGAGGAGTGCGGGTACCGAGCGGCGCACAGGCAAACTTTACGATTGCACATCATGACACACACCGGTGAAAAACCTTTCAAATGTGCCCACTGCGACTACAGCTGTAGACAGTCGGGAGCCTTGAAGAAGCACGAGGCCGTCCACACGGGCGACAAGCGGTACCTGTGTGACCAGTGCGGCTACAGGACATCGAACCGGTCCAACATGGCCAAGCACAGGAGGATCCACAGCGGAGAGAAACGGTACAGGTGTGACCAGTGTGGATACAGCTCCAATAGCCACTCCACCCTTAAAACACACATCATGAAAACCCACGCTGCGGAACAAAACTAAGAACAAACTAAGGGTGTTAGCATGTATTTTTTAATTTTTCTTCCTCTATAACAAGCTCACGATTAAGCGGATACGTAATCTAAACAATAAGTACAGTACACAAATATTAGGAAGTTGAGTAGGACAAAATTGTTTTTCTGCTATGTGTACATGTACATAACTTAGCTTATCGTAATGATGCTGGAGTATGAGGAACGACGTTACTAAGAAAAGGGAGAGTCAGAGAAAGGTAGAAAACAAACTTTAATGCAAAGGGGAAGGAAAGACCAAGACATGTACTCAAACGCTGTACTGAAATGTAAATTCAGTGAGCTTTCCGTTGTATTTTGGAAATAAAACTGTTGCTGAATATCTAGTATAGTCGTTTTCGCCTGGTAGGAAGCACATTTCATAGCTTCTATAACCGACTTTGCGTTCAATGTTGCAAATCCCGTTTTACTCGAATAGTCCAACATCTGCTTGGAGATTACGTAGAACCAGGGTTTGACATGGCGGGGATATAGAACAAATACACCATGCGTAGGTCAGCAAAAGAACCGTTCTCGAGCAGAGGGACGCACTTCAAGGCTATTATTATACAAGATAGCGGGAACAAGGAGACGTCAGACGTTAATTCCCACAATCAAGTATAAAAACAAGATTATTTTGGGTAAGGCATTGAGCCAGTACGTTATCGTCAGGTTGCTGTTTGGAAATAGGTGCAAAACATTCAAAAAAGGGTTAGATTTTATTTAATGTGTAAAATGAGTCATGTACATAAAAAAATTAGACAAACAGAATTAAATCTGCACCGGCTCAGGATTCATGTGGCCCCATCTGAACGCTCCAAATCACATTGAAAGCGCCTCAATCCCAAACCAATCTGGAGGTAGTTTCGAACCGCCTTTTATAACTCCATGACTGGATCGCGATTTGCGTCTGAACGCGACGCGATTTCATCCGGTTTACTTTGCATATTGTCCCGGTCATGGATTACGGGGTGATATTTCTTTATTTGTATACAATACAAAAAGGTACGTGACCACAACTCTAAGAGCGGTAATGAATAACCTGTCCATTCTAGGACGAGCTCCAGCGCGTCTGACGGGACCACGCCGGCACTTGACCCAGGTTCGTACCGACGCTGGGAGGGGGGCACAGAACAAGCAGGGTCGTTGACCTCTGACATTGGCAGGGTTCCACCTTGCGTCTTTTAATCAATCAACAAGGATATGTAGCTTGGGTGACTTGCACTCGGGCACGATTCTGAAGGAACGTACGGCGCGCAGACCAGATGTGAGGAATCTGATTTACCCGAATCGCGGTTCCAGTGGTTTCATCTGAACAGGGCCTAATTTATTTAGTAGTGATTAACTAGTTTTATCTATTATCATTGTTTGCGATTGTTTTTGTTTTAGTTGTATGTGATTTGCATATGTCTCAGGTAATTTGTTTGTTATCTATTTATTTGCACAATAAAATATACACAGAATAAGTAGAGAATGATATAATAATAAGACAAGCAATGTGCAGGAGGGAGTAAGAAGCCTATAGGGATTGTACAAGACCCTACTCCTTCCAAACTTACTTAACAAATGATTATGAAATTAATATAATGATTGAAAATGATTGAATTAATGGAAACGACATATCAAAGAAAACTAATACATATAAATGAATATCATAAAACTAATATCATGATAATTGGAAATGAATGAACGGAAACAAAGATATTGCAAAGGAAACTAAAATAAATGTATTTATAAGATTGGTTTATTGTTTCGATTAATACCAATACACTAAAATACATTGCAGCCACTTGTACATGGTACAAGTCGCTGAATTATGCATATTAGGCAGACACAAAATAAATGTAAATAAGTACAAAAGTGTAAAAACAATAATAATTGATAATAATAAATAATAATAAATGATAACTGATCTTAATAGGGCTGGTCATGGGAGATTTACTATATGCCGTATTTGTTTAATAGATTCGTAAGATAGGGGATCGGGCTATTTGATCTAGATGGGTTAGCAAAGCAGCTCACTAATGACAAAGGAAATTTTACAGGAGGAAAAACCAATATACTGGAAATTAATACAACTGGAATATTACTTAAATGATAAAAAACCATAGGTATAACCAATGTCATATCAGTATATCTTTAAACAGGTCGCAAAATAAGAATACACAGCCAATAATGAATGATAATCACCAAAATATGATACAGACAAAATGCTTTTAGATAGCGATACTAATTAGAAGTCAGTGTTTCTTCATTGATTATGCAAATTAGGTCTTCATTTGCATAATTCATATCTGTCGCTGTTCCAGTCGTTGTCAGTTATATATGTTAAATGTTTAATGGTCCCATCATGGAACGCAGCAGATTTATAAAACTCATTAATTGCGAAAATTAGCTCCTGAGTCGCAAAATTGTCATCTAACTATGTCAGGCATCACGTTAAGCTAGCTACATGCCATAAGTCACAATGATCCGTCACCTGTTTCTTGGGTTATATATACTCTTTTGAAAATGTCCCTGTAGTTCTAGAGCAAGCTTCTTGAGGGCCCAAACTTATTTCACTTCTTCCCGAGCACAAGAGCTATCTACCACCAAAAATCCATGACCCTAGCATGTCCAGAACACGAGATATCAAAACGAGAAGTTCCGCTGCAATACCATAACAAGTCGCTAGGAGGCCTAAAATCTATTCATTTCTAGATCCCATCAACACCTACCCACATACCAAATATCATTACTATCCATTCACTACTTCTCGAGTTATATTGTTCACAGACAGCCCGGAAAACATAACCTCATTGGCGGATGTAAGAAATGAAAGTCAGCGGTGTGCTGGCTAACACAGCCCGCAAGTCCTGCGGCAATGCCTCTGCATCTTGCGGCTGGAGTTGCAGCGGCTTATATGGCGGCGGCAACGCCTTTCGTTCGTGTCCATGCAGGGAGCTGGTGTCGGGCCACACTTGTACAGCAGGTTCATCTGTTGGGCGTCCATCGGACTAATCCCGTCTCTCTGGCCGATTGTCACGCCGCTAATACATGGGGAGGAAAGTCATCAATTTTGATATGTTTTCATACAAAAGAAGTACTTCGTAATCGCACAAGTAGAATCGTTTTGGTTTGTTTGTTTGTTTGTTTGTTTGTTTGTTTCGCATAATCGGTAAACAATCTTTAGGCTTATCACACCTGTTTCGTATATTTAGTACAAATACTGAACTGTAAGGTTTGAACCACTCTCGCCAGGAAGGACCCCCACTATTTTCGATAAGTGCGGTGGGATCTTGAACGTGCTCGAGGTATGGCTCTCCTCAAACACGGCCGGGACCTCCGCTTTAGCGTCCTGGAAACTAGCTAGGTTCCATCTGAGAAGACGTCGCTAACAGAAGCTAGGTACTCATTCAGTTGAGTCAGGAAATAGGTGTAAAAAATGCCGTTCTCAAGGACACAAGAGTGGGGCCTGCCAGGGATTCGAACCCAGAACCTTCAGATTCTGAGTCAACAACTCTAACCAAAAGACAACCTTGCCAGCTTGGATAAAATGAATTGCCACCTTGGACAAAAATCATTATGCTATACCACAATTCATCTAACTCGTTTCCATAGGCCAGATACATTTCTTTTACTTTTAGGTAAACGTTTTCTACAATTTGATGCGTATGTAGTATGAAAGGAAGCAATGTTAATAGATAGGGCCATACCTTTGTTTCGGAACGATGGTAGGTTGGCCGTTCTTGCTGAAATCATAACTAGCGTAATGCATGACGGACCCATAGTCGTAAGTAGTGCCGAGCGAGTCGATGATAAAGGTGGAGTATTTCTCGAAGTTGTCTTCGACACCTGCGGAAAGCAAAACAGTTCTCAAGTCCTTCCCTTCGCCGTGGATTTCACCCCAATTGGAGCATGGATGGCTGTGGTATGGTCTAATTTTCATATTCAATAAGACAGCTTATACTTTATGAAATCGGAGATTTCGGTCTTCTGGGAAGTGTGGGAGGGTGAACTTCAAGTTCACAGATAGACCTCCGTGAGCGTTTTGGGAGTGTATTGGACCTGTAAGTCTGTGGAGGGGATTGTATGATTTAATTCAATCGGGTATTACATCACTTCCTGAATTCCTCCAGTTCTACTTTTCATGAAGACTGACCATGACATGATGTGTATTGTGGGGGTACTTTTAAGTTGATACGTAGCAGCATTTCCTCTTGATTATACACCAAAATATCAAGGCACATGTACTTACCAGATAAAATATTGTTCCAATAAATGGTGACGTAGTCGTCCCTGTCCGGACGTGACTGTTCGTGGAAGTAGCCGAGCGCGTGTCCGATCTCATGAGCCACTATGCCGTTGTACCAACAGCCTTCCTCAAGGGTGACGGGCTGCTCGATTCCCTGGCGACCGACGTAAGACGAACACCTTCGAACACACGGAATGACGTTACATGGACAGTAACACTGCTGCAGTACCAAGGAAAGCCGCCAGGGGCCCCAAAATCTAATCATTTCTAGATCTCGTCAAGACCTACCCACCTTCCAAGTTTCATGACAATCCATCCATAGCTTCTTGAGTTATGCTGTTCACAGACAGACAGACAGACTGACGGACGGACAAACGCTACTGAAAACATAACCATATTGGCGAAGGTAATTAGTTTTAAAGGTTGTCCTATCAGTTTCAGATCTTACATAATTACATCAATTAGTAATAAAAAGATTAGTTTACCCCTGGCCTCTAACGAAGTTGACGTAGCCGGTCTCGACAGTTCTTTGTATGAAGCGGATGCAGGTCTGCGAGGTCCAATCGTTCATCGCCGCAGTTATAGCTGCCATTGCCGTTGGTTGGGTGGCTAAAATGAAACATATGTCAAATGTTTCCATCATCAAAATGTTCTAGTGGCCCACGTAAGAAACATTCACCTTGAAAGGGACATTTAACAACGAAGACAATTGGAACACTTCAAATATCATCCTCATGGATATAGATAGAGAAACAAGACTGCTTTCTTTACTAAAAGGTAAGAACAAATCTTTTAAAAGATTTTAAAATCTGAAAAAAATTAGTGTCACAATTCCCAGCTCAGGGCCCGGCTGGGCAGTTTCCAGGAACAAAAAGTATGATCTAAAAGACAACAAAACACAAAAAAAAACAAAAAAACAACAAACTAGTCATAGGTACAATCTGTGTATATTGTTGATATAAATTATCTATTTTTTGTTTACGCAAGGAGCCCGGCCGGGCCCCGGTTCGGAAATGTGACCTCAGCATGATAGGAAGGATGGAACACTGAAAACAGTTTCTACATACCGAGTGAACTGTCGATGACGTACGGGACAACTCCTCCTGGCCACAGCCACGGCAATGCGGTGGAGCCGCGGTTACCCGTGCCGTACAGAAGATCTCTCACCTCGGGAGTCGAGATCATGTCACCCTCGATAAGAATATCTTTGTCGTCTGCCAAGTTTTGTTAAAAGAGGTATATCAAAATCCGATTCCATCGTATAATGTTGACCTAAACTAGCTACATATATGCAATGTTTGCTGCTCAAACCGTTACTGCAAACTCTCACTGTTTTACAGCATCAAAATAATGACTTTCATTGTTCTATGTACTTGTTCTTGTAAAATCTTATTCTTTTCAGGTTTGTGTGGCTGAATATTGATGTAAGGACATCGCAACGAATTCGGGCGTTGATAAAGTTCTAAAATTGCAACTTACTGACACGAATACACATTAAAATACATAGCTGACAGAAACTGAGCTAAATACAGCAATAAAAAGAATCAGTAAAACTATTTGTATCGCTAATTGATATGGATACTAGATAGATAGATAGATAGGTGCACAGATTGAAGAGTTGAAGTTTAAAAAAACACGCCTAACAGTTAGTTATATCACACAATTTTGTCAATGGGGCTCAGGTAGAAAGAGTCTTTTTATTCAGTGACTTACCAACCTGATGAAACTATTCACGGAAGGGGGCTCAGGCACCATTTAAATTTCTGAGTCAAAATGACGCGACTCATATTTTTGGGAGGGTTGAGAAGAGGCTGCACTAATCGTCTCCATGGAGCTAGCTATTGGCAGGGGTGGAGCTAGCTCCATGGAGGCGATCAGTACAGCCCCTATTAGGAGGGGTGGAGACTTTTGTAGTGATAGGGTTCTGTCTACTCACCGGGGATGCAGCTACATATTGGGCACCCATCTGCGCCGGTCTCGAACCCAAACCTACAGTCCTTATCACAATCCAGCATCTCGCCGCAGTTTGGATTACCCAGCAATCCTGCAGAAAACAACGCAGCAATGATTCGCGCTCAATGGTGAACTATCGCGATATCTACGCGTGATACGTCACACCAATCACACCAATCAGAGCTAACTTCTCCATCACCCTCCGTGACCATTGGCTGAGAGCCCGCGCAGGACCATACTAACCTCAATTCAAACGAGTAACCACGTAAATTTAACTGCAGTAAGTCACAGCAAGGACTAAATTTCAGACACCGGGATACATATGGGACAATGTGGACAGTCTATATATTTATTTAATTCTTTATTTATAATAATTTATCACACAGTGGATGGTATGGTGGAACAGATGTTCAGTACTAAACAAATTCGTTTTAGTTAGTCGGCTAAAGCAGTGCAGTTTCAAGAGCGGCAAACTGTACTCCCACGGTGGTAAAATTTGGGCCCCGATCTCCCCACCTGCTTTAGAACCCGAACCACGTTCGATGTGACGTAATTCGAACCGAACGGTGTTCGATCCGGGGTCCCCCGCGGTCACCCGCGTGTTCAGGCTCTTTTTCACACGGGTGCCGCCAAACAGAAAAAAATATCACATTTGCACAAATATAAACAGTTTTCTGGACAGTCCATCTATTCCGTCATTTGTAGTGGACATGTAACATGTAACGAAGTTACTGCTGTGATCGTGGGTGACCTTGAATGTCGCAATACTTGTACACGCTGGCATGAATGTCCCCCTCTTCATATCCGTGCCGCATGACATGCGTGCAAACCTCGAGCAAGATTGGAAGCACGGATAGTCCAACATACCTCATTGACGGCTTAAAATGAATGTAACGGTTTTTCCGAGGCTTGTGTCTTATGGATTTTTGAAAAATGCCCCCGATTTTGAATTATGGGTAATTGAGTGCGAAAAATGTAAAAAAATGCCATTTTTTCACCTATTTGTCGACAAAAACTACACTTAAAATCAGAAATTAAAAAATTCCTAAGGCACAGCTTTTGATATTATCCCTAGCCGTCGAAAAATATAAAAATTAAGTATTGGGGATAATATATGTAGCCAATCTTGCTCAGTGTTTGCCTAAAAACATGTCGCTCCGCAAACGCGAAAAAATTGTCTTTCGGAGCGAAATTATGAAAAATCAGCCATTTAACGTAAAAATCAAACATCAAAAGTATGTAAGGGCGATAATTTCATTTTATTTTGACGAAATTTTCCCTTCCAAACCATTTGTTTATTTTCAAATATTTTACGGTTAGCCCAAAAATTGCGTCTTGTAACCCGATACTTTTTCGAACGCCCCTAGCAATGGGAAAGAATACCGTAGCAACAGACCACCGTGTCCTTTAGCGGACTCTTTTGGCATATCATCTGTCTTTTTGGTCAATTTCTACTCTTTCCAACCGCCTCTGAAGCCTGGTAGAGGCTAAGTTCATCCAGAAATTTGTGGATTCCCTTACCAGCTCGTTGGTTGATCTCGACAATGGATGGCGTTGGGCTGTCCACGGCGTTACGGCCTTTTCCTGTTTTCAAGGGGAACAGAAATATCTATGTTACTCAAAAGATGCAGGAATAAAACTCAGTTGAACACAAGGAACACTGAACGATGTCATGGGAACGTTTGGTAACAGTCAAACAATGATGTTAGGTATTAGTACTATTACAGATAAAAATCTTGATTATAAAAAGCTTTATTTAAAACAAAGAAACATGCTGTAACATATTAACGTGGGTGTAATATGGGTCCGTCAAATATACGCATCTCTGTGTTTTACGGAGTTGGGCGGAGCTTTGGGTCTATTAGTGGCAACTGATTGTATTACTGACCAATAGGTGTGGCTTGAGCAGAGATGGACAGTAGAGCTGCCATCAGTCCCCAGGCAAGCGCTGCAGCATTCATGGTGGCCTCTGTTCTCAACATCTGAAAAGGGAGACAAGCACTAGTGTAAATCCCCAGGCCCTGTCCCACATTCACGACCTTCCCCCGAATTTGCTCCAGCGGGCCTGTATGGAGGTTGGGTTGGGCAGAAACAAAATTTCAGTGAAAAAAAGAAAGCCCGTTAAAAAAAGCTTTAAAAAAACACGCCAAAAATAAGCCCCAAACCCAAACTTCTGCTTGGAGAGTAGGGGTGGGGTAGTGATTACGAAGTACGCAAAATTTTCGCCGCCGATTACGAATTACGTTAAATTGTCAGAGCTGATTACGACTTTACACGTTGCGGCTAATGCACTATAATTACGACTGTTGTTGATTTTTGGGGCGGCTGCCTATTACGGAGACTAAAAAGGCGTGATTACGCGTTACGAAAAAGGGCATGCAGGCCCCGATTAGTCACTATACAAAGCCCGTAGGGAAGCTGAATAATTTGTGCTAATAGGTAATGACAAGGCATTATGCTTCAATAAGTCGAGGATGACAAAACAAGAGAAAGAAAGGAAGAAGTAGTTCTGCATTCCTTCACAACTACCTCATCAGGGGAAGGATTAGCCTCTACCAGGCTTCAAAGGCTGCTAGAAATGGCAAAATAGACACATAACATGCCAGGGGGGCTAGGCCGCTAAAGGAGTACAGTTTGTCGCTCTGTACTCCTTTAGCGGGCTAACTCCCCTGGCATGTTATCTGTCTATTTGGCCAATTTCTGCTCTTTTCAACCGCGTCTGAAGCCTGGTAGAGGCTAGGCGATCTTATCACCGATGACGATGGCACAAAGTTTTACGTCAGATTTAATTAGGGTAATTAACTCCACATAATTGCTTGACGCAAACAGGTACTTATGCCCCTCCCTTTACACAGGCATGCATGTAGTTCTGCACTATTTCACCACTGCCTCGGGGGAAGATTGTATCTAGACCGCCGTGATGAGTGGATTTTTAGTAAATTGAGCTTTTAGCGACAGGAAACGTGTTATCCAAAATACAATCGGTGTCAAGAAAACCGTCACAAATCAAGGAACAAAACTGGAAAATTGATTGCCATACGATCTATTACTGTAACAGCGGAACCAACGGAAAAGTACTTATCATCCTAGTCTTAAAAGTCTGTATCTGTCACTTTATCTGTCTCTTCGAATTGTCTCTAACTGGCGATCTTATCACCGATGACGATGGCACAACTACGTCAGATTTAATTGGGTTAATTAACTCCACATAATTGCCTGACGAAGACAGGTACTTATGCCCCTCCCTTTACACAGGCATGCATGTAGTTCTGCACTATTTCACGAATGCCTCAGGGGACAGTTATATTACGACTGCCGTGATGAATCGAGTTTTAATAAATTGAACTTTTAGCGACAGGAAACGTGTTATCTAAAATACAATCGGCGTCAAGAAAACCGTCACAAATCAAGGAACAAAAAAAAAATGGAACTGCCATACAATCTACTACATCGGAACCAAACGTAGAAATAATTTTCGTTCTAGTCTTAAAAGTCTGTATCTGTCACGTTATCCGTTTCTTCGTTGTATAATTAATATAACCGGTAAAACCGCTTTTCGGTGTAACACACCCGCTATGGTGTCGACAGCAAAAACAGAAACTACCTTAAACACTTGCACAAAATGCCTCTGAAAAAAATATCTCGTTCACGGTAGCCTCTTTTGCAGACTTCTTGGCGTTTACGTTGGGGGAGGGGGCGCCGATACGCGATTTTTTACACGGGCTAAGTTTTTCTACTGCAACATAGTGAGTTATGTCGCGGAGTGATACAGCTAGCTCTCTCCGCGAATACAGTTCTACCCCTCGAACAAGGCCCTCCCCAGGCCACCGAAAAGAAACCGCTGATCTATAGCCGCTCGTAGAAACGAACGCTGCCCACTGAGAAGTCTGCGATGGAGGCTACTTCACGGAGGTAATAATCATGATGGCAAGCTAGCTACACCTCTAAAGTCTGCCAAATCTAGCGCTAAACTGCCAGGCATGTCGTATATCAAGATGACAGTTTCTCAACCCATTTTTGCGACCTGTTTCAAGCTCTGGCCCACATTGGAGACAAATGATACTAAAACCACTACAGGGCGATAGTTAAAGATAGAGCTGGCCTTAGTTTACAACTATGTGGAACTTAGTGTTACACTGTCTACAGCCTACAATCTATAGAGCACTAAATGCACGTGGCACGTACCTGGGATCCGAGGTGTAGAACTGACCTCTAGGACAAGTTGTATCTTCCAACCCTAGTTCTGGTAACAATAGCTGCTCTCTGATTGGCTACTCTCACCAACCAACCAAGGCTTTCCTTTCAAGCTACTAGTAATTTATGTAAGCCCTCCTCCCGTATGACCTAAATACTAAATGCACTAATTACATATGTCACAGGTCAACAAAACAAGAGACAAAACTGGAAACTGGAAACTGGGGTAGTATATAAATTAGGGACAAAAACAATAACTCTCGAGTATACACAACATAAGAAAATACCCAATGATCACAGGTTTTGTCCATTTTGTCCAAATATGATTGAAAATTAGCGTCATTTTATAATGGATTGTTCACTATAACGTTACAAGTGTAACAGCCCTGACCTGTGACGTATGATAAGCGCCTATTGCTGTTCACTTCTTTCCGCTTGTTCATCTAATTGCGATACATTAGATTCTATATATAAATTCAAGTACATTTTAAAGTGAAAGAATCACATAGATGTTTAGAAATCATTGTAAATAAAGAGATTTTTGTGGAGTAACTTTCAAAATGTTTCTAAACTATCTAACGTTAATTGAATTCAAATAAATTCAAATTTTCATGTTCAATCTTTTTGAAAAATTGAGAACTATTGTCACGTAAAAACACTTTTATTCAAAATAATTAAAAATTACTATAAATATTGTTTAAAAACTCACGTGGTGACTTGAAATGGACTCTAATTCAAAATTGAGGCCATTTTTCAAAAATCCCTAAAACACAAATCTCGGGACAATCGTTACCGTCATTTTGAGACGAGAATGAGGAATGTTTGACTATCCATGTTTCCAATCTTAAACGAGTTTTGCAGACATGTCATGTCGCCCGAAAGAGGGATTGTGTTATTGATACTGACGTTAAGAATCATTACAAAATTCAAGGTCACCAACGAATACGACAGTAGATTCGCTACATGTTACATGTCCACAACAAATGATAGCGTACATGTACTGTCCAGGAAACGGTTTGTATATGTAGAGAAGTGTTGTTTTTTTCTGTCGCGAGGTACGGAGGGGAAGGGCCTGTTTTTGCGGGTTTGTTGTAAATGACCTCAGGTGACCCCCAAATAGAACGCGCGTTCGGTTCGAATTACCCAGATCGAACACGATCGAACACAGTTCGGGTTTTAGAAAAGGTGGGAACTTTGCAGCCTAAATTTGACCACCGTGAAGAGCCCGGCAGTCGTACGGGTCCCACGGGGTCACGTCTGATAGTGCAAACAAGACTGGCAATGAAAACATACATTGCCATGGCGACGGTGGTTGCTGTTAGGGTTATTGTTTGCATGGCACTGCGGCCCTGCCATCATTTCATGGTTTTGAGGAAGACTTGGTACCTATACAGATACAGAGCACTCCTCCCCTGAGTGTATAGTGAACGAGCCCCGGGGTCACAGAAAGTAGGGCATCCGGGGCCAGAGAGGTCTTCCCAATGCAGGGTCCCAAAGGTTTCCAGGAATGTGGGCATAGATGTGGGTCAGAGACATGCCTGTGGACATTCCATTCCTGTGGACAAAATGCCTGTACGATTCCTAGAATTCTTACAAATTGCACACAATACTGTACCATTAGGCTCCTCCCTGAGACGTCGCCAAAAAAAACCCAGCCCGTAACGTACCCGTCGGGTCCCATTTAATAAGCATTACACAGACTGGAAATGTGAAATTATACGCTCCTTATCGCTTACATGCAGAGCCTAACTATTACATTTTGTTTTAGGAAGATGGCCTCCATCACATTTTACGACCAAGAAGATTACCGAGGCACTGAGTATAACGTAAACGCTACCGGGGACACGTTTGAAGGTAACCTTTGACGTATGCAAACAATTCTATTCTTTAGACATTTGTTTTCAAGGCGCCAGCCTGACTGCCAGATGCTGCAGGTTGACCTACATTGTACATTGCAGTGCCAGATGTGTCCTGGATTCTTGGACATGTTATTATGAACACAGTTTCCGCCCTATGGGGATTTCTATAGTTAAGGACTCGAAGGTGACTCACTTCGACGCGGTAAAAATTATAGTAGGGTGCACTAGAGGGACACGACCAACTAATATGCTGAAATTTACGGTATAATCTACAAAATAACTGAAAACAAGAAAAAGTTATCGTTTTTTAACAATTTGCTGACCTCTTTTATATCGCCTCCTGCGGAGGTCAACTGAACTGCAGGCGGCTCGCCCTGGAACGCTGTTGCGTAATGCGGCGCATTTATACACGAACAGGAAAAACTTCACAATCCAAATCCTACAGTCTAAAATCTGACATGTTTCTATACCACACAGCGTAGTTTACTCAGGGCTACCTCTCACATAAGCCGCTCTAACCAGGCTTTCGTCCGCACTACTTTGTATCCGGGGGTCGCCCAAGAATACTGTGTTCTGCGACCATAAACCATTTTGTTTCCCTACCCGTCTATTTATCACCATGTTTATTACCATGGCAGAACAGACAAGGTAAAAGGTAAAAGGACAAAGACGAGTAAACCGTTCCATTCAGTAAACTGCTAGAGGGCCCAAACTTACGTCACTTCTTCCTGAGCACAGGAGCTATAATCCAACCATAATTCGTGACCTTAGCATGTCCAGATCATGCGAAGTCAATGCCGGAAGTTCCACTGCAGTACCATGACAATCCACAAGGACCCAAAATCTAATCTCATCAAGACCTACCCGTTTACCAAGTTTCATGACAGTTCAGCTTCTTAAATTATCTTGCCAAACATACATACATACATACATACAAACATACATACATATAAATGCTACCAAAAAACAGCCTTATTGGCGAGGGTAAAAAAATCACTTGACGAATTTAAAACTACAGCACTCAAGTAATTCCGATACAAAGTAAATTGTGCAATACAATAGTTCGAAGGACGAAAAAATTAATATCAATGCAGACATGGATAGAATTCTTATGTCCCATGTAACAGTTAAACGTTCAAGAGTAAGGTCTAGAAAGAATCGCAGCACTAGCACCCACACTACCTGCAAGTCCAAAACAAAGTTATAAAGGAAGAAAAAAAAGGACAAACAAGAAGAAAATAACAAACTGAATGTAGAAAATCGTAGGCTATGACGTTTATCTCTCGTGGGCGTCAAAGAGTTAGAACATACAGCGATATCTTTGGACTGTTCGGATCAAACCGGTGCGATAGACACTGCTGTACATGTACAATTAAAGGTATGGAAGTAAACATGTACAGCATAATCCTACGTCTCTGTTTGGACTACCTTCTTAAAACCAAACAACTACAAGAGAAAGGAAAGATTATCAACATCGGTGAAACAAAGAAATCAGGGGATGAGAGACAGCCTGTTTGATGTAAGAGACCAAAACTACCCTGTAATCGTATGTCTACCTCAGAACCACCTATAGCTGGTGTATAGTCGACCACTGTCAGAATCATGGCAGACGACTTCGCAGCCAACGTTGTACCAAGCGTCACCGCAGACGATCTACCAAGAGGCAACATGTTGTCAGGAAATCAAAATGAGGGAACGGCGAAGAGTATCTTCACGCCACCTGGCAGTGATGACAACCCCTGCATTCAGCCGTATGCTGTTGGGTATCAAGATGATGATGTCAACGCTGGCAACGTCTCAAAATTTGATACTGCAGCTGCCAACAAACAGGCTGCAGAGACCAGCCCTACTGATGGTGAGATTCAGCCATACGCTGTTGCATACCTACACCAGCATGACGTGGCGTTTAGAGAAGATACAACAGGTTTGAGAGAAGATAAAACAGATAAGCCGTTTCAGAAACCAGAAGCAGCGGCAACCAGCAGCAATGACATCCCAGTCAACACGGCAGGACGAGACTCATCCGAGGATGTTACAGAAACTTCAAACTTGTCCGGGTATGACAGTAGCATACACCAAAAGGGACGTCCGCTTCGCCCTAGTCTAAAATACGCGCCAAGCAACCTGAATCCTGATTCGATGTGCGCTCCAAACGAACAGAACCCGAATCCGATTTACCCACAACAGGCTGGGGACACCAGTTCGATCTACCAACAATACGCCGTGAACCAATATCCGTTTTACCTGCAAAACATCGGGAACACCAGTACTAGTTTGACCTGCCAACAATACCCCGTGAACACCAATCCAATCTTTCCGCAAAACACCGGGAACTTAAACCTGATGGACGAACCAAATGTTCCCCCTGAACCCACCAGACCAGCTGGCAGTGATGACAACCTATGCTCCATCCGGCCAGACGCTGTCAGATATCCGAAAGAAGATAATGACAATACCAAAAACGCAAAAAGCGACGACAACCCTTGCATCCAGCCATCTACTGCCAGATACCCAAATGAAGATGATGATGACAACGACCAACACATAACAGCCGATGACAACACCAGCATCCAGCCATATGCTGTTAGATACCAGCAAGAAGATGATAAGGACAATAACAAGCATCTAAAACGTGATGATACCACGTGCTTCCAGCCATATGCTATCAAATACGAAGAAAAAGATGACGATGACAATACGGCGTCAGGTTTAGAAGAAACGCAACCAAAGGAGCGATTTCAGAAACTAAAAACGGTTTCAAACAACATCCCAAGTAGCATGCCGGGGCGTGGTTCACCCAACGATGACACTGACTCTTCAAGCTTTGTTGAGGACAACAGTAACGTACGTAAGGTACGACATCCGCTGCAGACTCTTCATCCAAATCCAACGGATGCGCAAAACGTCCTGAACCCTAACTCAAGGAACGCAGTGCTGAACGTTCTAATCCCCAATCAGATGTACGCTCAAAACGCCCCAAACCACAATCAGAGGAACGCGCAAAACGCCCTAGTTCCCAATCGGATGTACGTAGCAAACGTTCACGCACAAGGAGCAGACGGTAAGATTTGCTACATTATATAGAGTTCGGCCGTTTACTGATTTTCCTTTGTATCAGTTGTTACCTGTAAGGGTGCGCCAAATATGATGTAATACGTGGTAGCTTAGTGGCCTTGGCTTCGATGGGTGCCCTCACAAAGTTCGTAGAGATAGCCGCCGATCTTGTAGATGTACGTACAGACCCGAAGAAATGACACAGAAGCCAGTGCTACATGGAGACGTGTCTGTATTCTCTGTCTAGATGGAACTCTACTCCCGAACTGACTTGACTACAAGATTGCATTGGGTTTTTATATCTTCCAAACACCTACTCGCAGATTTCTTGGAAAAAGTTACATAGTTCCTGCAACAGTCATTATGAATCATTTCGTCAGACCTTAGTGGAGAAGCCCTGGCCATTCCCCAAATAAGGCAATGTCCAGATCCACTTGCTCGTGTCTACCAGAGTCCCCTGGTGATTTAGGTCGTTACTGTTGTCACTCAAAGTGTTGTCACTGCTTCTCAGAAAGAAACAGGGAAAGTGACTGAATCATGCACAAGGAAAGTAATGTCCTAGGATATCCAAGAAACTGTCCTTGAAGAAACTAACCCTTACTATTATATGCAAGGTTAGAGCACCCCATTACAACCTCGGGGTAAGTTATGCATTATATGCTTCCTGGAGGTTGCGAATCTCAGATTTCTTGTTAGATTTGGTTATTGGCGGTTATATGCATACATCATATCTAAAGTGTTCTATGTGGGCAACATAATTTTGTTTCTGCAATCTATATAGCTAGGAAAATTTATAAATATTTCCGTCTGTTCGTTTTTCAGAAACCGATTTGAAATATGTTAACAATAATATTTTTCAGGACGCAGATATCTCGAAGTTCGCTTAAAGTGTGCTTCAATAGTAGCTATCGTCCTGTTGTCATTGTTCATTGGCGGAATTATTGCTGGGGCATCATTTCGTGACCGGGATAATCAAATGGTAAGCGTTCCTTTCTCGTCTTTTATCTTTATTTGGATATCTTCAGCGTTTTTTTTACAGAAGCTAAAGTAGAGCTACAGTATCTCAATGACAGTACTTTATGTTCTTTACTGCTACGAGGGTCCACGTCACTCTCACATTTACAAAACTGTGATATCTTCGACATAGCTCAAATCTTTATTTAATGTACAGGTAGATTCTAGTAATTGATAGATCACCAACTTGTCCTGTTTGCACTCATTTTTCTTTTACCCACTTTGCAACTATGTATGTATTTTGTCATTATGTTTTACTCTTGTTTTATACTTGTGTTTTTGAGTAGAAGGCGTTATATAAGCCATGCTTCCTGCCTAATACTCATTAAATATATGTGAATAAATTTTTTTTTACAGAAGCTCATGTAAAAAATGCCTGTACGTAAGAAAGAACAAACTGACAGCATTAATTTGATCTTCTTCCACAGCAAAGATTTGCCAATGACTCTTTCTGGACAACAGAAACAACACAGCCATGGACTTCCAACAGCACACAAGGTAACGTCATTTGATTGGTTAGAAAGACTGGAGCATGATAATTTAATCATTTGCCCTTATCCCTGATAAATCGCAATAGTTATGTTGCATTGGAATAAATAAAGTCCTATTAACGTCATAGTACTAGTCCTCATTCCAAAGCATACATAGTTATCAAAGTGCCGACATAAAAGTCAATTGAGTTTTGGAAGTGCAACATGGTTAGCTTGGACATGCAGTCTCACTGATTGATTTTTAATATCTTGATGTCTGGGATATGAATCATAAAACAAAAATTGAAAAAAGAAACTAATATAGACATTTAAAACAACATCTAACATGTTAGTTCTAACTAGCCTGATTTTCATACATCCAAAATAGCAAGCCTACATTTTTGCATAAGATTCGGGGTATTATACATGCACAGCCCATCGTTGTACTTTTATAGATATAATAAAACTGAGGGTCATCAGCATGAAAGTTCATGAGAGTTGGTAAAATATATAGTGAAAATCAAACTTTTCTCCAACTCAAAAGACATTAACTCGCCGGAATTTCCGACCGAATCTCTCGGTCTTCATCAGCTTTCCGACCCAAGTGCTGTAGACACGTGACTTTTACCACGTGTGACGTCAGCACTGGGTCAAAGTTCGTCGGAAGTCGGTACCGACCTCCCCTCCCCCCGTGCCGGTTGAGCTAAGGTTGGTGTGCCCTGATGTAAATGGCTTCCTTCACTTCTCTGAATATCATCAGCTTAACCCCAGTAATAGTATGGTCACGAGAGGATATTAAGGATTGCGACGTGTAAACTCATGCATTATTACAATCGCTTCATGCAGGCACCTACAATTGGACGTACAATGTGAAACCGAGGAAGATCATCTTCGGTGGGTATGGAAGTGTCAAGGGAAAATTTAATTCCAGCTACGGGGTGGCTGTGTCTGTTGAAAATGAGATCTTTGTGACTGATTATTCCAACAAACGAGTGCAAGTCTTTAGCATGGATGGAGTCTTCCTCCGCCTCTTCCCAACGGTCTTTCCCGGCGACAAGGGAAAACCAAAGATGCGTCCCTCTGGCGTTGCCATTGGCCGAGATGGTCGTTTGTGGGTGACGGGTGAATATCCAACCAATAATCATCTACGTATACGTACAGCACGTGTAGTACAGTACGATCGGAACGGTGTGGTCGTGACGAATTTCAAACTGCAACCCTTACGGCATTTTATAGAGTTGCTCCCTACAATTGCCTTCGACGCTTTCAACAACAAAATTCTTGTGTCATCGGGTCCTGGTAAAGTTCAGATGTTCCACCCAAACGGCTCGTTCTCTCAGAGTTTTCAACTTGCAACACGATTGACATCTTCGTACCTCACAACAGACAACGAAGGCAACATCTTCGTGTCTAATACCGAATCTAGCGTTGTTCAAGTGTACAAACACTCCGGACATTTGTTATTCAAATTCGGAGGCTCTGGAAGCGCTGAAGGTCGACTGGATTATCCACGAGGTATTTGTATCGACAGCTCGGGTTCCATCATCGTAGCGAATCAACAAAGCAATCGGGTAGACATGTTCACCAGGCTTGGGAACTTTGTCCGCACGGTCGTCAACGTGACAGCGCCAACTGGTCTTGCTGTTGGACCGAACGGAGATTTGGTGGTGCTGTCCACGCTAGACAGGACGGCAACCATTTTTCCACACCCGATTGTAAATCCGTAAGAGTTTTCTTCAGAATTTCGTCAGAATTTGCAATTTACTGTTCCCAACTGTTTGGCGTCCAGCTATTGTACCGTGTTAATTCGAGTGTGCTTGCCAAATGTCGGGTGGCATGTGATAATTGCTTTCGGATACTTCTTAAGTTTCCAAGATGGTGCAGTGCAAGTACTATGTTTGTTTTCCAAACTACTGACACTCTTGACATCTTTCGTTCCAAGCAGAAAGTTATGCTACTCCTTTATTAATAGGCTAAACAACACCAACAATAGCACAATACAATGTCTACTGAGGTCTGATTGTCAGTACGGAAACTCTTTTAAAAAATGTATATGAGATGCTGTATGTATAGTTTGTGTTTCTATGTTTGTACCGTTGATTTCTATGGGTGAAATACCTGAAATAAAGACATTCATTCATCCAATTAATAGGTCATTTCGGATCCTCATGTTTCTAGTCCTCATGTTTGATTAGTATGATGCACATGTGATATGACTGTTTCCTTCGTGATAAGGGCCAATAACAATGGTATATACGTAAAATGCATGCTAAAGACTGCAATGACAGAGAGCATGATATTATTTTAACTTATAATTGTAAGCTCCGTTACCTGACGATTGAAAAATCCGTTGGAATTTTATATTTTCTATTGACCTTCAAGCGGGTCCTTTAGTGACTCAGTGTAGATCACATGTAGAAGGAATGCCCATAAGATTTTACAAAATCCACACTTGTCTAGATTTGTATGTTATGTAAATAGATGTAAAATAAAAGTTGTTTGCTTCCTGCTTTCTCATAAAAGGATTTCGAAGTTTTCAATGTGTGCTTGTTTACGATCGCTGGTACAACATTCATTGCCAGACAATGATTATACGGTAGTTTTTGCCCCTTACATAAAACAGTTTGTCATTGATCCCCAGATGTTGTGTTTCCCTTTCGTTCCAGTATTTTTCTATTTTGAAGAAGGTTGTCCAAGGAGAGTTGAAGGATCAAGTCGGATTATGGTTAAAAATGAAAAAAAAAAACACTCGACAAAAGACGCAAGCTTCCTAGAAATTCAATACAAAGTACAACACAAGGCTTTGAAGGAAATAACAAACTCAATGTAGACAATTGCAATCATCGGCTATAAAATTAATCTCACGTGGGCGTCAAAGAGTGAGAACTTACAGTGTTATCCTTGGAACTGGAGCGACAGAAACGTGCTGTATTGAACAAGTATATATTGTTGTGCAAAGGTATTAGGTACAAACGTACAACAGGACTAGAGGGACCAATCCAGCATAATCCTACGTCTCTGCTTGGTCTACTGTCTCTTTGAAAAACAAACAACTACGAGTAAAAGGAAGGGATTATAAACATAGAAAAAACAAACAGATCAGGGGATCAGTGACAACCTGTTTGATGTAAGTGGCAAAAACTACCCTGTAATCGCATGTCTGGCTCAGAACCATCTGTAGCTCAGTTGCCGTTGATCGTACATTTTAAACAACATCTAACATTTTAGTTTTGAATCCTTAATTATATATGCTATCTTATCTTATCAAGTACTGAGATACGAATGAAGTACAGAGACAGTTTTGGGCCTCAAACACTGGGAGTTTATTTACACACAAGACAAAAGTTCTCCCATACACACAAAGACAAGTTCTATCTACGACATCTATCTCTTTACACATTTAAGAATACTGTCTGTACATAACAAATCTAACGTATCACTTACACAAAACTACTGTAAACATAAAAGGTTAAGAAAGTGGCGACTTCCATAACAAAACAAAGTATTGGTTACGTTGGGTAAACCGCTAACTGCTGAAGAAGTAATACACAATATAAGTCGGGTGGGTGGGATTAGGGTGCAGAGAGGATGCTCGCTACGTGCTGCATGCGACAGAGCGCAGAGTCGTTCTGACAAGATAAGCTAGAACTTCGCTGATGTACGGAACCCGCAACAGCGGGAACCAATTAACTTCTTACATCACCCTGACACATCAATTTTCACTTTAACTAGAAAGGTAACATTTGCAGAGCAAATGCATAATGGATTCTGGTTTATATAATGGAGATTAAGAACAGTACAGTTCTTAAGTTTTTTTTCCTATGAATGGTTGTTAGGCGCATTTTAGTTAGCCTAAGACGAATAGTATAAGAAGAACAGTATTTGGTACATTTTTGTATGTTTGAAATTATTCAGAAATCCCAGAGAAGTTTGTTGTTTTCCATAAGGCTCTGGTGCACGTCCCCCATTTTTTGGCCTTCCATAAGGGAACGGTTTTTAGGGGTTGCGTGGCTGGCAAACAACACACATTTGTCATTCTTTGAAGAACAGTGTTGCAAATGTATTTGCGCAATGTTGGTTTTCAGGCAAAGACCTGTTGTGTATTTTCTGTATGTTTTCGATGATAGTTATGTATCAGTGTATGTCATATGGGAAATTTGTGTGGCAATTTGAATATACAGTATACTCGTTTCTGTTTTGGACTAGTAACCAAGTCGTCTTTTTGGTCACATTTGGGTTTGTCAACATTTGAAGTTGAGTTTACAGCACATCGTGTGTACGTTTTCATTTGGTCCATGTTTCGGTCCAATCTGACCTTCGGCCTGTCAACATTTGACGTTGAGTTTACAGAACATTGTGTAATGTTTCCTTTCTGGTCCATGTTTCGGTTCGAGCCGACTTTCGGCCTGTTACGTTTCGGTACTTCTACCAATAAAGTTGCTCACTTGCGGTGTCCAGGCACACGGTCACCCCCAGGCACTATACATGAGTAGTGTGTTTATTGAGTGTGATGCATGGACGGTGCGCATCGGAGGGTGATGCAGAAACCTGATTTTCTGCCAGCCCTGCCTGACTTTTCTTCATCTTTGAGAGCTCAGTAGCCTCATTCTTTTCCCCTGACTTTTCTTTGCCTGATGATTCCTTGGAAAAGCAGGCGAAGGCGAGAAACTTCAAGGCCAGATATTCGAAGAACTCCCACAAAGTGATGACGCTGCAACCGATGAAGAACCCGAGTTGACCTCCTACGTCACCTGTGTGAGAGGTCAAAGTGCAAAGATCAATGTCAGGGCAAGAAACGTCATATAAAAAATGGCGTCTCCAAGATTTAAGAGGATTAATCGTTATTTGACATTAAAAAAGTTGAAATAAGCACGAAATTAATTTTGGAGGCAACAATGTCATCTTGATTATGGTCCGAAAATGAAAAACAGCTAGAAAGGTAACATTTGCAAAACAAGTACACCATGTTTACCTTCACATAACCTAGCCAAACAAACTACTGCTCTGTTCATTCTTACTCAAACACATTCATATACGGTGTACATGGTGTCCAGCCCCCGCCCTGCCACTTGCTACATAATGTAATCCAGCCCCACAGGGTGTTTGATAAAGCACCAGTTACCATGGTGACAGCCGCTTGGTCAAGGTCATTGACATTGTTTGGAACAGAAGAAGAAGAAACTGGGCAAAAACAATATATTTTCCCGTTTTTAATTGGGGTATAACAGAATCAAAAAAGAGGGAAAACTAGATAAGAGAGACAGGAGGTTTCTTAACTATTTTTTTTCCTTCTGCGAAAGTAAACATAACTACTTACTGATCAGTCCGGACACGTCCACTGCCTTGAACTGTTCCAGCGTGGTGCTCCTCAGTTCGTGGTAGTACACGTCAAGAACGGCGAGGTTTTGGCTGGAAAAAAAGTTGGAAACCGAGTTGATACTTTTTGGACCTCCGTGGATTAGCTATTGTTTTCTCTCGTTTCCCGTAGGTATCATCTCTGATTTCTTGTTATGAGTTGCAAACATACAGTTGCCCGAAAGGAATAGGAAGACATTATACTAGCTTTTCTCTGTCCCCCAACCCCCTAAAATAGGCCAGTTCCAAGTATTGTTCATTTTTACCTCATGTACCCCCTGGAGAAGTTTAAAGTTCTCTCGTAGAACTCGGCGGCTTTTGGTGAAGGGAACCCTGCGTACGAGACAGCGGTGTCATATGCTGTATATTCACACGGCACGGTGCAGCCGCAGGCGTCAAACTCATTGCTGTCCCTCAGGAACCTGGCTGGAATAAATATAGAAAGATGTATCGGCATAACCGCCCTTCGGCGTAACACACCAGCTTCTGTATCTGTATAGCCGGTATAACCGCTTTTCGGCGTAACACACCAGCTTCTGTATCTGTATCTGTGTATACGGTATAACTGCCCTTTGGCGTAACACACCAGCTTCTGCATCTGTTCCTGTATCTGTATAACCGGTATACATTTGTACTGACCGCCCATCGGAGTAACACACCAGCTTCTCTGTATTAGTAATTAAATGGTTTATTACTCCGTGAAGGAGGCATACCTCCTGCAGGAGTATTGTGGTCAGACGTGCGGAGTGGGTCGTGAATTAGAACCAGATGTTTCGTCGCTATGCTTTAAGTATAGGCTGGAATTCTCCAATGTGTTCGCACCTAAAAGTCATGGTTCTGTACGTTGTATTTCTATGTAATTGGGCATGTGGTGTGCCGTTATGTCCGTGATGATGCATGTGTTTTTGTTTTAACCGCAGCGGTTTTTTATATTGAGGTAAATTGCATATTTCAGAAACACCCCTATTTTTATAATCCTGTGGAATAGGCCGTAGGTTAATTAGTTATGTGGAAGCCGAGGTTCTATAAGCAAATATTAGGTGGTTGTTGTGTGTATTCGTTTGTGGGTATCTGTGGGGATTGTAACTTATGGTTTGCACTTACTACGATACCCTATCAAATAAATGATATGAAGTGCACTACTGTTCCCAATCTGCAAAATATAAAAATTCACGAAGGATTGTCGCCTATGGACACTTGTTGTTGTTTCTCTTTACAATATCACAGTGTGGCAGAGCCATAGTGACACACAGTAGCTCTGAATTGATCTGTAATTCACAATATTTCCTTGTTTAAAACATTTAACCAATAAAACAAAACGACGTATATACGGATAATAGAATTCAGTTGAGTATTCAATCTGTATAGCAAGTATAACCGCCCTTCAGTATAACACACCAGCTTCGCAGGCACGCGGCGCGACAGCAGTGGCTTATATTACACTGAACGACCTGTCACACCTAACCTTTGCACATTTATAACTGTGTTCTTAAAAGCTATCTAGTAAGGATGTCCCTACTGTACTTGGTGGCAGCAAGTTCAAACATACTAGAAATCTGTGTACAACTTACCTAACGTTGGGAGAACGCACGAGCTGAGGTTCAAGGGTGAACAGTAGTCCAAGTCACCTAGAGGATGAAAGGTGTGTAATGATCAGGAAAAAACTCTGAAATTTACTAAGAAACGACAATTAAAGCTTTATGAAAGCAGAAAATTACACGTTACCTATAACGGCTTGCTGGCATTACAAGACTTTAAGTCATATATGTCGAAGAGACGAAGACCTATCTAAAGACATTCCAAAACTACGAAAGCCCCAAAGTAGAATCTATTGAGCCTTCGCATATCCTCTGAGCAGCCTCAGTAGATTGTACTCTTGGGGTTTAGTACAAAACGTCACCTGGATAATACATTGGTCTGCAACCGCACTGCGCCACAAGTTTTGCGCGGCATTCCAGCAGGCAGCCGGGCAGCGTGTAGCTTTCGTAGTACTCCAAGGGGCGATGGCCACACTGGCCCCATGGTGCCCGCTGGTTTATGTACTGCAAAAATAGATACTGATAAATTAGTGTGTTTGTTTGTTTGTTTGTTTGTGCCTTTATTTATACTCGATATAGTGCAATGTACACAATATATAGGTTGCCCCATTCGGCCGTTTGGCCGCTTTTCATGGGGGTCGAGTTAAGGAGGAAGGTCGGGGGTCAGACAAAATAATAATAATAGTAATATAATACAAACATTTGTCAAAATAAGTCTCAACACAAAATCAATAAATGCAAAGAATAAATAAATAGATAAATAAGTAACAGTGACAAAAACAGGTCATCGTGTCATTAGAGCCATAATCGATCGTTCCGTACAGGTCAGTCACCGGGACAATAGTTTTTTGAAAGTTGCTAGAGTAGATGCAGCTCTATATTACGTCTTGTGCTAGGGAATTCCAGACAAGTGAACCTGAGTAGGCTAGGGACCGCCTGTAAACCTCTCTCAAGGGCATAGGTACGACTAAGAGATCGGAGGCACTTAGTCTGGTGTTCCTGAAAGCTCTGTCTCTGCAGAAGGTGAACATACGGCGCATGTAAGGTGGTAACCGATTATGGAGGGCCTTGTGGACCAGAAGAGCTTTGTGGTGTTTGTGTGTTGACTTAACGTCTTTCCATCCCAGACGCGAGTGGACTTCCACCGATGGAGTAAGATATGGGGCACGTAGAATCGTCTTGCCGGCTCGGTTCTGCATCCTTTGCAGTCTCTCCAACTCCCGATCAGGTGCAGAATCCCAAACAGTACAAGCGTATATCATGTGTGGCAGAAATATGGTTTTATACAAAGTTAACAGAGTAGGAGTTGTAACAAAAGTGCGGACGTGCTTTAATACGCTTAGTGATCGCCTGAGTTTGCACAGAATGGCATTCACTTGACACTTCCAGTTCAGATTACGGTCAATTAGCACACCTAGGTATTTGTACATGTTACATGCTGTTACCTTTGCCCCATTGATAAACAGTTTTGGGCTACTGCAAATGCGGTTATGCAGAATGTTTAACCTTTTGTCCGTACCAATGAGCATAAATTTGCACTTTCCACTGTTAACTGATAATGAGTTTGCTATGAACCACTGTGAGAGGGTATTAAGGTCGTTTTGAAGATTTTTTTCAATGCTGTTGACATCCTTGCTACAGTAGTAGATGACAATATCGTCTGCATACATTGATATGTCACAAACTTGGGCGCAATTCGGCATGTCATTAACATAGATTATGAATAAAAGTGGTCCCAGTATTGAGCCTTGCGGCACTCCATACTGCACTTGATGGAAGTCAGAGGTAGTTCCATCAACGGCAGTACAGTGCTGCCTGCTAGAAAGGTAAGACGTAAACCAATCCAGCGTCCCCCCCTGTATACCATAGCAAAACATCTTTTGGAGTAGAATTTTATGATCGAGCGTATCAAACGCCTTGGAGAGGTCGATAAAAACCGCCCCTGTCAGCTGACCAGCATTCATTAGTAACCTACTAGTGCTGTATGTGGTTCTTCTACGGGACAAAAAACAAGACATCGAGATTGTATGATGTCATTAATCTCCAAGCAGATCTTACGGTGGCCAAAGACAGTATCCAATTGGCCAGACAGTTACCATTAGCCACCGAAGATCTGCCGGTAGTCGAAATGTCAAAGGCTATTAACACCCTATCGTTGACTAATCAAACTGTGCTTGTGAAGTAGGTGCTAATTACCCTTCGCCGGGAACGGCGCGTGCCCTCTCCGTGCCGGTGTTCTGAAATATTCGGTCCGGCTGAAATAATCGGTCCGCCCCTAGTATCTAAGAGATTTGGGGTCAATGTCAAGAACAACGACGTTGATTGTACTAGACAAGTTTACCTCGGCCATGATATAGTAGAAAAAACAGTTTCATAAGATATTATAGGGCAACATTGCGATTTTCAGGAGGGCGGACCGATTATTTCAGGCGTTCTGAAATAATCGGTCCGGCTGAAACAATCGGTCCGCCCCTAGTATCTAAGAGATTTGGGGTCAATGTCAAGAACAACGACGTTGATTGTACTAGACAAGTTTACCTCGGCCATGATATAGTAGAAAAAACAGTTTCATAAGATATTATAGGGCAACATTGCGATTTTCAGGAGGGCGGACCGATTATTTCAGGCGTTCTGAAATAATCGGTCCGGCTGAAATAATCGGTCCGCCCCTAGTATCTAAGAGATTTAGGGTCAATGTCAAGAACAACGACGTTGATTGTACTAGACAAGTTTACCTCGACCATGATATAGTAGAACAAGCAGTTTCAAAAGATATTATAGGCCAACATTGCGGTTTTTAGAAGGGCTGACCGTTTATTTCAGGCGTTCTGAAGAAGTTTTATAAGATAGGGCAACAGAAGGGCGGACCAATTATGTCAGGCTTAATCATTTGGTCCACCCCTTCTTGTTCTGATTTGGAAAAAGTGGGAACAGTCTGCCACATCTAGAATTGTTTTAGAACTGTTTTAATTTTAGCGGACCAAAGAGCTCGAGGGTCATTGCAGAGACTTACTGTTTTGTAAGCTTAGAAATCGGAGGGGGTTAACATATTCTAGTTGTAAAGGAATAGTCTCTTTCATGCTTACGCTACGGTTTTTATAAGTTAACAAACAAGTTATGATGTGCGATATTGTACAATCTTACGTTAATGCTTACTTTACAGAACCCTGTTTATCGTTACATGTACTGAACTGCGTTACAATCGCGCGATCGCCTTGATTGGGATATGTGCGTGTGGGCCTTCGTACGTTTTAGGCCACGCCCCGGACCGATTATTTCAGCCGGACCGAATATTTCAGAACACCGGCCAGCCGGTGACCGTTACAGGAAGTGTCTCTACGGGTCAGTGCACCAACCGTTATTTTGGTCAGTTTAAACGATGGAGGATAGGGTTCGCCGTGTCTTTCGCGATGTCTGGGGTTTTGAACCTCGAGAACCCCAGTTACGCGCGACCCTCGCCGCCCTGGCAGGCAAAGACGTCTTCGTGGGCATTGCCACAGGTCAGGGCAAATCCCTGTGTTACCAGAGCATTCCCCTTTGCCTGGTAGAGCCGAAACTCGTGATCGTCGTATCGCCGTTGCGGGCATTAATAAACGATCAGGTAAGACTATATTCCATTATCCTTATTTTTTAAATCGAACATTATCAAAGATAACTCTTACAACAGCCTTGTAAAAGCCTTAGCGCGGCCAATCTTTTAATTGCTGTTAATAGGGGCACAAGGAGGGGCAGCGACACCATTTTTGAAAAGAAGTGCTCCTCCCTGTGCGAGTACCGGCAGATCTTCGGTGGCTAATGGTAACTGTCTGGCCAATTGGATACTGTCTTTGGCCACCGTAAGATCTGCTTGGAGATTATGATGTCATGTCATCGGATATTATACTACTGAATTCCTACACATACTCCCACCCGGCCTTTTGACCTCCTGTCAAGTGGCCTGACATCCTCCTGTCATGTGACCTGATGCAATGTCTGGAACCCAAACATACAAACTCACTCTAAATCAACGCCACCCAAAACAATACTTCTGTCCCGGAAGTACTAGTAACAAGAGAGGGCTGCATTTTGAAATGACAATGTCCACCCAACCAACTTCATACATATACATACACACACACACACACACACACACACACACACACACACACACACACACACACACACACACACACACACACACACACACACAAACATACACACACACACACACACACACACAAACGCTACCAAAACATAAACTTCCGGTGAAGGTAACTAGTGCAATGCCTCACGTGAGTCTGGGAGGTGCTGGCCCAAGTATGGCTGCCAGGTGCGACTGCAGTACCGACTAACTCCGGTCGGGGCGGTTCGTGCTGGTCATGTACTTGGAACAGGATGCCATACTCCAGGTTCCCCGTCACTGCGTTCTCTGTGTACTCGCTCTGTATTTATTTAAAAAACAACAACCAAGAGACAGTCAAGGAGGAGGGAGATTTGAGGTGCAAAGAAGCATCCTTTTGACCCAAGCAATTTTGTGGTAGCCGTTAATTGCCTTCAAAACATCATTTAAGTAAGATTTTCCAACGTAAGTCTAATTTTTGACAAATCATCCTAGCAATAAATCTAATCCTGTTATCTCTTGATTATATAGAATATCGCTATGTACCGTAAGTATGTCCAGAGTGAGCTTGAGGCCGTTGCCTGCTCCCGGGGTGGTCTGTTTTACAGGGCTGTTTTTGTCTCCGTTGAAAGTCCAACAGTTTCCGTAAGTGGTGAACACGTGGGTGAAGTTCTGAAAAAGACAAAAAGAAGCAACATTACTATATATCACTATCAATATCTGTCCGATATCGAAGCGCAGGTTCATATTATCGTGTGCCTTCTTTGTCGATAAGATTGGCAGATGTCTATGTTCATACCATGATTACACAGTACACATCCTCTTACTCAGGGCATACCGGCTCACAACCCTGTCAATCAACTGAAACCAAATCTCCACCCACTTACTTCCAATCTTCGCTGATGAGGACAAGATACATTCAAACTCCCAGTGCCGCCCCAAACAATACTTCCGTCCCGGAAGTAATAATACTAGGCTGTTTAAGTACTAAGTGTCCCTACCATTCTTCCCACCTACATGTATATGATCTAGTTCCATCCCTGAATGGGTTTAAAATAGGGATAGGATCAGGCACGGTTCTGGATACTAGTAGTTTCCGCGTGTCCAAGAACGTAGATTTGCCCCAGGCACGGTTCTAGAGACGCGTGGGCTATCCAGAACTGTGCCTGAGCATGGTTCTGGATGAAGCATGGTTCTGGATACGGTGGACTATCCAAAACTGTGCCTGAGCATGGTTTTGGATACGGTGGACTATCCAGAACTGTGCCTGAGCACGGTTCTGGATAAAGCATGGTTCTGGATACGGTGGACTATCCAAAATTGTGCCTAAGCATGGTTCTGGATAAGACACGGTTCTGGATACGCTTGGACTATCCAGAACTGTGCCTGAGCATGGACCATGGTTCTGGATAAAGCATGGTTCTGGATACGCTTGAACTACCCAGAACTGTGCCTGAGCATGGTTCTGGACAAAGCATGGTTCTGGACAAAGCATGGTTCTGGATACGGTGGACTATCCAGAACTGTGCCTGAGCATGGTTCTGGACAAAGCATTGTTCTGGATATGGTGGACTGTACAGAACTGTGCCTGAGCATGGTTCTGGATAAAGCATGGTTCTGGATACGGTGGACTATCCAAAACTGTGCCTGAGCATGGTTCTGGAAAAAGCATGGTTCTGGATAAAGCATGGTTCTGGATACGCTTGGACTATCCAAAACTGTGCCTGAGCATGGTTCTGGATAAAGCACGGTTCTGGATATGTACGTACCTCAGCGGAACAGTCCCTCCCGCGCCACTTGCACTCTAGAAGCGTGTTGTTGTCCAGCACGAAGCCGTTATGCTGCGTGTAGCCGGCGTAGTCCTGCAGAAGCTCCGCCGACGCGTTGAGCCCGTCCCAGTCCACGTTGTTGATGTAGCGCTCCAGGGCCTCCGGATAGTCCACCAAGGATGGGATGAAGAAGGCGAAGCCCAGGTAGAGCTGGTCGTTTACTGTCACGACTGACTCACGGATTCTGGAAAAAAAGTACCAAATTAATTTTTGGAAGCTTCTAACAACCATGTCGACGTGATTATGGTACGAAAATGAACAGCAGCTAGAAACTTTAAGGTAACATTTTGTAAATGAAATACATCGCGTTTACCTTCACATGGTCTAGCCCAACTAACTACTGCTCTGTTTATTCTTACTCGAACACATTCATATATATGGTGGCCAGCCCCCGCCCTGTCACTTGCTACATAATGTAATCCAACACTTACTGCTCTGTTTATCCTTACTCGAACACATTCATATATATAGTGGCCAGCCCCCGCCCTGTCACTTGCTACATAATGTAATCCAACACCTCATGGTGTCTGCTACAGCGCCAGTTACCATGGTGACATCCGATGTGTAACATACCTGTTAAAGTTACAGATAGTGACGGCTGGAAAATCCAGCTCGTTCTCAAGTTTCACGTTGATCTCTGTGCCCGTACGGTACGCGAAATAGTTGTTGATCCTGCGTGAAAGAGAAGTAAAATCATTTTCATACATAGCTACCGTGCATGTACACTTATCGAAAAAGAGAAGGGGCCTTCCCCGTGTGAGTGGATTAAAAGTACTGTATTCTGGTCTAAATGGAGTAGGGAATTTCCCGAGCAGCCTTCGTAACCCCTGCTTCTCCTATTGTGTCAGTTTACCATGTAGTCCTTACTCTCAGTGAGTCCAGCTGGTCTCAATCATGATGTTTCTGACTTAGGGAGAAGAGATGCTGTTACAGCCTGATTCATGTAACCCTAACCTTGGAGTGAACTTCGGGTCACAACTTGAAGAGGCCTAGCTACTGGTCTTCTTACGTGTCGACCACTGAGTAAAAAACAAACAAACAAATCAACAAGAACATTCATTCATATGTAGCTGACACATCAAATGCTCATGTAGTGCCTCTCTCTACTAAGGCCCCGTTCATACGAAGTCGGTGAAAGCGCATTCAATGTGGTTTGGCCGGATTCTGGATTCATGTGGCTCCATCTGAACGCTCCGAATCGCATTGAATGCGCATCGATCCCAATCCACATCTGGAGGCGGATTCAAACCGCCTTGACTGGATCGCGCATTGTGTCTGAACGCGCCGATGCGCATTCATCAGGTTTACTTTGCATATCAACCCGGTCATTGACCTCGGGGTCCGCAAATAACAAGTGGCGGCGTCGGCAACGAATTCTTACAAGGGCCACCCGTAGCCTGCGTCTCCTTCGTACTCCTCTGAGCCGGTTGCAAGCGATTATAAAAAAAAACAACGACAAATTCTAGGGCATGATGCACTTTCACCCCTAACCTCTAATATTGGGAAGACGCCACCTTGTGTGTTTTCATCAAACAACAATGAATGTGGTTTAGGCGAATCGTTCTCGGGCACGGTTTAGAAGGAACGTGTGGCACGTGGACCAGATGTGAGGAATGTGGTTTGCCCGAATCGAGCTCAATGCGCATTCGTATGAACGGGGCCTTATATTAAGAGAAACACAAATTGTCTGACTCTCAATAGATGCGATGTCAAGTATGATGCTAATTTCTCACCTGTCCACAATCTGCCAGGTGCAGAGCCCAAACGCAGCTAAGAACACCAGAGACCACAGCGCCATGTGGGGTCTGTTTTTGGCGTTGGCGATCCGAGCCGCACCGTGGCAGGTGGTGTAGTTGGCAAACTCGTGGTCCAGAGAATTTTGTTTGTCCCCCATGATGTTTACTTTATATGTGGTCTCCTGAAATGGTGGGTGTTGAAGTAAAATATGATATGATAAGATTTCATCAAATACAATTCAACACTGTAAAACTGAAATGCATCAGCACAATAATAGTTTAGCTGTACAGAATCGATGTACGTTGTACAAGCACAGGTATATGTTGTTCTTGTACAACAAGTACAATGTTAACTACACATTCTAGTGTTTTGAACATCACTCAGATGCCAGATCGAAAATTTTATGTCCCTTGCCAGCGGTCGCCTCCCCCCCCTCAAAAAAAAACCTAGGGTCGGCAGATTTTTGCTAGAGTCAGTCGGGTAGCTGGAAACATAGCATTTTTTCCAGGTCAGGTCTTATAAGATTTCCCTCACTGAACACAGAATTGCTAGCCTCTACCAGGCTTTAGAGGAGGCTGGAAAGAGTAGAAATTGGCAAAATAGACAGATAACATGCCAGGGGAGCGGTAAACTGTCCTTTAGCGGACCAACTCCCCTGGCAAGCTATCTGTCTATTTGGCCAATTTCTGTTCTTTCCAGAAGCATGGTAGAGACTAGGAATTCCTTCAGTTTGTTTTTTATCCGTTGGCATTCAACATACTGCCTAACAGTAACACAGTTAATCACTCGCGATTGCAAATGTGTGTCGAAGCGTGGCTGTTTAATTCAAACATGACCAGTGAATGGGTGTACCTTTACGGTAGTGCACAGCAAATACTACAAATGTATTTATTTATTTATTTATTAATCTTAAGACGGCTCAGGGTGACCCCATTCAGCTACAATGGCTGTTTTCCAAGGGGGCCTAGCTTGTTACAGGACAATGTTACATACAGTAAAACAAAGGACAACAATGCAGTAAACATAAAAACATATAGGTCCAAGGCGTAGTACACAAAATCATAATCCAAAACTCATCGTCCTAGCCGGTCCATAATGGGCCAAGTTGCGCCCCGTTAGAATATTAAACACCCTAATAAATTAAAGTGCCTTGCCTTGTTAAATTATAACAACAAAATACGACTTTGCGGAGAAGTTACAGCGAAGGTCAAGACCTCACATTTGAATGCATGTAACTGGCCAAGCGCTGGCAACCAGGGCGAAAAACGGCGACTGTTTGAACAATGGGATACTAGTAATTGGGACCTAAAACAGCCAAATGCGATTGGAGTTAGATTAGTCCAAGAAGCTCCTTGGGACAACGTAAGACTATATGTCTGACTATATCTCTATCCCAGTAAGGCAACAGTCACAGAGCAAATATAAGTCCGGTGTGGGATCGATCCATGTAACAATATGGTCTTTCTAGTGGTAGGATTCGGTTACCTTAGACTCTCACTCTAAGAAACGTTAACGCCAAGCCAAGTTCGATATGAATTTGTTGTGACTTTATTGCTTACTGGGCATAATATCATACAAGGGAACACAAAAATATGTACAGTTACAAGCAAGGTGGAGGTACGATTTACAGAAGGGGAACCAAATGGAAATACCTGTATGGTCCTGTATGTGGAACGCGGTGACCGGACTAAAACTACTGGAACTTCTGGAACAGGAACTTAAACAAGAAAGCTTTTAAAAAAGCTGGCCATAGGCCGCCAAAATGGGAATAGCTGGTTCGGTGGCATGGGTGTGCACAATTACTGACTTGCTCACCTTGCTCGAATTGTAGCAATGCTAAAAAGAGTGAATTGAAAGACCTGAAAAATAGACAGAGTTGCTTCCCACGGATGGATCGCGTTCCTAAATGACGTGGACGTCAGAATTGTCCAATTGCCCCGAAATTGCCGAAACGTAATTTGAATTGTCCCGAGCTGAAATTTAGCGTCATTTTGACATCGGGACATTGTTAATTGCGAGGCCTGGCTTGGCATTGCGTAATTTGCGCAACTTCTTGCGTGCCGGCCGTCCTGCATTCACATGTTAATTTCGAGGCCGGCCTGGCTTCGCATTGGATAACGTGCGGTTAGACATTGCGCAACCTCTGTCGACCCATCCACCATGGTCAAACCCGTCTCAATACCATCTGCATGGCGTAGGCGTGGTCAGGCTTTGGCCAATGACGTACTAGTATCTGGGCCAAGTGCTCTCACCACGTGACCCCAGTCTACTGGCGCAGTGATTGGCCTGTTACGTCGGTGAAGGTTAGACATCCAGGTAATAAGATACGCCAAAAAACAGTTACTCAAGCAACTTGATACGTCTGACCGTTTCCAAAATCATATCCAGTTGCTTGAGTAACTGTTTTTCGGCGATTGGCCTCTTACACTTCATGCACTTTATATGTTCTTTAATAGCAGTATCAGTACAAATTGAAACAGGGCATGCATGTTGTAGCTGGTAAACAGTATCGGCATTTACGTACCACTGAACAACAACTCTGCCAAATGTCTGCACCGCGGCCGTGTCCGGGACAGAAATGACTCGTCCACATCAACCCCTGAAAACCAGGCTAGTAAGTTTAACTCTAAACCCAACAAAATGACAGGGAAACGACCACTGGAGTATAAGGCCCGGTTACATACGACCTAGAATGCCCTCAGTTTACGATATTACGACGTTACGTCGTACGCAAACTGAGGGCATTCTAGGGATAGTCGTGCATGTGTCCTGCAAAATCTAGCCGTCCTGTTACAACAAAAGCTGACTTAGATCCTCGTCGGCGGTTAGTTCTGTCACAGCCTGTTTGAAAATCCCACGACATCAAAATCGCACGACGGCCTACGACTAATGTGACCGCGCCTTAAAAGGTGAACAAGACAGATTCCCCGGTAAATATGTTACCAACCTTTGGCAGGAATCAAGGCAAATCGGTCTCCGAAAGCTGGTCCAGTCCGTAGCTGTGTCAACCCTGTGTCTGTAACATCCGTACTACGATTGCGTGTGCAACGTCCGCTAGGTCGGGTCAGACTATACCCCGCTCATGGAGTGGTCAAGTTTCTGTGTTTTTTGTTTGCCTGTACCTCGTTGCGAGTAGTAAGCCTTGAAGTGTTGTAGTTACATGAGACGGGGGATACGTCATGTGTAACTGATACTTGAAAGGGCGTTACGCTTAACTACTCCTGCTAACAGAGGGGGTCATTGTTACGTGTTAAGGGGCATTTGTCTAGCATCTGAACTAGTAATTTTAGCGGGAATGTACCTAGTACGGAAGAAATGGGAAAATGAGCGGCTTTGTAAAATTTTCGTAAGAAAAACATCAGTTCACGAAGCAAGGCTCTTCACTAAATCCACTGCACTTAGACTTAGCGCGGGCGAAACAGCCTGTTCGCGGATACGGCTCTCCCCCCGAAAAGAAACCACAGCTCTAGCCTTTCGTAGAAACAAATGCTGCCCCGCTAAAGTATATAACATGTTACACAGGAGGCTAGGAAAACAGAGGTTTTCAGACCTAGAAAGTTAGCAGAAAATTGTCTGAAGTTTAGCAAAAGAAATGAGCCGGTGGTGTTTGTAAGTAAATGTAAGGAGACTACAATATTTTTCTTAAAATTTACACGAAAGTAGGCGGCGCAAAAATTTGAGTAGGCGGCGATTTTCGCCGGTAGCCGGCTTGTTTTGAGAAGGCTAATTTATTTATTATTTCTGACTGTCGTTGCCGCGTACTCATGTAACGTTGCCGGGTATGATGCTATGTAATTGTACAGTAAGCAATACACGTAACGTCATGACGCGTCAGGTTAGTCCTTTTATTTGATATCTTCCGAGACACTTTGCGGTATCCGGGATTACATGTAGGTCACAATGAACACAGTGACAAGTGATTTTTTCTGTTTGTTCAACCGCGCTTTATAGTGGTGGTTGAAGCCGTCGTAATATTCCAATTTTCGTAATGCAACTCTTGTAGTCCTTTTATTCAATACCTTCCGAAACACTTTGCGGTACCCAGGATTAGGATGGTCGGCATATTCCAACGTCGTGATTGTAGAAGTAATGATCTTAGGCACATAAAATTGAATGTGTGGGTCATTGCGGGTCATTGCGCACGCCTTACGTGCAACGTGACCCCAGGTTACCCGCAGTGGGAACACGTGTTTGATGGCCAACGGCAGATGGAACGGGCCATTCTTAGATCGAACTTGGAACGGGTATTGCACTTTTGGCTCTTTTTTTGGCTGAAAATAGCCATTAACCCCAAATGAGTCATTTGGAAGTGGTGTATGCCAAATGTGTGACTGCTATTCTGTAGACACACGTTCGAGGAACCCTTATACCGAATTTCAGATCATTTGGTTCTAATACCAGGGCTCAGGATCCAAAAATCCATTTTTTGTCGAAAAATGCCCCAAAAAACCTTCATTAAAACTTATTAGAGGCATGTATCACAAAAATTAAAAAAAAAATAACGGTCGGGGGTATTTGCCTACTCTACCTCCATGCCAAATTTCAGGTCATTTGGTTGAAAAATGGCAGAGTTGAACCCATTTGACCGAATGACAGGAGGAGAAGGAGAAACATGAGAGAACACAATACATTTCATCCATACCTACATGTATGGTATGGCTGAACTATAGATAAAGATGGAATATTGTTTTTTTCGTTATTCTTTGTCGTTTTACTTTTTGAAAAATGACCATTGCATGTCTTAAGATCCTCGTGCATGCCTAACTTTAGACTATTCCAAAGAGCGCAAGTTCTTTGGCAAAAGACAATGTATATGTGAAATCATGATCCTGTCGTGAACGTTAAGCTGACATACATTGACAAGATTCGAAGTCCAGGTAAGTCAACCTTCGTAACCTTTCCGACCTTTGAACCTAACGCAGTCTGTCGCTCGCTCCCCACCATTTTTGTCCGAAAATCCGTTTTAGACAATCTATTAAAGATATTTTGCCTTTCGTGCATAATACATCGATTTGGAACGACAAGGTAAGGGTATAAGATTGTTACGAACAAATGGCGGGATCTAGACGTGACATTTAGTGCCGATTTCTTTGTTTATTTTCGCTATGTCGCTCCAGACTTTGTTGTTTTGATTCTATCTGCTGCCAGTGTACATGTTTAGTAGGACTAGCCGGTTGAGAGGGGGAGGGGCATTAATAATAGCATTTGTTGGCAAATGTTTTATCCAGTGTACGAAATACTTTTTTGAGCCAGGTTGCCCAGTGGCAACCCAGGATGAAAGCTAGGTTGCCCATCAAAATTCCAGGTTGCCCCAAATTTTTACTCTTCAACAAGGATAGTATTACATTTTCTGAGTTCCAAATGTTATCAGACAAATTGCAATGTGCATTTATACATTTCTGACAAAGAGTTGTTTCCCCTTACCTGAAGTGATGAGCTCTTCCATGGGAACTTCTCAATAAACAGTTCCCAATGAAAAAAGGGGCATCCTTACCACAAAATTTAGGTAGTGCACAAAAATACCTGGGTATAGAAATAGGTTGTACCAAGCAAAATATGGTTGCACGGTGCAACTGGGTAACCTAGTATTTCGCACGCTGTATATCCAATTAGTTTTACCTGTTTCTTTTCCTTACTTTTTAGAAAAAATGTCGACTCCAGAAATCCGAGCTTGCGGTCTGTCTAAGGATGTGACACTAGCTGTCCTGCCAAGACTCTATTTGGAGGAACTTCTCATAGAACTCACTCGAAGGAACATCAGCACCGAATACAGTAGTAGGGAACATCTAGTGTCAGTCCTTCGTGATGTAATCGAGTACGAATATCGTACAGCGAATCCAGAAAGTGTACAAAAAGGTGTCGAGTATGGCGTGGCATGGGGGGAACAACAACGTAAACGTGTGCCATTTCAATCCAATACGCGGTCAGAAATGCAACAGTTTACAAGCGAAGCAAATTTTACCAGTGCATACGCCCAGACCATGTCAAGTATCTGGTCGCCGCCTATCCCAGTAACCCAGTACAGCGCAAGTTCTGCGGAGAATTCCGCCAACAAGACTACGCGGGAAGACTACGCTTCGAACTTCAGCATTTTCCCGACGTTCACTGCGATGCACAAGCCAGCGTCGTTTGGTAAGACTCCTTCGAGACAAGATAATCCGGAGGGTAACTTCAGCGCCAAAACCAAGGAGACACCGCAGACGGAGATAGTCATGGTCCGAGGGCCGCCATCCAACGTTGACGATGCATCATGGGATACCAACGAATCGGATGTCCTGGAGCGACTGGTTCCAACGAAGAGCGATACAGCGGTCGTTGCCGACACTAAGCCATCCCAAAGTAATCCTGAATCTTCAACGCAACAAGAGGAGACTAAAGATGCTATGTCCAAAGATGTGACGGTTTCGAAGAAAAAGCCTAAAGAGTCGCCTTCGGCAAGCGGAAAACGGCGAAGGCCGAGGAAGGTGACGCCAACCAAGAGGGGGACGAAAGCGAAGAAAAGGAAGTTGAAAATCAACGAAGTTTGGTCAGGTTCTGATGAAGATTCTGACATCACAGCAGACGCCACGGCTGTCCGCAAACGTGGTCAGGACAGTTGTGAGGTATGCTGTACTTCCTTTTTAATCTAAGTCATTTTTCTTTGTGATCAGTCAAAGGATTGCACCTTTAAAATTGATCTGGTGTCACTTTTGATAACACCAAGGCTTGAAATACTTTTTTCTGCAAACCTGCACTTGTGCCTGTATACATTGAAAATTACCTGCACCAGACAAATTTTACCTGTACCTACACTATAACCTGCATATGCAGGTGGTATTTCAAGCCCTCAGGTTAATATAATAATAAATGTAATAAATGTAAACAGCTTTTTATTATCGAATGTACAAAATTTAATGTATTGTATCGAGTTGATGCTACATCATGCATCTTGATTTAAAATAGTCCTGAGAATAAGAAAATTCTGTTGTATACTTCTGTTGCCCTAGTCTGATTTGTAGCTTACTTAAACCATTGATTTGATCTCAGTTGTTTCAGCGGTTTCGGAAGTAGTACTGTTTTACTTTTGGTGGCTGGGTTGTGGGCTTGTGTGTCTGTTTGTCTGGACAGCTTGGTTGTTTCAGTGGTTTACATGAAGTTTTTTAAAAACTGTTTTCTAAAGGGTGGTGGTGAGGAAGATGTCTACCACTGTCCTCAGTGCGAGTACACCTCCAAGGTCAAGGTCAACATGCAGCACCACATTCGGACTCACACCGGCGAGAAACCCTTCAAATGCCCCGAGTGCGACTACTCGGCCTCGCAGAAAGTCCACCTGGACACGCACATGACGCGCCACACGGGCGAGCGCTCCTACATGTGCGAGGAGTGCGGGCACAGGACAGCCTTCAGGTGCAACCTGGTCAGGCACCTGCGGACCCACACGGGGGAGAAGCCCTACAAGTGCGAGCTGTGCAGCTACAGGGCGATCCGGCGGACGCACCTGACCAACCACATGCGAACGCACACTGGGGAGAAACCCTTCATGTGTGAGGAGTGTGGACATATGACTACGGACAAGACTAGTCTCATCAGGCACAAGAGAAACCACACTAGCGACAAATATCACATGTGAACACGAGCAATTGCTGTTTTTGTTAACATCCATTACTGGTAGGCATATGCAAATTATCTGTAGACATATGCAAATTATCTGTAGGCATATGCAGATTATCTGTAGGCATATGCAACTTATTGGTAGGCATATGCAAATTATTGGTACTAGGCATATGCAAATCATTGGTAGGCATATGCAACTTACACCCCGTTCAAACAAATGCGGGGAAGCCGGATTCAATGTGGATTGGCCGGCTTCTGGATTCATGTGGCTCCATCTGAACGCTCCGAATCGCATTGAATGCGCATCGATCCCAATCCACATCTGGAGGCGGATTCAAACCGCCTTGACTGGATCGCGAATTGCGTCTGAACGCGCCGATGCGCATTCATCAGGTTTACTTTGCATATCAACCCGGTCAGTGACCTCGGGGTCCGCAGATATCAAGTGGTGGCGTCGGCAATGAATTCTTTCAAGGGCCACCCGTAGCCTGCGTCTCCTTCGTACTCCTCTGAGCCGGTTGCAAGCGATTATCCATAAGAAAAACACGACAAGTTCTAGGGCGGGATGCACTTTCACCCCTAACCTCTAACATTGGCAAGACGCCACCTTGCTTGTTTTCATCAAACAACAATGAATGTGGTTTCGGCAAATCGTTCTCAGGCACGGTTTAGAAGGAACGTGTTGCACGTGGACCAGATGTGAGGAATGTGGCTTACCGGAATCGAGCTCAATGCGCATTCGTTTGAACAGGGCCTTATTGGTAGGCATATGCAAATCATTGGTAAGCATATGCAAATTATTGGTAGGTGTATGCAAATCATTGGTAGGCATATTCAACTTATTGGTAGGAATATGCAAATTATCGGTTGGCATATGCAAATTATTGGTAGGTGTATGCAAATCACCACTTTATGCCTACGACTCGCTGGCTGTGATGTCATGGTGATCGCTTGTATGGACTCGTAAAATTACACTGTCATTCCAAACATGTTAATTGCATTACCAAGATGTGCAGTGATATCTATTTAGTTACATCAAGTTTTTTGCACTATTATGTATACATTTGTCAGGTAAAATATGTATGGTATATATATACATGAAAATGTGTTCTAAGTGTCATTGACTGTACATGTATGTTTATTGCTTATTAGGTGCTGTAGAAATTTCATCTACATAATGTATTTTCTGTTTACCACAGAACTTTGTTAATTTTTCACATGATTTTGTAAATGGTATTCTGAAGATCTCAAATCATTACTTAAGACTGCTGTTCATATGTACAAATGGTGATGTGTATGTCAAGTACGTACATACATTGTACCAGTGGGTGGCACCTATATTGTTATGGTTCCGGGTCCGCTGAAAAAAGTGTAAAAAACGGTATTTTTCGGGTCCAAAATTTACATTTCACAACAGTTTCTACCCGAAATTAAGAGTCAGCAGACGATACTCAAATACCTATCGGAAGCCGGCTGGTGTAAGATTTTATGGCCTACTTTTCTTGGTGGAATTGTAGCCCTTTGGCCTGGCATGGGGGGGTCTGCTGGACACAAAAAAGAAACTCCGGTCCGAGACCTTAAAATGTCTAGTACAATGTCGTATAATGAATTCATGTTCTAGACTTGTAGGTAATTTTTGGTAACTGCCTTTGATGTACAACATGAACCAGTTATTTCATGGATTACTGATTACCTCTGTGTATGGAATTGTGTTTTCCACTGTGTTCGTGTTTCTGTAGTAACTGTTCCACATGCTAGGCACGTCGGGGACACTGACAGGAAGCTAGGTCAACGGTCCCAAAAAAGGTTAGCTGCGACATGCATGTCTGTTAACTCATGGGAGCCAGTGGGAAAATACATGGACAGAATCAGCGAAAAAAATTCACAAAAAATTAATAAAAGAAAATTCACGAAAACTCGTACAAGGCCTATCTTTGATTTCAACTGACTCAGAGGAAATGTTGAAAGTTTCTCAAAAAGTCTTCAAATCATGTAAGAGGTCACTGCTCAGTTACACAAACAGATTAAAGAACAAGACTTACATGTACAATATAGTACATGTAGTTTTAGTTGTTTCCAAATTAAACTTCTGTGGTCATTCAACAACTGATTTGGTTAAAATTGCATGAAAATTTCCTGTATTTGGTTGGATCTATAATTCAAAAGGGGAAACAACAAAAATTCTTACAAGATAGCAAAAACTCCAAATTCTGCATGACTGTGCTGCCAAGTGTTCCAATACACTCACTCAAGAATAGACTTAAAAAAAAACAGTAAAAAGATGTTGTATGGATGGAACTGAATGCTAGGCTAAAAAGAATAATTCTTCACAACACAATCTTGTTTCAGTAACATTTATAATTTCTTCCATTAAATCAATATAAACATAATATTGTAGCAACTTCCATAGGAAGCAGTGTCCAATTGTTAAATATATATATATATATATATATGTATGTTTATTTCAAATATTCAAATCAAATTCCAGTGTAACAAAACATAATCCAGCAATTTGCTGGCATTCACTTTGAGTTCCAAAACAGAAGTCTCTTCCATTGTCTGTTATAAGTTGGTAGACAAGATTTAGGTATTAACATGTCCAAACAGAAAAGATGGGCCAAACTACAAATGTATTCCAAACTTCAAAAAGTCTCCAAATAGTCAGCCAAAAATTAAACTGTATTGACACGTTTTCCATATATAAGAAGTTTTAAACTTACCTGAGTTGCAAGATACAGCCAGTTGCGTTTTGTGAAGAATACAATCTATAGAATACATTGTGCAAAATTTTTGCCACCTTCAACCCAAAACCCTGTGAAGTATACATGTACATGTAACTCCAAGTCTTTGACCAATGCATCTATAAAATAGCATATAAGTTGCCCAATGCCATAGATCTAATTGGAGTAGAAATGTGAAACGTATTTAACCGAATATATTAAGTGTTTACAATGCTTTCTTATGGATAACAAATAGATTTATAGCACTCAAGTCACATATTCTAAACCTGTGTTCTTTGAAACTCTACTCTGATTTCTTCGACTTGAGTCTGAAATTCTTATTCCAAAAGATGAATAGTAATACTCCACTAAAATGTCGTAAAGTTTCAATATGTGATAGCTTAAACCAAACCAAACCATATAATAATTCAAAACCTCGCAAAGAACACATACTGTGAACAAACTAAAAGCAAGCAAACGTGAATGTAGGGTTAATAAGTTGGTTCACAGTTTGAAATGGGCATGTACGAGGTCAAAAGTGAAGGCCTCTCACTTGTAAACAGGTCTTGTCTAGACCATGCTTAATACATGTCCAGATGTGTTTTGTTTATGTCTCAGGGGCCTTCAACTTTTAGCCTGGGTACCATCCTCCGTAGTTTTTGCCGCTCCCAAAGGTCGCTAGCCACCACGGAGGCTAGCGACCTTTGGGAGCGGCAAAAACTATGGAGGATGGTACCCAGGCTATTCAACTTTGACATATTGCCCACAATGCATCACACTGTACATGCACAGTTAAACTGTGAACTAGCTTATTATTCTTGAGAAACTGGTAACTTCAAGCTACAATATCAAATCACAAGTATGTGTGCTATCCATTCAGCTTATAATTAACACCGACAACTGCAACAAAGAGTTGGCTTCATTTTTCTACAGCTTAAGTTTGATCCAAAGAACAACTTAGTTTACTGAGTGTAAGACATATAGCACACATGAAATGTTGCATCATTATATGAATGCAAACTTTTAGAATTAGATCTGTTTTCAGAGTTGAATAGTCCAGGTAACAGCTTTGAACTTCGAAACCGTGAACTGAACGTAAAATATTATGGCACAAGTTTAAACTGTAATTTCCAACACATGGAATTGGACTTACCCAAATTTTCGACTGTACAACTCCAGTCTTTGTCAAGGAATGAGCAATCCACCGCTTCCGCGACGTCACGTTATGCAGATGAAACACGTGACTCCGTGAGCAGTGGATCGTAAGTTACAGAAAGTCTGTGGCGCCACCTTAGTTGCTCATTCCTTGACAAAGACTTAAGGGGGAGTCCAATTCTTGTGTCGGAAATTACAGTTTAAACTCGTGCCATAATGACTTCTACCAACACAGATGAACTTTCAAGATAAGATGAACGTAACATAGATAATCCTACATCAGCAATGTCTTTCCAACATTAATATATGATAGTGAATACCTACCTCATAGGCAAGACAAGATTCAAATTCAACTGAAAATACACCAGCAAGACAATATACTATTTACAAGAGATGATAATTCTGCAACAAGTTACAATGATATCATAATAATACAACATCATCTTAAAGAACCCATGTGCCTTTTATATGTACTAGACACTGAAGTCTTGGACAGTAACTTATTCAATTCATAGTTTTAGGCACCAATATGACGCTAACATACACAATGTGTATTTTGTATTTCATTTTTTTTTCACAACTCCGCATAGCTGCCATTAATGGGAAGAACACATACGGAAAATTGTGTCATGGCAAAACTGGTTAACATGTAGGTGGGTTTGTACATGTACTTGTAGTAGATGTAGCCTAGGTGCCAGCCTCTTTAGGCTGAAGTTAATTCTATTAGTCACAACGTCAACCCTAACAAGTCTGGTACCCAGGCTACAGCAAGGAATTTTCATTGTGTATAATCCAGAATGTGATGGATCTTAATTTGGACTAACAGCTTTCAGAAACATCTTAGAAAGCAGAACGAAACAGAACTTTGACATACCGTAAAATGTGAAATATTCGTAGTAATTTTACATTGAGCTTTGTGAATGTGTGTCCTGCTACGTTTTTTTTTCAACGAGGAACTTAAAATATTGCAAATGCCTCCAATACGCTCCTGTCACAAAATTGAGTCCTCGCAAACTTAAACGCATTTACAGTATGTCGTCTTGGACAAGCATTTGCCTGTTTTGTGACACACATTCCCTAACACATGTTCTTCATGATATGTTGTTAAAGATGCCTTTTATGCTCCTCTCAAAGCATCTCAGCCAAGCTTTCACCACATACGCCGTACTTCGCTTTTGTGCACATTACCGGAGAATTCACTTGACCTGTTCCCGAACGCTAGGCGAAGAACGTCTTGACCACCATCTGTATGGGTCTCCGGCACACCGGGCACGGTTTCCCGCGCTTGTACAGCTTCTTCGCGCACGTGTAACAGCAGACTAAATGTGCCGTCCTCCCGTGGACCATGCTGGCCACCTTAGGTCTGCTGAGACAGATCATACAGGGTTCCATAACGACCGCGCCCACGTGGTCCTGGCTCACGCCCGTGGCGCCCGGCGTGCTGTTGACCTCCTGGGAACTGCTCCCGAGGGACGAGAAGGCACTGTCGGTGCTGATGGTACGCTCCGGAGGGGACACGACGCCTGGCGAGGGGTCCATGGTACCTGCTGTATCAGCGTTTTCCATGGACTGAGCTTCGGGACAGGAGTTTGAGCGCTGTAGAGTGCTGAGGGTAAAAAGAAATGGATTCAGACGCAATTCCACAAGTAAATTAATACAGGGTAAAAAAGCATTGCTGTAATGCTTGAGTTTGAGGAGTCAAACCGGCATCTATTAGTCTTTAACCTTCTCCCTGCTGCCTAACCCTACACCAAATACAAATTTGGTGCCAAATGGATACCTTAGCAGGCTCAAGATTAAGCATGTTGTCTTCTATTATCTGTACACAATGCATGAGACACAGGTATTCCCCGCAACAGAGCTGCTGAAGGGTGAGCTAAATACATTTTATTCCCACTTACACAAAACATAATGTTTCAAGTCTTGTTGTTGTTGAATTTTCTGACATCAATTTAAAAGACCAGCAGTGAGGTTCTATTATAACCTTCTACTACACAACAACATTGAAATAGAATTGAGTGGAAAGCTGTTTACCTTTTCTGGCTGTGAACTTCAGGGAACCAGTCCTTGCGCAGGGCCCAGCAGTGGGAACAGTAGCGCTGGTACGGACTGTTACGCATCGGACACTTGTCACACTTCCACTTGTCCTGAAAGTAAGATTGTACCACGTTGGACAACATGTACTCAACATGTTTGCATAAGGTAACTTGTATATTGCTGCAAGGCAGCATGTCGGCAGAACGTACTTCGCCTGCGCAAAACCCTGATTTTTCGTTGGATGTTTGGTCAACGTTGCATCAAAATTTTGCCTGTTGCAAACGATATCTTTTCCTATACAACATCTGAAAACTACAGACAGGCTGTCAACCTTATGTGCTCTAATACAACCTTAATATATGAGACGTTCTGCCAAAGTGGTATGCACAATACATTACGGGCTTCGCGCAGGTGCAGTACGTTCTGCCAACGTGCTCTGCAAGGCGTAACTCAAATTTGCTTGTGTTTCTCACCTTATCTGTGATCTCTTCATCCGTGCTTTCTTCTGACTCGTCGGCCATACAGGAGTCATTGTCTGAGCACCTGATCATCTCCACATAATACTCCTGTGGAACAAACATTACCATCATACACATGGGGAAAGGACAATTCAACTTTGATGTACAGGTTCAGTTTCCTCTTTGGAAAAATAAACTACCTGGTACATTTCATGTTCATAAACAATTAATACCAGGCATATCATACTGTAAACCTTCAAATACTCACTGTCGTTTAAAAAAAAAAGGAGAATTTGCAATCTTAGTGCAAAATTGTCAAGAAATCAGACTGACGGGTAGCATTTTGGGTTTTTTTGACCTTCAAGTTTACCTTATTTCCTGTGTCTGACCTTTTGACCAGTCATTCTGCCAGTCAATCTTCCCCCAAACCATGTGCTGTCAACCTACTCTCAAGTTCACCCCATTTCCTATGTCTGACATTTTGAACTGTCATTCTGCCTGTCAATCTTTCTCCCACCCACGACCTACTCTGTCCAGACAAACAGACACACAAACCCACAGCCCAGCCACCCAAAACAATACTTCCGTAACCAACCTCTTCCTCTCCATCGATGTCGGAGTCCTCTTCATCATCATCGTCGTTGTAAGGTTCGCTTGAGTCTGAGTCCAGCTCAAACTCCCAGTCGATCACCTCCTCCCTGTCTGAGTCCTCTTCCAGGAACCACAGGTCGTCTGAAGAGTCAGCTACGTACGCGGTGGAGTAGCCCTAACAACAACAAGACATCAGAGATTTCAGAAATCTGAAAGTGTGCAATACTCTAGCCTGTGTTTACACAAGCTCTCGGCCGGGGGTATAATGGCCCCCACCCCGGGTGACAACCTTCAGGGCGGACGACCGCCAGGAGCGCGATTTTAGTCAGGCTAGCAATCCTTGGCTTCCTGAATTCTCCCATGTCGACCACTAATTCCTGCTTTTTTAGGACTTGCAACCAAGTGACATATACTACTAAAATTACAGAAAGATAGCCTGGGTACCATCCTGGTTAGTTTACGTCCGCTCCTACAGTCGCTATCGACCATTGGTGCGTAATCAAGAAGGGTCAAAAAGGGTCATCCAATGACGCTGGGGATGGGATCTCATGAATATTAATATCAAACTCATTACGTGACATCATCACCAGACGGCCCAGCCGGAAGCGATCCCAGACTGGTTGGTCGATAGCGACTGTAGGAGCGGACGTAAACTAACCAGGATGGTACCCAGGCTAACAGAAAGACACTGATAGATATCAATCAATAGTATGTAAATGAAGACCTTATATAATTAATGAAAAAATGCTATTGTACCAAATGATGGTAATTTCATACTTGCAGCATTTGGAAGTTAAGTAAATGTGGGCATCATTAGACATAAACCATGCAAATCAGGGCACATTTGCATAATAATTGAGACAATGCTACAACAGCCTTTGTTAAGATATGAAATGCAAACTTTGGACAGCTTGTGTGCTATTAGGTTAGAGCATCAACTATAATAATTCATGCAAATGAGGATCTCATCTACATAATCAATGACAAACTTTTATAATACATCATTGATAAAGGTTAACATTATTTGGCAAAGGTGTGAGGTCATTTGTATTTTATTTTTTGTGTGTATTTATTAGAAATGAAACAACTCATTACACTGGGTCAGCCAAGGCAGCTCTCGCTGGTAATGACTGACCCACAAGAATACAGACAAACATACAAACTTACAACATGTAACTTATAACAATACATTACCTGTGATAAAAACATACAATATGGGTAAGAGACAATATATAAATACAAGGTAAAAGATCATAATCAAATTATAACAAACCATACAAAGTTTATCAATAAGTCTTCATAAACAAATCGAGATTGGTAATCTACAACTTAGTATGAGTATATCATTGACACCCTCTTTTTTTTTTAAAGACAAAACTCACATCTATGCTCCATCGCTCAGTGCAGGAACCCGAACTTCTTTTCTCACTTTCCTTCGGGCACTTCACAAAGTAGAACCAGGGCAGCCCCTTGGGTCCTTCCTCGTCTAGTTGAAGAGTCTGACCAATGCTAAGAGAGGAGGAGTGCCGTCTTCTTCTTCTGGTGGACGATCCCGTCGAACTGGTGGATTTCTCTGTACAAAAGAAATGAAACATTCCAATTATACATAATGTATACGAATGCCTCAAAACCTACACACTAAAACATATACACGTACAAAACCTACACACTAAAACATACAAAACCTACACACTAAAACATACAAAACCTACACACTAAAACATACAAAACCTACACACTAAAACATACAAAACCTACACACTAAAACATACAAAACCTACACACTAAAACATACAAAACCTACACACTAATATAAAACATACAAAACCTACACACTAAAACATACAAAACCTACACACTAAAACATACAAAACCTACACTCTAAAACATACAAAACCTACACTCTAAATCTAGACTATACACAGTTGAAAAAAGTCCTATATACAGGCTGATTCAGAAATGTTTTGTCAACGTTAATGTGCCACGCCACGTGAAATTTGAAAATATCATTTCATATTTCAGTTCAATGTACAGTCAAACCTGCCCAAGAAGGCCACCCAGAGGACCGAGGTAAAGTGGTCTTCTTGGACAGGTGGCCTTCTTGGGCAGGTTGGTTAATGCTTGCGTCTATATCAGGGCTTTAGCCAGCTCAAAATTTTTCACCGTCCACCCCAGGTCAACCCAATTCGCGATAACTTAACTTTTGCGATCCAATGATCGGCATCACGCCCTCCCGCACACTTCATGCGCATACTTCACACGCACGCGACAATTACAAACAACACGCACGCACAAATTCTGAAAGTTTATTAGTTAAAAAGAAACACAATTCTATTCCTAATGGTATTACCATCACCAGATAAAAACTACAACACAATTAAAAGACATTTTCACTTTCTAAGAGTCTGCGTCTCCTTCAATGACATTTATAACAATTTGCTAGTCTTTGCAACTTCGCACTATATTCTACTGGGATGACGGCACATCGGCGATCCGACTACAAGACTTCATGCCACAACTTCATCGAAAAATTCGAGGTAAGAAATAATTTACAAAATTATGATAATAAGATCCTGATGACGGCAAGTCGGCGAGCGGACTACAAGACTTCATGCCACAACTTCATCGACAAATTCGAGGTAAGAAATATTTTTACAATTCTAATAATAATAAGATCCACGGTCTCCACAATCACCTATATCGTCGATTAAAGCTTAGTTTATACCAGGTCAAGAGATGTATTACGAAATAAAAAGGACTCTGAATACCGCCCAAGTCAACGTAAACACTCACTTTGCGCAGTTTGCGGTCTTTTGAGCATTTGCGTCTTTGAAACAAGATGGCGGCCAGCAGCAAAACAACAACACATGCACGTCATTCTGGGTTGAAAGGTCATAGGATTTTATTGTCATGTACACTTACTTGCGTGTGTCTGAGTCGAGCCATTGTTTTATTTTATTTTTATGTGGCCGTTAGCACATGTTGTTTTGACAGACAGCAACATTGAACAATAGAACCGAATCAACCGGCGTCGGCACGTTCCCAGAAGTCAGGTTTCCCGCCGTATGCAAATAAGAAATGCGTGGGACGGCGCGGTTCAAAGACGCCGCGCGCTTGGAAATGACGCCGCGCGCTCGAGAATGACGCCGCGCCGTGGATCAGGCGTGGCTTATTCAAATTTGCCAGACTTTTTCTATGTCTTAGCCCACGATTTTTGACCGTCAAGGTTGACGGTGAGCACTTAAATTTTTACCGTCCGACGCAACAAAATACCGTCAATTGACGGTAAAACGGGCGCTGGCTAAAGCCCTGGTCTATATAGAAAAAATATTTGGGACTGAGAAAATGTGGTTGTGTGGTGGCCAGTTTGAAGAGGTAGCCACTTTGGCAGGTTTGACTGTTGCATTAGGTTGACAATTACATGTATACATCTTGAGGATGTTGATTCAAGAGGAAGACTTTAATGCTTGGAAGAAGAAAACTTACCAGATTCACTGAGTTTGTTTCTCCTTCTGTGTTTCCTTTTCTCTTTGGCCTTCTGTGGCACAGTGGACGGTCCAGGCATCGCATCATCCTGGCATTCTGAAACAGCGGAAAACATCAAACACTGTACAACAAGTCTTCTCAGTAATGACTTCTAGGATGTGTTAATTTTAGCGCCCTTAAAAAAAAAAAAAAAAAATTTACGGCTCTCAGTGGCAAATGTGCAGATGTTGGCACATTGGCAACACCAAATCCGTAGTGTGTTTTTGGCACACTTTTAGACAGATTAGCCTATAAGAGGCTCGGTGGTCGTCAGTCACCGTCAGGGAAAATCGTGTTAAGTGCCTTTCCCAAGGGCACAAAGTCGGGGCATGGTGGGTATCGAACCCGGGACCCATGGGTTCCGAGTCCAACGCTCTAACCATTGCGCCACACCGACACCCTTTGTGTTCTGTATAGCTTTGTTTGTGTAGTCCTTTGTCATGTATGTAATGTTAATTTTTATTTGCTATATTCAGTTCATTTGCTATATGATTGTACAAATCAGTGTTTTTTCAGCTTGAGCTTGATGTACATGCTGCGAGGCTGATTTTATGAATAAAAACTGTTAAACTGATTAATGTGTTTGATCAGAAAAACACAAAATATTCAACAAAACCACAGAGCATTAATTGTTTCAGTGGTATTTTTTAAAGTTGAAAGGGGGCAAAATGGCTAAAATTAACTGTTATAATGACTGGTTAAGTGATACAACTGTCCACTTGGTAGCAAGGAAAGTGATCTCGATCCAGTTTTAGCTCACTGAAGAGCTAATCTTCTGGTCGTAACAGAGAAGACAGATACTATGTACAGTATTTACAGGTTCATTGTACTGGGGAAATTCCCCTAGCTCTTTTCGACAAGCACAACAAACAGTGGACCACGGCTTAACGTCCCGTCCTAAGGAATGCGACCCTCTCCAGTAGCGTGCATGTCGGGTGAGCGACAACAGCCGGGACTCGAACTCCCAACCTCTTAGTCCATAGGCAGGGTCGCTAACCACTGGACTACGCACGCTACAGGGTTGTTGAATATAAAGGGTTCGAATCTTGATGTTTGAGTTTCAGACGTCTCCTTGGATGGGATGTAAAGCCTGAGGCCTGTGTTTGAGGGCAGCCATGCCTCGAACACGTTAAAGATCCCACTCATAGAAAAGAGTAGGGGCCCATCTCAGTGTGAGTGGTTCAAACCTTACAGACCAGTCTTACACAGCTTGTACTTACTGTACAAAACAAGTGTGTTATGCCTAAAGGTGGTTTACCAGTTATAAAAAAAACAAACAAAAAAAACCTACTTGCTTGTGCTGACTTGGGTATTGCGGACGGCTCTCTGCCCTCTGCAACAGAATGTTGCAATGTGTAATGAACTTTGGCTGGGGAGGCTGTAGTGGGTTTGGTGTCAGCTATAGGGTGGGTGAAACATAACAGGCAGGGGGGTTAGTGGTTAGCACAACTATGAACATCATCACATTGGATTATTTTTTTTAACCTTTTTCCTGCTGCCTAAGCCAATAACCAATACAAATTTGGTGCCAAATGGCTACCATTGCAGGCTGAATGTTAAAGCAAAGTACAAATGTAGTGGTATACTTTATGAGGGTATACATGCACACAGCACATGCCATTGGTAAGGTAAAAAGGCAAATTTTATAGATAATATAAGTATATAAATTTTGTATATACATGTACTATAATATTGTCATATACCCAGACTTACCTAATTAATATAACATTTTTAACAGCATAGTCAATTAGAAAACTCTGGGTATACATGTACAACTACATGTACATCATGGATCTAGCCATTACTCTATACTTACCATTCACATTCACATATGGTAAAATGTCTTGACAGAAAAAGCATATTGCATTGACATGCACTGACTGTACAGACACACAGATAGCCTGAAAGAAGACATGGTGAGTTTACCTTGTATGACTTGTGGGGAAGTCACAGGCACACAATTTGCTGCTAACACATCCCTAAATGAAAGGAAGTCAACAAACTTAATTATAGAAATACAAATTACAACATCATTGGATAATAGTAAAAGTAAAAAATCATAAATAAAATCTACTTTTTAGCATAAGCATTCACAAAAACATGGTGGACTGTTTTCCTATATATCCTAGTTCTTGCTACCATCTTTAAGCAACATGGTTAAGTTTTAATCCAATCATATGCAATAACTTGAATTAGAACTGCTAATTATCTGCCACACCAATTTCTTACATCTTAATAGTACTAGTACCTACAATGTATCATGCCATGCATGCAAAGTTGGAACCTTGTACCAGCATACTGGAAAGCACTGGAGAGTTTGGGTTTATGTAGTTAAGTTTATCAGTGTACGAAATACTTTTTTGAGCCAGGTTACCCAATGGCAACCTGGGATGAAAGCTAGGTTGCCCATCAAAATTCCAGGTTGCCCCAAATTTCAACTCTTCTATATTGTGATTAACTTTGTTAGCAATGTGCGTTTATACATTTCTGACAGAGTTGTTCCCCCTTAAATGAAGTTATGAGCTCTTCCATGGAAACTTCTCAATAAACAGTTCCCAGTGGAAGAAAGGGGCATCCTTACCACAAAATTTAGGTAGTGCACTCGGCGGGCTACCTGGGTGTAGAAATAGGTTGCACCAAGCAAAATGTGGTTGCACAGTGCAACTGGGCCACCTTAGTATTTCGCACGCTGGTTTATGTTACTATGAACCTACTTCACGTTGTATATCGTAAACTGTGGCACTCCTAAGGCCTTCCCCAGTTCATCGTCTCTGCAGTACACCACACGGGGGTTATTCTGGTCGTACAACATACGCTCCCCTATGTACTGGATCAAATATTTCAATACCTGAAAAATAAAAAGAACAAATGTCAGCTTTAGATTCCCAGTACTGAGTCACATAATTGAATGTGTAGTCCAGTACTGCTGTTCACAGTTTAGTGACCCTGCATCTGGACCAAGAGGTTATGAGTTCGAATTCCGGCTGTTCACCCAACTTGTACGCTAATGAAAAGGGTTGCAGTCCTTAGGATGGGACATTAAGCTAGGGTTCACTGTTCATTGTACATTGTGTACTTGCCAAAAGAGCTAGAAACAATAAACAATGAACCTGTAAAATACTGTGCATACATCATGAGTATATATGTCTGTCTTCTCTGTCACCACCAGTAGAAGAGTAGCTCAACTGTTCGTTGAGTTCATTCGAGCTTAACTACTTCAAGATCAGTTTTCGCTTTCACGCAAGAAATTCCTATATGCTTCATCAGATTTCAAGCACACAAAGTAAAAATCTTTGTTTGTGAATTTTCTAACTTTTTGTGGTGCATATAGATTTTCAAATATAAGCTTTAAAATGTTGGTACATTTTTCTCACCTCTTTCCTAGTGAAACAGGTTCCTCTTGCCCCCACCTTCTGTAGACAGTTCATCAGGGCAGGTTTGGGGCACACCTGTGAATAAAGGATGGACAGTTAACACATGGACAGGTGTTTGATCACCTGTGTAATCTTAACATGTGTAGACCCAGTCTATTAGTATTACACACAGGCTTAAAGGTGGTAAGAACTAAGCTTCATTTACTAGTACGTATTACAATTAAACATTATAATGGCAGGCTTTGAGGCAACAAAAAAAATGCTTATTAGTTATGTGCCTTTCATGATTCTATATTGCATTTAGCATTTAAAAAAGCATGTAAAGTAACACATTATAATTGCTGTAGTAAGCAAACGATGTATTAAGGTTGGTATCTAGGTTACCATCTTAAGACTGTGTTATTTGCTCCAGTGTTAGAACACTTGGCATTCTAAGTCCTGCATTGTATTATGTACTACTAAGGCCGACTTTAGACTGACGACGGTATACGATCGCACGACAATCGTTGTGGGCGACGGCTGACTTTAGACACAGGGGCAGGCAGCGTGGCGGACACCCGCAGCGCAGGCTAGCGCACGTATGACCCTCATTGTTTTGTTTTTTGGCCTTTCGGTAGCGATACTTCAGGTCTCTCATTTTTGTTCTAATCTGTTGTGCAGTGCGGTCAAAACCCTCATGGCGCATACCATCCACCAACTTCTTCACCGCTTCCTTGTTCCTCGCCGTCTCGAGTTGGGAGAGAACGCGCTGATCTCCCCACAAACCCAGCAAACAGCGCGTCTCCTCATCGCTCCAAATCTTCCCACGGCCTTCTGCCATGGCCTTGTGCTCCAATACTTGTCAAAATAGTCCAAAAAAGGCTTGAACAAAAGAAAACAACACAGGAAAATGGCGCGGGTTTCTTCGTGTGGCGACGTGCTTGGACAGGAAGTAGCGCTAGCGGGCTTATTTGCATATGACCCATGACCTCCCACTTCCTTCGCCGGCGACGGTTCACTTTATACGGGGGAAACTGCGTGTCGGACCCCCCGCTGAAGGATCGCACGATAGGGTCCGAGGTGGTAGTGACGACGATTCGAGGATTACCGTCGTGCGACTATTTTGATCGTGTTTAGACGGTGATAAAATACCGTCGCCGGCAACATCTTGACGATAAACATTCGTACGACTATCGAACCGTCGTCAGTCTAAAGTGCCCCCAAATGTACTAGTATGGTAATTCACTCCCTGAGACATACAATAGCTACATGACATTGTAAAAATAAAATAAAAGTATACTATGCTCTTTTTTTCCTCTCAGTTCACAGAACTTTTTCAACACAAAACAGGAGCAAATATTGTCAAATACATGTACATCTTCAAGGATGTCATTTCCTACATATTGTTGTCTCAAGAAGTCTTAGATTATAGTTAGAAGGTTCAATTTTTGCCCAAGAAATTCTTATATCCTTTTGACTTGTACCCTTTGGTGGTACATGTAGAACAATGTATAAAAGACAATGGAACTGCAAATTACATGGTTTATTTGAAGAGCTTCGAATTCTATTTCCTGACAATCATGTCTGGTATGCCAACTATGCCACTGTGAGCCTAGTCTCAAATTCAGCCATGGGGGAAGGTTAAAAAAGCTGTCGGACCACAGAATACATTCTCTTACATTCTCGGAAAGTAAAGAAAAAAAAAGCAGTTAAAAATTTCTCTTAGATAAATCTTAAAAACTCCATTGACTGTCAGTTCCACACATACCCATTATTGGAAGCTAAAATCATGATTAGAATTGGCTGAATTTCTTGGCTACAAGACACAGATATACAGGCTACAATACGTACAACATCAATTAATCGTAAAAGAACAGACCAACCTCAATTCCAGCAAAAGCCATGATTTTCCACTCACAAAAATCCTTCCACACAAATCAGTATGACTACTCAGTCAGTCCAACCAGTCATAGGATTGACCATGGTCAAACGTGTCATATGTACGTAATGTACAGTAATGCTAGGGGCAAGTCCAGACTTGTACCAGCCGGCTAATATGTACAACGGTTGATTCAGCTGGAATTTCTTGGCACTAAAACAGGAAATGGTAACTTCTCTACAAATATGCACGTTTCCTCATTGATTACTTTCACAAGGTTGGCCGTTAAAGTTGACGTATTTAGAAATTCTATAGAAGATTGATTGTCAAGACCAACCCCGTGAATGGACACTGCGAAATCGGCCTAGTTTTTGACAAAACGGGGGCATCTGTCGCGGTATTGACTGAAATCAAGTTACATTCAGCTACCAGACCGTAAATTAGTTCCTAAAAAATCTGCATCAAAGCTAATCTCCAAGAAGATCTTTTGGTGGCTGCAAAGACAGTATCAAAACAAAATTGGCCAGGCAGTATCCATTTGCCACCGTAAAAAAAGATACCAGTACAAAAAAAGAAAGCCCGCTAAAAACGCCTAAAAAAATGTACCAAAAACTATGAAGCCGAAGCCTAAACGTCTGCTTGGAAAGTACATCAAACCTACCTTAATTTCAACACTCAGCGAAGGGAGACTATTTTCCAAGTCAGCCAAGTGTTCACTCCTATTTTTCTACAGATAGAAGATGAGTTGAACTTTAAACAATTAGTCAGTTATACGTGGCGTCCTGTGACAAAACGTGCATATACGTTCCCGTGGTGAAAAAAATTAGATGCAAGGCTTAAATTCTCATCAAAATATGCATCAAGCCTAGCTACCTTTTCTACTTCAACATTTGAAAGTTGACAATTTTCCAAGTGTTCACTCATAGTTCCTGGCATATGACATGGGCTTTATCATTCTAAAAATCAGTTGACAAAACGAGTGTAGTATGTTCCCGTGGTAAAAAAATCTAGGACATGACTTTATCAAAATCTGCATCAGACCTACCTTTTCCATTTCAACATTTCTTGAAGGGAGACAATTTTCCAAATGTTCACTCATATTTGCTGGCAGATAGGTATAGTTCTAAAATCAGGTATACGTGTCCTCCCGTGACAAAACGTGCGTACGTTCCCGTGGTCAAAAAATCTGGACGCAAGTCTGGACATGACTCCGAAAACCCATGAGTCCATGCGGGAGTAATTAACCACGGGTTGAACGAAGGTCCAGTTCAGTACATGTGCACACACTGCACTGGCCATGGTCTGTGTTGATATAGTTCAACTGATAAACAAGCAAAAATGGCTGGAGTGACAACGTTAACTGATCTATAGACTAAGTAAGACATCTTTTTAAACACTAAAAAATACAGAAATCTTCTTCTTCTTTTCTTTCAATGTGCTAAATGGATAACTGACAGGTAAAAATTAACAGCATATGACTGCTTGCTAGTGACTATTAGTATTACTAAAGAAGACTTGTCATGGGTGAGCATTTTTCCTCAACGAAGCAATTTGCCAAGGTAACTCTGAACCAAAGCATTATATGGGCCGTCTCAAAGCTGGCTGTATTCATGAATGGTAATTTATTAAGCTTGTGGTATTATTTGGCCTTTTCTTTAGGGCTGTAACTTAAATTCTAGAGGTCCTGGGTTCGAATCCCTGCAGTACGTAGTAGCAGGCCACAATATTGTGCCCTTGGAAAAGGGACTTTTAAACCTTTTCCTCACTTAGCTCAGGGGAAACCGTGTACCTGTAGCTTTGGTTAGGGACGTCCTCTCAGACAGTACATAAAGCAGCTGCAGGGGTCCTACTCTATACCAGTCAGTTTTAAAGATCCAACCACACTTATCAAAAAGTCTCAGTTGTCCTTCCTGGTGTTATATATACATTTGATCTAATACAGTCTGGTCTTACATTGCTTGTAGTTGACATACAAAACTGGTGAGTTGAACTTAAGGCGGTTTGTACCAGTCATGCAATACACACAAGAAGTGTGGGGTCGTGTGGCGCAGCGGTAGCGCGTTCGGCTCAGGGCCAAGAGGTCCCGGGTTCGATCCCCACCCATGTCACCGATCTTGTGCCCTTGGGAAAGGCACTTTACACGACTTTCCTCACTTCATTCAGGTGTAAATGAGTATAGCTTCGGTTAGGAACGTCCCTCGGATAGGACGTTAAATGGAGGTCCCGTGTTTGGGGAGAGCCACACCCCACGCACGTTAAAGAACCCACCATACTTATCGAAAAGAGCAGGGGTCCTTCCCGGTGTGAGTGGTTCAAACCTTACGGTCTAGTCTCAGGGTTGACATCTTGAAGAGATGATAGTCACCTGTTATGTCAATCCTTCCACAAATGTGGTAAATCGTCATAAATAAATAAAAGAACGTCCTACCATTGGCACGTTGGAGCCACTTGTACTCGTGGCGCCGCTGGTAGACGGTTGCGGACCACTACTGCTCCCAGCTTCGGAGAAATGCCCCTGTGAGGCTAGGATGGCGGTGGTGGCTATGATCGGAGCGGCCTGGCTGATCACCGCGTCCACTCTCCGCTGTTGTTTTCTGTCCGACGAACTGCCGGACGAAGACCGCGGCCGTTTGAACTTACGAGGCATCTTGTTCCTGCGGCGTTTGTTCCTGCGCCGTTTCTCTTTAGGCATGATGGGAAACCTTCAAGAACAGCAAGAAAAGATTTAGAAACTTCTTCCGTAAAGGGTTGATAAAAAAGTTGACTGGGTCATATCTAGTGCTGTGTACCTAAACCCACGTTTAGGTTCAGGTCCGCATTCAAGTCCAGAGGTTTAGGTTCAGTTCCGGACTTGTAAGTCCGGACCTAAACCCACGGTATATACAAAATTGCACGTTGGCAACCTTGCAATGTTGTCTGGGCGAAACTGTGGCCACATAACATGGAGACCGACACTAATTAACAATGCCCGATGGCAATGTTTTCTTCATTCTGCAATCTGCAGCACAGATTTTGCGATCTATGGAAGGTTTTATGTGGTTCGGAACAAAAAGGGGTATGTGACATGGGTTTTTTTTCCAACCAAGTCCGGAACTGGTTCCTGCCATTCAGGTTTTTTTGGACTTGAACCTAAACGTTTTTACAAGTCCGGAACTGAGTCCAGCGAACCAGGACACAGCACTAGTCATATCACAACATCTTAAACTTATGTTATTATATAATATTAACCTTCTCCCTGCTGCCTAGCCCCATAACCAATTTACAAGTGTCAAACAGCTAACTTAGTAGGCTAAAGGTTAACTGAAAGCAACCATAGTCATCATGACATGGCAATTTTTACCCTAAACATTCAAGATGTAGCATATTGCAACATAATGAACATTATTGATTAAGCAATATAGAATAAAGCCTGGTCTGCGTTGTAAGATATACATTGAATATACATGATACTTTCTTTGGACTAATAACTGGACTAGACACTGAGACAAGTTGTTGTGCATGTTATAACTTGTTCTCTTGTTGAAGGGTTGAAACTCAGTCATCTGTCAAGACAACTAATTTTGATTAATGACATGATGCCTTCTCCATATCCACCAGCTGTCACCAGGAATTAAACATGATTTTCTTTTCAGTGAAGTGAAGAATGGCTGAAATTTTGATGGTATTCATTTTTAAAATGCTTGTCATATTCTAAATCTAAGCAAATCTATCTATGTCAAGTTCAATTTTTGTTGATCTGTATATTTAGCACTTTATGATTTTATTGAGCAAATTTAATACAATATGTGCCATAATTTTCATCCAATTAAAGGGAGAGATTTTGAAATATACAACTCAAGGGTCATGGTACGTTACATGTATAAACTTTGGCTTGAACATAACTTGGGTTTTGACGCTATAGTAGACATTATTTTGTAGGTTTGAATTGGACACATAATTTCACTGATTTTAAGACCACGTTGTAAATATCGTAATTTTGAGTGAGCTGACGTTTACGTACATAGTTAAAGAAAATCGCCATACGTTTGACCATTTCTGGACCTATTATTACTACAAGACTTTGAAAAAGTCTTACGATATTCTGACACATATAATTTGAACATTGAAAAAGGTTACAAAACCACGCACCCCCCCCTCCCCTCGAACAAGCAAGCAAAATAATTCTTGGCATTATCTGCAAGAACAAAACCTACGTTCTGTTAAAGTTTAAAAATACCGTTCAATGTATACGTTAAACGGTAATGCATTTGAAAAACTTACGTTTAGTAGTCCAACTGGCCGTTAAAAGGAACTAAATTCAACATTGCCTCAGAATTTCCGTGTGGACGACATTCAGTTACGGTCCACACCAGAGGTCAGGGGTTGGAAGCGGAGGAATACAGTAATTCGTCCAATTCAGTGGTCCATATCTTCCCACTTCTATCCATTATATGCAACATAAGACGTATTAATAGCTGTATAAAATAGATTTTGGGACTTTGAGATTGTTTTAGTTGACTTGTAATGTTTCGTCTGTTCAGGTAAGTAATTTTGATTGTTGGACTAATTTGTTGCCTCTTCACAGAAACCCCTCCGCGTTTACCATGGGTACCTGTGCAGACTTGTTCCCGATCACGTAATGCTAAAAACTGCTAACGGTCGAAATTTCACTTTTAGCGCTCATTTTAGCCCGTTTAAAGCTACTTTGAAGATTGTGGAGGATAAAACATTTCAAAAGTCAATGAAATATAAACATCCACACCGTTGGCATGCTGTTAGAGTTATAAACATTGCTCATTTTTACTTTCAGTATCGTTACAGATAATCCAACATCTTTCGACAATAATGAAACATCGGGTTATAGGTTATAGGTCACAGGTGAAAGGACTTCCTGAGAAAATTTTGCGCGGGTATTTATCGAGAAGAAAAATCATCAAAATCTTTCGTTTTTGTGCTATACGTGGTCGTTTTCGGTGATTATTTTGTTGCGACCGTAAAATAAGGATTGTTTTCTCTAGGAATGGCTGGTAACTTTTGGCAGAGCTCGCATTGGTAAGCTGTAATGTTTTGTTTCATTGTGGAAGGGGGGGGGGGTACCGGTTTATATAGCGTATTACTGTACTTGAAATTCATTGTTGTTTTACTTAGTCTGGCGAACCATCATATGAAATCATAAATCTAGGAATAGACCTTTTGATGTCTTTACCAATGTGTATGGAGGTTTCGTTTTCAATGTGTATGTTTGTGTGTTTGCTTGTGTTTCGGTATTTATTTTTGTGTGTTTGCGAGTTTTTTGCAATTTAGTAGTTATTTCCACATGCTAGGAACCTCAGGGATACTGACAGGAAGTTAGGTCAAAGGTCCCAGAAAAGGTTATTTCATTTCCCGTCTTTAGTTTAATTAATTCCCAACTACATGTATATGCATATCTATTGCCGTATGGAGCCAATAGGAAAATACATAAACAGAATCAGCAAGAAATTCAGACTAAATTGAATAAAATAAGAAATTCATAATTTCATGGAGGTGTGAAATCTTTGATTTCTTGTTTGTTGTTGTTTTGCAGTCAACAGTGGATCCTGGATAAACAAGATCTGCTTCGTGACCGGCAAGACGATTTGACCAACTTTCCTGACGATGAATACCAGAAAGTCCATATCTTCTACTGTGGAGGTGAGACTACAGTTCTTCACATACATAGTGCTGTGTACCTAAACCCACGTTTAGGTTCAGGTCTGGATTCAAGTCCAAAGATTTAGGTTCTTACAAGTCCGGACCTAAACCCATGGTATATAGAAAATTGCATGTTGTCAACCTTGCAATGTTGTCTGGGCGAAACTGTGGCCACATGACATGGAGACCGACACTTGACAATGCCCGATGGCAATGTTTTCTTCATTTTGCAGCACAGATTTTGCGATCTATGAGAGGTTTTATGTGGTTCCGAACGAAAAGGGGTATGTGACATTTTTTTTCCAACCAAGTCCGGAACTGGTTCTAGCCATTCAGTTTTTTTTGGACTTGAACCTAAACGTTTTTACAAGTCTGGAACTGAGTCCAGCAAACCGGTACACAGCACTACACATACATATTCAATTTATACTCATTTCATACTTTAACCCTAAGGGACTGAAACAACACAGGATTTTATCATCATTACTAGTAAAAGGCAAGAGTTGGTTGGGGGGTTAATAATTTGATTTGGTAGTTGTAAAAACACGCACATTAAACAACTGCAAACATTTCACGATTTACAGTAATTGTAAAAACACGAACATGAAACAATTGCAAACATTTCACGATTTACAGTAATTGTAAAAACACGAACATGCAACAACTGCAAACATTACACGATTTACAGTAATTGTAAAAACACGAACATGAAACAACTGCAAACATTTCACAATTTACAGTAATTGTAAAAACACGAACATGAAACAATTGCAAACATTTCACGATTAACAGTAATTGTAAAAACACCAACATGAAACAATTGCAAACATTTCACGATTTACAGTATTGTATGAAAACAAAGGAAATGGATATAAACCCCTGAAAACAACAGATATGGCTAAGAAAGGGTACTGTAAAATCTATTATTAAGATATGATGTTTGTAATCGTTTTTCAGTGATCCAGGCAGTTGGAGAACAGCTGAAACTTAGACAACAGGTCATTGCTACGGCAACTGTTTACTTCAAAAGATTTTATTCCAAGTGAGTAATGCTTGACATGTACATTGTAGTTCACTTAAAGTTAAACGAACAGAGATAGGCACATACATGTACAATGTATACATGTAGACATAGTGTTGTATGTGTAAACAATATTCAGCAGAAGCCTTTTCCATGATAACAGTAACTGTTGATGTATCAGGGGTTTTTGTAGAAAAAATTTGCATGAGGGAGCAGATCACTAGCCTGGCAAGGGAGCGATGCAAATTTTTACAAGAGTAACACAGTTTGTAATGCTAGAATGTTCAATCTGAAAATTGACATGAGGGAGCTGGCTGGTTACATGAGGGAGCAGCGCCCTTATTCCCTGGTTTAGAAAAACCCCTGATGTTGTTAACTTATGGATACTAGGGGTTTTTCTAAACCGGGGAATAAGGGCGCTGCTCCCTCATGTAACCAGCCAGCTTCCTCATGTCAATTTTCAGATTGAACCCTAAGTGGCTACATACTACTAGTACACAACATAAAGTCTTTCTCAAAATGATCTTTTTCCAGTGAAAATATAAAAACAAAACATCATAACAATGCATTTTAGCATTACAAACTGTGTTACTCTTGTAAAAATTTGCATCACTCCCTTTCCATGCTAGTGATCTGCTCCCTCATGCAAATTGTTTCTAGAAAAACCCCTGGATACTATTTTCTAATGTACAACATTCTGAATCATATTTTTCTGAAGTCTTGCCGAAAATGATTCCTTTGGATTTAGTCTGAATTTCTTAAATATGTGTAATGATCATGATCAGGACTACAGTAATCATTGAGACTGTGCATTGTTTTCTTCCATTTTTCAGTGTGTATCATACATTTTGAAATTCATTCTAATGATGTACATCTCTATTGTCTCAGGTACTCCTTTAGGACAATAGATCCATTGTTGATGGGACCCACCTGTGTGTTTCTGGCATCAAAAGTGGAGGTAAATCATGTCAATTTCATCAAGAACAAGAAAGCTTTTTAAAAAAGCTGGCCCGGGCGCATTTGTGGGTGCACTAGCCGTGGCAACTGTTGTAGGGCTTCTCTTTCTTGCAGTCTTTTACATTACTAGTAGCCCTAACAACAGTCGTGGAGCAGAGCGGTGCATTGGGCCAAATGAACACACATGCGATCCTCCGTGACGGAACACTTTGAATCCGAACTCTGCAGGTCCTTAGATTCATAACAACTTTACCTAGCGTGCCGGGGTGTTTTGCGCGCCAGCCGGCCCCTGCGCGACCTGTACCGCCACTATTTGCACATAAAAGGGCTTCTGACATTGCTTTAATGTACAATTGAACCAACCAAAACCATGCGAACCAACCAAAACCGTTTAAAAACCGGTCCAATTAAAGCGGGCACAGCCCGGGCAAAAATACTCAATAGCTAGCTGAACCTGTAACTTTTGAATTTGGGTTCAGTGGACTAACCATGTGCATGCTGCCACAGCTTTTTGAGACTTTCACAAGACTAGACTAGAAAATCCAATATACCTGAAGTTTCAACAATGTAAAGACAAAGAACATGTTATCTGCCTTTACCATTAATATTAAGCTCTAGCAGATACCCATAAATTTATATTTCAAGAACTTGTATGCTTTGACTTGCATGTTCAAGTGTACTACTAGTAGTGTTTTTACTGAATCAAGTCGTACATATTATATACACATAACTGTCAACTCATTTTTTTTGTTTTTCCTACATTTCAGGAGTTTGGTGTCATATCAAACAGTAGACTTATAACAGCCTGCCAGACTGTCAGTAAGTGCCTTGTGTTTTCTACGAGTATCTTGATTTGAAATTTTTTGCAACACCTCAGGCAGTGCCTTTTTTTTAAAAACTCAATCTTAACCTAATGTTTGTGCAACACACATTTTTGATTATTAAACTTTCAGCATTATTTACTAAATGCTTAGATCTAATAATAATACAAGACTTGGACTTCGATACTTTCAACAACTTGACAAATCTTTAAAATATGTTTGTTTTAAGAAATTTCGTTTGTATATCTTTCATTGCAGTAAAGAACAAGTTCTCCTATGCCTTCAACCAGGAATTTCCTTATAGAATAAACCACGTAAGTTCTAACTTTCATATATTATTGTTATTTATTTAGAATTTTAGATAAATAGTGATTAAATAAAACTGATCATAATGAAATAGAAAAAAGAACTCTGATGTGTTTCCATAGATTGTAAAGTACAATGTAGAAAGCTGTATGTAACTGTGTCATTTTATATATTGCTTGTAGTAACAGCTGCTGTTGACAGAAAACATATCATTTTTCATATATTAAATCTTTGATTTGGTATGTCAGACTAAATCAGTAAATGGATATCAATGTACATGTGTTGTACACGTATTTGTTAATTGAATTTGACTATTTCAATTAGTGGTACCAGTATTGTTTTCAAGTTAAACTAATGCATGATGAACAAATATTTTCCAGGTACTAGAATGTGAATTCTACCTATTAGAAATGATGGTGAGTCAATGTCTTTTCACATTTTTGTATATATTTGAGAAGGAGCATGCAAGAATTAGAGAGAGAGAAAGAGAGAGAGAGGAAAGGAAGAAGGAGGGAAAAATCAGAAGCAAATGTCCCTCACAGTTCAACCAATGAGAGAATTGCAATTAACTTGAGTTCAACCAATGAGAGAGCGGCTGCATGTCTGTCAAATGTTTGCTTTTCTATTTTTATTTTGTATTTCCATGTTTTGATGGAGGTGGGCAGTGCTGTGGGATTGGCTTATAAAGCATTTGTTTGTTTATATTCTGAACAGGACTGCTGCTTGGTGGTGTACCACCCCTACCGACCTCTGACCTCATATGTACAGGACATGGGACAGGAGGACACAGTCTTACCGCTGGCATGGTGGGTACTAAACCAGGGCTCTAGCCAGCACCCGTTTTTCCGTAAATTACCGGAACTTTGCGGCACCTGACGGAAAAATTTTGAAACCGATCAGTCAACCTTGACCGACTAAATCACCAAAAATCATGGGTAAAAATATAAAAACATCCAAAAACATCCAAAGGACCACTCTAAACCCCATGATTTGCTTCTCAAAATGAGGGAAATTGCATTTTTGAAGGCTTGAAAATCCAAAATTTCCCGGGGGAGCATGCCTACACCGCTCCTCCCTCCAAATTCGATCACGAACCTGGACTGACGGAAAAACATTTTGAACTGGCTAGAGCCCTGTACTAAACAGTCAAATGTCATCCTCTCATGACAGGCCTGCCAGTTGTACATATCAAGCAACAAGCCTGAGATCTGTCCTTCTTGCTGTGCCAGCCTTCAACCAATCACATTCCTGCATATGGTCAAGAGGCAATGTGATTGGTTGGCTGAGATCTGTCCTTCTTGCTGTGCCAGCCTTCAACCAATCACATTCCTGGATATGGTCAAGAGGCAATGTGATTGGATGGCAACTTTTCCTCCAACCACAGGAGGGGGAGTATCTGATTGGCTGATTGCTGGCCAGTACTAATGCAGCAAGAGGTATACATTGTAGTAGGCCAGAGCTGTTGCTTGACATACATGTATACAAGCAGCAGACCTAGCATTAGACAATGCTAAATTTCTGCCTAAACTTGTTGTAGCAAACTGTGTGGCTTTGAGTCGGAGAAGGCAGACAGACAGATATTGTTCATACTGTTGTCCAACCACGCGTTGAGCTGTAACAAACAAGTTATCATTAACTCACTATCTTATTAACTTGTCATTAAGTTATTTACTAGTTATATCAAACTGGCTGGCTCAGGGATGGAGAAGGCAGACAGACACACCTGTTCTTACTGATGTGGGTGTTTGTAAAGCACCCCCTAGCAACATGACCAGGAACTGCACATCCTACAAGCAAGGCTGTGCTCAGATTGACAGTTCCTGTCATTCCCTGTCAATATTCCTATAAACCCTCCTTCTGATATAAGTTCTTGATGTTATTTCAATATATTGTTAAGAGAAGAATTCTTTATATTCTTTAGTTTGTTTGTTTATTGAGGTCATGAAGGAAGAGTTAAAATGGTACTACATGTGTATATATTTAATCCTTCCTAACAGACAAACAAAAGCAACCAAAAATCACCCCAAACACACAGATGTTGGCATCTATATTCTGTTTTATCATTCAAAAGATTAATATAGACTCTTTTATAAGTCTCAAAAAAAAGCTAATTAAAGTACAAAAATGGTGTACAGCTCCCAAAATGCAAATCACAAACTCGTTGTTCTTGTGAGCCAGAATAGTTCAGTGAAACACAGATTGAAGTTTTAAGTTCTTTATCATCAATTAGATAATTAGTTCAGAACATTGCTTTCTCAGCATACTTGTCTTGCAAACAGGAGAGACTATTTTTTATTATTTACATCACATTGTATACCTCAAAATTACGTGCAAAACTGTCTTAAGTTACTGTTTAAACTATATCAAAGTGGAGGCCATTTACGGACCAAATGACAACCATTTCTTTAGCATTACAGAATTAGTTCACTTCTAAATATTTCTGTACAAAACAGGTGTAGGTATTGTTTAAATGAGTGGCCATTTTGGGCTCAAACTCCTGCTAAGAATGATGTTTACAGTAACATTTACATGTGCTTTGTCCTTTGGTCTTGCTTACGTGCGTATACTAATTAGTCTTGGTAGAACACAATGTATGTGGCATATGACTGGCACCAATATTGAACATTAGGGGCTCACAGCAGACTTTTGTCCATAATTAAAACAAACCAAAACCACTCGACTGCTAGATGATTGTAATATTGGACAGGTATTATAGTAACCCTACTTACAGTTTGTTTTCAGTATTGAATAGGGTATTAATTGTTCCTACATATCTGAATGCCCTTTAAAATCATCTGCAGAGAAAGTGCTTTCATTTCAAATTGAATTGCTTTATGAACTAATTAACAGAATACATGTTGGATTGTCCAAGTTACACTTTGTTAATTTTACACATAACTGTTACATTGTGGTATCCTAGTATTGTTACAGCTTTAATAATTGCTAAATATGAAGCCTGTTTTATCAGTATTATCAGTCACTATCAGCTGTCCCAGTGTTGCTATGGCAACAGCACATGGCTCCCGGATGTCTGTAGTGATGTGCTTGAGGAATTTTCCTGTCTTGTCAAACATCTTCACACGGCTGTTTCCCCTGTCTGCCACGATGATGTTCCCTGGCACTGTGCTGTATGTACAGATGCCATGGGGATTCTTCAGCTGACCTTCACCATTTCCCTCACCTCCAAACTTGAACAGCAACTGTCCATATCCGTTGTACACATAGACACAGTGATTGTCACGGTCTGATACAAGAATGTTCCCTTTCCTGTCCACAGTGATGTACCGTGGGTACTTCATCCCCTGCTGCTGACCCACAGTACCCACAGGTTTCCCATCTGGCTTGAACACCAAAACTTCACCTTGTAGGTTATCCCAGCCTGTGGTTTGTGTGATGAGGATAAGATTCCTCTTGGTGTCCACAGCAACTCCTCTCTCCCACCCTGTTTGCTGTAGGTCAAACTTCTTCAGCGCGTCGCCCTGTTTGTTGTACTTCACAGCAACCTCAGCACCATACCGCCCCACCAGCCACAGGTTGCCCTCCCCATCCGTGGCAACATCATATGGTTCCAATAACTTCCTTGCATTTGGTTTCCTGAAGGAGTTTGGTTCACGTGGCATGACTGTTGGGAACTCGCGATCGCGGACCAATTTTCCCTCCAGGGTGAAGACAAGGATTCTCTTGTTCTGCCTGTCTGCTGCAAAGATCTCCCCTTCATCTGACACAGTCACGCCAACAAACTGTCCCTGAGACCCTTCATCAAATTTTCGTGCAGCCGCCATGATTTAGTTTCCTGCTTACGTGGCAGCCTCGCCCCAAGTCAAAGTCCAAGCTACGTAATTATGTAGTACTACATGTTTGTTCAGGGCCAGTCAATAATTCACAACACAACAAACCTGTTCAGGTACCTTTAACCTTTTAATACATTATAGCACATGGAAGTAGCTTTTTCGGTACAGAGTTACTAGAGAGAGAGAGAGAGAGAGAGAGAGACTGGTTTATTTGTACCATACAAGTACATGCAAGCCTGTAAGCAGCCATAATTGGCTGAATTGAAAAGGCTTTAAAACACAAGATGCGCTTATACTTATAGTACAGCTAAGTGATCAGGACCTTTGATAAAGGTTTATTACATTTGATAAAAACTATTCGTACCATATAAAGTTTACATTAAAAATTACAGCACGTTTAAAAGGCAAATATACAAAAGTAACGCCCTCCGCACTGGTGTTCCAGTGCTGAATCAGCGGTCAAAATTTCGTCAGCACTGGAATTCCAGTGCTGAAAAAAGTTCAGCACTGGATTTCCAGAGCTGAACGGCTCTATTCCAGAGCTGAAGCTCACTCAGCACTGGAATTCCAGAGCTGAACGGCTCTGTTCCAGAGCTGAACTCCTTTCAGCACTCGGTCTCCAGTGCTGAACGCGCGGCAGAGATCGCTCAGCACTGGGTCCCCAGTGCTGACGGCGGTTTCAGCACTGGAACCGAGTGCTCGTATACAAAAGTAACGCCTTCCGCACTGGATTTACCAGTGCTGGGGAAGAATTCAGCACTGGAAAACCAGTGCTGAAAAATATTCAGCTCTAGAAAACCAGTGCTGACGTCCCTTCAGCACTGGAACGGTCTTCAAACCAGTGCTGACGTCTTTCCCGACACTGGAATGTCCCAGTGCTGAGCGGTAGGAAATCTGTGCCGAATCACTAAAATTAAACTATTAACGTCATTAAACCTTACGCTGTTACCCGAGCAACTGCATGTGGTTTTGGAAACGTCTATTACAAGATAGAAACTAAAACAGCATCTTTGTGATTATTTTCGTTCATTTTCGCAGTAAAAAAAATTAAAAATAAATACGATCATACTGTTATAGGCTCCAGTGTAAGTGATATCAACCAAGTACAAGAGATAATGAACAACTTTATTTCTGATCATGAAAGATATAGCTTCGTGTGTGATTGTGATAGATATAGCCCCTTTGGGAGTGATTTGGGTGGCCCTGAAAAGGGCCGGGGTACTTTTGGTATTTCCATTTCCAGTGCTGAGATTTCTCAGCTCTCGGTTTCCAGAGCTGAACGGCTCTATTCCAGAGCTGAAGCCGCTTCAGCACTGGAATTCCAGTGCTGATAAAGTCTCAGCTGTAGATTTCCAGTGCTGAGTACCACTTCAGCTCTGGTGTTCCAGTGCTGAGAAAGGAGGGCGTTACTTTTGTATATTAGCGTTTAAAAGTACAGTTACACAAAGTTAATGTTTAAAACAGTTAATTCAAAGTTCCTTTAAGTTAAAACTACAGAAATGATCTAAGGTTGTAATATACAGGGTACATATTAAGGGATTATGAGGTAGATCATTCAGCATTCAATAACTTAACACAATACGGCAGAGTGGTGGTCAAGAAACGAGATGTTCTGCATCTAAACTTATGTCATGCGATTTTCTGAGGTTTCTGCCATGTAAATCAACCCGGCGTGAGGGTAGCCAAGACACAAAGTTAGACTTAGCTAATGATTTGGCAAACAGTGATCTCTACGTCGCTCATCTAAAGGTGTTAAACCACACAATCGGAGTGCAGAACTGTAGTTGGTGTACATTAGTGCTGCGTACCGGTTCGCTGGACCGGTTCAGGACCGGACCGAATGTTTCGGTTCAAGTCCAAAAAAACCGAAACGTTGAGAACCGGTTTTGGACTTGTTAAAAAAATAGCACTAACATACATTCCAGTGTTTAAAATACCCGGTCTCGCAGTCTCGCCGCGCAAGTAATTTTTTCTGTGCGAGACTTATTCCGAAAGCCAGGTTGCCCGGAGCGCAAGTTATTTTTACAGCGGCTGGGTTTACGGCCAGCGGCTTCTGAAATAAACAGTGCCGCGGTCCCGCCTGCTTCATCTCGCCCCGGTCTGCTTGCGGTAACAACGACCCATTTTCCATTGAGAAATGTTCCTTGAGAAGTTTCGTCCGTAGTCAAGTTGCTTTAATGCGCCTATAAACGCAAAAATTCATCCGAAACAAGCGGCGCAGTGATCGGCCGGGACGGACGAAAACATTAGCGGCCATCTTAAATTCGCGAACTCACGTTAGATCTCGCAAAAACACACGAGGAATACGCAACGCCCCTAGCGACATTGGTGAGACTGCAGCCAGTGCAGGGTTACAGATATCGGTAGAGAGCCGATAATGAAACAAATTAAATCTAGCACCGCGTTTCCACCGCTATTTTATCTCTTGGGGCGAAATTAAGTACTTCTTTGCTGTTGTTGCTATAAAAAAATTGTACTATTAAAGCTGAAAAAGGTTTTTTCTTAAATTATACACTGTATAATACTAGTAGCTTAATAATATGTGTTTACTACTGAGTATAATAATACAGTATTCATTGACTCATGATTATGAAACACCCATATTAGTAATTAGGTCTATATACATTGCATTAAATTTTGTAGTTCAGCAGTCAGCTCAAATTAATCCAAGGCTTTAGGTAGGCAAGTTGCTTTGCTTACATCATGCCATGGGTTTAGGTCCGGACTTGCAAGTCCGGACCTGAACCTAAACCTCTGGACTCGAGTCCGGACCTGAACCTGAAAATTGGTTTAGGTATGCAGCACTAGTGTACATGCCTCTAAGAATGATCTTACACGCTCTAACTTGAACTTTCTCAATCTTGCTTGACTGCTGCCTCGTCAGGCCTGGGTGCCAGACTTGGCAGGCATACTCAAGCGTAGGCCTCACAAATCCTATGTACACAAGGACTAAGTCAGCCACATCAAGACCATGTTTCTTTAAACACCTAAGCATAAAGTCTGCGGTTTGCTTTACCAATTATCAATGTCACATGAGCAGCAGGGAGAAGGTTAAGGCAGCACACCCCAGTTTATTTCCGGTTTCCATTTGAGGCTGCACATCCTCAAGTCTAGAACCATCTCTTCCAGGGAATAATTCAGAAGCAAAATAACGGTATAATATACCGTATGGTAGGATACCCCTTCAGCTACAAGGCTATCTGAGTTTTATTTCTTCAGTCTCTTTAATTTTGATAAAACATTATTTTAGCATTAGACAATGCGAAATTTCTGCCTAAACTTGTCATAGCAAACTGTGTGGCTTTGAGTTGGAGAAGGCAGGCTGACAGACATTGTTCATAGTAATTTGTCCAACCACACATTGAGCTGTAAGGAACAAGTTATCATTAACTTGTCACTATCTTATTAACTTGTCATTAAGTTATTAACTAGTCATATCAAACTAGCTGGCTCAGGGATGGAGAAGGCTGGCAGACACACCTGTTCTTACTGATGTGGGTGTTTGTAAAGCACCCCCTAGCAACATGACCAGGAACTGCACATCCTACAAGCAAGGCTGTGCCCAGATTGACAGTTCCTGTCATTCCATGTTAATATTGCTATAAATCCTCCTTCTGATATAAGTTCTTGATGTTATTTCGATATATTGCTAAGAGAAGAGTTTCTTATATTCATTGGTTTGTTTGTTTATTGAGGTCATGAAGGAAGAGTTAAAATGGTACTAAACATTTAATCCTTCCTAACAAAGAAAACCAACCAAAAATCACCCCAAACACACAGATGTTGGCATCTATATTCTGTTTTATTATTCAAAAGATTAATATAGAGTCTTTTATTAGTCTAAAAAAAAGCTAAATAAAGTACAAAAATGGTGTACAGCTCCCAAAATGCAAATCACAAACTCGTAGTTCTTGTGAGCCAGAAAAGTTAAGTGAAACACAGAAGTTTTAATTTCTTTATCATCAATTACTATAATTAGTTCAGAACATTGCTTTCTCAGCAAACTTGTCTTGTGAACAGGAGAGACTATTTTGGGAACAATTAACCATGTTGGATTGTCCAAGTTATACTTTGTTCATTTTACACAATGTATCCTTGCATAATTGATCCCAGTATGAACAGCTTTAATAATTGCAAAATATGGAGCCTGTTTGATGCGTATCGTCAGTCACTATCAGCTGTCCCAGTGTTGCTATGGCAACAGCACATGGCTCCTGGATGTCTGTAGTGATGTGTTTGAGGAGTTCTCCTGTCTTGTCAAACATCTCCACACGGCTGTTTCCCCTGTCTGCCACGATGATGTTCCCTGGCACAGTGCTGTATGTACAGATGCCACGGGGATGCTTCAAGTGACCTTCAACACTTCCCTCACCTCCAAACTGGAACAGCAACTGTCCATATCCGTTGTACACATACACACAGTGATTGTCATGGTCTGATACAAGAATGTTCCCTTCCCTGTCCACAGTGATGTACTGTGGGTACTTCATCCCCTGCTGCTGACACACACTTCCCACAAGCGTCCCATCTGGCTTGAACACCAAAACTTCACCCTGTTGGTTGCCCATACCCACGTTTCCTGTGGTTTGTGTGATGAGGATGAGGTTCCTCCTGGTGTCCACGGCAACTCCCCTGTTCCACCCTGTGACCTGTAGGCCAAACCTCGTCAGCAACCTGCCCTGTTTGTCGCACTTCACAGCAAGCTCATCCCCATAGATTGACCGTCCCACCACCCACAGGTTGCCCTCCCCATCCATGGCAACATCATATGGTTCCATGTTCGGTTCACCCAATGACACTGTCGGAAACTGGCGGACAAACGTTCCCTGCAGGGTGAAGACTTGGATTCTGTTGTTGCGCCTGTCTGCTGCAAAGATCTCCCCTTCATCTGACACAGTCACACCAACAAACTCTCCCTGTCCATCAAATTTTCCTGCAGCCGCCATGATTTAGTTCCTGCAGCCTTGCCCCAAGTCAAAGTCCAAGCTACGTCATTATGTACATGTTTGTTCTGAGGGCCAGTTAATAATTAACGACACAACAAGCCTGTTCAAGTACATGTACATGTAATTAGTGTGAAATTGTTCCGGTACTGTAGCGGTAGTTAGGGTTTCGGTATTTTGGACCTGTACCTAATCAATTTTTACCATATGCGGCCTATGGTATTGAGAGGGGTGTGACCATGGGTTTGGTGGATGGAAGTTGGGTCGACAGAGGTTGCGCAATGTCTAACCGCACGTTATCCAATGCGAAGCCAGGCCGGCCTCGAAATTAACATGTGAATGTTGGACGGCCGGCTCGCAAGAAGTTGCGCAATGCCACATTACGCAATGCCAAGCCAGGCCTCGCAATTAACAATGTCCCGATGTCAAAATGACGCTAAATTTCAGCTCGGGACAATTCAAATTACGTTTTGGCAATTTCGGGGCAATTGGACAATTCTGACGTCCACGTCATTTAGGAACGCGATCCATCCGTGGGAAGCAACCCTGTCTATTTTTCAGGTCTTTCAATTCACTCTTTTTAGCATTGCTACAATTCGAGCAAGGTGAGCAAGTCAGTAATTGTGCACACCCATGCCACCAAACCAGCTATTCCCATTTTGGCGGCCTATGGCCAGCTTTTAAAAAAAACTTTCTTGTTCCAGTACAGAACCGGTACACTGTATAGGTACACAGTTGTAATGTGCACCCTTCTATACATGTACATGTACTAGTAAGCATAAGTGATGTCTTGACTTTCTCTTGTTGTTTGCAGGCGAATAGTGAACGACAGTTATCGGACAGATGTTTGTCTACTGTATCCTCCCTTCATGATCGCACTGGGTAAGTCCTCTGTTACAATGTTACTGTAGTTACTATAATTGTAGCTTGCTGTATTAAGGACATTAGATGTTGTATGGTTTAGGCATTAGATTGTTGCAAACAGGATAAATTGGTGCTCTTTTTTAAGTACACAGTTATTGTGAATTGTTGTGTGTCATATTTTACATACATGTATAACTGCGAATATGATACATGTACTTGTTTTTTCTTGTGACAGGTGAAATATTAATTTTTTTAGCCAATCAGGTTGTTGTGTAATCTTTCAGGAATTTGCTTGTGTTCAAATTAGATGCCACATTCTCTCTAAACAGTCCTGAGCGTGTACATTCACGACTTTCATACTTCCCATAATGCCTAGTAAAAGTCACGGATATTGACGTCATGATTCTTCTGTCCCACCCCCCTCCCCCTTCCTCCAACAAGTTTTATCGACAAACTGGTCAAGAATAATTGTTTTGAGTTCCTTATCTAGTATAAACTATATACCTTCTATCGTTCTTCCTTCTTTAGAAGCTCCTTGCTTCTACCAAAAAGGCTTTCCTACGTCAGTTTCTCTCTTGGCGCCCAAACCAGAGTAGGAAAGCCTTTTCGGTAGAAGCAAGGAGCTTCTAAAGAAGGAAGAACGATAGAAGGTACGTCATTTTCTCTAATTCCAACAAAAATACAATTATGGCATGTGCTTTATACTAGATAAGGAACTCAAAACAATTATACAGAAGAATCATGACGTCAATATCCGTGACTTTTACTAGGCATTATGGGAAGTGTGAAAGTCGTGAATGGATGTGTTGAAATGTGACACTATGTTTCTCCTCACAGCTGCGCTGCACATGGCCTGTGTCATCTTACAGAAAGATGCCAAACACTGGTTTGCAGAGTTGTCAGTTGATATGGAAAAGGTGGGTGTCTATGGATTTTTTTTGTCCATTTCTTTGTCTGTTTTGTGTCTGAAAGGACATTACAAAGCTAGGTACTCATTTTAATTTTTAATTGACTGAGGAAATAAGCATAAAGCACCTTTGCAAGGGCACAACTTTGGGGCTTTGAAGGGATTCGAACCCAGAACCTTTACATTCTAAGTCGACAAACCTAACCACAAGACCACCTTGCCAAGATATTGTGATGATATTTGGCATTTGAGTAGGTCGTGATGTTTCAATAGCGCAGTGTCGATAGTGCAGTGTTCTAGCCAGCTTGAAATTTTTTCCCGTCATCTCAATTTTGTTTGACATTATGTAAAGCATGACAATCCTAGGGGGGTCTGGGGGAGGGGGGTATGCTCCTCGGGAAAATTTAAAATCTTGACCCTCTGAATCGCATTTTGAGGGGCAAATTTTGCTGGTAGGCTAAGCTTAGTTTAATGACATCTCTTTCCATATCTTTACGTACAGACTGATTTTTGTCCATCAAAGATGATGGATTGGGCAAAAATGTTTATCCGTCATGAGCAGCAAAATTCCAGAAAGACAGATGCTGGGTAGAACACTGGCCTAGTGTTTTCACCATAATATTACATGTAGGGTATAGGAGTTATCTTCTTACATAACCAGTAAGTTCCTCACCTGCTTAATACGTTTTGGTGTCTATCAGACACCTTTTTCGGAGCTTATGACTGGAGTTCTGCTTCTCGCCGCTATATGTAGCCGAAGTAGGTGGCACATTTGCGGCTTCTTGTCAACTTAGCCGTATTTGGGACTGTATTCTTGCCGCAAAAGCGCCACCTACTTCGGCTACATATAGCGGCGAGAAGCAGTATTCCACTCAGAAGCTCTGAGGAAGGTGTCTGATAGACATCGAAACGTAAGCAGGTGAGGAACTTACTGGTTGTGTAAGAAGAAAACCTGATGAAATTATTCACTGAAATATTACATGACATATTCCCTTCCCACAGATGTTAGAGATCACTCGAGTCATCCTGCGTCTGTACGACCTGTGGAAACAGTACGACGAGCGGAAAGAGATCCTCAGTCTGCTCAGTAAAATGCCCAAAGCCAGAGTCGCCCAACCTGGGTACGTACTGTAAATTCACTTATTTTCTCACAGAATTGATTTCGTGGTAGAAGGGCAAAGCAGTGTTTTAAGTTTGTGGTTGAAACAATTCTGTAGTACAGTTAGTAATACTGAGGAAACAGATATTTGCAGTGTCATGAATTTATGTTGGAGAAGTCACTGTGAAAATAAGACCACCACAAACATTTCAATATTTACAGTACACATGTATTTATTGATTCAGTACTGCAGTACAATATATTGAAACGTCGGTGAAGGTTAGACATCCAGGTGATAAGATACGCCAAAAACAGTTACTCAAGCAACTGGATATGATTTTGGATTTTCCAAAATCATATCCAGTTGCTTGAGTAACTGTTTTTGGCATACAATATATTGAACTTTATAATTACTTTAAATGTTAATGAGTAAAAGCATGTAAATAGGAAGGCTTGGGGATGAATGGACAGATCCTGACTGTCCATCACAATTAGCAGTTTAACCAGTGATAGCATGGCAATTAGCAGTTTGACCAATGAGAGAATAGCTGCATTTTAACCATTAAACTGTTGTGGCTGAATGTGTTAAATGTGTATTACTAAGCAAAGATGTAGGTTCTTGCTATAACAAATTTCTTGTAACCTTTTTTTCCAGGCAATCGTCATCAGATGGAAAACAAGGCTCACAAGGGGGTTCTCAGAAGTAGTATTTGTACATGGGGTTTCCGGGGCTTCTCATCAGTGATAAGGTTGTAATATTCAAATATCACATTCTCGTCAGACTAATTGCAGGGTATAGGATGGTTCACAGTTCCAACTGCGCATGCAAGGTTAAAGGTGAAGGTCTCTAACTTGTAAACAGTTCTTGTTTACACCATGTTTGATACATGTCCAGATGTGTTTTTGTTTATGTCTCAGGGGCCTTCAACTTTGACATATTACCCACAATGCATTATGCTGTCCATGTGCAATTGGAACCCTGAACCTTAGTACCTATTAGCATACAACATAGTAGCTCATTTATGTTGGTGGTATTTTATTTTGTCCTGTATGAAAATTAATAACAGAAGGTGCTGTTTAACTCTGTGATATTGAATAATATAATGTGCAGGGGTCTCCCCAGAAATTTTTAGGGGAGAGGTGCTCCCTAATCGGTTGATGAAAAAATCAGCAAATTTTCATGAAAATACTAATGAGAAGCCCTAAATTTGAACATTTTGGGAGAGGTGCTAGGATTTTGGGGAGAGGGGGAGCACCCTTGCTTCATTGCTTGGGGAGAGCCCTGATGTGATTTTGACCATACCTTTTCGTACCCTCTTTTAAAGTCATCAGCTCAGTTATTACAGAATGATTTTTTTTGGAGCCAGTATACTTGAAAATGGTCAGAAGAAAGCCGGTAACAACGTATACTTCTTGTTTTTTAAGTTCAAGTTTTACAAAACATTTGTTCCTAATATTTTTTGTGGTCCTTGGGCATATCTACTATTTGGGTCTTTCAATTTAGGAAAAAAAGAAAAAAGGGTGTTACATTGTATCTGTAATCATTGTCTAAAACAATAGCAGCTTCCAGTTTTGGAACATACATGAAGGTCAGAGCTCAAATCAGAAACATCATGGCATGTAGGTGCAATTCCACAGAATTCTGCCAGAGGGCACTACCAGTACTACAACTTACATATTTCTCTTCAATACACTGTCAGTAACATTGTAATACACCATAGAAAGCCAGGGACTAGATGTGAATTGTTTTGCTGCTAACTATAAACCATTCCATTTTTCCTAAGAATGAAGTTTTTATCTATTATCAGTTATGTTGTTACTGTCTTGCACAGTTGTATCTGATAGCTAAACTCTGCCAAACCTATGTATTAAAGTAAAGAAAGATGTCATAAATTTGTAGTCTTGACTTTTAATAAACCTAATCTAAAATGACGTTGAAGTCTAGTCCAGTTGCAGTGGTACAATTTTCAGGTTGGACATTATCTTAAGGAAGGACTAAATGCTATCTTAAAGATAGCATTTGGCAACCCTACCTCTGGACCAAGAGGTTGGGAGTTCGAGTCTTGGCTGTGTCGCTCACCGGACATGCACACTACTGGAAAGGGTCGCAGTCCTTAGGACGGGACGTTAAGCTGTGGTCCACTGTTCATTGTGCTTGTCGAAAAGAGGTAGGGGAATTTCCCCGGTACAATGAACCTGTAAATACAGTATTATACATAATGTCTGTCTTCTCTGACATGACCAGTGGAGGAATAGCTCTTTAGTGAGGTAAAACTAAATTGAGATAACTTTCCTTCTTTTTTTCCTTAAGGAAGGACTAAGATATAGTCTGAAATCTTAAATGTGGTGGAACAATCTTGTTTTGGAGTGTTTTTTTTATTGTGTCTGTATGCTTGCTTGTGTTTCCATGGATACTTATCTCCACATGCTAGACACCTAGGGAACACTGACTTAAGTCAGGAACTTAGGTCAAAGGTCCCAGAAAGGAACTTAAAGGTTACTAGTATCTCATTTCCTGCCTTCAATTTCCTGCTATATGCATGTCTCTTGCATGTGAGACTTTTACATTGACACCAACACTTCTTCACGTGAAGACTACATATATTTATTTCCAGATTTACCTACATATTGCTTGACCCTTAGATCCAAGTCCAACAACATGTATTGATAAAATTATTCTAATCTATACATTGTGCACCTTCTCATATACATGTACCTACAAAACAGTCTCTCAAAGACAGATTATATATTAGGCATTTATCTAATGATCATATTCTATTATAATAATCTATATTCTCAATGCTCAATGCTTATATCTCACACTGCCAACTATTAGATATATAGCATTGGTGCAGAGCAATAGGTATTTTACTTCAGTTACCTGATTGTACGTTGCCTTTGTGACATATTTCTTTGTTAGGCCATGCTGACCTGACTATATGGATGACATCCACACATGCATCAATTTTCGTCCATTTCAAAGAAAAAAATTTTTGCCACCATACTGTAAATCCTATAAAAAAAGCTGCAGAGTGAGAAGTCATACGCTGTAAATTACAAAACAAAACAAAAATGAACAAAAAATGCATTCTAGTCACAGTGTCGTTGAATGCCTTTTTTTCTATCATGATTTTGTGCCATTGTATCAGTACAACTAGGCTGAAAAAAGGGTTTCGCGAAGTCTTCCAAAGTCAAAGAAGAAGATATGCAAGAACAAAACTATAAAATACACCATTCTCTGTGTGTTCAGTCAATTGTTTAACTTTCCTGGTAAATGTTCAGTTTCCTATCATGACATGTACAGCACGTCGGCAGAACGTACTGCGCCTGCGCGAAACCCGTAATGTATTGTGCATAGCACTTCGGCAGAATGTCTCATACAAGGTCGAATTCGCGTATATAAGGGTGACATCCTGTCTGTAGTTTTCAAATGTTGTGTAGAAAAAGATATGGTCTGCAACAGGCAAAATTCTGATGCAACGTTGACCAAAAATCCAGCGAAAATCCAGCTTTGCGCAGGCGCAGTACGTTCTGCCGACGTGCTGACATGTACCAAATTTCTTTGTGATTAGCTGTAGTATATTTCTCTGTTTCTCTGTTGCGTGTACTCCCCAGTGTCCCCCAATAGGCGTCTAATGTTCCTTCCATACGGCCGAGTTGTGCTTCTGTGTCCGGGGTCCATACTTTCGCAGCAGTGGACGAAAACGTCCTTGCAACTCTGCTTCACTTGGTCCGTTAGGCGAGCTCCCTGTGTGTAGCTGTCTGCCTCCAGTTGACAGGACTCTGGGTGGGCGGTGTATACTACTGCTTTTCCCTTCAGACAGCACAGCCGTAGTGTCCGCCTGTGTTTTGACAGCACTACTAGCGTGTCCGTGCCGATATCGTACCAGCTGAGTTTGCTTTGTGAGCGGTGTGTCGGTGGATCGGGATTGTCCTGGATTAACTGTGACATGTGCGCTTCGGTGACAATTCGCAAGGGGGCGGTAGTTGGACCTTCAGTCAGTTGCTCGGGATTGTGTATTTCTGTGACAGGTTGAATCCTATCGTTGTCATTTCCTTCCAAGTTCCTTAGGGCTGCTGAGCTTGGTTCCGACTGACCTGTTTCTTGCTCTTCCATTCTTAAAGGCGTTGTAGTAGATTGTGAAGCATTTGTTACGTGGGGATCCAGCAAAATCCTCTCTATGATAGAGCCAATGTCGGTACCTGGGCTTGGAACATCATCGGTTGTCTGGTTTGCGAATAGGGCTGCTGACTTCAGGTTTTTGTGGCGAGGAGTACTTGGATAGATCAGTGCTACAAGGTCTACATTGTGAGTCTGTCTTGCCGAGCAGCACTCCGTGTATCTGCTGGAACACTGCAGTTGCCTGTCGGTGGAATTTCCGAGCGACAGCCGGGCGTACTCCGCAGCGCTCTGCCCGCAGTCTGCTTCAGGAGACAGTCCCTGGACCGACCCTAGTCTACAGCAATGCTGCGTAAGCTGAAGATCTTGGAGAGTGGCCAACACTTCTTCTCCCACTGACTCAACATGCTCTCGCAGCTTCTCGCAACATCGCGAGAATTCAAAGTTGCACCCCTTTGCCGCGTCAGTAGATTCCACCTCATCTGCAGCTGTTTGGTTGACGTAACTCTCGCCTTCCTCTAGACAGCTCTTGTCAGAGTCATAGGCAGTTCTAAGTCCGTTGAGACAGCAAGCCTGCTGAATCGGTATCTCTTTCACAGCAGCTATGGATGAGCTGTCTCCCGTTGGCGAATCAGATATTGTCGTTTCAGCCGATTGCTGTCCAGTGCTGTCGTTCAGTGGATCTGTGGGTCCATCTTCTTGTCCTGCGTTGCTGCTTTTAATGGTATAGCCCATTTCTTCCCGCGTTTCCTTGCAACAGAAGGCGAATTCGTCCACACAGACGGCTCGTAGGTGCATCAGTTCCGCAATGTTGCTCGATACAAATTTTTTGGATGCCTCATCGCAGTTCAGAACGTGGGGTCTGCCTCCGAAACGACTGCCTGACCGACAGCATGCCTTCGATATCAGCCGCCACTTCAGCGAACGGTCGTCCTCGGTCGTTGTGGCCAGGTCTGTACGAGACGACGATGATTCTCGCCGATTTCTGACCAGAATGTTGAGCAGATTTTTCTTCCTGAAACGGGGTTGTATCTTTCTGTTGCCCGTGCGATGCCCTCCGTCGGTGCTTTGAAACACCTCTCTCATTAAAAAGTTTAACAGTTGAAAATTCGCCGTTGCATCGCCCTCCATTCTCTCTTGAACTTGATATACACGTATGCCCTTCTTTTCACTGCTGTAGTTATTTCGGCTTCTTGAAGAGATGGCTGGTCTTGATCTGGTCGCCGAGGATGGAGTCGGTTTCTTCCTCAGGGATGACTGTAAGGCGGTGACAGTTGCTTGGTACAGTTTTGTTGCGTTTGGTCTTGGAAGGTTTCGCTGCTTCAAGGAAGTGCACAGTCGTACGGTCAGTGGGCCATCAGTTTGGTAGAGAAGCCGTTTCTCATCGACGACAGCCGCCCTGCACGAGAAAAATAACAATAAAGCAATGCATAGGAAAATGGGTGCTGTCAGACATATGGAACAACATCGACAAACGTCAGTTTGGAGGAATCAAGAGAAGTTCGACCAACCACTACCTGATTAGTCTCACCCACTTTCTCTACCAAGGTGCTGAAAGAAACAAAAACGTAGGAACAATCATATTAACGGACTTTACTAAGGCATTTGATACCATCAACCACCACCAGGCCATTTTGAAGCTACTTAACATGGGGACAAGACCGTCCATCGTGCCGTGGATAGTGAACTTTCTCACAGAAAGACGACAAAGAGTTCGGTATGGCCTGTCACTCTCAAACTGTGAAACTCTTACCGCCGGTGTCCCGCAAGGCACAAAGTTGGGACCAATCATCTTCCTCTGCATGATAAATGATGCCTGTCAATCATTCAATGATCGGTGGAAGTACGTGGATGACCTTTCGCTGGGAGAGAACACACACAACTCCGAAGAATCCCACCTTCAAGACCAAGCTAACTCCCTGGCGGAGTGGTCTGAGAGTGCACAACTGAAACTCAACCCCGGAAAGTGTATAGTGTTCACAGTGTGTTTTATGAGGAATCCGAGTCCACCTGTACCCATCACTCTCTGTGGCAACCCCTTAAGAACAGTGGAAATCGCCAAGGTACTAGGTGTCTGGCTTCAGTCGAACCTAAAATGGGACACGCAAGTGAGTGAAACAACAAAGAAGGGCAACAAACGACTGTTCATGTTACGCAGACTTAAGTCATTTGGAGTCCCAGTAGATGACCTTGTAACAGTGTACTGTGGCTTCATAAGACCCATCCTCGAGTACTGCGCACCAGTATGGCATCATGGACTTACACGTAAACAGACTGCAACAATGGAACGAGTACAGAAACGTGCGTGCCGGATTATTCTGGGTCATAAGTATACAGACTACACCTCGGGGCTGCAGATGTGCAAACTTGAGACACTTGAGAAGAGACGGGCGACCCTCTGCACCAAGTTTGCACACAACATGACCGCATCGGAACGCACAGCAGACCTCCTCCCCAACACACGGCGACAGGAGCACGGCAGAAACCTCAGAAACTCCAACAAACTGACTCTTGCGCCTTGCCACACTGCTCGGTATCAAAACAGCCCTGTACCATCTCTGCTGAGACTGATTAATATGAACAAATAGTAAATCAACCACACTCAGATGTTCAGTTATTGTAATATTTTATCGTAATACCTGGTAATATTTTAAGCTATTGTTAAATATTGAGTTGACGTGTGTATTATTCTATGAACTATGTAAGTGAAACGTACTTCAGCCTGATGGCTGCGATGTTTTACATAATAAACCAGTCATTTATTTATTTAATGTTAGATTGAATTGTTACCTCCGTGTATGAAGGTTTTGTTTTCTACGTGTTTGTTTGCTTGCTTGTGTGTCAGTAGTTATTTGAAAACATCAGAGTCAGAGGAATTGAGAGGAAGTGGTGTAACCGAAGACTGACAGGAAGGGCAAATTGGCCTCCCCTCAGGCTAGAGGAAGTAAGGTCAAGCTAGAGGTCAAAATGGTCTCCCTACAGGTTGGAAGCCACCCTACAGGCTGGGAGGAAGTGAATTGAGGAACGCGGGAATTCGTGGACTGCATCTGCGCGACAGAATATACACAGAATATATACAGATTCAGCGAGAAATTCACAATAAGAAATTCATAACAACTCCAACACGGAGGTGTATAATCTTCGACTTCTTCTTGAGTAAAGCAAAACGCTCTGTAGCAAAGGAATTAGGAGAAACCAGTACTAACCTCATCGTTACGCACTCTCCGTCCAGAAGACGCTCCTCGGGTGCTACCCAGGTGAAGGAGACTGTGTTCTTGTTGCGGTTGTCTGTGTTTCTCACCGTGGAGAGCCCGAGACATGTACCGGACTGCAGCTCCGTATCACGCGGGAGGGTCTGAAGTCGCCCCCGGCTGGCCACCACCACGACCCGGTGGAACTGGGATCCGTACTGTCCTGACACCGACACTACAGGAGATCGAGAACAGAAAAGAAAAGTTGGACATTGAAGGAACAAGACCACAACAAGAAATCGAAGAATGTTTCCGGGAAGTATTTTAGGGTTTTCATGACCTTTAAGTACAAGTTCAAAGATCTCCGGGAAGTGTTTTGGGTTTTGGAACTGTGGCGGGGTTTTTATGATGTAATTTAATCAGGTATTACACCACTCCCATTCGGCGCGTGCTGGGTCACCCCTATCGATCAACTGTCAAAATCACCTCCCACCCTCCATGCAACCGAAGCTATTAGGACAAGCAGAGACACAAACCCACAACTCAGCCACTCCAAACAATATATACTTCCGCACACTGGAAGTAAAAAAAAGAAATCACTAGTAGTTTGACTCACCGTCATATCGCCCACCTGCTTGTGTCACACCCAAGTCATCGTCACGCACAGCAAGGACGTATTTTACCGGGCCGCTGCTATCCTGGACCAGGCGCAGGGGGTTCTCCAGATCTATAACCAAAGCAGGAGTTAAAGTCAGTTTATGGCCGCAACGTACAGATCGACACAATTAAGATGAAATCAAAACAAAATTCGAAACATATTTTAATGCCTACAACCCTATAGGGGCTCAGCAAATATGATTAAGTTGTACAATATCATGTTTGTTTGCTTGTTTGTGCCTTTATTTAATCTCGAAAATACTCCAATCGGTTGCTCAGGCCGCTTTTCATGGAGGTCGAGAACAAAGTTGGGATGAGTGTCAGACAAATAATACAAATAATTGCTTGATGTTTGATGTTGTTAGCTAGGGCGCTTTCGCTACACGAGGCGAGATTGAAGTGAACGGCCATTTGCTTCTGTATCTGTATCTGTATCTGTATCTCAGTATAGCCGGTATAACCGCCCTTCGGCGTAACACACCAGCTTCGCAGGCACGCGGCGCGGCGGCAGCTGGCTACATTACACCGAACGACCTGTTACACCTAACCTTTGAACGTCTAACTCTAGACATTGTTTAAAACTATCTAGTGACGATGCCCCTACTGTACTTGGTGGCAGCGAGTTCCACTCTACGATTGTTCTAGGAAAAAATGAGTTTTTGAACACCTCAATCCTTGGCTGATAACTCTGGTACTTGAAGGCATGACTATTTCTTGTTCTTTTCTGGGCTGGTATTAGGTACTTGGTAGTTGGTACATCCACCAGTTTCTAACTAAGTTAAACCGTTACACCTTAACCGGTAACAAACCATTCAGTTTTATACAGTGAGTACAAGCTACGCAAGACAGTAAGGTTCGATCCATTCACACCAGGAAGAGCCCCTACTCTTCTCAAAAACTGAGATGTGACTCTCCTCAAACACGGGACCTCCGGCTAGCGGCTTTATGTCCCATCCAAGAGGACCTCCGTAACTGAAGCTAGGTACTCATTTTCACCTGAGTCGACTGCAGAAATAGCTGTAAAGTGCCTTTCCAATGGGCACAGTACTGGGGCCTGCCAGGGATTCGAACCCAGAACCTTCAGATTCTGAGTCAACGATCGACCCTAACCACAAGACCGCCACCTTACATAACTAAGCCCCTTAGGTTGTTAGAATATATACATATAACAGGCGACACTTTAAATCCGGAACAACACTTTAAATCCGGACAACTTTGATTATTAAGACATAATCATAAGTGTGAGAAGGAAACTTAATATTCTAGATTATCACATACTACATGATAACAATTACGTCTACTAGGTAACATTGGTAGGTCCCGGTGGACTAGGTCAGTTCTGCAGAATTCTGCATCGGAGCGCAATTTAAAGTGTTGTTCCGGATTTAAAGTGTTGTTCCGGATTTAAAGTGTCGCCTGTTATATATATATATATATATATATATATATATATACATATATATATATATATATGTGTGTATATGTATTAGGTTGTTGGGATACTTTCGCTAACACAAGGCGATGAGGAAGTTACTTGTAAAGGGACATTTACAGCTGAAAAGCTTGTTTTGCGACGTGCTCGACCACCTTATCACCTGGGCCCACCTCAACTTCAAGATCACGGTTACTTCGAGTCACTACCCCGTACCGATTCGGCCAGCTCCCTTAACCAATTATTAATAGTATACCTTCATGCAAGGGACAGCAAATGAACAAGAAAACTATGGGAAGACAATTCATTCTCCCACGACTTGAAACTGTAGTCTCTGCAGACGTCTTTCAACGTGGTAATGACGTCATTAACGTCGCCAGTCGCGCTCGGGTTTCGGTAAAAATTAGTTTTCAACTGATCCGAGTCTCGGCACAGGTCACACCGCCCACGGTGGAACGACATGTTAATCGTCTGATCGGGTATTTCTAGACCTGTATGTGCCCGCCACAATTAACGTTGGTTTGGGAAATTGTCGTCAATTTTCCTGTCTTGGAATGGCTCTGCTACGGTTCAGTCAAGCTCATGTCACACATATAACAGCCGAATATGGGTTCCCGAACACAAGCTGAACTCCCCCAACCATGGTTAGGAGTAGGTCGCGACAGTAAGGTCGGCTGTGGTTGGCTGGTGTTCGGCAAGGGCGGCTACTGTTCGGCTGCGCCATCTGAATGTTTCAAAATGTTGAAAACATTTGGATATGAGCGGGAGGTTCGGCCCCGGTTGGCCGGTGGTTGGCTGCTGTTTGGGAGTAGTTCGGGGGTCAAATTTGTCTCAAATTCGATTCGATTTGCATAGAAAGGTAGGCGTGGCCTAAATCTGGTCAGACTGCTCCCTTACTTCAGCCAACCTCGGTCTGCTGGTGGTTGGGGGAAGGTTCTGAATGTGTGACAGGGGCTTAACCATCGACGGTGCTGCTACTATTTCTAAAATCAAACCCGCGTATACATAACGGCTTGGTCACATTTGCCCTAGGTCGTTGTACGATTTTGATATCATACATGTAGGTATAGAATTTTCAAGTAGCCGCTGTGACAGAACGAACCACCGACCAGAGTGCAAGACAGACTTTTCCGTGATAAGACAGCTGAATTTTGTACGACGCATGCACGGCTTTCACAAGAATATCTTCAGTTTACGATCGTATGACGATCGTATCGTGCGACGATCGTACGACCGTTGTTGACGATTGGCTGTAGAATTTTCATGTACAGTATACCAATTTCTTAGCGTCTTTTTTTCCTTTATTCCTTTATTCACATTACATACATAGATACAAAGAAAACCAGCATCTTACAATTCACAAATTATACAATATATGTTTGTACATCCTGTTGTTTATCGAGGTTGAATAATAAAAAGTGAATTCCGATTTGAAGTTACTGAATTTCTTAGCGTCTTGTCGAAGTACACGGTGATTTTAGACAATACTGACAGGTGGTAGCGAGGTTGGAGGGTTTTGTCCCGAACAAGTCGAAAACAATTTAGGTCATTCGAGCTAGAGCGCCGCCAGACGTAAAGCAAATTTAATAGCTATAAAGTGAACGTCTTGATGCGGTCAATCTTGGACATAAAATTGGTATCTTGAACAAAGTGAAAATAAATGACATAAAAAAACATGTACCCATGAAAAAGGCCTCGATATCCTAGCCTCTACCAGGCTTCAGAGGTGGCTGGAAAGAGTAAAAAAAATGCCAACTTGGTCTATGATAGACCATGAACATGCCAGGGGAGTTGGTCCGCTAAAGGAGTACATAGAGTTTGTCAATTTCTACACTTTCCAGTCCTTCTGAGGCCTGTTAGAGGCTATCGATAGCCCCCTAAACTACTTTATTCTTGGAGCAAGATCCATAGGATCGGTCCTTTGTAAAGAATGCCGTATATATCGCCTATTTTGTGAAACAACCGCCCAAAACTAACTGAAACCAAAATGCAAGGAGACTATAGAGCTTTTCCTGCGGCATTATGTGAAAAGGAAATATACGGACAGAAGCCGCTTCAATAAGTTGCCCAACGCTTTGCAATTGCAATGGTCGTTTCTTTATGCAACGTGAAAGAAAAAAAAAATTGAAAAAGTAGCGTCTATACCAGGCTTCAAAGGTGGTTGGAAAGAGTAGAAGTTGGAAAGAGTAGAGTTTGCCGATCTAAACTGTACTCCTTTAGCGGACTAACTCCCCTGGCATGATTTCGCCAATTTCGTCTCTTTCGAGCCCCTCTGAAGCCTGGTAGAGGCTATTACTAAGGGGAAACACTTACCGTTGTGTTCTGCAAGACATGTCAACATAGGATCCTCCAGCGGCAGACACTTTACAAAAGAAAGGAGAAAGAAGGAAGAAACCACGACTAGAGACAACATGACTGGGACAATTCACTTCGTCAAGTTGTCTTGTATTCTTCAAGACGCCCAGAGACTGTTATAGTTACAGGTGCACGCGCTATTTATACTTTCGCAACGTAAAGTCATTTTTGATGACCGTTATTTTCAAAGAGAAACTTGTGGCAGCTGGTATTTAGGCTCCGCCCACTATATGGGACTAAAGGGTGACTGACGTGTGGAAGGGACGGCCTTGTTCCAGAAATAGTCCAATGTTGCGTAAGTGCGGACATTGATAAGTAAGAATGTCACTAGTCATTAATATTAAGGAACGTACGCAAACTAGGGAGCAAAACGTCTCTTTTTTTCTTTACTCCTTTCATTCCTTCTTTCTTCCTTTCTTTTTCTCTTATCTTTCGCTTTCCTCATTATTTATTTTCCTTTTTCATTTAGAATTCCTATTGCTAGTATTACCTTCGACAAGAAGGTTATGTTTTTGGTAGCGTCTGTAGCCGTGTTCGTATGTGGTTTAGCAGTATAACTCAGGAAGGTATGGATGGATTGTTATGAAATTTGGCATGTGGTTAGGTACCTATCAAAGAAATGGTTAGATTTTTCACCCCTGGCGGCTTTCCTTAGTACTGCAGCAGAACTTCAATTTTTTTGTATTTGATTGAGAAAATATGCATCTTTTTAGATATAGAGCTTGTAGAGGATAGTCGTTGTCCTTAAGTGACTCTAGTTGACATGCCCTAGGCGGGGGTCTTGTTGAAATTGACTGCTGTGACCTCATCTGTAACAGGGGGCAAGTTATGACGCCAGTAACCGTCTTCTCCAAGCGCACCTGTGAACCGGCCGGAAACTGTGATATAATTCAATCACGGTGTTAGCCAAATCTCAGAGAGGGGGGCCTGAACAGCCTATGAACGGACACTGATTTTAAACTGGGAACACTTATAGATCTGTCATTGAGCATTGAGCATAGATCTGTCACACACACACACACACACACACACACACACACACACACACACACACACACACACATACACACACACACACACACACACATACACAGACACACACACAAGCACGCACACACACACACACACACACACACACGCACACACACACACAAGACACATGCACACACACACACAGACACACACACACACATACCATGACACACACAGACGGACACACACACACACACACACACACACGTACGCACGCACACTCTCTTGTGCCGTGTAAATTCGAATGAATGAATGAAAGAGTGAGATTAGATGAATGAATGAATGAATGAATGGATAGACAGCCAACACATACACTTTTGAACTTTTCTAGTGTAGCGATGGAGACACCGTGGATAAAGGTACCCCAGAAAAGGACAACTTTGGACAAAATTATCTTTGATGTAAGAAACAAGAGCTCGCGCCAAAACTGGAAGTAATGTAACGTGTTACAGCTGTTATGCTTGTACATGTATTGCGAAGCTTTGACAGATTTTAATTTGGCGCTAGGACCTTTTGCGTCAGACTATTACGTTACTCAAACCCACAACTGTAAAACAAAGCAAAAGGATGACGTGTTTTATGGGAAAAACAAGGGAGGTTGTCACTTAGGCTGAAACAATAGCGTTTGCTGGCATTGTCTCCCTCCTGAATGCCTGGCTCTAATTCAAGTCCGGACGTCCAAAAATAGAATTCTCGAGGGGGCCGGATTCTGGATGGTTCATAAATAACCCCGCCCCGACACCTCCGTCAAAATGTAGATATGCAAATGACTGACAGGCATGCAGGCACTCTCTCATTGGTCGAATCACTTATTGCCATGCTGTCATTGGTTGAACTGCTAATTGTGATGGACAGTCAGGATCGGTGCACAGGTGTGGGAATTTGTGACATCAGATGAATGTGTTTTTGATTGCAGTGATCCAGAATTTGACAGTGCGCAGCGCCACCTAGCAGTTTGGGTGCGAAGTAGAATAGGGTGAACACCGGAAGAGCTAACTTTCACCTCAAATCAACCTCCTTGCTCAAATCAACCTTCTTGACCCTCCTCTCCTCTACTGGCCTCCTACCGGGTTTGTCGGAAGCTGTTTCCAGACCAATTCTTCGATTTCATTTCATGTCAGAGGGTTGTACTCTGTTAATATGACTTCAGTTTAAATCGGACAGCTGAAAATTTAGTCTTGGGCGACTTGCAATATCCAGAAGTATGAGTAATCGTATCAAAAATACCTTCAGAAGGAAGAGAAGGCGGGACAAGGTGCCCAACCCGTCATGGTTTAAGAAAACAGTGAGTGAGCGATCCCTAACAGACGAAGACCAGCACCAAGTGGAAGAGATTCCTGGTCGCCAAAGCAATGAGACGCATGACGAGGAGGTCAACTTCACACCAGGCAAGTTATGTAGCCTCTACCAGGCTTCGGGAAGCGGCTGGAAAGAGTAGAAATTGGCCAAATAGACAGATATTATGCCCCCCCAAAATAATAATAATATGCCAAGGGAGAGGCAAACTGTACTCCCTGGCATATTATTACTCCGTGAAGGAGGTATACCTCCTGCAGGAGTATTCGGGTCAGCCGGTTTTTCGTGTTCGCAGCTAAAACTCACGGTTCCCTTTGTTCAATCGGCATTTAATTTTATACGTCGTCTGCAGGCATGCCAGTGGTGATGCACGTATATCAATATTTACCGTAGGTGTTTTCGCGGTCAAGATAATATTCGAAAAGCACCCCTACATTTAGGGGCACATGGGACCGGCCGCGAAAAACCCGTTGTTTTAAATAGCGCGGGGGGGGGGGGGGAGCATCCTTAATGCAGATGTGCGGGGCGGTTTTTAATGCAGACCAGATGCGGACCGTAATGGTTTATGGATGGGGCGGAATTGTGAAATGTGTTCGCACGTAAAAGTCATGTTTGTGTACGTTGTATTTCTATGAATTTGGGCATGTGGTGTGCCGTTATGTCCGTGTTGATGCAGGTGTCTTTGTTTTTACCGTAGCGTTTTTTATATTGTGGTGATTGCCATATTTGTGACTCCCCCCTATTTTTCCTGTTGTGTATGAAATGTTGTCGCCCGGCCGGTGAGCGGCAAGTGTTAAAATTGTTGACGTGGTTTAACTTTGTGCACGTGTCTTTGTTTTTACCGTAGCGGTTATGTAGGGCGGTGTTTTCCGTGTGCAACGTTGCTGTTGTGATCATGTTGTTTCGTTAAGCAGTTGACTTGAGCGGTACCCGTTTTTCCGTGTTCGCAGCTGAAACCCACGGTCCCCTTTGTTCAATCGGCATGTAATTTTATACGTCGTCTGCAGGCATGCCAGTGCCAATACCACCTCCCAATCTGCAAATTATTATAAAATTTTTTGTCTATTTGGCCAATTTCTACTCTTTCCAGTCACCTTTCCGAAGCCTGGTAGAGGCTAAAGTTACGCCCCTTTATACTTAGCTTGCACAGAAAGTATCCAAGTATCCAAGGGATGTCATTATATTGGTTGATGCCATATCTATGCTGCCCCTGTGCGGAGTTCAAATGTACTGCAGTTTCTGCCTTTTCACTCGCCCAACACTCGGCGCGCAGGAATATTTCACCAAATGTAATAACGTTAACACTCCCCTTAAATTTACTTACAATTGTCACCTTAATTTGATAAGGTGAGCTGACACTACATGTTACTGCCATTCAGAGAAAGTCAATAACTTTATAAAGGATTTTTGTGTGTGTACTATTTTCTAGGTGAAAGGTCGCGGACTGATACGGTGCTCTTCGACCTCTACTACCAACACACGGCAAACTCCAACAAAATGGGACGAAAAGTGACTTTAGCGACCTGTTCCCTCAACCAGTGGGCTATGGACTTTGAGGGAAACTCACAAAGAATACTTGAAAGTGAGTTTTCTTATTCTGTATAAATCAAGTGTCATCAGGCCATTATTTTTCGCGGTAAAATTATTTTCAAGGTAAACTATCCGCCCCCCTCCCCCAACAAACAGCTGTCACATGTAAACATTATATTATGCTGTTGTTATGGTGATTCATGGTTTACTACTTCTACGGAAGTATTGTATTGGGTGGGTTTGTCTGTGGGTTTGTATGTTTGCATGTCCAGACAGAGTAGGTTGACAGCACGTGAGTACGCGGGTGGGGGAAGACTGGCTGGCAGAATCGGAGAGGTTCTAAAATATACGAGACCCAGGAAATGGGTCTCGTGTGGGGTCGTGTGGCGCAGCGGTAGCTCGTTCGGCTCGGGGCTAAGAGGTCCCGGGTTCGATCCCCACCCATGTCACCGATCTTGTGCCCTTGGGAAAGGCACTTTACACGACTTTCCTCACTTCACTCAGGTGAAAATGAGTACCTAGCTTCGGTTAGGAACGTCCCTCGGATAGGACGTAAAATGGAGTTTGGGGAGAGCCACACCTCGAGCACGTAAAAGAACCCACCACACTTATCGAAAAGAGTAGGGGTTCTTCCCGGTGTGAGTGGAACAAAACCTTGCAGTCTTGTACGTCTTCATACGTACCGTGCTTGGAGCCCTCAGCCTATTGAGGCTAAGCACGTAATAAGGAAGAAGAAGAAGAAGATGGGGTGAACATGAAGGTCCCAGAATCTGGCTGGGAGCCAGCAGGAATTAGAGGTCAACATGGGGGAATTCAGGGAGCTGGGGATTGCTTGAGTGACCCTCTAACCCTGCACAGTTTTTGTCCTGTCCTGATTGCTTGGTTGTTCCAATTAATTTACGAAACCCCCATGTACTTCATGAAAGTCTGAAATCACTGATTTCTTGTTTTTGGTCAAAGCTTATAAATATGGATTTTGTGCTAAAAGTAAAGTGTTATGAAGAAATGTTCTTTATGTTATTATTTTTTTTCCAGGCATTGAAATTGCTAAGAAAAAGAATGCAGCCTACAGACTGGGCTCTGAGCTGGAGATATGGTGAGTCTAGCTAAAAATTGCAAGCTGGTGCAAAATACATGTAACGTTATCATTCTCCACTTTTGCAACTGCACAGCAGCATGTTATTGTTGTATCCTGGAGTGGTGTTACAAAATACAAAGAAATATACTATAATAATATGTGTTTGTCTAACATACATAATTCAGCGACTTGTACCATGTACAAGTGGCTGCAATGTATTTTAGTGGATTTGTATATATCGAAAGCAATAAACAATTCATATACAAGTATAATATAATATAATATAATATACAAAAGGGTGTAGTGACTGGTAGTGTTAGCCAGGTTCATGATTACTGTTAGAGTTGGCGTTGTATTAAATCAAATATCTAATAGCATAGGTTGACAGTGTTCCGTTAGAAAATTTATTCATTTTTCCTCTCCAGTGGTTATGGCTGTTACGACCATTTCTACGAAGGTGACACCCTGCTGCACAGTTTTGAGGTGTTGTCCATGTTACTGCAGTCACCTGTCACTCAGGATATTATCTGTGACGTTGGCATGTAAGGAGCACTTACTTCCTTAATAACATGTTTACCTTTCCAGAATGAAAACATTTTTTTGTGTGCTCTGTTTCTTCTTCTTCTTCTGTTCCAAACAAATAAGGTCAATGTCCTAGACCAGATGGCTGCCACCATGGTAACTGGTGCTGTAGCAGACGCCCTGTGGTGTTGGGTTACATTATGTAGCAAGAGATTGAGGGGCTGGTCAACATATATATGAATGTGTTGGAGAGTAAGAATAAACACAGCAGTAGTTTGTTAGGCAAGACCACGTGAAGGTAAACGTTATGCATTTGCCTTGCAAATGTTACCTTTCTTGTTACTTTCTTATCCTCTTCATCCCTTGCAAGACAAAGGAGGAGTACAGTAACTGTAAATTCATTTATTTTTGCCAGGACTTTAATTTTGCTGTTAGACTTGGAGGGGAGAAGGAGGTTTTCGTGGTGTTTTAAGTTTACAGTTGAAACAATTCTGTAGTACAAAAACACATATTTCCTGTTTCAAGATTTCGTTGTGGATAAGCACTGGGAAATCTGGGAAAATAAAACCACAATTATAGTCCTTGAATATTAATATCAACTCTACTAATATATTAATATAGATGGTTTCAACAGATGTATCTAATACATGTTTTTGGTTTGGGGGCAAAGGGATAACATTTAGAAATTTTGAAAGCACTAATCAAATACACTCAATGTGAAAAGGACATAATCATTTGTATTTTTTGTCATCTTACAGGCCCATCATGCATAAGAACGTGCTCTACAACTGCCGTGTCATCTTCTTAAACAAGTAAGTTTGGAAACTGACACCCTTATCGAGAAAGGACATTTTCATGATGTCTTGTCATTGTCAATGATGAAGGCATCAAATAGAATGTTTTTGACAACTGCTCAGGGGTGGAGCCCTCTTCAGCCACAAACAGCTGTAGTCAAAGTTGTTTATGATTCTTTCTCACAGGAAGATCCTCCTGATTCGTCCCAAGATGCATCTGTGCAATGATGGAAACTACCGGGAAGAAAGGTGGTTTACACGCTGGATGAAACCAAGGTACATTAATGTTCTAGGTACGGAAGTATTGTTTTTGGGTGGCTGAGTGGTTGGTTTGTGTCTCTGTCTGTCCAAATTGCTTTGGTTGCATGGTGGGTGGGAGGTGATTTGGACAGATGATTAAAAGGAAGGTCAAGCCTGCCAGGTGGGAGTAAGTGGGGGTATATGGAGGAATTCAGGGAGTGGTGTAATACCTGATTAAATTACATCATACAATCCCCCCCACAGCTCCAATACATTCTTGTAAACAGTTGCCGGAGGTCACGAAAACCCAAACTACGTCCCGGAACTTTGAAATCTCTGATTTCTTGTTTTTGCATCAACTTACAGTATACAATATATATTTATAGATATGCAATGTGCAATGATTCATATCTGATTCATATTTTCTTTTCACAGACAGGTGGAGGAGTATTTCCTACCCAGGCTGATCAGTTCCATAACAGGACAGGTACGTCAAATGTATGCTTCTTACCTGTGTGTGTTATAAAGGTATGTTATGTACCATTGGTATTTGTATGCAACATTAAATATTTACTCTAAGGTATTGGCTATGTAATATAATTTTTGCCTTCGTCAAGAAGGGTATGTTTTCATGGGCGTGCGTGTGTGTGTGAGTCTGTCAACAGTATAACTCGAGAAGGCTTTAATGGATTGTCTTCATATTTGGTAGGTGGGTAGGTCTTGATGAGACCTAGAAGTGATAGGAATATGGGCCCCCTGGCGGCTCGTTATGGTACTGCAGCGGTACTTCCGGTTTTGAAATATGGTGATCTGGAGGAGCTAGGGTCATGATTTTTGGATGGTAGATAGGTCTTGTGCATGTAGTTTGGGCCCCCTAGCGGCTTGCTCTGGAACTGCAGGAGCATTTGTATGAAAATGTTTGAAGTAGGATAACTCAATAACCGGTCGACGGATCATCCTGATATTTGGGGCATAGGTAGGGTAAGTGATGCTTGACATAATTAGATGACAATTATGCAAATTATGATCTAATTTGCATAATAAATGAAGCAATTCTATAATTCAGTTACCTTCCATGATACTCTACCTTCATTGTGACACATGGGCTACAGGCTGTCCCAGAGGGAGAAAGTCCCAGAGGGGATAGTCCATGTAGCTGCAGGCGGTGTTGCCTTACAGCCTGCACAGCTGGTTTTTCCCTTGCCCAATGCACGATTGCAGACTGCATCGGCAGGGGTAATGTTCACAATCCAACTTCCATATTTAGGGGGACTAATATATCACTTCTACCTTCTTAAGTTATATAACGATAACTTTTGACGAAGGCATGAGATCGTTGACCTCTAGTTTCTAATACAAATGTTCTTCTTAGAAAACTGTTCCCTTTGGAGATGCAGTGATTTCCACCAGGGACACCTGTATTGGTAGTGAGACTTGTGAGGAACTCTGGGCTCCAAGCAGGTAATGTTGAAGTCCTTGAGGCAAAGTGGCATATGTAGCAATCTATATATAATGGGTCATAGTAGGACAGATCTAAGATTCTGAAGTATTATGCAAAATGAGTTGTTACCTCTTTGTATGGAGGTTTTGTTTTCTGTGTGTCTGTTTGTGTGTTTGCTCTAGTTATTCAACAATGCTATGCACAGTGGGCAATTTTTATTACTAACAGGAAGTTAGGTCAAAGGTCCCAGAAAAGGTTAACTCATTTCCTGTCTTCAATTTCCTGCTATATGCATGTCTGTTGCCTTATATAGGAGCCAGTGGGAAAATACAGTCAAAGAATCAGTGAGAAATTCACCATTATAATGAATAAAACAAGAAATTCACAAAAACTACTAGATTTCATGGCGGTATGAGATCTTTGCTTGACTTCTTGTTTGTTGTGTAGTTCCCATATTGCCCAGAGCCTGGATGGAGTAGAAATCTTCACCAATGCCAGCGGGAGTCACTTCAGTCTGAGGAAGGCTTACGTACGAGTGGACCTGGTCAAGTCAGCAACCGCCAAGGTGAACAATATCAGTAACTAGTAAACTGCATCAGGGCATAACACACCAGTTTTGTACAGTAAGTACAAGCTGTGTAAGACTGGACTGCAAGGTTTGAACCACTCACACCGGGAAGGACCCCTGCTCTTTTTGATAAGTGTTGTGGGATCTTTTACGTGCTCGACGTGTGGCTCTCCTCCAACTTAGCACCTTTGCTTTATGTTCCTAACAGAAGCTAGGTACTCGATTTTCACCTGAGTTGAGTGAGGAACTAGGTGTAAAGTGCCTTTCCCAAGGGCACAACATTGGGGCCTGCTAGGGATTCGAACCCAGAATCTTTAGATTCTAAGTCAACAATCCTAAGGAGACCACCTTGCCACATTACTAAAAATAAAAGGAAAGTGATCTCGGACCAGTTTAGCTCACTGAAGCGCTACTCTCCCACTGGTCATGACAGAAAAGACAGACTCTGTATATATATATATACAGTACCGGTATTTACAGGTTCATTGCGCAGAAAAAAGTGACATAAGTTTTGGACCCCCTAGCAGCTTGTTCCTGGAACTGCAGAGGGGCATTTGTTTAATTCCACCTTTTTACTATCGTTACTCTACAGTGCGGAGGGATCTACCTGTTTGCGAACCAGAAGGGCTGTGACGGAGACCGGCTGTACTACGACGGGTGTTCCATGATCGCCATCAACGGCAGTTTTGTCGTGCAAGGCTCGCAGTTCTCATTGGATGACGTAGAAGTTCTGACGGCCACGCTGGACCTGGAGGACGTCAGGAGTTACCGTGGAAACTTCGCTTCAAGGGCTCGGGCCGTGAGTTTGTTTGTTTGTTTTGCTTAATTATGTTTACCTTGGCAGAAGGAAAACATAATATGTTTTTGCTCTGTTTCTTCTTCTTCTCTGAACACATAAGGGCTTGGACTTGACAATCACCATCATATGGTAACTGGTGCTGTAGCAGATACCCTATGGTGTTGGGTTACATTATGTAGCAGGACAGAGTTGGAGGGGCTGCTCACCATATGTACTAGTATATGAATGTGTTAGAGTGAAAATAAACAGAGCAGTAGTTTGTTAGGCTAAACAATGTGAAGGTAAACATTATGCATTTGCTTTGAAAATGTTACCTTTCTAGTTTATTTTGGTATTCACACCTTGCAAAAGTTTAGGTCCAGTTCCGGACTTGTAAGTTGTAAGTCCAGACCTAAACCCACGGTATATACAAAATTGCATGTTGGCAACCTTGCAATGTTGTCTGAGCGAAACTGTAGCCACATAGTATGTATATGTAACATGGAGGCAGACACTTGACAATGCCCAATGGCAATGTTTTCTTCATTTTGCAGCACAGATTTTGCGATCTATGGAAGGTTTTATGTGGTTCCGGAACAAAAAGGGGTATGTGACATGTTTTTTTTTCCAACCAAGTCTGGAACTGGTTCCCGCAATTCAGGTTTTATTGGACTTGAACCTAAATGTTTTTACAAGTCCGGAACTGAGTCCAGCACTATCAGACAACAATGTTTTGACTAAAGTTTGTTTTTTTGTCTCAGGCTGCCCAGTCGGAGCCCTACCCCAGAGTCCAGGTGGATTTCTCCCTGTCCAAAGACGACGACGTCTTCCTGCCGTCGTACGAGCCTGTGGAGTGGAGGTACCACAGCCCGGAGGAGGAGATCTCCTTAGGTCCTGCCTGCTGGCTCTGGGACTACCTCAGGAGAAGTGCACAGGTTAGCAGAAAATATAATTGTAACCAAATGTTGTTGCCAAAATAATGAGCCAGTTTACAATTTGAGAGCTTAGCCTGCTTGCAGAGAAGAAGATCGTGGGGTGGGGTCGTGTGGCGCAGCTGTAGCGCGTTCGGCTCAGGGCCAAGAGGTCCCGGGTTCGATCCCCACCCATGTCACCGATCTTGTGCCCTAGCCTTGGGAAAGGCACTTTACACGAATTTCCTCACTTCACTCAGGTGTAAATGAGTACCTAGCTTCGGTTAGGGACGTCCCTCGGATAGGACGTTAAATGGAGGTCCCGTGTATGGGGAGAGCCACACCCCACGCACGTTAAAGAACCCACCGCACTTATCGAAAAGAGTAGGGGTCCTTCCTGGTGTGAGTGGTTCAAACCTACAGTCCTATGGCCGCACTTTGGGTCGTATTGAGGTCACCTGAGTCAGCGCCGAATGGCAGCCGCTCCAGACCCTTGCGATTAAGCCCCACCACCATTGTAAGCTCCTCACAATTCAGCCCTTGGCTGCAAGGAGAGAGTAAGCCGGCCCACCCTATATATAAGATACAAGTAGAACAAAATGAAGAAAGGTGGATTGCAGCCAGAGGTTGTTTCAACAACTCTGCAGAACACACTGTGCATCATCATCATCATCATCATCAGTCATCATAGTTGACATGTGCATGAGGTCAAGGTTGCATTTAGAACGGAAGGTTGCATTTAGAGTGTCTGATGGTTTTTTGTTTTGTTTGTTAAAAATTAGATAATTCTGAGTAAAACATTACAAACAAGAAATCAGAGATTTCAGACATCTTGGCTTCCTGAATTCCCCCATGTCGACTTCCCGCTGGCTCCTGGCCAGATTCTGAGACCTTAGACCCCCTGTTATTCTGCCTGTCAATCCCCCCCCCACTCATGTGCTGTCAACCTATCTGTCTAGACAAACATCCACTCAAACCCATGGCTCAGCCACCCAAAACAATACTTGTAGGGAGTAATAAATGTGCATGATTTTTGTGTGTATACAAAGGTAGGTCTTTTTCTTGCTAAAGTCAGATATTAAGTTTTGTTGTTTGGTTCTTTGGTAAAGTTTGTGTTATTATTGTCTTGTATTATGTCAATAATATCAGTCAATTTTTTTACATTCTGTAGGGAGGTTTCTTCCTGCCGTTGAGTGGTGGTATTGACAGTTCTTCCACTGCCTGTATCGTGTCATCCATGTGTCACCTGGTCTGTCAGGCTGTCAGCAACGGGAGTAAGAGGGGCAACTTATGTTTACTTTCAATTTACTAGTCTATTTTTTATTATCATACAGACATTCTGTTCATAATGTAACTCCTGTCCAGTCTGTATATTATCTATATCATTAGATATCTACAATAAAGTTATCTCTAAAATATAGTTACGTGTACATAACTTGCCATACGACAAATATTAAGCTACATGTAGTTAATGTTTTGAAGTGCACACGTGCAGTGTGTTGCATTGTAGGCAGTATATCAAAGTCGGAGGCCTCTAGTAATACATAAAGAATGGAAATGAGATAACCTTTTCTGGTTCCATTCTGGGACCTTTGACCTAACTTCCTGTCAGTGGAGCTCAGCTCCGCATGCCCCGCAGGGGGGCGTAGCGCCTCTGCATGTGGTCCTCCAGGTCTGCCTATCTCTGGCTGCCACCCAGGCGGCGGTGATGTCCAGGCCTGCAGCTTGGAGGTCGGTGGACAGCAGATCAGTCCAGGTGCGCCTCGGTCTCCCTCTGGGGCGGGACAAGCAAACACAAATATGAAATTGCATATTCCCAGATCCGCAGGTATTGACTGACGTGAGGAGGATAGTCGGGGATCCGGATTACGTCCCACAGAATCCCAGGGATCTTGCTGGCAGGATCTTTGTGACCTGTTACATGGCCAGCGAGAACTCCTCAGAAACCACCAGAAACAGGGCACAGAAATTGGCAGAACAAATCGGCAGGTTTGTTGATGGTGTCACACTTACGGTCACTTTTAACTGTGTTGTTTTTATTAATGGCATTGTAGAATGTATCTTGTATAGAAAAAGTACCTTGTGCAGTTTCCCTGTGAATTGCTAGGTGGTGCACATAACTTCACATTAGGCCTAACAACCATTTATACTAAAATTATAGATCAAGGGGTCTCACAGTACAAAGTACAAATACTGGTACATAGAATTAAAATATTGTCCTAAGAATTGAAGCAGCCAAAAGTTTTCCCTAAATCATAAATCATCTTTCAGCCATGTAATGTAGCAAACATTTTAATTCCATTTAAATCTAATAAATTTTTATATTATGGTTTTGAAGAAAGTCCAACTAAACATAATAGTGTAATGCAAAATAGGAGAATACAAAATTACAATCATGTAGAAATCTTATTCTAATGCAAATCTGTCTTTTGTGCACATGTAGCTGTCACCAGTCGATCAAGATTGACACAGCTGTCAGTGCTGTTATCGGCATCTTCACAGCGGTCACGGCCGTTGTACCGAAGTTCAAAGTTCATGGCGGCAGCCCTAGAGAGAACTTGGCTCTACAGAATGTGCAGGTACTGTGGAATCTAACGACATTTTCATCTTTAATAAGCAGCGTGTGAAATACTAGGTTGCCCAGTTGCACCGTGCAACCATATTTTGCTTGGTGCAACCTATTTCTAAACCCAGGTAGCCCAGTGCACTACCTAAATTTTGTGGTAAGGATGCCCCTTTCTTCCATTGGGAACTGTTTATTGAGAAGTTCCCATGGAAGAGCTCATCACTTCAGGTAAGGGGAAACAACTCTGTGTCTGAAATTTAATGCACATTGCATTCTAACAAAGTTAACCATAATGTAGAAGAGTTTAAATTCGGGGCAACCTGGAATTTTGATGGGCAACCTAGCTTTCATCCTAGGTTGCCACTGGGCAACCTGGCTCAAAAAAGTATTTCGTACACTGATAAGAGTTCAAAGATCTTGTACCTCCATGAAATATTTAGAATTTCTCATATGTATTTGCATGTATTTGTATTTATTGGGAATGAAACGACTCATTACACTGGGTCAGCCAAGGCAGCTCTCGCTGGTGATGACTGACCCACAGGAGTACAGACAAACATACAAACTTACAATGTGTAACTTATAATAAGTCCAATACATTACCTGCTAATAAAAATATAAGTAATAGACAATACATTATTAGTTAGTACAGGATAAAATGATCATGAAAATCAATTATAGCAAGTATGTCTATAATATGTGTACATGTAGTTTTATTGTAGTTCACTAGTTATGCAAGTAAGGTTTAGATTACAATGTAAGTTAATATATATTGTAATATATGTTCATTAATTGCTTCCTGTCACAAAATATATAACTGCAGAAATTCAGACCAAAAACTATACCTCCCTGTGAACTAGTAGGCTCTTCCATTGACCCTACAAACTGGAATGTCTGTCAGTTGTCACAACAAGGTTGATAAATTACTAATTCTGGAAACTCTAACCTTTTCTTCCTGTCACTCCAGCAACTCTGACCTTCACTTCCTTAGATCTTCATCTTCCTATGCAGTGAATGGGACCAGCATATGGAAAATTCATAATGTATATGTATACATAGAAACACAGACAAACAAACAGACGCATCGAAAACAATAGCTCCCATTTCAAGTAAAATTGTTCAAGTTGCATGGCCTTGAACCAATACAAAATATTTGCCCATTTTTCAACACATTTAGATCTAAGCCCCTTTTGAAATCAATGAAATGTTGACAAACTTTGCCATGATTATATTGCAGGCCCGTTTGAGAATGGTGCTGGCGTATCTGTTCGCCCAGTTGTCGCTGTGGGCGCAGGGTCGACCAGGGGGGCTGCTGGTTCTGGGTTCATCAAATGTGGACGAGAGGTAAACACATCTCCTACATACACACCCTTTCCAGCCTGCATCTTCAACAAATGCCTTTTGTAGTGAGTAAATGTAGAGGTGGATTGATTTGAGTTGTAATTATATGAGATTTGATTGTAGTTGACTGGGACTAGAGATTCCAAATCTTTACTAGATTTCTTCAGGTTGGTTGTGAAATGCATATTTAGAAATAAAATCAGTATCAGATCAGCATCAGTGTGCAAGCATGTCTGGTGAGTAGTGAGTGAGGGACTGATATCTGAGACTGGTTATTTGAATACAGTAGAGTCACAGGAAGTCAGGTGGGAAATGTTGTAACCACAGACTGACAGGAAGTTCGAATTGGAGGTCAAACAGTCTCCCTGTGGGCTGGAAGAAAGGTCAAATTGGAGCTCAAAATAGTCTCACCAAAAGCTGGTTCAGTGGAGGAACTCAGGAATCTGTACATTACAGTGGAATATGCACGGAATCAGCGAGAAGTTCACAATAACGAACAAAACAAGAAATTCACAATACATGTACCTCTAAATACTTCATAGAAGTGTGAAATGTTTTCTTTCCTGTTTTCTTTTCTCTCCAGTCTCCGAGGCTACTTGACGAAGTACGACTGCTCCAGTGCAGACATCAACCCCATTGGTGGCATCAGTAAGACTGACCTGAGGGCCTTCATACGCTTCTGTGTGGACAAGTTTGGCTTCACCGCACTCAAGGAGTAAGTTCTACATCTTTATCATTGGTGGCATTGCATTTGTTTTGCATAACCAGTAAAGTGCCTTTTTAAGGCATAAGACATCAGTTTTGTACAGTAAGTACTTTACTATACATGTATGTGTGAGATCGGACTGTAATGTAAAGTTTTTATCTACTGTACCTGGATCGATGGACCCCTAGCTACTCTTTTCAATAAGTGTGGTAGGATCTTTACTGTACCATCCGAAAGGATGTCCTTTACCAAAGCCAGGTACCCATTTTTTACCCAAGTCAAGTGAGGAAAAAGGTGTAAGGTTCTTTTCCCAAGGGCACAACATTGGGGTCTGATAGAGATTCAAACCAAGTTGATAACCCTAGCAGGCTTCAATGTTGTGCCCCTAAGTGCAAAGAGGAATTTTAATGATATCATTTGAGTAGAAATGAAATGATACCAGTAATGTATGAAACCCTTTCTTTGTTTTTTCTTCTTCCAGAATATATGATGCCCCACCCACAGCTGAACTAGAGCCCCTGGCTGAAGGCCAGATAGCCCAAACTGATGAGGTATGGCTATATTGTTCGTGCTGCATATCTTTTGAAAGCTTTGGGATATGTTGCCAATAGCAAATCTGTATCTGATGTCAAAATTAATACTTGTTTGCAGAAGTCTTCAGATATTAATGATTAAAAAAATGCAGCTATAGATACATGTAAATCAGATTCTTAATGTGTAACTAATATGTAGCAATGTGTAACTCATAAACCAATTTGTTCGCTTCGCTCACTCGGTGGTTTATTCGGTATAGGAACCGACCATGCCTTACATTTGTATGACACAATATACATATAGGAACCGACCATGCCTTATGACACAATATTATATACACCTCATAATCAGGGCGGGTCATCTACATGTATATTATTAGCTTCAGTACTGATACACAAATACAATGTAGTTTAGCATGAGGAAGGTTAAGAAGTCATGAAGTGAGGTTGCCAATGTCTTCCTAAGATTTTAACCCTTGTTTACCGCAGGAGGACATGGGGATGTCGTATGAAGAACTGTCCACGTACGGCCGGCTGCGTAAGATGATGAAGTGTGGACCTTACAGCATGTTCTGTAAACTCATCCACACATGGAAGGACACCTGTAGTCCTGCACAGGTCTGTGTATAAACTTTTATACATAGGATGTTTATACATAGGCTTCGGAAACAATTTTGCACTAGTTGTAGTAATTTCCCAAAACAAGCATCACACTGTTAATGACCTTCGAGTTTCAAAATTGATAGAGAGTGGAGCGTCGAATGCGTCGAAGGCGTTGAATCGCCTAAGTTGTTAGGCTAGCAAACACGAGATCAAGAGGCTGCAGGTTCGAGTCCTGGCATTCCTGGCTAGACGTTGTGTCCTTGGGAAAGGCACTTTACACGACTTTCCTTACTCCACCCAGGTGTAAAATGGGTACGTGATTCTGGTTGTGGAGGTAAAAGGCGGTGGAAGGAGAGGGATGGGCTCTGCCTTCCAATACCGTGCCCTAGACACAGTGGATTAACAACCCACTGCCCCTACAGCCTCAAAAAGGCTATGGGACTACCTCTACTTTTTTTGTTGATTGCATTTCTCCTCTTCAATTGCAGGTTGCGGGAAAAGTGAAACATTTCTTCAGGTCGTACTCGATCAACCGTCACAAGATGACCACCCTGACTCCGTCAGTCCACGCGGAGAACTACAGCCCCGACGACAACCGCTTCGATCTGCGCCAGTTCCTGTACAACGTGGCGTGGACGTGGCAGTTTAGGGCGATAGACAAACAGGTGAAAAACGCTTCATTTTTTCGGTAGCAAATTTGCTCAGTGCAAGGCCAAGAGACCTCTTGTTATTAGGTGGGCCAGCTACTCTATCCATGCAACCAAGAGCTGAATTGCGAGGAGCTAATGGTGGGACTGAATCGCAAGGGTCTGGAGCGGCTGCCATTTGGCGCTAACTCAGGTGACGTCAACATGACCCTCGGTGTGGCCATAGGACTGTAAACGATTTCTAGGCACTGAACTAAGTTCAGGTTACTGGAACAGCATCTCTTCTCCCTAAGTCAGAAACATCAATGCTTGAGACAAGCTTGTCTTATGTAGCTTGTAGCTTAGATATTAAAAAACATAGCAAAGTGTCAAAGATGTCATAATTGAGTAATGTTTGGCACAAATGTACATTGAATAATACTATAATTGGTGTTGTTGAACATATATATTAATTGGAAAATGTACTTTGGTTTCAGATGATCTTTAAACTCTTTATTCATGACTCATATGAACAAGGTTGACCTGAGAGATGTTGTTTTTGTTCCAGGTTGATACACTAGAAAGGACCAAGTCTACCTCCAACACAGAAGAACCTGCTACAACACCTGAAGATGGAGGCGGCGTGTCTACAACTTAGAACAGAATTCTCAGGAACATAAATCAAAGATATCAGGGAATACACCTACTGTTAAATGTTTTTAATTTGGCTGAGATAGATTTTTGCAATTATGGAATTGGAGGGAAGTTGATATGGCCTTGTTTTAGTAATTAAGTATTTCCTTATTAATAGCTTAAAATGTAACATGACATATATTACATTTTTTGTTGCAGTATCTTCACTGCAAAATCATCACACTATACATTTATATAATACACGATTTTATATCATACCCGGGCGGCGATACAGTGCTCCCGGGAGTGTTGTATCCACCCGTACAACACTGGTGTGTAAACCGGGCTTCCATATAACGATTCGAACGCGCTTCGCCCCAACCGTGTGCGCCGCTTTCGAAAATTCGAATACAGGATTCGGACGTTGGAATGGATGTTGTAGCAGTTTTTTGTTTAGGGGCACCAAATTTTCGCTCATTTCGCCTTGAAAGACGTGTTTTCTAAGGAGGGTATGATATAAATAGCATACAACACGGTGTATTCCGCATCACCCTTGGTTGTGGCCCTCCCGCGAGTCGGATCTTGACTCGTGGATGGGCCGATACCTCGGGCAATACGGAATACACCGTGTTGTATGCTCTATGTAGTACATGTACATGGATGTGAAGTTGAAAGTATAGTCGAATAGTACAAAAATTCTTTTCTTTCAAAGTACATGTAATGTGTATTGGTCTCCATCTGCAATGATTAAGATAAATATTTTATGAAATTAAGATTTTGCATGTCTTATGTTCACAATCAGAAGAGATCCACCAAATAAAATATACTCCACTGGAAGAAACTGTCATTTTTGTGACTGCAGTTGTAGCAGTTTAAATGTTAGAACAGATTTAGAAGTTTACGAATGGAATACAGAGTCTAGGAGGGATGAAATAATGGCAAACATTAAATTTTATATAATTGCACTTTGGGATGATAAGAAATACTTCTAAAGATAGAAGGTAATGTCTGACTACATTTTCCTGTTCACGTCTTGGCCATCATGCTTATCTATTAGAAGAAACTTATCTTAAAAAGTATGCCGTGAACAACTTAAGATTAAGATAAACAACTTAAGATTAAGATTACGTAAAAAATACAATGGCAAATTTTCCCAATACACACCTTCATATAGGGGAACAGATCAGTGTGACTGCTTGCAATGCTGCTGCTTTCTGCCAGGGGATGCAACTTATTAGCATGCAGAAAACATCTGACAGCATTTTCCACCCCGGACAAGTCTGTATTTTAGACAGCTTTTTCCACCAACCCCACTCTCATAATATGTTACCATAAAATATAACCATAAACCTTTAAATGATTTGTTTTTCGTACACTTGCATCAAATTTAGATTCCTTTAAAAAATGATCCACAAAAATGACATGGTCTGGCCCAACACGTGACCTGACCCGTAACCTTTTACCCGACTACTGTTCCAGACCCCCACCAGGGTTCGAGACCATTTTCAGAAGAAGACGGGACAAAAACACAGTCAGAAGTACTTCTACATGGAGACTATATAACCGTGGCTGCGATCCTGTCCGCTCCAGCTAATGGGCTGGTCCGTACGGTGTGTACATGTTCATGTGTCCGGCCCAGACACCCTTGGTACGTCCGGACTGGACCCCTTTTTCCACCAACCCCACCCTCATAATGGAATATAACCATAAACCTTATAAAACAATATATTTTTCGCACAATGTATCAAATTTAGATTCCTTCAATACATGATCCACAAAACTGACTTGGTCTGGCCCAACAAGCCCAACACGTGACCTGACCCATAACCTTTAACCCGACTACTGTTCCAGACCCCCGCCAAGGGTTGGAGATCATTTCCAGAAGAAGACGGGACAAAAACACAGTCAGAAGTACTTCTACATGGAGTCCATATAACCGTGGCCGCGATCCTGTCCGCTCCAGCTAACGGGCTGGTCCGTACGGTGTGTACATGTTCATGTCTCCGTCCCAGACAACCCAGGTACGTCTGGACTGGACCCCTTTTTCCACCAACCCCACCATTATAATATGTTACCATAAAATATAACTATAAACCTTAAAACGATTTTTTCTCGTACGCTTACATCAAATTTAGATTCCTTCCAAAACTGATCCACAAAAATGACTTGGTCTGGCCCAACACGTGACCTGACCCGTAACCTTTAACCCGACTACTGTTCCAGACCCCCGCCAACACTGGCGATAATTTTCAGAAGAAGACGGGACAAAAACACAGCCAGGAGTACTTCTACATGGAGTGTGTATAACCGTGGCCGCGATCCTGTCCGCTACAGCTAACGGGCTGGTCCGTACGGTTACATGTTCATGTGTCCGGCCCAGACGCCATTGGTACGTCCGGACAGGACCGCTTTTTCCACCAACCCCACCCTCATAATGAAATATAACCATAAACCTTATAAAACAATATCTTTTTCGCACAATGTATCAAATTTAGATTCCTTCAAAATGATATGACCCACAAAAATGACTTGGTCTTGCCCAACAGGCCCAACACGTGACCTGACCCGTAACCTTTAACCCGACTACTGTTCCAGACCCCCACCGCGGGTAGGAGACCATTTTCAGAAGAAGACGGGACAAAAACACAGTCAGAAGTACTTCTACATGGAGTCTATATAACCGTGGCCGCGATCCTGTCCGCTCCAGCTAACGGACTGGTCCGTACGGTGTGTACATGTTCATGTGTCCGGCCCAGACCCCGGGCACACGGGGAGACTTGGGCGGCGGGAGACCCCAGGAAACATGGCGGCGGCCGGGCCGCGGGAACAGGCTTGGACCAGACAGGTTTTGTGCAGGTATTTCAAGGTTTTTCCGATAAAATCTAACAATCAGAGGCTTGCTACGGACCCGTGGCGTTTGGGCTCATTTTTCGATGCTTCGTTGTTTTCGTAGCGTCCAGCCATGGCCACCAACTATCTGCATATTTTTTAAATCAAATTGTGTAACAACAGTTAACAACTGAAACCGTAGACGTTTAATACATAATTTTGTGTTTTGCAGGTATTTCAAGGTTTTTCCGATAAAATCTAACAATCAGAGACTTGCTGGCTTTAGGTATAAACTGCTGATCCATAGCGTTTGGGCTGATTTTTCGATGCTTCCTTGTTTTCGTAGCGACATATCACCAACTATCTACATATTTTAAAATCATTTTGGATGTTAACAACAGTTCTTTAACATGTAAAACTGAAACCGTACTCCCCGTAGGATTGTATTTTGCAGGTATTTTTTCAAGGATTGTCTTACGATCAAAAGCTTTCTGACTTTAGCTAACTACGGATCCGTAGTGATATTTAAATGCTTCGTTGTTATCCTAGCTCCAATATGACTGCATAATTTGTTAATCAATTGAGTTATTTGCATGTTTTTAGAACTCAAACCGTGGGAATTTTACATGTAAATGGAATGCTTTGTATGTACATGCATATCTACAGGTAGAGCAGCAAGAGCACATTTAAGAACCCACCACACTTATTTATGAAATGAGGGTACACCCCTGTGTGTGTATTTTTGAAAACTAAACAGTCACTTATGCAGCTAAATGTTTTTGTGAAAATAAGTGAATTTAGTAGACTATTGTTCCCATTATATGTGATGCAAACAAAGAAAACATGGGTCAAAGTTTGATATCTACATACACATGTAATATACTAGTACTTTCACCAGACTATTTCCTGCATGGTATGCATCTCGTAGATGAAATATCAGTGAGTACATTTGCCTTTAACCAAGGACTGTAATGTCCTTGCTTGTACCAAGTTACCAACTGTTGAACACTAACAAATGAAGCACATTCACACTACAGGCACTGCACATACATTTATTAGGTGCATAATCTGTATCTGTATCTGTATAGCCGGTATAACCGCCCTTTGGCGTAACACACCAGTTTTGCAGACACGTGGCGCGGCGGCAGCTCTGGCTACATTACTCCAAACGACCTATTACACCTAACCTCATACTTGAAACTGTTGCCATTATTTCTTTTACACTTCATACTAGGTGCATACCTGCACTGGTGCAGGTAACATGGAAAATTACCTGCACCAGACAAATTTTACCTGCACCACTCAGAATTTTGGAAGTATGGATCATACTTGAAACCGTTGCCATTATTTCTTTTACACTTCATACTAGGTGGTAACAGTCAATGTAGCAAATAAAAATCTACATACACCAACACATATACATGTATATAAACCCAGTATATGGCCTAGTGCAGGTTAGGTGAGCACGTCGGCAGAACGTACTGTACTGCGCCTGCGCAAAACCTGGATTTTTGCTTGATTTTTGGTCAATGTTGCATTAGAATTTTGCCTGTTGCAGACCATACCTTTTTCTACACAACATTTGAAAACTACAGACGGGATGTCACCCTTATATACGCGAATTCAACCTTTTATGAGACGTTCTGCTATGCACAGTACATTACAGGTTTCGCGCAGGCGCAGTACGTTCTGCCGAGGTGCTGGTTAGGTGTAGGTAGACATCAAAAATACCTGCACAGTTGCAATTTCACCTGCACTGACCTGCATATGCAGCCCTGCTAGGCTGCTACTGTAAATCTTGAAATGTTCACTGTAGTTTTATTGTCATGAAAAAAAAATTGAAATCACAACACTACTTAGATTGCACTACAGAATTATTTAAACCAAGAACTAATAATAAAAACACTGTGAAAACAGTCCCCTCCTAACTTGAAATTAAGTCCCTGCAAAAATAAGTGAATTTACAGTATTATCTCCTGTTGCAGGTACTTTGTGAGCGGTATATGCAGATATGGAGACTCCTGTAGGTACTCTCACGACCAGGCGAACAAGGCGCCGCCCGTGTGCCGCTTCTTCCTGAAGAACCAGTGTGCTTTTGGGGACAAGTGCAGGTAAAACAAGAGTTCCAAGATCTCATACCTCCGTGAAGTGTTCATGCATATGAAAATCAATAAAAATTGCTATGTATTGAACCCATACAAACAATTTAATTGCAAATTTCTCAGCCATACAACATCTGATTTCCTTCAAACAAAAACTATTTTGCGTCTCTTTGTGAGCTCTTTCTGATAAGCTGAATTGTAAATGGCTTACAACAGCTTCAATTTTTTGTCTAATGCCTCTATTCATAGTTTTTGTGAATTTCTTGCTGATTCCCTCTGTGCATTTTCTCACTGGCTCACATAAGGTAACAGACATGCATATAGCAGGAAATTGAAGACAGGAAATGCGATAACCTTCTCTGGGACCTTTGAACTAACTTCCTATCACTAGTATCAGTATTCCCAATGTGCCTAACATGTCAAAATAACTATGAAAACAAATGCAAACACAGAGAAAATAAAACCTCCATACACAGAGGTAAAAACAGTGTTAAATTGTTAAAAACACTACATATACTCCTTTTTTTCTACAGATTTGCTCACGTATCCACAGCGACAGAAGAACCTCGCTCTCCTAGCCCAGCATTCCAAGTCAAAGAAAGGAAGAGTTTTCCCAAACTAACGGACCTCAAGAGCCAGGAAACCGGTCTAAACCAGACCTCTCCTAGCTCGTCTGACAACAAGTTCACCTGGAGCAAGTGGACTGAAGCAGCTGAGTTTATACCAGGCCAGCCTTACAGAGGGAAAAGTAAGATGTAGCCTAGAAGCCAGCCCTGTTAGGCTATTGCTTGCTCCAACTGTTGATGCTTGATGAGAGCCTGACAAGGCTGGGTCTCAGACTACAATTTGACTTCTCAAAAATGCAAGCTTTCCAGAATGCTTTCCATCAAGTGCTATGTCACTCTCCATAGTATCAGAAAAACCTTCTATAGTGTTAGAAATACTTGTTTTTAACACTTCCAGAGTTACAGTTTTAGTGTGCAAAGTTTTAGATTTTTGGTAACACCACAGGGGTGAAGCCATTTCATAATGTTTATGGTTCTGATGTACAGTTGGGGCAGCAGATGAGGATGCCTCCAAGGTGGACCTGGAGGAGACCAGGAAGCTGCTGTGTCCGTACGCCATGATGGGGTCATGTCGCTATGGCGACAGGTGTGTTTACACCCACGGCCTGCTGTGTGAGCTGTGCGGCAGCTACTGTCTACATCCCGACGACCAGGAACAGCAGTCACAACACATGGAGGTCAGGAGTTTCCCTGCATATTATGTAGTTAACTGTTGTGATACGCCCTAAGTGACTTGCAGTATATGTGTGGGTGAGCCATGACCAATCAAACCTTACCTTTCTGTAAATCTACAGTTACATGTACCCACCTATCAGAAATTGTACAATTTTACACTGTATACATGTGAACAAAAATAATCACTTGTTCATGCTGGAACCACGTAGGTTTGTATAGTGTAACTGACTTCTTTTTTTGCCATGCGGCCTATGGTATAGTGCCCGGAATCATGTTGGTGGATGGGCGTTGGTGGATGGGTCGTCGACAGAAGTTGCGCAATGTCTAACCGCACGTTATGCAATGCGAAGCCAGGCCGGCCTCGAAAGTAACATGTGAATGGTGGATGCCTTGCAAGAAGTTGCGCAATGTCTAACCGCACATTACGCAATGCCAAGCCAGGCCTCGCAATTAACAATGTTCCGATGTCAAAATGACGCTAAATTTCAGCTCGGACAATTCAAATTACGTTTCGGCAATTTCGGGGCAATTGGACAATTCTGACGTCCACGTCATTTAGGAACGCGATCCATCCGTGGGAAGCAAAGGGAAGCAACACTGTCTATTTTTCAGGTCTTTCAATTCACTCTTTTTAGCATTGCTACAATTCGAGCAAGGTGAGCAAGTCATTAATAGTGCATACCCATGCCACCCAACCAGCTATTGCTATTTTGGCGACCTATGGCCAGCTTTTTTTAAAGCTTTCTTGTTTACTTACAGCAATGTGTCTCTGACCATGAGAAGGACATGGAACACTCGTTCGCTGTTGCTCGGAGCAAGGACATCCAGTGTGGCATCTGTATGGAGGTTGGTTATCATTATGAATATTACCTCCGTGAAATGGGAGGTATTGTTTTCGATTTGTTTGTCTGTGTTTCAACATTATTTCCCATATGCTCGTCACATTCACTGCTAAGTGACAGGAGGTAAAGGTCAGAGGTGCCCTAATTAGTAATTTATCAAAGTTATGGTGGTGACAACTGACAGACATTCCAGATCATGGGGTCAATGTGGAGTTTTTGGTCTGTCTGTCTTTCTGCTGTATATTTTCCATATCTTCCATGTTAATCAAAACTTTATTTGCATAATTAAAGATAACTACGAAAGGGGTGCCAGTGTCACGGAAATGAAAAGAAACCTACAGTGGGCGTCACTGGATGACAGGCGAAAAATGTCCAGACTATGCATGATGTACAAAATGACTAATAAACTGGTGGATGTACCAACTACCAAGTACCTAATACCAGCTCAGAAGAGAACAAGAAATAGTCATGCCTTCAAGTACCAGAGCTATCAACCTAGGATTGAGGTGTTCAAAAACTCATTTTTTCCTAGAACAATCGTAGAGTGGAACTCGCTGCCACCAAGTACAGTAGGGGCATCGTCAATAGATAGCTTTAAACAATGTCTAGAGTTAGACGTTCAAAGGTTAGGTGTAACAGGTCGTTCGGTGTAATGTAGCCAGCTGCCGCCGCGCCGCGTGCCTGCAAAGCTGGTGTGTTACGCCGAAGGGCGGTTATACCGGCTATATAAATACAGATACAGATACAATAAAGCAAGACATTACAAAACTCCAAGTATTTCTTGAAGGAATGAGCTCTTTGGTTTCTTGCTGTTTCAGGTTATCTGGGACAAAACTCCTCCGAGTGAGAGACGGTTTGGAATTCTGTCCAACTGCAACCACCCCTTCTGCCTCGGCTGTATCCGCAAGTGGCGCAGTGCACGTCAGTTCGAGAAGAAGATCGTAAGGTGAGACAGCAACTCAGCAAAGAGAATGAATGAATGAATATGGGAAAAAGGTTAAATTTTGTCACCAAATAATAGTACAGCACTGTAAATCTTGAAATATTTGCAGTGGTTGTATTTTTGTGGTGCCGCTCTAGTATGAAATGTTAACACCAGCAGTGGTAGAAATACTTTTTTCGGTGTTCTGCAATATTGCAGAATGTCAAACTACATGTATTTGTTCTGCAATTTGCAAATACTTTCTGCAAATACACAAGCCATTGAATCCCTAGCCTGATTTTTTCAGTCTGCAAAATTGCAGGATACATAAATTTTCTTATGCAATAATTGAAAACATCTCTGCAGAATGCAGATGGGTATTTCTAACACTGACCAGTAATAAATGTTTTTGTGGTACAGTATCATTTTGACCATGAACTTAACAACACTGCAAAAACCTTCTTTCCACCTGTACCATGAAATCCACCTGAAAATAAATAAATTTACAGTATCATATTGGCACCCTTGTTTCTATCTTCAAAGACTGCAAAGGATACCATATTCTTCTCTCTGCCTTTAGACTAGGTTTTTGGTTTTCTTTTTAATGCCCACGATCATCATATTGATCATTCTGGCATACTCATCTTCACCTGAGTGAGGTGAGGAAAGTCGTGTAAAGTGCCTTTCCCAAGGGCACAAGATCGGTGACATGGCAGTAGGATTCGAACCCGGGACCTCTTGATTCTTAGCCGAACGCCATACCGCTACTCCACACAACCTCACTTACTAATGTTATCAAATGTAAATATTCCTCCCAGGTCCTGCCCTGAATGTCGAGTCAAGTCCGACTTCGTCACCCCCAGTCAGTACTGGGTGGTAGAGTCCGCAGAGAAGACTGAGCTGATTGGTACATACAAGGTGGCTCTGAGGTGAGTGGTTGTTATGTGTTATGAATCTGGCCTGAAACAACGTAAATCATCATCATTGGCAGTAGCTCAAGTCTGAGCATCTCAGGGTGTATTTCTGACAAGGAATGCCTTCGCGTGATCGTAAATATGTTGTACGTAAATGGCCAATGATCTACATGTGGTGTTGCCCTCATCTCAACATTTTGCTTGTCTTGGATTAAAAAGCTGCCAATAGTTTCGTGGATTGTTGTGCAGCAAAGAGTGACAGTGATTACTAACTAGAGTTGTGTACCTAAACAAATTTTAGATACAGGTATACAGGTTTAGCTACAGGCCTAGATCTGTACTTGTACCTAAACAAGTTTGGCTAGTCATCTGTAAGATATACATGTAGCTAACTGTCTCTTGTACATGTAGTGGTACATTGTCGTCTTTGTATGAGGGTTTATCTATTTTAATCTAAAAATGAGTATGCACAAATTTTCCCAATTTTCAAGTGCTAAATTGTCAAAATTATCTTCTTTGTGATGCAATTCACTTACTTTTAGTGTAATTTTGTTCAGGTACAGGTTTAAGTATACCAGATGTTCAGGTCCAGACTTGCATATGATTTTACAGGTACAGGTACTACATGTTGTTGCAAGGTCCTATCACTAACTGTACCCAAAATCATGATAGAAAGTGTAAGTCTCATATGGTCTTATGTCCAGACTATGCATGATGTACAAAATGACCAATAAACTGGTGGAAGTACCAACTACAATGTACCAAGTACCTAGTACCAGCCTAGAAAAGAACAAGAAATAGTCATGCCTTCAAGTACCAGAGTTATCAACCAAGGATTGAGGTGTTCAAAAACTAATTTTTTCCTAGAACTATCGTAGAGTGGAACTCGCTGCCACCAAGTACAGTAGGGGACTGGGGTATCGTCACTAGATAGTTTTAAACATTGTTTAGAGTTAGACGTTCAAAGGTTAGCGGTAACATGTCGTTCGGTGTAATGTAGCCAGCTGCCGCCGAGCCGCGTGCCTGCAAAGCTGGTGTGTTACGCCAAAGGGCAGTTATACCGGCTATACAGATACAGATACAGATGTCAACTTGAAAAAAATACTATGTTCCCATGTATAGTAAGAAGCCGTGCAAGTATTTCAACCAGGGCAAGGGGACCTGTCCATTTGGCGGCAACTGTTTCTACCTCCACGCTTATCCTGATGGCAGGAAGGAAGAGCCCAAACCACCCAGGAAGGTTGGGGGGTCGGATGGCAGATTTAGGGTAGGTTCCGGGATCCATTGCTTCACAGTGTCAAAGGTCACAGCCACATGCATTACACTATCCCCCCCTCCACTCAGCGTACGTCACAATATGCTACCTGATTATCATTTTACAAGGTGGTTGCATGGGTGAGAGAAAAAAAATGGTCTTGTTGGAGCCTTGGAGGAAGCGACATTCATTTGTAATATGCACAGAGTCAGCATAATAAGTATTATAAGACAAGAAATTCACAACAAGTCTTAAATACTTCACAATATGTGTTTGTTTTAGTAATACATGTACATAATATATTATGTTCCCCTTGAAGATATGTGCTATAATGGCTAAACTTCACAACTTTTGGAAATCATAGTTTTTTTAATAATCATTTTATCTTTGAAGGAACAAACCAAATTATCTTACGTTAGCACATTGTTTTATCTAAGCACAGTTTAATGTATTTTTCATGACATGTTATATGACTTGAAATGTTATTAAAAAACAACACATTTTTGAATGAATGAATGAATGAATGTCTTTATTTCAGGTATTCACCCATATAAAACAACAAATTACAACATAGAAACACAAACTATACATACAGGATCTTATATACATTTTTTAAAAAAGAGTTTCTATACTGACAGTCAGACCTTAGCAGACATTTTTGACTTCCTCACAGATTATGCAGAACTACAACTTGTGGGACTTCTTCGAACACCGCAGCTCGCGCCACATGCGTCTGGACGACGACGAAGACCACGACGGCGAGAGCGACATCAGCTGGGCCGACAGCGACGATTGGCTGGACGAACTGCTCTTCTATTACTACAGCGGGGGCGACGATTCTGATCTTAGCGATTTTGACGACGACTAAGGTCCAGATATTGGATTTAGAAGCACTATTCTGTTGTCTGGTGGTGGATTTGATGCTTCCTGCCCCCCCCCCCAAAAAAAAATTCTGTTTTTCTGTCATCATAAGGCCTTGCCAATTTAATTTGTTGGTTCTCGGATATGGCAATGCTTCGTTGTTGTTTTTTTAAATATGAAAAAAAACACGTACACATACCATATTCATGTTCTGAATCAACCCTAAAATGCTCATATTTTGCCACCAATAGTTGAAGAAAGTCCTTGTCTTCCTAGTTGTTTTCCCATTTATCAATGAAGTGATTTCTTTAGAATTTAAAATTCAGTGTTTAATTGAATTATAAACCAGCCTAGTGTGTTGACATTGGCAAATAACCTCACATTTGAATCAAGCTTATCTGGTAGGTCGTTTAAATACAAGAGGAAGAGCAACGGTCCTAGGACGGTTCCCTGTGGAACCCTAGATGCAACTCTAACTGGAGCCGAGGTCTTTCCTTCCACCACTACTGTCTGCTCAATGTTCGTCAGGAAAGCCTTTAACCAATTCAGCGTAGGGCCTTGGATTCCATAGAACTCCAGTTTTGAGATGAGCCTGCCATGGGGAACTTTGTCCGAAGGGGTCGCATTGTATATGAATGTGTTTGAGTAAGAATAAACAGAGCAGTAGTTTGTTAGGCTAGACCATGTGAAGGTAAACATTATGCATTTGCTTTGCTAATGTTACCTTTCTAGTTTTTTTAGTTTTTTCACTCACCTGCTTCCTTGATTTCCTACAAAAAATCCGAGAACCAACAAATGAAATTGGTATGGCCTAAAACTCATGTTGCAAGACTGTTACTATTATAAAAGTGCCACAAACCCTATTGATGCAATGTCAGATTTAGACAACATTGTTTCCAAAGAATACATCTTTTTGATATACATGTACTATTTTTTTTTCTGAGCTGGATAAGCAAATGAACACATAACCATGCCAACAGGGTTTATTCTTTGGACGACAGTGAGGTTTTGACTTGTGCATGTTGAACTTTAAAGGAATACTCCACACTAGAAGCGGGTAGTAAAATTCTGCAGAAAGTAAATTGTTACTTTTGAATTGGCTTTGTTTTGTCAAATTTACCGTAAGTTGAAGCCTGAACGCAGCGACAACATTGTAGTGATCGAGTTCTTGAAACCCCCAGAGGACCCTTCCAACAATCCCAGAGTTCAATACGCATTCCGTGTTTCGTGGGGAGGGCTTCCAAGTTCAAAAACCTCTGTATCACTTTTTGTGTACCTTCCTATATGTTTGATAATCAGTTGACTGCTTTCGTTAGCTTATAGACTATACTGTCAGCAAGAAATTGTACCTGAAGTCAGCCACTGAATTCTAATGGAGAGGGTCCTCAGGGGGGTTCAAGAATTTGATCGCCACAAAGTTCACGCTGAGTTCAAGCTTAAAATTGTGGTAAATTTGACAAACCAACTTGATTCAATCGTAACAGTTTATTCTCTGATGAAATGTAATACTTGCTTCTGGACTTGAGTATTCCTTTAAATGTCAAAGTGTTTATATTTTTGCCAAATGCTGCTTTCAGAAGAACAATCATTACATTCTACTTTACAATAGCAAGGGTGCACATCTGTTACCAACATTTACCGATATTATGTAAGGTAGGAAAATGTATGTTCTGATGCCTTTCTATATGGATGTGTGCATGTTAAGTATGGTGTGCTGGTGCAGTAGTGTACTGTGCCCAAAATATAGCATGAAAATGCGGAGGATGTGTGTGGTTGTTTGTAATTGTCCATCATGCAAGTTAAAAAGATTCTTTGCATGTTTGCGATAGGAGTGCTAGTAGGATACGTACGGTTGCAATGTTCGCAAAGTAAATATACTAGTAATCGACCAGTGGTAGTACATGTATTAACTAGTAGACGGTGTATTATATTGGACAGTTAGAAGATATGATAATAATACGTACAGAAAATGTATTACCACTTTACCACCAAAGCCTTTCTTTTATAAACCAAACCTAAAGAACTATTTGTAACCTTGGTTAGCATTTGTTTGCTGAACCAGACTTGTATTATCATGATATTTTACCTCATCAATCTAGAAATAAATAAAAACATTTGAGCAAGAACAAGTGCTTGATGGTTGAGTTTGCCAGTTTCTGTTAAGTTGCAGCCTGGTACCCAAACCTATTTGAGCTGCCATTTAAGCGACCGTCTCTGGACTAAGAAGTTGGGAGTTCGAATCCTGGCTGTTGTCGCTCGCCCGACATGCATGCCACTAGGGAGGGTTGCAGTCCTTAGGACGGGATGTTAAGCCGTATGTGGTTCACTGTTCCTTGTGCTTGTCGAAAAGAGCTAGGGGAATTTCCCCAGTACAACGAACCTGTAAATACTGTACATAGCATCTGTCTTTCACAACCAGTGCTCTTCTACTAGGCTTCGATACCAAGGTAGAGTTGTGCATTAGCTACCCCCCCCCCTCCAGTTGTATCGGTCTGCCCATCACAATTTGCAGTTTAACCAATGACATGTTTTATTTTCCATTTCCATGCTTTGATGGAGGTGGACAGGGCTATGGGATCAGTCTATTGAGGCAAGAACTTCGGGGGTGTTGATAAGGGAATGTCCATTCCTACATTAAAATAGGTGCCATCTTTAACTACATTTCTGTATGCTAATGATCTTTATAAAATGTTTACAGAGATAGGAAACCCTACTTTTCCCTTTTATTCTCCCCTCGAAAATAAATGAATTCACAGGAACATTTGAGAAGCAAGGACAACACAGCACACAGGATGTACAATTGTCATTCACATTTTATTGAAGACAAATACGTATATGCATTTAGTACAGGCGTTGTGATGGTCCCATGGTGGACTTGATGTACAGGGCCCGGACGTTCTGCCATCCCTTCTTCAGCAGAGAGATCAGGAAGTTAACCGCCAGTACGACGTTAGCGACCAGGTCCTCTGCAGACATGTTGACATGTCCGATGGCAACGGACAGGCACAGCACCTAAACAACAACACAATAATAACAACACTGGTGAGAAGATGGGAATAGACCAATCCTGACTGTCCATCACAATTAGCAAATTTAACCAATGATAAGACAGCAATTAACAGTTTAACCAATGAGAATGGCTGAAGAATAGACCAATCCTGACTGTCTAACACAATTAGCATTTCAACCAATGATAGCATGGCAATTAGTGTTTTGACCAATGAGAGAGCGGCTGCATGTCAAATATTTGCATTTTTTTGTTTTTTTTGCATTTCCAATGTTTTGAGGGAGGTAGAAAGGGCTATGGAATGGTCTATCATGATCTTGGGGGCAAAGACCATAAGCAGACCAGTAAAACTGGAATGAACTTCGTCAACTAGCTTGCACCAACACAGAAATATGGTGCCTTGCTTTGTTTCAGAAAGAGTACAGTGTAGATTTTTGACCAGGCGTGGTTCTCAGTGTAATTCTAGAGCTATTTCTGGTTGCTCTTCATAGCTGGAGCTCTGCACACATGCAGAATATTGTCATCACTGAACAGCCTTCTTGTCAAGATTACATGTACTATAGAGCATTGGATATGTGCACCACCTAGTGTATGTGGATTTTTATTTGCCGCATTGACTGTTACTACTTATGAAGCACAAAAGAAATAATGGCAATGGTTTCTGAACAGTTTAAGTATGATCCATACTTCCTAAATTCTGACTGGTGCAGGTAAAATTTGTCTGGTGCAGGTGATTTTCATGTTGCCAGTGTCGGTATGCAGAAGAAAGTATTTCAAACCCTGCAATTACTAACTAGGTACAATTATGTTCAAACAATCTGACTGAACCTCACCTTCTTCATCTGGAACTTGATGGTGGACTTGACCTCTTCCACCTTGCCTGTCATGGACTCGTTGTGAGTCAGGAGGGTGGGGAACTTGCCGGCCTTACTCAGACCGGGGCCCAGGATACGCGGGATCTGCTTGATCAGAGAGTCCGACGCCAGGAAAGCGTCATACTTCTTGGCTAGACAACGATAAAAAGAAGAAATCATGAAGATCATTTACGAAATCAAGAACAATTTTGTACTGGTTTCTCTTTGTACTAACCCACTTATCAGAGATGGCATATTTGACATGTTAGGGGCCTTACCCATACTGCTTTGCAACCCTTCCAGTCCCACAGACAAAATATGTCTCTGCCCCCTGGACTTTGCCAAAAAATAGCACTGATAGTGATAATGCATAGCAATGCTGCATTGTCACGTGTATATAGGGAATGGCGGACACACATACTAGACAGACATGCACAGACAAGCCGAAATAGTACTTTACGTAGTTACGTATGGCAATCCTTCATAACGTAAACCTACAAAAACGTCTGCCCGAGGCCTTGCCAAAAATAGCGCTGACAATGTTGCATTGTGTACATTGAGAATGGCAGAAACATAACTGATACAAGCCCAAACAATACTTTTACTCCAAAAATAAGCATTTTTGTGGTAGCAATGTAAACCTACCGAGCTTCTTGACAAGCTTCTTGTTCTTGTTCAGCTTCTTCAAGGATTCCACGTCCATGCAGGGGATCTCGTTGGCCTTGGCCTCGTCAATATGCTGCTGGTCTCCGAGCACGCACACACGGTACTTGGGACGGGGCATGTGCTTCAGCCTGGAAAAACGAAAACAAAAACACTTAGTATAAACAAAGCACAAAACTGCTTGCAACTAGTCTCTGCTTCTGACTCTTGAGTGTAGATTTTTGACAAGGCGTGGTTCTCAGTGTAATTCTAGAGCTATTTCTGGTTGCTCGTCACAGCTGGAGCTCTGCACACATGCAGAATAGTCATCACTGAACAGCCTTGGTGTTATGATTACATTAAGCTACAAATAAGCTAGTTCACTGTTTGAAGCGCTCACATACACTGTGATGCATTCTGGGTAATATGTCAAAGTTGAATAGCTAAAGAATGTATCAAAACCCTAATTTCCGGCGAGCGGCAACTTGCGATACGGTAATTCCTGATTTTTTTCACGGTATTTTTATGGTCACTTATTTCACGGTCACTTTAAGTTATCATTACTGTTATCAAATCATTTGTCTTTTGCACCCCCCTCCCTGCACTTGCCACCTTCGTGAAGATTAAGTTCCGTGAACATGTCAATTTTCCTCAGACCGTGAAGACAAAGGGACTTACAGTACTTGCACTAAATGCTATTTAAATAAAGAAGTACCAGTTTGCAACCTTCCCAGCTTAGTGTGGGAATCCTTATATAACGGCTAGGTCACTTTCGTGCCCTGGCCTCCCCAGATTTTTAAGACCCTGGGTTCGGGTCCGCCGCACATGCAGTGCGACTACCTAGCTAGTAGGTTGTAGCGGTAGTTGGCCTACTTGACGGTGCCGGAGAAACGCTTGTCCTTTTGGGGGTCATAGTTCTTCAGGGCGATCTGGAGTTCGACAGTCTCGACGAACTTGCGCTTCTTGTTCCTCGAGTGCCCGAGAACCGTGTCCACGGACTCGTACAGGTTGTCCCTGTTTATCTTACTGTAGAAGGAAAAACAAACAAACAAATATTACAGTTTTCAGCCCTCTTAACGCTAGAGTCTTATAATTTAGCATCATTTACATACCTGTGGCATAAAATTATTAAGAAATAAAATATGCATGTCTGGATACTTTCAAAATTATATAATAACTTATGATATTTCATTTCATTTTTATTACCATTTATTTAATATGGTATCAAAGTTTAAGTAACCTACAGAATCATAAATTTTAGTGGCAGGAGATGGCTATGTAGTGAAAGCAACCCTTAATTTGATCTCCAAGCAGATGTTGCATGTGTCATAAAATACAGTGTACAACGCTAAAAAAATCGTCACGATTTTGAGCTCAGACATCTGCTTGAAGATCACATGGCATGGATTTCATAATTTTAGAGTAGAGTAGAGTAGACTTCGCTAGTCTCTAATGGAACTGTTTCCTGTCTTTTTTGAGTAGAAATTAAAACTTTGCAGGTAAATTTGAACGTGATTCCTAGAAAATTGAAGATCTATCTTGTGCGTGTTCGTACATGCACGCAGCAAGCATGGCCGACGTGCCCCACATTTTACATCAGAATCCTTCCTCAATCATCCCGAATTGTTACGATCTAACAAAACATTTCCACAAAATTTACTCATAAAACACATCCGTATTCCTTTCCGATCAAAATCTGTGAAAAATCGCTTAAAACAACCCACGATTAACGAAGATTAAGAAGGATTTCCCAGAGAGAGATTTACCTCATCCTGCTTCTTGGTGGCAGACGAAAGCGGAAAAGGCGGAATCTCGTCAAATCTCGCGTGACCTCCCTCCGCGAGATTTCAGGCTCACGCATGCGCCAGGTGAAGCTGCCATCTTGAACCTTGAAATATTGGAGACTGATTCATTTTTCTATGGCGTCGCTGTTTCCTCTTTTAAACTGAAGCGAAAAACTGTTTTCTTGGACTGGAAGAAGAGGGACTTTGAGGGAAAAACATGCTTCCCGTCGAGGGAAAGCAAGTAGTGGCTACGGAGGTAAGGAGTGTCCACGTGAAAGCTTGACCAGAGTCTAAACGTCAGACTAGGCCGAAGTACACAACACATCCTCACTTCATTTAGTTGTCCGTGTGCAAAAACAATATATATTTCTTGAAAATTATCAAAATTTGATAATTTACGGGTTCCTTAAGACCTACAGCTATACATGTATCAGACAAAAATTGGTTTACAATGTTAGGATGTTTTTTCTCATCTTTAGTTCCTGAACTTTTTGTCACAAACTCATGGAGGCCAACTGAAGATGATTATGAGCAAAATTGTTTTATACACATTTTAATAATTTGTTCGTCTCTCTGATATGGGTATTTTCCATTATTTACCGGTTTATGCCTGGAAAATTATATAACAACTAGAGGATTTTTCACAATTTAATACCCTAACTAGTCAACCGTATAATTGCATCAAAAATGTTTTTCTTAGAATGAATTGGCATTCGCTGCGCATTTCTAAAATGTCCAGGGCCACTTTACACATGTTTAAGTTAAAGTTAGTACCTGGAAAATGTTTTTATAATCAACAACTGATATTCCATGTAGTTGTAGGAGAATGGACTTGCTAGACGTCAGTTGTTTTCCTAATTAGCATTTAAATGGTATTGTAAACTCTATTGTTTTCTTTTGTCACTCCAGCTGATTAACAAGTGTTCATCTCTGTGTTTGCAATCCTTTGTCTTGTGGGTTTTTTTGGCGACACCTCCGGGGAGGAGGCATTTTTACAACATCACGAATTTCATGATCGCTCTCTGAAAATATTTTTACTTCTTCGTATGGAAGTATAATTGATTGTTTCTGGTGGCTGAGTTGTGGGTTTGTCTGTCTGTCTGTCCTAGTAATTGCTTCGGTTGCATAGTGGGTGGGAGGTGATTTTGACTGTTGATTGATAGGGAGGTTGCCCTGAAGGTGACCCAGCATGCATCTTCAGTAAATGGTGTAATACCTGATTAAATTACATCATGCAATCCCCGCCACAGCTCCAATACAGTCTTCCGAGAGTGTTGTGAACTTAAAGGTCACAAAAACCCAAAAGTACTTCCAATCAATCAATCAATCAATCAATCAATCAATCAATCATTCACAATGAGCCTTAAAGACAAGACGTGTGCTTGTGGGGCCCCCTCTGAAACAGTACCACACTACTTGTTACAACTTACATTGCCCTCTCCACACTGAGCCACGCAACACCCTTGCCTCCACTGTTGAACACCTTACTCAACAACACCTAACCACATCTGTCCTGCTCCAGGGTTCTCCAGCTCACAACTTTGACACAAACACAAAACTTACAGATGCACTCCACACGTCCATTGCCCAATCAAAAAGATTCTGTGCTTCTTCCAGCTGAGCCACACCAACCATTTATTTGTTGTTCAGTTATAAAATTGATTATTAAAATTGCAGGTGTGATTCATTAGATAATATTACTTGGGTATATATCTTGTTTTACTATTTATTGTTGTTCTTATGTCATATGTGCTGTATGTGTTAGGTGTGCACGCTATCAGCATAGTACTTGCTGCCTAGGGCACACTTTGTATTGTCATGTTACAATTTCTGAATAAATAAATAAATAAATAAATCATTCGCAAGCATACTTCCACAAGTCTGAAATTTCTGTTTTCTTGTTACAGATGGTTTGTGCAGCGGACGAACCCAAGATGCTTTGCCTGGTGCGAGACATGTGTACCGTGAACTACAGCCGCTCGCGCATCACGCTGAACCTCCCAGCGTCCACGACCATGTGTTCGCTGTACAACGAGGTGGCTCAGCACGCCAACTACGTCCCCGGGACATTCCTCCTGCTATGGGAAAGGGGAGGAAAGGACAGCGGAGACAATGTGGGTTGATTAATGTTATTCCTCTTTGGCACTTGTTTTTCTAATGAGGAAAAGCATAATTTTGATTTTGGTTATGTTTTTACAATACCATTTATACCCAGGGCTCGAAATACCACCTGCATATGCAGGTTAGTACAGGTAAAATTGGGGCTGTGCAGGTATTTCTGATGTCTACCTGCACCTAACCTGCATTGGTACATGTATGTGCTTATAGATAACTGTAGGTCTATGATGATTTTTATTTGCTGCATTGACTGTTACCACCTATAAAGTATAAAAGAAATAATGGCAAAGGTTTCTGAACAGTTTTTAGTACCGGTATGATCCATACTTCCTAAATTCTGAGTGGTGCAGGTGAAATTTGTCTGGTGCAGGTAATTTTTGATGTTACCTGCACCAGTGCAAGTATGCAGAAAAAGGTGTTTTGAGCCCTGGTATTGTTTCCAGGATATATAATTATTTTACATGTACCAAGCAAAACAGTATTTCGAAAGAATTTCCAATTGGTATTATAATTGGTATGTATGTAGTTTAACTTGTCTATTGTGCAAAACTTTACATTATTTGCTGCTTCATGCTTGAATAGGTTGATGTTCAAGAAGACAGTAAGGACACCCTGTTCCAGTTAGGCCTTCTCCCAGACAACAAGAGGAACCACTTTGTCATCAACGAGAAGGACGGACAAGCTCCACAGTCCACTATCCAGGTAAATGTCTATACAACCAGGGCTCCAGACTAAATTTTTGGTGTGTGATTTGCAAGAATTCTAGGAATTGTACAGGCATTTTGTCCACAGGAATGGAATGTCCACAGGCATGTGACCCACATCTATGCCCACATTCCTGGAAACCTTTGGGACCCTGCTCAGCTCCCTGCCGGGAATGCCCTACTTTCTGTGACCCCGGGGCTCGTTCACTATACACTTAGGGGAGGTATGCACTGTATCTGTATAGGTACCAAGTCTTCCTCAAAATCATGAAATGATGGCAGGGCTGCAGTGCCATGCAAACAATAACCCAAACAGCAACCACCGTCGCCATGGCAATGTATGTTTTCATTGCCAGTCTTGTTGACTTAGGCCACACTGATTTAATTTTATGGATGACATCCTCTGGGGACCACAAAACTAATGCGAGAGGGCGAAAAAAAAAAAATCCAGCAAAAAAAAAAAATGCTGCTTAACCACAGGAATACAAAGCCGGCATTGCGAATTGAAGCACAGGACACAGTGACTGCATCAAACAAACAAGTTTTTATTTGCAGGAGGTAGATGTAGATAGTCTTGTTCAGGTCACATCCTCCTTCACAGCTTCCTCCTTCGTTTTACGATCAGCCGCCCTTTTGCGGCATTGATGAGTCGGCAGTCTGTACTGAGTTCCAGCCGAGTTCCATGAAGCCTCGAAAGACATGATTTTTGTTTGTTTTGAGAACAGGCGAAAATCAATGCGCGCGCGGATGTCATCCATAAAATTAAGGCGGTGTGGCCTTAGGAGCACTGGTGTCCCAACCCAGAAATTTTGGGGCACACCAGCAAAAATCTAGGTGCACCACTATGAAGGTAGATCATCGTATCGAACATTTATTTGCAGGACATTGCACGAAAGCTTTTTTTTTGTACATAGAAACGTGCAGAGTGGAAGTATCATGCGTCGGTGAAGGTTAGACATCCAGGTAATAAGACATGCCAAAAACAGTTACTCAAGCAACTGGATATGATTTTGGAAACGGTCAGACGTTTCAGGTAGCATCCACTACCTTTCGTCAGTGACTGACTGAAGAGAAAACGACTTCAGCAGGTTTATGAGCACGAACTGTTGATTGATATGCAAATTATGATATGGAAGTATCATGATCAGAGAGCAAGAAAGCAAATATGCAGTCAGGATATGACTGTTAAGTTTTATAGTCCATGATATAGACATTATAGTGCATGCACGTTTTGTTGGCAGCACTTGGAGCTCCTATGAAAAATTTCTAGATGTACGACTTTTGGGAGCATAAATTGCTCCTAAAATAAGAGAAATCTGAAGGGCTGAGAACACTTCTTTTTTGCTTGTACAACCACAACTATTTTTAAACCACCTTGCTATTTTAAAAAATTGACATGGTAGATTGGCAATGTCATAAAAAGTTAAAGTGGTATGTATCTTTAGCTACAGGTCTTGTACTGTAAATCCTGGAACTTTTGCTGTGGTTTTATTTCATGGTAGGAGGGAAAGGGAGGTTTTGAAGTGTTTAAATTTGCAGTAACTTTTGAAACAATTCTGTAGTATAGTAGTTATACAAGGAAGACATATTTGTAGTGTCATGAATTCGCAGTTGAAACATCACTGTGAAAACTGAAAATAAAAAACACATGAAAGTTTCACAATTTACAGTGTTTGAAAGCCTATAACCGCCTTGCTATTTTTAGACTGTAGCTTTATAATGTCATAAAAATCTGAAGTGGTATGTATTTTCAACTACAGATCTTGTAATATGTGTGCAACACAATTCTTCTGTGACTAGAGTATGAGGTAGTCCTTGGTGAATACAGGAAGAAAGGATTTTGAGTTTGAGTTTACATTGCCCTTATCTATGAAATTAGATCTGATAATACTAATATGGTATGGGTCAAAAGTGAAAGATTTTGTGTTTTGAAGCCACTGATTGAATGTAGTCGAAATTTGCTTCAATCTGAATATTTGTCTGCTCGAGTGATTTGTTTCTTTGCAACAGACAATGCACCTTTGGTATGCTTTGTGAATTGGATCACATTGCCTTGTACGGTGGGTTGCATGCAGATATCTAGCCAGCACCCGTTTTTCCATAAATTGTCGAAGAACTTTGCAGCGCCTGACGGAAAAATTTTGAAACCAATCCATCAACCTTGACAGACAAAATCAACAAAAATCTTGGGTTAAAATATAAAAACAACCGAAGGACCACCGACAACCACTCATTTCGAGCTGGCTAGAGCCCTGGTGGGTTGAGTGAATTAAAATGGTATACCGCTTTCTTTTCCCACTTTTGCTTTTGCTTATGTATACACAAAGATGCTTTGTATGTAACTACAGTATTTAATTTAAGAAAAACAACTCAATGGTCACCTTGTACAACAAGACCCGAAGGCCACTCCTAGGTAAGGTTACACTTACAGGTTACATGTAGAACAGCATCTCTTCTCCCTAAAACAGAAACATCATGATTGAGACAAGCTCGACTCACTGAGAGTGAGGACTGATGGCCAAATCTAAGATGCTGAGGTTCAAAGGTATAAACAGTACTGTAATAGTTTGACTGATGTCTTGTTGTGCCTACTACAGGAGGATGAGGACACAGTTGGAGATGCCCTGGCCATCAGTGAGAGCCAGGCCACAGGTAGTACAGACAGCACCAGTGTGTACGGTCCTGTCTACGGCCCCTCTCCCAACCCCAGTACTGACTACAGCACATACAGCTATGCCTCAGCACTCATCAAGTCTGACACTGGTAAGGATAAACAATAAACAAATAAAGGCTCAAACAAATAGACTGTTTGGTTCATGGTATATGTAGTTACTTCCTGGTACGGAAGTATAGTTTTGGGAGCACGTCAGCAGAACGTAGTGTACCTGCGCGAAACCCGTAATGTATTGTGCATAGCACTTTGGCAGAACGTCTCATATAAGGTTGTACTAAGGTTGACAGCCTGTCTGTAATTTTTAGATGTTGTATAGGAAAAGATATCGTCTGCAACAGGCAAAATTTTGATGCAACCTTGACCAAACATCCAATGAAAAACGTGAAAAATCAGGGTTATGCGCAGGCACAGTACGTTTTGCCGACGTGCTGGTTCATTGTATTGTTACTTAACCAGGTACGGAAGTATTGTTTTGGGTGGGTTTGTGTGTGTGTGTGTCCAGACAGCATGTGAGTGAGGAGAATACATGTATTGACAGAAAAAATGACAGGTCAAAAGGTCAGACACACAAAAAATGGGGTGAGCTTGAGATAGGTTGACATGTGGGTGGGGGAAGATTGATTGACAGGCAGAATGACAGGTCAAAAGGTCAGACAGGAAATGCCGTGAACTTGAGATAGGTTGACAGCATGTGGGTGGGGGAAGATTGATAGGCAGAATGACAGGTCAAAAGGTCAGATACAGGAAATAGGATGAACTTGAGAGTAGGTTGACAGCATGTGGGTGGAGGGAAGATTGACAGGCAGAACAACAGGTCAAAAGGTCAGACACAGGGTGAACCTAACTTGTAAAATCACTAATTTCTTGTTTGTTTGTTTGTTTGTTTGTTTGTTTGTTTTTCTGCAGGTTATGTTGGATTGGTGAATCAGGCCATGACTTGTTACCTGAACAGTCTGCTCCAGACACTATACATGACCCCAGAGTTCAGGAATGCTGTGTACAAGTAAGTAGTAGTGTAGAACAGATCTGAAAATTCTCACATTGTCATATATAGATGTACATGTATAGCAAAGCACAGTAAGACAGGTATAGCAATTTTACTTCCCAATTTTACCTAGTTTGTGATCGACCAATCCTGACTGCCAATCTCAATTAGCTATTTAACCAATGGTAACATGGCAATTAGCAGGTCAACCAATGAGGGAGTGTGGCTGCATTTTTGTCAAATATGTGCATTTTGTATGGCTATAGGATCAGCCTATGAAGCAACCAGATTTTTTGGCAACACCTCAGGGGTGGAGGCACTACATATCAATGGATGCAAAATCTATCCAGTTGCTTGAATAACTGTTACTTTGTTCCAGGTGGGAGTTTGATGGTTCAGAGGAGGAGGAGGCTCGCAGCATCCCCTCCCAGCTGCAGAAGCTGTTCATCCAGCTGCAGACCAGCAAGAAGAGAGCTGTGGAGACGACGGACATCACCAGAAGCTTCGGATGGGACAGCAGTGATGGTGAGGGATAGTCTCACAGCTCTGTTACTGTTCCCAGACAAAATTAGTTTTTTTTCAGGGAGTTTCTCTTTTGGGCAGTTTCGCTTGCAACAGTTTGTTCAGGGATTATCTCATATGATCATAGTTGTTGTTTTGCTGATAAAAGGATTTTATAGGGATAGTCTCATATTTCTGATGCTGTTTCCAGACAAAGTCTGTTTTGTTAAGAAAGTTTCAGTTTTGGGACTGTTTGGCTCACTTTCAACAGTTCAGTTTGTTCAGGGTTGATCTCATATGTTCATAGATGTCATTATTTTTTTTAATTGAAGGATCTTATAGGGATAGTCTCAAAGTTCTGTTGATGTTTCCAGTCAAAATCAGTTTTATTAAGGGCCCCAGGGAGTTCAATTTTGGGACCGTTTTGCTTGCAATAGTTCATTCATGAGATGATCTCAAATGTTCATAATTTTTTTTAATAGAAAAGGATTTTGTAGGGACAGTCTCAGGTCTGTTGCTGTTCCCAGACAAAGTATTTTTTTTGCCTTTCAACAGCCTGGCAGCAGCACGATGTTCAGGAGCTGTGCAGAGTCATGTTTGATGCTCTGGAGACCAAGTGGAAAAACACAGACCAGGTCAGTAGTTCCAACAGTCTCTTTTACAGCATTCACATACTCACCTGTTCTGCAGTTTTTATGAAAGTCACTAGGAGGCGTTCATGTCATGTTGGATTCTTCTTGCCCTTCAGAAAAAAACTCATCAATGAGCTGTATGTACCAGGGCAGGCCACTAGCATTCACACTTACTTTTTCTGCAGTTTTTATAAATGTCACTAGGAGGTGCTCACGTCATGTTGGATTCTTCTTGCCCCACAGAAAAACCTCATCAACGAGCTGTACCAGGGCAGGCTGAAGGACTACGTACGCTGCCTGGAGTGTGGGAGCGAGAGCGCGCGTATGGACGCCTTCCTGGACATACCGCTCACCGTACGACCGTTTGGCGCGACGCACGCCTACGGCAATGTGGTATGTACCAGTCCTGTTTATTAGAACCATAGAATAAGACCATTCTTTTATTTTTTTATTCAAATAGATTTCCGAGCATTGGGCAGCAAGCACATTCTTGCTTATATAGCCCTCTGCTCAACAAGAGACATACAAAATACAGAGTAAAACAAATACAGAATATACAACGAACATAAAACGAAAGAGGAATAAGACCATTCATTACTATTACTCATTGCTAATATTTGTTATGACCATCTATTGATGTGATATTCTTTCTGGTTCTAGCAAGAAGCCTTGGAAGCTTTTGTACAGCCCGAGACGTTGGATGGAAGTAACCAGTACTTCTGTGAGAAGTGCAACAAGAAATGTGATGCCCACAAGGTGTGCTGTCGTCTATAGTTCTTGCCTATTGTTTTATTATTACAAAATTAATGTAGATTCATTTTGAATTTTCAGACTTGAAAGTAATATTATGTAAGATTTTCACTATTTTAAACATCATTGTTTTACACATTTTGTTGCGCTATAAGGTCGTTGCGCTGCAAGAATGTGTTTTAAAACTGCCAACTCCTCGGCGCTAGCGTGGATCGCGGCCATGTTTGTTGTCAATGTTTGTTTACATTCTTTTTAGGAGCCTCCTAAAAATACAACGGGCCTGGCGCAACTTATTCTTGCACTGAGTCGCCGGAAAAGCGAAATAGCGATGCTAAAATGTTGAAAGTTATTGAAAATGACAATCTAGATGAGAAAATTTAAATTATTTATACAGCTTTGGCACAAAAATCTTACATAATATTGCTTTAAAGATCTGTTTGATGTAAAGCGTTGTGATGTTGTTGTTTTTTTTGTTAGGGTTTGAAGTTTGTGAAGTTCCCGTACTTACTGACCATGCAGCTGAAGAGGTTTGACTTCGACTATAACACCATGCAGAGGATCAAGCTCAACGACAAGTAAGTTAAAAAATAAAGTTCCTCATTCCACAATACATATAGGTGACAAGGTGGTCTTGTGTTAAGGGTTGTTGACTTAGAATCTAAAGGTTGTGGGTTCGAATCTCTGGCAGGCCCTAATGTTGTGCAGTTGGGAAAGGCTAAGTCCTTGTATTTTTTTTCATTTACCAACACCTACAGAGAGAGAGAATGCATTTTATATTTCTAAGTGATAAATTTGTTGTTTTTCTCTTCAGGATGACATTCCCAGAAATCCTGAACCTGAACAGCTTCATCACTGATGAGACAGGAACAATACAGGTAAGAAGGTTTTGTCTTAAAAGTACCAAATTTAGATTATATCTAATTTGCATGTTTGGTACACTTTTAGTCTAATTTGCATTTTTGGGACACTTCATGTGTACATAATTCCACATACAGGTGACACTGACCCAGTGACAAACAACATACCCCTCAGAGTGAAACCGATGTAGAAGACGCTTTGTCTGTATCAGGCTGATATGATTTATGTCTAATTTGCATTTTCAGTACACTGTTCTAATTTGCATTTTCGGTAACTTTTGATATAATTTGCATTTTTGGTACTTTTACAACATGCCCCCACAACCCATTTTAGGTACATAATTCTATACATACAGCTGATACTGACCTTGTGATGAACCATTTTCCCCTTAGAGTAAAACAGACGTAGAAGACGCCTTGTCTGCGTCGGGCAGTAGCGCCGAGGATGACGCCAGCCTGAGGAACCATACCGGGGAGGCCCAGGACGACATGGTAGACGAAGGGATCGACATTGAACAGAACACCGCTGTTATCAACGACAGGAACAAGAAGGAACAGCAAGCCAAGGTTTGTTGTTTTAATGTGCTTAACACTTGCGTCACTGTTACCTCCGTGAATGGAGGTATTGTTTTTTGTTTGCTTGTGTTTCCTCTATTCCATAAATTCACTCTTTTGAAAACAGTTCACTTTTTTATAAGCATGTACTGTTTTATACTTGAGTCTATGGGTGCCGCCATGTTGGTTTGTGATGTCATAGGTCGGCCATCTTGTATATGTTAATGTTGTCTGTTCCTACAGGGTCCGTACATGTATGAACTGTTTTCCATCATGATCCACTCGGGCAGTGCAGCTGGGGGGCACTACTATGCATACATCAAGTAAGTTTGACTTTAGTATTTTATAATATAATATTCTATCTTTCCCAAATTCTAGTTTCAAAGGTCTCGCAAAACCTCCCTTTTGCTACTTAGTGAGATGAGCTCCCGCGTAACATGAGTTATTTTCGATAGGTCCTTCCGCGATGGCCAGTGGTACAGTTTCAACGACCAGCACGTCACCAAGATCACGTACGACGACATTCGCAAGACCTACGGCGGAAGCGGCTCGCACAGAGGCTACTACTCCGGGGCCTTTGCCAGGTAAGTGCAATTAGTACAATTATACGCTTTTGAGTGACATTGGTGTATACCTCTGTGTGTCTGACAAATTATTACAGTAGCTCATGGAGGTATTGTTATTGGTGTGCCTGTTTGTCTGTGTTTCCGGATATTTTGGCTAGCAATAACTTAAGGAGTTGTAGATGGATTGTGATGATATGTGGGTCAGTCTTGGGAAGACAAAACAAGGTTCATTTTGGGCTTTCTAGCAGCTTCCCTAGGTACTGCAGCAGAACTTCCAGTTTTTGTATCTTCTGTTGTAAACAATAATTACTGATGACCTGTAGAGGAGACCTTCAGTGGACATAAATTATGTTAATTAGTACCTTATTGCATGATAAATGACAAGGCATATACAAAAACTCAATTTCAGGAAGGGTTGAGGTCTTTGAACTCTTGTTTTTATTTTGTCTCCACAGTTCCACCAATGCCTACATGCTCATGTACAGGCAGATAGAGACTAAGAGAAACACTTGTAAGTATTGACTTGATTACTGTAGATCTTGAAACTTTCGCAGCGGTTTTATTGTCGCTGTGACTTCTCCACTGTGAATTCATGACACTGCAAATATTGTATGACAACCGTACTACAAAATTGTTTCATCCTCAAATTTAAAACACAGTGAAAACCTTCTTTTCTCGTCTACTGTGAAATAAAACAACCTCGAAAGTTAATGAATTTACAGTACTTTTAACTGTTGCAACTATTGTATACTTGACTTCGCTTTAATGGATGTTTTATGGCAACCTTTCTGTATAGATAAGATATTTAAAATTGCTTTTAACAAACATTTGGAATCTCAAATCTCTGTCTTGTTTAGTGCCCATTGAACTTCCCGAACTGCCAGATCACATCAAGAATCTAGTGCACAAACTGCACGACAGAGAAGAATATGAAAGAAGACAGAGGGAGATGGACAAGGCCATGTGCAAGGTTAGAGCACCTCTTATTTAGAATTCTCTCCAAATTCAAGGTCAAATAACTGTGTTTTAAACAATTCTATTAAAAAAATAATCTATAGCCCAGCCTTCCGCTGTGGAAACATAGAGATACAAAGTAAAAATGCAAATTTGTGCTGGACTTGCAGCTGCTCTCTCATTGGTCAAAAAGCTATTTGCCTCTTTCTCATTGGTCGAACTGCTAATTGTGATTGACAGGATTGTTCTGTTTTGATCTGACTCCTTCTTGTCTGTGTGATGTTTAAAGTGGTTCCACTTGAACCAATTAGCAGATCAACCAATGATAGTGTAGCAATTTGCGTTTTGACCAATGAGAGAGTGGCTGCATGACCTTTCTGCACATTTTATGTTTTATTTTACGTTTCGATGTTTTGACGGGCAATGGGATAGGTCTATTGCCAGTAGTTACCTATTTCAGGCTTGGTAAAAAATGTATGTGCAAAACATGAATTACGAATCTAACTTATCATCCATATTTATCTTTTCTTGGACAGATCAAGCTTTTCTGTGTCCATCCTGAATCCAAGAAACTCCTGGAAGGAAGACTAGAGGTCCACAAGGACAAGACACTAGCAGAGGCTACAGAGATAGCCTGGAAGGTATGGACTGGTTTTACATTTTTACAACTTCTTCACATGCTTAGTATATATACTTTTTTTATACTTTTCCACTGTTCATTATTACTCGGTGATAGCAAAAAAAAGAAGATATGATTAGAAAACAAACTAGAAGTAGTTTTGATCAGCCTCATACATTTGTATGTTGCATTAATATAATTTTTGGCAACGTCTCAGGGAGGAGCCTAATGGTACAGTATTGTGTGCAATTCGCAAGAATTCTAGGAATCGTACAGGCATTTTGTCCACAGGAATGGAATGTCCACAGGCATGTGACCCACATCTATGCCCACATTCCTGGAAATTAAACCTTTGGGAAGACCTCAGCTCCCTCACTATACACTAAGGGGGGAGTGCACTGTATCTGTATAGGTACCAAGTCTCTCTCAAAATCATGAAATGATGGCAGGGCCGCAGTGCCATGCAAACAATAACCCTAACAGCAACCACCGTCGCCATGGCAATGTATGTTTTCATTGCCAGTCTTGTTTGTATTTAAATTTACTCTAAATCTTGAAATGTTCGCTGTGGTTTTACATGTATTTTTGCAGTTTTTGCCACAGCGAAAATATTAGTATTACAGAATTGTTTCAACCACAAACTTCAAACACAGTGAAAACCTCCTTTCCCGTGAAAATAAATGAACTTACGGTAATTTGTGTGTTGATTAATCCTTGCAAAAATATATCTCTATAGACGGTAGACCAAACATTATTCAAGAGTGTTGAGTTTTTCTGACACAATTTTAATGTTTGTGGATTGCAAAACATTGAACTTGTGCAGAGCTCGAAATACCCAGGTGCAATGTGCAAAATGCACGCGATTTTCAAGATTTGCACGTAAAAATATTTTGAATGTGCAATTTTGCACCTAGAAAATATCGATATATCATGTTTGCACTCCGTATCTCCAAGTTTCATACTGTGTCGGCATCGCGCTGGGCGCACGGCAGCCATATTGACATTATTGTTTTCCTAAATGAACATCCTGGGAACAAGCTCTGCTCTCGTCCTCGGGTAAAGTCATGTGACACGAAAGCATTACGTAGCCGATTTACCAAATTTGGCAAGACGTACGAAAACTTTTGCGCGACGCGGACGAAAAATAATTTTGCACGTAAATTTTTCAAATTGCACTCAAAATTTTTGCCTACGTGCAATTTTGCGCGTACCATAAAAAAAGTATTTCGAGCACTGTTGTGATTGACACATGTCAAATCTTTCCCTTAGATGTTCAACCTTGACCCGGTGATCGCGCTGGACCAGTGCCGGCTGGTGAAGTACGACGAGTTCCACGACACGTTGGAGCGCTCGTACGAAGGCGAGGAGGAGACCCCCATGGGCGTGCTGCTGGGCGGAGTCAAGTCCACCTACATATTTGACCTCCTGCTGGAAACCAGGAGAACTGATCAGAAGTTCCAGAAATACAAAACTGGAGGTAGGTTTTTGGCAACACCTTGGGGGGCGGAGCTGCTATGGCTCACAGTCTCATTTCCAAAGGTGTGAAGTGTTGTTTTTTAGTTGTCTGGTTGTGTGTATGTTTGTTCGACTTGCTGATGGAGACCAGAAGACCTGACCAGAAGTTCCAGAAATACAAAACTGGAGGTAGGTTTTTGGCAACGTCGCAGGGGTGGAGCTGCTATGGCTCACAGTCTCATTTCCAAAGGTGTGAAGTGTTGTTTTTTAGTTGTCTGGTTGTGTGTATGTTTGTTCGACTTGCTGATGGAAACCAGGAGACCTGACCAGAAGTTCCAGAAATACAAAACTGGAGGTAGGTTTTTGGCAACACCTACGGAGCGGAGCTGCTTTACCTTACTGATTCATTTGCAAAGGTGTGAAGTGTTGTTTTTTAGTTGTCTGGTTATGTGTGTTTGTTTGACTTGCTGATGGAAACCAGGAGACCTGACCAGAAGTTCCAGAAATACAAGACTGGAGGTAGGTTTTTGGCAACACCTTGGGGGTGGAGCTGCTATGGCTCACAGCTTCATTTCCAAAGGTGTGAAGTTTTGTTTTTTTAGTTGCCTGGTTGTGTGTGTGTTTGTTCGACTTGCTGCTGGAGACCAGAAGACCTGACCAGAAGTTCCAGAAATACAAAACTGGAGGTAGGTTTTTGGCAACACCTACGGAGTGGAGCTGCTTTACCTTACTAATTCATCTCAAAGGTGTGAAGTGTTGTTTTTTAGTTGTCTGGTTGTGTGTATGTTTGTTCGACTTGCTGATGGAAACCAGGAGACCTGACCAGAAGTTCCAGAAGTACAAGACTGGAGGTAGGTTTTTGGCAACACCTTGGGGACTGGAGGTAAGTTTTTGGCAACAGCACAGGGGTGGAGCTGCTATACCTTACAGCTTCATTTCCAAAGGTGTGAAGTGTTTTTTTTTTTTGTTACTTGTCTGGCTGTTTGTGTTTGTGTTTGATATCCCAGAGGGAGAAGTGCAGTTTCTATATCTTCTGCTAGAGGGAACAGTGCAGTACCTGTATGTTCTGCCAGAGGGGGTGACTATCTGCTATCTCTCACTGCCTTCTTTGTTGGTTTTATGTAAGGTACATAAAAGTAGTTGGCTGTAATTTAGGAAGTGTTGTAAGCTGCCATGTTCAGTGCTGTAAGCTGTACTGATGCACCCCCTGTCCCTTCCTGCAGGTACTACAGTGAAGGTCCATGTTGTAGACCTGGAGTCTGAAACTGTCTCCCCTCCCATCACTGTACGGGCTTACCTCAACCAGACTGTCAGTGAATTCAAGAACCAACTGGCACAGGTACATAGAAGGAATAAAATTATATGTGAGAAATGGTCTGATATTCTGTATATTTTAGATATTCTTGTGACTTACGCTTCAAAATTGAATAGACAAAGAAGTCCAAGGCAAGAAAAGGTAAAATGGTATCTGTAGACTGACAGGAAGGTCAAATTGGGGGTCAAAATGGTCTCCCTGAAGGCTGGGAGGAAGTGAGGTCACATTGGAGGTCAAAATGGCCTCCCGCAGGCTGGAAGTGACAGAAATATGCACAGAATCAGCAAGAAATTTACAACAATGAAGGAAAATTGTCAAAAAATTCACAATAAGAAAACAAGAAATTCATAAGTCATACATACATACATACATAAATACATGAAGGATGTGTGAAATCTTTGATTTCTTGTTTTCTCATCACATTAGGCCACAGGTCTGCCAGCAGCCAACATGAGGGTTGTGTTTGAGAGATATTATAATGAGCTCAGGCTGCTGACTGTTGCCAACAAGACTCTGAAGGCTGAAGGATTCATGAGGAGCAATAAGGTAAGTTTTTTCCACTTTCACTTCGAATTTCTTCAAGAAGGAATGTTTACTGTTTTTTGTTTGTTTGTTTTGCGTAACTGATAAACTAACTTTAGACGAAAAGTAGTGGATGCTACTTGAAACGTCTGACAGTTGTCAAATTCTAGCCAGTTGCTTGAGTAGTAATTTACTTGTGTAACTTTAGATATAACACACCAGTTCTGTACAGTAAGTACAAGTGTGTAAGACCGGATTGTAAGGTTTGAACCACTCACACTGGGATGGACCCCTACTATTTTCGATAAGTGTGGTGGGATCTTTAACATGCTTGAGATGTGGCTCTCCTCAAACACAGGACCTCTGGCTTTATGTCCTATCCGAGAGGACGTCCCTAACTAAAGCTAGGTGATCATTTTCACCCGAGTCAAGTGAGGAAATAGGTGTAAAGTGTCTTCCCCAAGGGCACAACATTGGGGCCTGCTAGGGATTCAAACACAGAACCTTCAGAATCTCAGCCCTGTGTTTTAAGAATGTGCCCAATTCTCCTGTAGGTGTTTGTAGAGTGCAGTTTAAGAATATGCCCTGTGATCCTGTAGGTGTTTGTAGAGTATAGTTTAAGAATGTGCCCTGTGTTGATGTAAGAATATGCCCTCCATTGATGAAAGAATATGCCCTGTGATCCTGTAGGTGTTTGTAGAGTATAGTTTAAGAATGTGCCCTGTGTTGATGTAAGAATATGCCCTCCATTGATGAAAGAATATGCCCTGTGATCCTGTGGGTGTTTGTAGAGTGTAGTTTAAGAATGTGCCCTGTGTTGATGTAAGAATATGCCCTCCATTGATGAAAGAATATGCCCTGTGATCCTGTAGGTGTTTGTAGAGTGTAGTTTAAGAATGTGCCCTGTGTTGATGTAAGAATGTGCCCTGTGTTCCTGTAGGTGTTTGTAGAGTGCAGTGAGTCCCAGGACAGTCTGCTGCCCTTACCCCAGTCTAAGATGTGGTACCTGCTGGACAGATACGCCAACACTATCAGGGTCTACATCACCCTTCCCTCGGAGTCAGGTAAGCAAAAATTTTTTTGGCTACACCTTGTGGGCGGCTCCTTATTTCTTTTGTAAGTCAGATTTTTGGCAGTAGACATTTTTACAGATGTTGCTTTGGATTTGTGTTTTTTTTTTACTTTTGGATACGAAAGTATTGTTTTGGGTAGACAGTAGGTTGACAGCATGTGGGTGGGGGAAGATTGACAGGCAGAATGACAGGAGGTCAAAGGTTTCAATCTGGCTGGGAATCATAAGGAATTAGAGGTCAACAAGGGGGAATTCAGGAAGCCGAGGATTGCATATGTCCCGGAAGTAGATGAAACTTCAAATTTCAAATTACACAGTTTTCGTTGTGCTCAGCTTAAGAATTGACATTCTGACGCTCACATTGTTGATTTACAGCGAAACTAAGAGAGCGAATGTCTGCGAGTAAGGAGACAGAGTTGGAAGACCTGATCGATACGGAAACGGAACACATGAGGCATTGTAGCACGCAGCCCGGCTCCGAGTCAGACCAGACTGTCGCGGCCCAGAACGGCTCGCAAACTTCGGACACCCCCGCCCCCCAGTGCAATATCGTAGATCCCAGTAAGTTGTCAGAAGAAGAAGAAGAAAGGACATGTACAGACGAGACGGATGCTGCTACTGGTCAAGATCCCGCTGACTCAAACAGAACAGACTGGAATAGTTCCGCGGGAGGACCGTGGAACAGCGACGGGTCCGGGAGCAACGGCGAAACTGAAACGGACAGTTGTTACAATTCTAACGGAGGGGATCACGACGAAGGCGGGGTATCGGGCGAGGAGGCGGAGACGGAAGTACCGCCGCCATTCCACAGGCAACCGTACTACTTCCACGCGGAATATTCCACAGTACCTGTTCCAGTAGGGGGGGACCCAGCTCAGGAAGGTATTGTGAAACGTATTTATAAACATTGTTATTTGTTTGTTTATTTTAATTAACCATACATGATTATCATTATAGTAGTGATGTAGGCGTAACAGGTGTAAATTTAAAACAAAGTGTACAGACAAATATATAATAGTTATTTCATATTCTGTATATTTAAGATATTTTTGTGGCTTATGCTTCAACCTTGAATAGACAAAGAAGTCCAAAGAAAAGCAAGACAAGGTAAAATGGTGTAACCACAGATTGACAGGAAGATCAAATTGGAGGTCAAAATGGTCTCCCCACAGGCTGGGAGGAAGAGTTCAAATTGGAGGTCAAAATGGTCTCCCTGCATGCTGGGAGGAAGTAATAGTGGAATATGCACATTCATCTTTAACATCTTACCCACAATGCATCATTCTGCACATGCCCACTTCAAACTATGAACTAGCTTATTGTGGCTGTAGTGATGAGTTGCTTTTTTGTCCTTCCAGTTCTAATAGCACATTTAGACAAGAGGATTTCCCTGGGAGCACTGAAGAAAGAGCTGGAACCTTTCGTCGGCGTCACAGGAGAAAATTTCAAGGTAAAGACAATTCTTAAAAATGTTCTAGAGTTCTGTGTCAAAAGATTATGATGGTCAACTGATTTTTTGGCAACACCTTGGGAGTGGAGCTATTTATCCTCATTGTCAAGGAATAGTATCTGATATATTATCATGATATATGAATGTATGCACACTTCCATGTTTTTGTAAATTCTGTGTTCAAAGCTGTATTTTTGTCAAATGAGTGAATCGATTTTTGGCAATGCCTCAGGGAGGAGTTATTTATCCTTCATGGTGAAGGAAATGTATTTGATGTATTATATACATGTGTGAATTCTTACATGTTTCTCCAGGATCTGTGTTGAGAAATGTATATTTTTTAGTAGATGGATCCATTTTTGGCGATGCCTCTGGGGTGGAGTCATTTATCGAATGAAATGAATCTTTGTACATGTGTTCAAATGGTTCCAGGTGTACAGAAGTTACGCCAATAACCAGGAGTTCGAGAGCGTGCGGCTTAACGAGAACCTGTCCCAGTTCGGAGACGACTGCAAGGTGACCATCCGCCTGGGCAGGGCCTTGAGGAAAGGGGAGTACAGGGTCAAGATCTACCAGCTCATGGTCAATGATCCAGAGGTATGCAGTACACGTGTAAATTGCTAGGAGGCTCTCATTCACACTAGTTAAGGTCTCATACGCCAGTTTCGCTGTTCCATTGACTTACATGTTAAAATACGCCACGATTTGGCTGTGAATCCAATTAAAAAACAGTAACGTGAACGGTATTTTGCTTTCTGTAGCAAGCACACGTGTCGTTTAAACAATAAAAAATTTTTCCCCCAATTCTAACGGGATCTTTGATATTTACGTCATGTATAACTGCAATTACCCACGATCCGGAAGAGGCCCTCTCTCGGCTCACAATGGCCGACCGCAGTACTCAGGTAAAAAAAAGCCTCCACGTCCGCCAATCGCTCGAATGCAGAAACTTCCCTGCCTGATCCTGTCAGTAATAAACAAGCTTCCATCTCCAACTCTTTCAGATCAGGTCTGAGCGATAAAAGGGAATTTATGATGGACATAAACTCACGCTGTTCGGGCCAATTTCTTTTTTTTGACCGGACTCTTTTAGCCCCTACACGCGGAGTAATTGCGGAATGAGACCTTAGCCTTGTGTTCATACACACTTTTTCATTGTATGATCTCTGTACTGTTGATGTGTTCACTGTACATTTGGTTAGTATGCTAGGAACGATATTCTTAAGGCTTGTGTTTAGAAAAAAGACAAGTTCTAGTTATCATTCATATGAAGGAATTAATCATATTTTTATTGAGTTCTGCAGAAGATCATCCTTGTTTGCAAGCCTAAAGCCTGTGCTATGAATTCATTAATGTTTAAAGAGGTTTAATTTTGTGGTAGGAGGAAAAAAAAGGTTCTGCAGTGTACATTCACGGTTGAAACAATTGTGTAGAACAGTAATAATACATTGGAAAAGCATATTCGCAGTGTCACTGTGATGACCTTAAAAATAAAACCATGGCAAAAGTTTCAAGATTTACAGTAAATGCTTCTCAGAATAAATGTACCATTCCTTCATCTGCATGTTGTATTTATTTATTTATTTATTCAATTTTCAGACGGCTGGGTGGCCCGTTTAATTCTGACAAATTGATTTTCATTGGGGCACAGACTATAAAAACATTAAAATCATAAGTATGACAAAGAAAATAAACTTGTGACAAAAATTGTAACATAGATAACAGAGGATTGTGAGACATAAGTAACCTAAAATGTAGTCATAAACAAATACATGTGTTACATGAAAACATATAAGAAAGCCAAAGAAAATGACTCTGTGTTTGTGGATTTTTCTGCCAGCCCTGTAAGTTCCTGCTGGACTGGGTAGTGGCCAAAGGTATGACAGTCCTGCAGTCTAAGGAAGACATCCTGCCTCAGCTCAGAGATCAGTGTGGACTGGACATCCCTCTGGACAGGTCAGAAACTGACATCCCTACATTATGACAAAACATCTAGTATGTCTTTTGTTAAACTTAAAGCCTGAATGAATCATACTCCAAGCAGAATAAGCTAGTTTATAGTTCGAACTGAGCATGCCCGACATGATGCATTGTGGGTAATATGTCAAAGTAGAGTGGAACTCGCTGCCACCAAGTACAGTAGGGGCATTGTCACTAGGTAGTTTGAAACATTGTTTGGAGTTAGATGTTCAAAGGTTAGGTGTAACATGTCGTTCGGTGTAATGTAGCCAGCTGCCGCCGCGCCGTGTGCCTGCAAAGCTGGTGTGTTACGCTGAAGGGCGGTTATACCGGCTATACAGATACAGATACAGATTCAGAAAGTAAAAATGATGAAGGCCCCTGAGACATAATGAAAACATACGTTGACTGATATAAAGCATGTAAACCATGTTTTGTTTATGTATCAGGGCACTTGAACTTTGACATATTACCCACAATGCATCACACTTCGCATTTGCAGTTGGAACAGTGAATCCACTTATTGGTTCCCTCTTGATATGGATAATTTATGTAAACGTCATCAACTGAAATTTGAGTTCAAACTGATGGTTGTCATGGATTGCCATATGTCATGATTCCAATCAAAACTGTCCTGTTTTTGTTCCACGTGAGTTTCCACATTGACTCCCATACTGGCCTTTTCTTGGTTGTTCATTTTGTTGAAATGGTTTCTCCGAGTTAGAGGTCTATGTCCAGAAACTTTGCGTGAAAAGGTCTGTTCCTGCCCTGAACCCTTAAAGTTTGTGTCACACAGACTAACAATTGTCAGACTGCACAAGAAAATATAAGTTTTATTTCTAGCCATTCACTATGTTTGCAATGGGTATAGATCTTGGCAGGACAGTTGTTAAAAGACTGCATTTGTCTGCCAGGTGTCGTCTGCGGAAGAAGACGTGGAAGAACCCAGGTACCATCTTCCTGGACTGGCAGGTGTACGAAGACGACATTCCAGTCTTCAGTAACTGGGAAGTATTCCTGCAGGTGCTGGAAGGTGCGACCCTTTTCCCTATTTTCCTATACACTTACACATATTAAAACTTGCAGCATTATAATCTTAACCCTTGTCAACCTGCATTTCTTCAGAAAGTTGCAAGGGGTGCACTAACACTGACCGTCAGAGTAAGATTAAGCAGCAGTAGTTTGTTAGGCTAGACCATGTGAAGGTAAACATTATGCAGCATACAAAATACTAGGTTGCCCAGTTGCGCTATGCAACCATATTTTGCTTAGTGCAACCTATTTCTACACCCAGGTAGCCCAGTGCACTACCTAGATTTTGTGGTAAGGATGCCCCTTTCTTCTATTGGGAACTGTTTATTGAGAAGTTCCCAAAAGAAGAGCTAATCTTTTCAGGTAAAAGGGATCAACTCTGTGTCAGAAATGTATAAATGCACATTGCATTCTAACAAAGTTAATCATAACGTAGAAGAGTTTTTAGACTCGGGGCAACCTGGAGTTTTGATGGGCAACCTAGCTTTCATCCTAGGTTGCTACTGGGCAACCTGGCTCAAAAAAGTATATAATTTCTTACACTGCTTTATATTCTTTAAATTCTTGTTTCAACAATGAATGATGATCAAAGGCTAGCAGACACAAGATCAAGAGGTGATGGCTTCAATTCCTGGCTACGTGTTGGGAAAGGCACTTTACATGACTTTCCTTACTCCACCCAGGTGTAAACTGGGTACCTGACTTCATGAAGCATGTTGTAAGAGTTGTGTGTTGTGTTGTACAGAGCCTGAGGCCATGGTGTCCATGCAGCAGATTGCAGTGTTCGTGCGGAGATGGTTTCCCACGGAGTACAAACTGGGACCCTTCCAGGAAATCATCATAGAGGGCCAGAATGTGGAAGAACTCAAGGAAAAGGTCCGAAAAAATGGTTCATGTCTTTATCATTTTACCACTAGATCTTTAGCTGTATACAATGAATTACTTTTTATTCCTGTGTTAGGCTATGTCGGTTTGATTATAATGAAGAATGAAGAAGAATGAAGACCTTTATTGTACATTTGTGTTCTACAGAACTAAGTACAGGTCGCATGGGTACAGAACATGAACATAAACATATACATTACATACATATGAGCATATAAAAGAGTAAATAAATGTCTAATTACTATTCTTTATATAATATAATTCTATTATAATGGATGACGTCCTCTGGGAACCCCAAAACTGAGCTTACAAATAATGAAAAAAACGTTTGGCAAAAAAAGTTGTCTTCATTATAAAATATAAATAGTCAGGAAGGTTGAACAATTGACTAAACACACAGAGTATGGTGTACCGAACAATAGATTTTTCATTTTTGTTCTTTCACATCTTCTTCTTAGACTTGACTCTGGCATTCTACGACATTAGTATCTGTTTTCCGATTTTTTTTTTCAACTTACGGCACATATTTGCTCATTTTGCAGTTGCTTTGTGGAATTTACAGTATGATTGAAAATGTTTTTTGGGGAAACGAACAAAAATTGATGCATGTGCAGATGTCATCCATATAATCAAATCAACATGGCCTTATTAGTACTCAAAGATTTCAGCATTTCGAGAAGTACTGTGGGTTTATGTGACTTTCAAGCTCTCCCTGTTTCCTGTGTCTGACCTGTTGATCTGTCATTCTGCCTGTCAATCTTCCCCCCACCCACGTGCTGTCAACCTACTCTCAAGTTCACCCCCTTTTCCTGTGTCTGACCTTTTGACCTGTCATTCTGCCAGTCAACCCCCTACCCACGTGCTGTCAACCTACTCTGTCTGGACAAACAGGTACCCAAGCCTACAGCTCAGCCACCCAAAACAATTATACTTCCAGTACCCAGAAGAAGGAAAAAAAAACATTGCAAAGTTTTCATATGTAACAATTTCAAGTTGCATTTTTATATACATGTATGGTTAGTTGATGAGATGAAATTTATACTATCATTATAATAGCTCATATGATACATTTAGAATTTTCTTCACTTAAGGTTATTGTTATGAGTGTGTATAAAGGCTGACATATAAAAAGCTGTATTTATACCAGTTGTCGTAACTTTTAGAATGACTATGCTGAAAGCATGTCTACACCAAACTGTACCACTAACCATGCTTTCTTTTTCTACACAGATCGCAGAAGTTAGTGGCATCCCAGTGGAAAGAGTACAGTTTGCCAAGGTTTGTGTTCATTGCTACTTTCTTCTTGTCTTCTCGTCACAATGGTTGGTACATAGGATAATCCCTTGCGATCATTATCTCCCAGAAAGAAACGTCAAGTAGAAAAAAAATCCATTAAAAAAAATAAGGACATGGTTCACAAGCTTCAAATCTGTCTATAGGTTTAAACACTTTGGTCACCTGGGTGGCCTTCTTGAGCAGGTTTGACTGTACTGTGAATTTGTTTCGTGTTTTTTTTTGCTGGGGGAAGTACATTTTGTTGTATTCTGAGTTTGTGATTGAAACAGTTTTGTAGTATAGTACTAATTAGTAGCAATCCAATGGAAACACCTATTTACTATCATTGTTATGATTTCACAGTGGAGAGGTCACCTGTATTGAATATTTTTCTAGTCTTGACCTGATGCTGTTACCCCCTGTACAGGGCCGTGGTACATTCCTCTGTGATGTAGTTTTTTCTAGTCTTGACCTGATGCTGTTGTCCCCCATACAGGGCCGTGGTACATTCCTCTGTGATGTAGTTTTTTTCTAGTCTTGACCTGATGCTGTTGCCCCCCCCGTACAGGGCCGTGGTACATTCCTCTGTGATGTAGTTTTTTCTAGCCTTGACCGTATGCTGTTACCCCCCGTACAGGGCCGTGGTACATTCCTCTGTTATGTAGTTTTTTTCTAGTCTTGACCTGATGCTGTTGCCCCCCGTACAGGGCCGTGGTACATTCCTCTGTGATGTAGTTTTTTCTAGTCTTGACCTGATGCTGTTGCCCCCCGTACAGGGCCGTGGTACATTCCTCTGTGATGTAGTTTTTTCTAGTCTTGACCTGATGCTGTTGTCCCCCGTACAGGGCCGTGGTAGATTCCTCTGTGATGTAGTTTTTTCTAGTCTTGACCTGATGCTGTTGCCCCCCGTACAGGGCCGTGGTCATTCCTCTGTGATGTAGTTTTTTCTAGTCTTGACCTGATGCTGTTGTCCCCCATACAGGGCCGTGGTACATTCCTCTGTGATGTAGTTTTTTCTAGTCTTGACCTGATGCTGTTGCCCCCTGTACAGGGCCGTGGTACATTCCTCTGTGATGTAGTTTTTTCTAGTCTTGACCTGATGCTGTTACCCCCCGTACAGGGCCGTTGTACATTCCCATGTGATGTAGTTTTTTCTAGTCTTGACCTGATGCTGTTACCCTCCGTACAGGGCCGTGGTACATTCCCATGTGACGTCTCCCTGTTAGAGATCCACACAGACCTGGAGTGGGACCCGTCAGTCCAGGCCCTCAATACCTGGCCTCTCTACATCTGTGATGATGGGTCCGTTCTCTTCTACAGGTGAGACAAACACTACACACCTGTACAACTAGAAGTCAAAGATCTCATACCTCCGTGAAATATGTAGAGTTTGTGTGAATTTTTTGTTTCATTCATTTTTTTTTAAAACGTCTTGCTGATGCTGTTTATGCATTTTTCCACTGGCTCCCATAAGGCAACAGACATGCATGTACATGTAGCAGGACATTGAAGACAGGAAATGAGATAACCTTTTCTGGGACCTCTGACCTAACTTCCTGTCAGTGTCCTTGACATGTCTAGCATCTGGAAATAACTACAGAAACACAAGCAAACACACAAACAGACACAACAAAAACAAAACCTCCATATGAAGAGCTAAGAGCTAATACAACCTTGCTATGAAAGATAAAAAGCATGTGATATTAATGACTTAACCTTCAGCGTGCTAAGGTAGCCCTTTGTCACAAAATTTGTATTAGTTATGGGTGAGGCAGTAGAGAGAAGGTTAACAAGATATTGCTATGAATTAAAATGCATTTTAAGTGAATCTCAAAGTGCAGTATCAAATGCAGGGGTTTCTATGGTACATGTATGTGTATAGTGTGAGCATTTCCGATGTATTGTTTTCTATCCCTTCACTCTACGCAGAGATTCGGAGGAAACCTTGGCCGCGTTGAGCGACGACCAGCGCCGCGACCTACAGCGAAAGGAGAACACGAGGTTAAACAAGACGGGCAGCCGCATCTCGTACTCGCCGCGCAAGGAGCGGGCGCTGAAGATTTACACGGACAGCAGCCAACCCGCGGACAAACGGTCATGATAGCAGCTGAACGCAAAGAAAAGAATCGTTCCAGAATGACGTTGTAAAATTTGTACAGAGAAGCATGTGTGCTTTCGATATATTCCAAAGAAGAGAACAGATTATAAAGTACCTACTTAAGTTGTACACTAATGGTACGTAAGTATACTAAGTTGTTAAAGGCATCCAATGCAATTTCAGGGCAGCAACACAAAAAATATTCTGGATAAGCAAATCTGTCTGATATTGACATTTACTGCCATTTCTTAGAGCATTTTGGGTCATCATTTCAGACTTGAAGCATTTGAATTAGCCCAGAAACAAACTACGTGAGGAGTCCCTTTATTTTTTGGTACCACCAATAAACAGCTAGAACCAACCTACGATACAAAACATGCAATCGTTTTCCGTCAGCAACATCACATTTTTTGCCACCAGTATGCTATGAGATTATAGATAAGGATTTACATGTACTACATTAAAAAAATGACCAGAAATTGACATTGAAAATCCTGTTTTACTGTCCTGAAATTGCATTGATTGGGCGCCTTTAAACCAATCATTTGTTGTCATGACTCTTCCGATGCTTCCACGTGCACCTACGCTTGCTTCAGTAAAAATTAGGAAAGTACTCAAAATAGTACAAAATTTACACTTTTGACTGAAATCCACAGATTTGAAAGCTCTATTTGGCTAGCAAAGGTCCAGAACTTTGATCACAATGTTGACTATTATGCAAGGGTTGGAATATATTCTCACTAGTTGATACGCTAGAATTATAATAGTACATTCCTATTCGTACTACCATACGGTTTTGCCCAAGATAGACTTTAGGATTTCAACATTGCAAAGCCCTATCTTATATACCTTATGTCCATGTCACTGTATATTTACTTCAAAAAAATGTAAGGTATTAGCAAAAGTGCCCTTCTATTTGCAATTGGCATTGAGTTTGCCCCCTTGATTTTGTTGTTGCAATCTATACTGCTGCTTTGTTTAAAGACATTGTTCTTAATTCACAGGAATATAAGTGTTAAATGCAGCAGAAAATAACTGACTCGCTTGAAAAGTAAAGTCTCAATGTTACGTTTTTATAGTTTTCCTTTTAGTTTAAATATGTGTAAAAGTACTTAGGAACAAATTGCAGTCTAACGTAGCGTATAAATACATTGTACAGTGAGAGATTCACACCAAGCGAAGAAAAAAGTACGCAGAAAGTTTATGAAGTAAGTATTGTGCCACATTTACATAATATTTTTTCCAGCATTGCGTCTTATTGCAATGAGATATGATTATTAACAATATGGAAAAAATGTTACATATGTTACTTTGGATGGTTCTAGTATTGGTCACCTCTGGTCAGAAAAATAAACCTTCTTCGCAGATGTGAAGACCTCTGTTTTATTGTGTGGTTAGAAGCTATAATATAATAATATTAAAGGAGCATTATGTAACATTTTTGCACCAAAAGTTGAAATATTTTCATCGGGAAAAATGTGTGATTGTAATTTACTTGCAGTTTTCAACATACTTGTGCAATTATCTCACATTTCTGACATTTATGGTTGGCGCTAAAACAGCCCACACGAGGCGCACTCAGTTTGTGGCACCACCACAAACTACCAGAATGTAAACAAACATGACTAACAGCTGTGTTTCCAACTTTCAAAAACGCTCGTAAGGTGTCATATTTTGGCACCTCTACTTTCTGAATAGCACTTGTTTTCAATAGATTAGGGTTGATTCAACTTACTTTGTAAAGAAATGACCACCTAGGCCTCGTAAACGTTTCCCGGGCGTCCTAACAGACCTCGGCGGGCATGCACCTCTCCCAACACCGAAGAAATCCACGGAAGCTCACGATCAACTACTGTTGCCCGGCTATGATTAGTTGGTAGTTACGCTCAGAAAAGAACAAGAAATAGTTATGCCTTCAAGTACCAACCGAGACTTGGGGAACTTTGATATAAATGTTAATGTATTGTTTCCTGGTGTTTTAATGTGACAACTGTACCCAATTCAGGGGGTGGCAGTTGTGCTCCCCCCTGCCAATGTACACTTGGAGGAATGTAAATAAAGATATGTTTAACTAAAAAAAAAAGCAGAGTGGAAATAGATGTCTTCAAGTACAGAAGGGGGCATCATCACTAGATAGATTTAAACAACGCTTAAAGCTAGATGTGCAAAGGTTGGGTGTAACAGGTAGCGCGGTGTAATATAGCCAGCTAACCCCCACTGCGCCGCATACCTGTGACTGAGCTGGTGTGTTACGCCGAAGGGTGGTTATACCGGCTATACAGAAATATAATACAGATTGTGACCCAGGAAATCTACCGCTAACCTTGGATACATTGGTTTGCGGACGGGGGGAGGCTCTGAATTTGTGGCCGGGTCTTAACGCAAACTATGTGTCCGCTGCGGTCATCTAAGGACAAGGAAGGCTAGCTGTGCAGATCCTTAATGTCAAACTAATGCAAACAATCTGTCCACTGAGGTCATATAAGTACACGACCAAAGTCGAACTGCACAGATCTTTAGTGACGAAAACAACTTAAGATGGAAGAAAGCGGGGGTCAACAGACAGACCCACAGAAGTCTAAACCGTCTGCTGGCGTCCGTTTGAAAAGAGAGCTGACTCTGACATATGCGGTAGCGACCACCGTGAGCCTCATCGTCGGGTCTGGGATCTTCTTGTCGCCGAAGGGAGTCCTGCGATACACCGGCTCCGTGGGTCTGTCCCTCGTAGTGTGGAGTCTGAGCGGGGTGCTAGCTCTGCTCGGAGCTCTGTGCTATGTCGAGCTAGGCACCACCATTCCCAAGTCAGGCGGTACCTACACGTACCTACACGAAATCTTTGGACCATGGGTGGGTTTTATAGAGATATGGCAGAATTTCGCTATTGTAACTCCTTGCGGGACCGCTGTGGTGGCCGTCACTGTTGCGCAGTACGTGATGTACCCTTTCTTCGCTCCGTGCCCTGCACCGTACCTGGTCGTCCGGCTTATCGCGGCAGTTTGTTTAGGTATGTACTGGTGTTTACGTTTACTTACAGTGACAATGTACATACAATGTACAATTACAGTGACAATGTACATACAATGTACAATTAATTTAGAAATAGAAGGAGGAGGGCCATGCATAAGCCATTAGGGTTTCCCGCCCCCTCCTGCACATAGTGTTTGTCATATATAGGTTTAACCCTTTTTATTGTATTTCAAAGTTTGTGCGAACAAATAAACAAACATGTACAATGTACAGACCTGCAGCTGGCTCAAGTCTGTTGCAAAGTTCCAAAACTATTACTAGTAACTAAACGGTGTGCTAAGTTCAATTATCCATGGTGGCCATCAACGCGAAGACATCTGTTTTAGATTTCCAGTGTGCACGGAATCAATGTCTAAAAGTGCGCTTTGCTTTCTACAGTACTAGTATATTTCTTCAACTATTTTATGAAGCGAACGTTAACGAATTTATCGATTCATTATCAATGAAAGACTGTGTGCTTAATTTGCTATATCGCTGGACTAAGGGTGTGCGTATGAAATACCTAGATATAATAATTGTAATCGCGCATAGAAAAGGCTATTAACAACTGTGAAAGAGGTGCTAGTGTTGTCACGGAAATGAAAACAAACTTACAGTGGTTGTCACAGGAAGACAGCGGAAAGATGTCCAGACTATGTATGATGTACAAAATGAATAAATAAAATTGGTGAATGTGCCAACTACTAAGGAAGATGTTGAAGATGTGGCGTAACGTAAACATTTACGCTGTACACAAAATCAACGTCTAAAGTGCGCTTTGCCTTCTAGTCTAAATCGTTACATTCTATAAAAAAAGGCTTTGTTTTCGGGGGCTGTGGGAATAGCCTGGATGTCAGGCGTTTTCAGGGCAAGGGGGTATATGATTAACTTCCTCGCGGACATATTGGTCCTGGAGCCGAGGCCGTGGCAACAGCATGGTACCCAGGCTATTGTGGGTATGTCTGTCTATGTGTGTGTGGAAAGCATAACTCGAGAAGTTGTGGATAGATCTTTATAATGTTTCTTATGTTCGTAGACTGTTTGTTTGTTTGTTTGTTTGTTTATTTGTTCGCACAAACTTTGAAATACAATAAAAATGGTTAAATTTACATATGACAACACTATATGCAGGAGGGGGCGGGAAACCCTAATGGCTTATGCATGGCCCTCCTCCTTCCTATTGTGCCCCCTAGCTTTTTCTCAAGGTACTGCATTAAGACTGGACAGGCTATCGTCCCAACTTGTGGTTGGTAGAAAGAACTTCGGCTCGACAAGAACTGGCATAGAGTTGAGCTCCCTAGCAGATTCGTCTAGAACTGCAAAAGCTTTTTTTGTTGAAATAGGATAACGATCGTCATGATTTTTGGTATGTATGTAACTGAAGTAATGCTTTACATAATAAGATGAAAATTAACTTTGTTTTGTAAAATTAAGCTTGCTTTCTTGCAGCTATTTCATTGATATTCATTCTTGCAGCTCTGATAGGGTTTGTCAACTGCTACAGTGTCCGTATGGTGGCGCAACTGAACAACGTGTTGACGATTTTGAAGGTTTGGGCGCTAGGCATCATCATAGTCTTCGGTGGAATCCAGCTTGCTAAAGGTGGGAACAATTCTTTATCTGTTTGTACAACAGTATGTATGTATAATTTGGTATGGGTTTCTGAAGTCATCACTTCCAGGTTCGGAAGTATTGTTGTTTTGGGTGGCTGACTTTTGAATTTGAGTGATACACCACATACAGCACGGGGGGGGGGTTGAATTATTTTACTACAATACCTAAAAATACAGACACAAAGAAGAAAACCCGGATCATCTGGACCGCAATAACTTATATAATTATATACCGAAAATCAAAGAAATCCGCCAAACCCACCGTGAGTTACAGCTGCGAACAAACAAACACGACCGACAACAGTACCTTGCCGCGGAAGGATATCTCCTTCCCCAAAGGTAAAAAACAACAGCTAAGGAAATGTGATCCATTGTTATTCTATATTCATAGGACACACCATTAACTTAGAGCCAGCCAACGCGTTTGACGGAACGACCACTTCCATTGGTGATGCTATGGTGTCCTTCTATTCCGCACTTTGGGCGTACCACGGATGGTAGGTTTTGCTCCGATTCTTCTTCTTCTGTTTTAATAAGGTCAATGACCTGTACCATGTTACCAGACGACTGTCGCCATGGTAACTGGTGCTGTAGCAGACATTTATACACTGCTGCGTTGGATCACATTATACGTAGCAAGTGGCAGGACAGGCCTGGTCACCATATATATGAATGTGTTTATATTTTATATATTTAAGTAAGACTTTAACACAACAGTAGTTTTGGGGGATATAGACCATGTAATTATAAGGGAAGCTATGTGTTTGCTTTACAAATGTTAGTAGTTAGTCAACACCCCATTTTGTTTGTTACTCCGTGAAGGAGGTCAGGACCTCCGGACGGAGTGTTGTAATCGGCTGATTTTTCATGTTCGCAGTCAAAACACTGGGTTCTCTTTGTGTAATCGGCACGCAATTTTATACGCCGTCTGCGGGCATGCCCGTGTTGATGCACGAATGTGTATTTTTGCCGTTGCTGCTTTCGCGGTCAATGTAATATTGCAAACGCACCCCTACAATTACGAGGCGAATTGGAATGGTCCAGAAAAACGCGTTGTTTGGAATAGCAGTGGAGGGGGTGGAACTTCATGCAGATACGGGGTGGTTTTTATAAGTGGTTCCAGATGTTTTTGCCCATGGTTAAGAGATGCCAAGTTTTTTGGAAGATGTTCGCAGCCAAAACGCATTCTTCCGTACGTCGCATTTCTGTGTAATTTCGCATGTGGTGTTGCATTATGTCCGGGATGATGCACGTCTTTTTATTTTTACCGTAACTGTTTTGATATTGGAGTAAATGGTTATTTTCGAAACATCCCCATGTCGTTGAAATGTTGTCGTCCGTTTATGTCACCGGTAGTAAGTCGGGGCGGGGCTGATGGGGACGGATATGTGGGGTGGTCAGAGGTCAACATTAGGAAAAATTTAATGTTAATACCGATGACCGAGTCCAAAAAACTGAAACGTGAAAATCGGATGATTGGACCTGATGTACATTTCTGTAGATTGTACACAGAATACACACATCTTTAGATAATCTGGCCATGGCAGGTATACTAGATTAGCGTACATCTATGTTTATGCGTTCAAAACAAGAAAAGTAATCGTTTCCCGGTATTATTCTCTCGAAACACGGCGCTGAATATAGGAAGAAGTAGCCTGTGTTACGCAATGCTTTCGGCCGGATTGATGTGCAACTGTTACTAATTGCAGGGTCTGGGCTCACGGGCCAGTCGCGGTGTATGGCCAGTCGCGCTAATATGCGAGTGTTCCCTGTAGACAGTCCTGGAGTTACGTTGACTTGAGCGGTACCCGTTTTTCCGTGTTTGCAGCTAAAACCCACGGTCCCCTTTGTTCAATCGGCATGCAATTTTATACGTCGTCTGCAGGCATGCCAGTGCCAATACCACCTCTCAATCTGCAAATTATAAAATTTCACGGAGAATTGTCGCCTATGGCGTCTTGTTTTCTTTGTTTTTACTTTAGGCAAGGCCTTAATGCTATGGTAGAGGAGCTGAAAAACCCAACGAGGTAAGCATTGTACATTCAGTTCAAGATTATTACAGGTAATCTAAGCTTCTCACTAATAAAATCAAATGATATTATACAATTTCAAGCTGAAGGGAAAAAGGAGCAGCTCCAGTTCTAATTGTCAAAGTGTAGGCTCCAGTTCTAATTTCATAAAGGTGATAGTTAGTAAACTGGATCTTTTTTACTCATTGATTTTATTTATCAGGAACCTCGTCTTGAACACAGCGATATCGCTGCCGCTGGTGACCGTTATTTACGTGCTGACGAACATCGCGTACTTCACTGCCATGACTCCAGCTGAGCTGCTCGCATCTGATGCAGTCGCGGTGGTAAGTATACAAATACGTGTAGGGCATGCTCTACTTTATTCTTTCTTGAACACATTCATATTTATGGTGACCAGCCCTGTCCTGCCACTTGCTATATACAATGCGGTCCAACACCACAGCGTGTGGATGTCTGCTAGAATTCTATACAAATAACCACAAAAAGGAGTCAAAATCTCACCTCAATGACTACAAGTCAATGAAAACTCACATTGATAGAATAGACCACTCCTTTAGTGTCTACAAGCCCATTACCATACACCTCTTTAAACTTTAAATGCCCACAAACAGGATAATCTTGTAACCTTTTCACTCCAGTCTCCAAGAGTCAACCTGGTCACAACACTGAAAGAGAGTTTTACTAGGCAAACATTGATTTTAGCAAAGGCTTCCATAAAATTAGCCCTACATATAGTCAAACTCGTAAGCTTGTTCATATTGGACGAAATATAATGCCCTGCAAAAGAATATAAAAACTAGAAAGGTAACATTTGCAAAGCAAATGCATAATGTTTACCTTCACATGGTCTAGCCTAACCAATTACTGCTCTTTTCCTTTTTACTCAACCCCATTTATATTCTTACTTAAACACATTTACAGACCAACTCTGCCCTGCTACTTGCTACATAATGTAAACCAACACCACAGGGTGTCTGATACAGCATCAGTTACCATGGTGACAGTCGTTTGGTCCAGGTCGTTGACCTTATTTGTTTAGACAAGAAGAAGAAGAAACATAGCAAAAACAATATGTTTTCCTTCTGCAAAGGTAAACCAAGAAGGTTATAAAATAACTAAGTAGCCTAAAGTGACTACTCAAGTATTCCAACTGTAAATATTCCAAACGCAAATGTAAATATTTACGACTATTATATATTGCTGCCTGCTTCTTTTTTTTTTCCGTCAGACGTTCGCCAACCGTCTCCTTGGTGTCATGAGTTGGATCATACCAGTGGCCGTGGCAGTCTCCACGTTTGCAACTCTTCTATCTGCCATTATGGTGTCTACAAGGTAAAAGTAAATGGCATTTGTACTATATTAAAGGCCACAGCAATTATCTTAAATTTTACGAATAAACAGAGCACTGGTCTGTAAGGCTATACTATGTGAAGGTAAACATTATGCATTTGCTTTGCAAATGTCACCTTTCTAGTATTCCACTTGTTGTATTACATACATTACATGCGAGAAAAATTGTTACTTTCCGTCATTCTTCCACAGACCCTTGATGGTGGCTGGAAGAGAAGGGACTCTACCAAGAATCCTGTCAATGATTCAAATCAACCAGCTTACACCTGTCCCTGCTGTCATCACATGGGTGCGAAAAACTTTGCCATTTGTTTCCACATCCATAAATCACTTAAAGTGCATACGACACCAAAATACAACATTTTCTTATCATCTGCAACAAAAACAGTGTAACTCAATGAACAGAAATTTACACAAACACACGTTGGATGGTATTGAACATCGAGCCATTGAGAAACATACTTCCAGCTCAGGCCAGCTCTTGTTTCATGACGCCAGGTATCCAATTAAACGTTAGCTATCCCCCTGGTAAACAGAGAACATGGCAGCCGATTCGGAACAGTGAACAGTGAACATGGCAGCTGATTCGGAACCTGGTGAAAAACATTAATTTGAAAAGCAAACTGTGCTTACTTGTCGTATTACTAGATAGCAAACATAATTTCTTTGCATGCTTCACACGATCCACGAATAAAAACACTAATGCCGTAGTACACGTCACAAAGGAAGAACAAAACTAGAATATGCCGGGACCACGTCGGCATTCGGCCGAGGTACACTGGGAGGGGGGCACCAGCAAGCAGGTCGTTGACCTCTGACATTGATAACATGCTACCTTGCGTGTTTTCATCAAACAACAATGAATGTAGTTTAGGCGAATCATTCTCGGGCACGGTTTAGAATACCTTAGAAGGAACGTGTGGCACGTGGACCAGATGTGAGGAATGTGGTTTACCCGAATCACGCTCAAAGCGATTTCGTTTGAACGTGGCCTTAGAAGGAACATATGGCACATGGACCAGATGTGAGGAATGCGATTTACCGGAATCGCGGTTCATGCGTTTTCGTCTGAACAGGGCTATGATTTATTATAAACGTAAAGGGTTTAAAACCAAGCTGCCAGATTCTTACGTTGAGCAAATACGAAAAGAGGTGAAAACAAATCTACAGCCGATGTCACCACGTTCATGACACTATTTTCTGCAACTCCACAAATTCTGCAGGTTTTCTTAGGTCTGTTGATGCTGATACCAGCTGACGTGTACCATTTGCTAAGCCTGCTGGGGTTCGCTAGTTGGCTCAGCTATGCCGCAGCAGTTGGCGGTCTACTGTGGTGGAGGTACAAGAAACCGGATTTACCAAGACCTATCAAGGTAATTATAATTTTTATCTCCATGAAAAATGGAGATATTGTTTTGGGTCTGTCTGTCTGTGTGTGTGTGTGTCTGTGTGTGTGTCTGTGTGTGTGTCTGTGTGTGTGTCTGTGTGTGTGTGTTTCCGCCATCTACTAGTGAGCATAACTTAAGAACGCCTTTATGGATGGTGATGATATTTGGTATGTAGGTACGTCTTAGGAAGACAAAGGTCAAGGTCAAATCTGGGCCTCCTGGTGGCTGACCTTGGTACTGCAGCAGAACTTCCGGTTTTTGTATCTTTTGTCCTGAACATGCTATGGTCTTGATTTTTTGGTGGCAGATAGCTTTTCCTGTCAGGAATAAGTGGTGTGGGTTTTGTCCCCCTAGCAGCTTGTGCTGGAACTGCAGGGTGGGTTTCGGAGAAATCTTTAAGAGCAGATAAGTCCAGAAAGGAGCAACGTATTATCATGATTTTTGGTATGTAGGTGTCTTACACAGAGATGTACATAATTAGATGCAAATTATGCAAACAAGGGCTTAATTTGCATAATTAATGAGAAAATTCTGTAATTCCAGTGTTTTACATTATAGGACTTACATACATGTAATGTGTATAATCTATCGCAGGTAGAATATCAACAGATACCAATTATGCAAATATGGACCTCATTTGCATAATCAATATGAAAATTAATTCCTTAGTGGTAAATGATGGCAATTTCATACTTGTGACATGTGTAAGTTAGTTCAAAATTTACAACACCATGCATATATTATGTTAATGTATAGGTCATTTGCATAATTTATGATAACATGTTGAAATGAAACATTGCCAAAGGATCGGACTTTCACATCAAATATATGTTATTTGTGTTGAGAAAACCATATTTCATGGAGATATGAGGTCTCCGAATTCTTGTTTGCCATGAGGCCTATGGCATTGTGCCCGGAATCACCATGGTGGATGGGTCACAAGAAGTTGCGCAATGTCTAACCGCACGTTACGCAATACCAAGCCAGGTATTGAAATTAACATCATAATGCCCGGAATCACCATGGTGGATGGTGGATGGGTTGCAAGAAGTTGCGCAATGTCTAACCGCACGTTACGCAATACCAAGCTAATGTTATAAGCAAAGTGCATCTAAATTCACTCTTTTTAGCATTGCTACAATTCGAGCAAGGTGAGCAAGTCATTAATAATATAGTGCACACCCATGCCAGCCAACCAGCTATTCCCATTTTGGCCTATGGCCAGCTTTTTTTAAAAGCTTTCTTGTTTGTATCGTTGGAATAGCCCAATAGACAAATTTCTTTCTTTCTTTACATTCCATCAGAGGTTGCTCGTTCAAACCCAGGCTATGACATGCCATTTCATTCATTATATTTCAAGAAATCGCATCTCTTAAAGTATGCGTAAAGATTTTGTTTCAGCTCTTCACTTCAGCGGGAAATTGAACCTTTACGCGTGATTTACGGTATGCTTAAAGATGGGATTTTGAGCTAGCAGTGAACTGTTATATATTGTTAAAATTAAACTCTCCCTATTAACAAAGTACAGTACTTATACATACCATAAATAGCGACTTAACCTATAAAATAAAATGATTAATAGATAAATAATAAGAAAACCCAAGCTTTCCACCGCTACTCTCTCTGTTATTTGTCATTTTTTGTGTGATTTTGCTTTTCAGAACAACCTGGCCATCCCGGTTTTGTTCGTTCTTCTGAGCCTGTTTATGGTGGTCCTTTTGTTCGTGTCGTCGCCAGTGGAGTGCGGCATTGGGCTGATCGTGTTAACCAGTGCCATACCAGTCTACGCCGTCTTCGTGCACTGGAAAAACAAGCCAGCCTGGTTCCTGTCGTTTGAAGGTTGGAACTCGATACGTCCATCACAAATAGCGGTTTAACCAATAAGAGAATGGCCATAATTAGCGGTTCGACCAATTGGAGAAAGGCAATTAGCAGTTCAATCAATGAGAGGATGGCAATTAGCTGTTCGACCAATGAAAGAATGGCACTTAGCGGTTCGACCAATAAGAGAGTTGCTGCATGTGCCAGCCTCGTCCTTAGATCTCGTTCGAAGTTAGAACTCACTGCTTATATATGTCCATCACAATTAGCGGTTCGACCAATGAAAGGATGGCAATTAGCGGTTCGACCAATGAGAGAGTGGCTACATGTCCGTAAAATATTTGCATCTATATGTTTCCGTTTTGTGTTTTGAGGGAGGTGGTTGGGGTGTCAGAAATATTATAAGGCCTGGGTAAAATCACTTTGAATATCTAACTTTCCTGTCATAATTGTATCATTTATACTTTTTGTTTTTCAGACTACGTAACAACTCGACTGCAAGCAGTTTTAAACGTCGTGCCACAAGACCCAACGGTGAAGACCAATTAATGCGTTACTGTAGATTAACTCATTTTTGCATGCAGTTAATTTTTGCGGTAATAAAATTCTTCAATGTGTACAAACAGGTAAATACATAGAATGTTTAGACCTTTATATGAAAGTGATACGTCAAGCTTAACATGCAGAGTTGTTCATATACTACAATTGCACGTAGTTTAATCATTCGTATACACTTGTTTGTATGAAAATTTGTAGAAAATCTTACAACAGACGCTGTACTTTTGTTGTGTCAAAAAATATTGTATTTTGTAGTACAGTAGTAATGCTTAGTTTCGCAGTGTCATGAATTCGCGGTAGAGAGGTTACCACAAAAAAACACAGAGTACATTTAAAGATTTACAGTATGTTTCTTCAACTGTATAATGTAGCAAACGTTAACAAATTTATCGATTGGTAATCAATGAAAGACTGTGTGTTTAATTTGCTACATCGCTGGACTTACTGTTTGTGTGTGATATACCTATTCATATAATTATTGTAACACAGATACTTTATGCTAAAATACCTGCTAATGCGTCTCGTCCACAACCCTATTTAAACTTCAATATTTCCGTTAACAATGTAATACTGGTAAACAGTTCTTCCGTTTGTGTTTGTATGTGCTATCATCTGTAGGTACTAATATTACAAATACATCTTAAAATTTCTGGAATGTCGCTTGGATAACGTGGAATACCAGTTAATAAACCAAGATGTGTGGCCTACACGAGTATGAAGTCTTGTTCTTGATGGTTTATCTTCTCAATAAACACCTAACACTTACCGGGGATGACGAAGCACCGGGCGTCGAGACGTGTGGATCGGCCATGTTAGCGGGTCAGGGGCGGCCTCGTTTTCGCCCGCTCTCGCGAGATCTCGGCAAACCGAGAATAAACGTGATTTTTATTCGGAAAGTGGACTTTTCTGTTCTTCAAATATGTTCTAGCTCTGTACTGTCGACTCGCACTTTAAAACTATTTGCCATAGGATCACTTACAGCTGGCCCTCGTTAAATAAATACATATGCATGTACGCTAAACTGAACTTAGTTGTCCAGAAAGCGAAAGATACTCTAGATATTGAGGGTCAGTTTGTGTTATAATGGACCTTTCCTGCAGTCCCGCCTACGTCGGTCAAAGCATAAATATTTGACCGACATACAGCCGCTCTCTCATTGGTCGAACTGCTAATTGTTAAGTTATCATTGGTTGAACCGATAATTGTGATGGACAGTCAGGGAAGGTTCATTGTTTCCACTGTGAAGAGCAGGGTGCAGAACAGAATCAGAACACCATAAGGCACAAAGGCCTAGTTGTACAAAGGTTTGAGTAAATTAAAGGTCTCTGGAGGATTTTTACCACACACTGGACTAAGACCAGTGTTATACATGTATACCAAGCAGAACCCCCTGTAGGTTTTATTGAATAATCACCGTGTACACATTATTCTTGTTATCCCCTATAAAGTTTCTAACTACATGTACATGTAAATTGAATTGTTGCCTTGTATTGATGTCTTGTGTGAGTGATATTACATGTTGCGAGAAATATGTTACACTGTACAATGAAAAATCACACAAACGTGAGTAAAACACACTCTATATCCTAATTCTATGGATAAGGATCATTACAAGACACTGCATTTTCAAGATTTTTATTCATCAACCTTTTGACGCGACTAAAACTGCAGTCCTCGGGTCATCCGGTAGGCGGCAGGTTACAGGAGTTAGCGTCGCTTCTGGGCATCTGTAAATAACAACATCACAAAATTCAAACAAAGAAACACAAACTATTAGCAACAGGAAAATGAGAATTACATAAGTACCATCTCAACCGAAGTTGAGGCCAGGAATAAAATCTTGGGACACATAGAAGCAACTTCCTATATGTGAAATTCTTGAGCTAAAAGCACATGTCCAAGCTAAATCAGATTTCTTTCCTTTTAATATACATGTGACGTTACAGGAAGATATCAAAGTCAAGAGCCTTCAAATCTGAGTTCATGCGTGGCAAGGCATATGAATAAAGGGTGCAAGCAGAATATGTAGTTAGCAAGAATCGTAACAAACTTTGCAGCAACGAAAGTACAAACTTCTCACTCTATTCAATACTTTTAATTTAACAGTCATGCTGAAAAACTTTGGCCTTTATGTCCCATATTATGTATGGTAAACGGTATGGTGACCATTTCCATTTGTATGTCATTAGTAATTTGACGAGGAAGAAAAGACTGTTGCATATTGGGATCTTGCAAGAAAAAAAAGGTGCAAAATGTGAGATTTCTTACTGTCCCCCTCCTCTTCCTCCACCTCCCGTGCGTCCAGCTGCTCAGGCAGCTTATCCAGGAGATCCAGGAGCGACCCTGCCTCTTCCCCAACCTCCTTCAGCTCTGGCTTGGCAAGTTTTGCTGGAAGGTGGGTATAGAATTCAGATATGTAATGCGCATATGGCACTGATTGTGTTCAGTGTCTGGATTGAGTGACCACAATTCTGTAAAACACTGTACATGTACTAGATACTTAACATGTCAACACTGTATTTATGGTGCCATTCTGTATCTGTATAGCCGCTGTAACCGCCCTTCGGCGTACCACACCAGCTTCGCAGGCACGTGGTGCCACGACAGCTGGCTACATTACACCGAACGACATGTTACACCTAACCTTTCAACGTCTAACACTAAACATTGTTTAAAACTATGTGAGTTACTATATAAAAATATAACTGTATAAAGACACATGTACAATATGCTGCGTATAAACACGCTAAGAGTACATAGAATTCTTCATCTTCCGCATAGATGCCAATATAGCTCCAAAGTTATCCAGATTCCCCTTTGTTCAGATTAATAAACAGCGTACAACGTGTACTGCTGTAAGTAGTCGGGAGGAATAGATTTTTTGCTTCTATAGATCTAGGAATTCTTATGCTGAGGTCACATTTCCAAACCGGGGCCCGGCCGGGCAGTCTATGAAACGAAAAGTATGATATAAAAGACAACGAAGCACAAAAATTTGAAAATACATGTAATGGAAACTATTTACATATATATTCTTGATAGAAATTGTTGATTTTTCGTTAGTCAAAACAGCCCTGCCGGGCCCCGGTTTGGAAATGTGACCTCAGCATTTCTTTTTCAGAGGAAATAAAGTTTTGCGAAAATTTCCAGCGATCGAATGTTTCCATTCAAATCAGGAAATCATTTAATGTTTCACAAGTCCAAACGTACCATTCTCGCCCTGCAATCCAAGGAACCAACCACTCCTCCTCCTCCTCCGCCCATACGAGCTCCCAGAATACCTAGCTCCTCCCATATAACGCGCCTCGGCGTCGTCAGTCAGCATTGCGACGACGAACATTGTCACAAGCAGCGTGCAGACAAACAGCTTCATGGTGCAGCTTCAACTGAGGGGAAAAGAAAACGGTCACGATTATTTGGATATTTTCAACCGCATATATAGTTGATTAACTTGAGCACAGCAATTGTCTGACAGATAAAACCACATGGTGATGCATGGTAACAAGTAGTGCAAAGGCTGACTCTGGGAGAGAGATTCATGCCCGTAGCCAGGGGGGGTTCGGAATAACACCCCCACACAAGCAAAAAGGTCCACTTTTTGTCTAAAGGTCCAAGATTTTCCTTCAATAGGTGGACTGATTTGTATCACAAGCGGGACTGGAATCCTATTTGTCTCTGATTTTCCGTTTGAAATCCTCTCAAAAATGCAGGAAATGCCATTTCAGAAGGTTCAATTTTCAAGATTTTCCTACGGCGCTCGTTGGTACCTTGGACAGTAAGAAGAACACCCCCCCCCCCAAGAAAAATCCTGGCTACGGGTATAAGATTCCCCGAGGTGGCACAAAGAGAGCTTGCTCCTTGAGACATACAAGTGTACAAATAATGTCCAAGCAAGGAGCTTCTATCAACTCCTTGGTCCAAGTCAGGGAGTCTAGCTCCCAGGGTTAAGCGTTATAGAGAGAGTCTCGGATGTTTCTAAATGTTAACACTTGCATAATGCTGGGGTCACATTTCCAAACCGGGGCCCGGCCGGGCAGTCTTATAGAACGAAAGGTATGATATAAACGACAACAAAGCACAAAAAAGTTTTAAAAATTAATAATGGGAACTACTTGCGTATATTCTTGGTGTAAATTGTTGACTTTTCGTTAATCGAAACAGCCCGGCCGGGCCCCGGTTGGGAAATGTGACCTCAGCATAAGCAGGACACCAAATATAAAATAATAATAGGCTTAGCTGTTAGTCTAAGAGTAACTGAATTGACTTGGTTAACACTTACAGGTAAGTTCCTGGCGTGTCAGATCTCGATGTGCCTTGCGTCTGAAAATGTACGAATGACTTGGTGAGACGGGAGGCAAAATACATGTATATACTCCTTCGCACTGAAATTATGCAAATGAGGAATAATGGGTACTGCTCATTGGTTGGTTGGTACAGTTGTAGTCTTGGGGGAAAAGTAACAATAGACTCGGAGTTGTCTGTTTTTTCGATACACCCTTTTCAAGTAATTACACTAATTAAAGTCTGTTAGAAAATAAGTTCAGATGTTTAGAAATTGTGATAAACGTTCTCCAGAGGGTTACGACAAGACACCTTGGGGGAAAAGTAACAATAGACTCAAGAGTTGTCTGCTTTTTCGATACACCCTGTTCAAGTAATTACACTAATTAAAGTGCGTAGAAAATAAGTGTTAACCATAAATAATAATTACCTTCGACAAGAAAAGGTTATGTTTTCGGTTGTGCCATGGTTGTGTGTGGGTCTGTATGTATGTCAACAGAATAACGTAACTCTCGAAAGTGTGGATGGATCTTAATGATATTTGGTAGGTGAGTAGTGGTCGTAAAAAGGAAGGTCAAGTTCGAAAATGGTTTACCTGGCGTTTTTTGAGGTACTTGAGCGAGCTGTGTACGTATTTGTGGTTGTATGTGTACAGCATAATTCAGGTAGCTGTGGATGGTTGTGCATGAGATTCCACTGAAATAAACAAAGCGATGCGTATACATTGTATACTTTAGTTTTCTTTCTTTCCTTCCTTCTTTTTTCTTTCCTTCTGTTACTTACCCCCCTGTTCCACTAGGACGGCGCTCTCTCTGCGATCTAAGATTTTTACAGAGCGCTCAACGAATTTCATAGATTAAGAAACGAATCTTTTTACGCTTTGTGTGTTTTGTTGTTTTTTCAGTCATACTTTTACACTTGACATAATATTCAAATTATGAAATGAAGGGCTACGCAAATTCAATTCAAGTCGCAGCGAGAGCGCCGTCCTAGTGGAACAGGGGGGTTAGGCCTTGATAAGAAAAGACAAACTGTGTCCAGTACTAATAGGGGAAGTGTACGCGTTACCATAGCGAAAAACAAATAAAGATTTTCTGCTATCCTTAGGGTGGGGGTAATTTCGTCCGTTTTGTCACACCCTACCCAATACATATGGAAAGAAAAGAAATTACCACAGAAGCAATTAACTAATTGCGCAATCAAGCTCTTCCAATTTGCAAGCTGTGGGAAAATAGACAACTTTTTCACGAACTAAACGCAGTTACGTTAAAAATGATGCCTGTTACAAAAATCATTTCTTTCCAAACACAAGTTTGTCTTGAAGTCCATATGTTGTTGATATTTTCAGCTTTTTCATGTCCATTTCCTTAATGAACTGGACGGAAAAGTGCGACAACTATGTGGAAGAATCTCGTCGTATTTGAACCGTTGGAGCTCTTCAAATTCAAATTAAGCTATTAAGCCACACCCAGCCTTTTTCTGTAATTAGACGTGCATGACAAAGTCCGGTCACACAGGTCTAGCTGGCTCTGACTATCAAGGTTTTTTTCCGTTCGTTACTCTGTTAATAATTCTAACAGTCATGCTGAAAAACTTTGGACTTCATGTCCCCATATATTAATTTATATATTAGATTTATATATTAGTTAGACGAAGAAAGAGAGACTGTTACATATTGGAGTCTTGTAAGAAAAAAAAGAGCGACAAGTGAGATTTCTTAAAGCTGCATTATGCAACTTTAGTACGATACAAAAAGTACGTTTTCTGGTCATTTCTTTACAAAGTAAGTTAGATCAACCCTACATACACCATTGCAAAAAAGATTCATTTAGTAAGTGGAGGTGCCAAAATATCACACCATACGAGTGCGTTTGAAAGCTGGAAACACAGCGGTCAGCCATGTTTGTTTACATTCTGGTAGTTTGTGGTGGCACCAGAAAATCGAGTGCGCCTCGTATGGACTGTTTTAGCGTTAACCATAAATATCAGAAATGTGAGATAATTGCAAAAATATGTTGAAAAGTGGAAGTAAATTACAATCACACGAAAATTTTTTCAATTTAAATATTTCAATTTCTGGTGCAAAAATGTTACATAATGCCCCTTTAAGCTTACAGTCCTCCTCCAGAAGATCCTGGAACTCCCGTGCGTCCAGCTGCTTAGTCTGCTCTAAGTAATGTACACATGTACGTTGCAAGCCTTTTTCTCAAGATAAGCCCAGACACCATCAAACAGCTCCCCCCAGCGCTCAAGGTTGTATTGCACCCACAAATAATCCACCCACCTTCCAGCATTTAGAGCTATTGATAAACAAACAAACAAACAAACAAACAAACAAAGAAACAAACAGAAACGCGTCTTGGTTGACATATATAAATGAAATGTGTATGCTGTACCCCTTCACAAAACAAGACAATTTACAGGATACGTATACTCGACCACTTAGACTATTGGTAAAATGCCAGGAAACATAATTTATGACTTGATATCCCTTTACATTTTTCATAAAATGCATTGAATATCGTAATTCCTCCTTTTACATGATCGCAGTTTTGGTCGCGTTCAAGTTCAAGTAAGCCTGAAAATTTAAAACCCATGTGAGAGTCTTTCGCCATTTTCCCATTCCCGAAAAGGCATTTGTCAATTTGACGACCGGCTTTGTGACTTTTCTGGGTGCGGCCGGGAGCGGTACTGCAGGTTAGCCTGTAATAAGGTATGTAGTACCGACTTGTGAAAGGTAAAAACATACTTGAAACTATGCTTAAAGCCAAGTGAAAGCTTGCCCAAATAGTTCCAGACACCTTTACGTAGCCAAAATAAAAAAAAAGACCGATTTGATGGGCGTGGCGCGAGGACCATATACATGTGATACCATTTCCAGCCGTCAAAGCCCCGCCCACTTTCATGTAGTACATCGTGTCTTATACATGTGGACACCGTCCGTTTTCCCTTGCTACTTTGGCCCTTTACTCAATTGTCCACTGTTTATATGAGGTAAGGGACTGTCAAAGAAACCCAGTCGTCATTACGATCTGTCACCCAAACAACTGCTTGGACATCGTAGCCGCAATCTTCAAGCAGATGTAAGGATACGAAGAAGGAGGCGACCCGTTAAAATTAAAGTGCCAGATAAGATTGCAAATACTGCAGAAACATTGTGTCTTGTACGTAATGAGTAGATTTAGAATACGTCGTTCGTTTTCCCTTTACTACGTTGGCCTTGACTTGCTCAACTGACACCTGGTGTCCCCCTATCGTATCCAGAACCGTGCCTATCTAGTGGCTGGAATAGGGTTAGAATCAGGCACGGTTCTGGATAGTCTCTGCGTATCCAAAGACGTAGATTTGCGCCCGGGCACGGTTTTGAATACGCATGGACTATCCAGAACCGATCCTGAGCATGGTTTTGGATAAAGCACGGTTCTGGATACAACACCACCTGAATCAGAGCCCGGCCGGCATAAACAGCCCACATCCCCTACAATACCCGATCATATGTTGTGTGAATATTCCCCCGTTTGTGCCCCCCTCCCCCTTTGGCATTCTTCAAACACACCGACGTTCTGCCATGCCCCAGACACAACCTAAGTTGTACTATAGAAGGCCACTGGTCCGTGATTGACCCTGTCCTTTGTCTTGTCGTCACCTGTCCACATATCATATATCACAACAACACCATGATACACTGCTTCTTGAAACTGTTAAACCACAGCAACCACAAACACTACCGAAAACATAACCTGCAGCTGAAAGAGAGTTATGGCCCTTGAGGTCGTTTCTAGGCGAAGCCAATAATATTTCTTGTCTTTTGTTACAACTGAATGAAGATAACACAATAGTTTTGTTCCAAAAGGTGTTATGTTTTCAAAACAAGTACTAATACTTGACCTTTGCAGAGGTCATTGATATTTCGTTTAACAGGTGTTTTGTAAACCTGGGGTTCAAAATATTTGGTCAAATCCGGCGGTTAACGGCAAATATTTTGGACATGTGTTCAAAGAACGTTTCAAAGACACGTTTATTTCCGGATGGAGAATTAGAAAATAGACAAGAAAACTACTACAACCTTGTTCTAGATTCAAAACTCACTTTTGAGAACTACCTTTCGTCAATTTAAAATAAATCGTTGGTCACTAATATTTATTTACCAAACTTAGAAGTTCATGTTGTTTATATAGAAAAAGGTGTTATAATAGTAACATACAGGCCACTCAAAGACGTCGTCCTACGTGCTAAGAAAATATTGAATTTCTCTTCCTATTATGGTCCACACATCTCGGGCTACTACAGCCTTTGAATAAAAAAGGAGGCAGCACCTTAATGCTACAAGGGCCAAACAACATAGAACAGCAGGGCCACCAATACCCGAAGTGCGGACGACTGTGTGCCTCAAGTTTCGGACTCTGACGCCACACGACGTCACACTGCCAATGAGGACACTGACAGTCATCTTCGACTACGACTTTGACTACCAAGAAGACATGGAAGATTAAAATGTCCCACCCATATTAGGACAGACTGAAGTTAATAAATGCTTGCAGTCAGTGGCAAATGAATGATAATTTTACGAAAGACTAGCACAAAGACGTTCTATCTAGTAATGTCATGTCCTGATTCGATTTCCTTATGTGGAATACAGACTATAATATTATAATAATAAACTTTATTGCACAACAATCGTACGAAGTACAAAGTATATCATCTACTGGTACATGCATAACTACAGTTCCTTAAGGCTAATCTACCTAAAACAAAAGAGTGTGTAGTATGGGATGAGAACGGGCTTTTACAATAACGTTATACAAAAATATGCCGTGATAGCACCCCTATACACTCACACCAAAACGAAGCTTGGAACGCAATAACGCCTGCCAGACCCATTGCGTGGTGTTATATAACTGTATACATGTAGTAGATCTCTTGCAGGGATCAAGCAACACACGTTCGCAAGCGATATGTATTTGGCATTGATCGGCCCCGCCTCAGGTTACCGAAGGCAGTAACGTTATAGAGCTAGGGGGCTGGGCGGGGCGTGTGTTGCTTGATTGACCGCCGATAGTACGGTTCCCCGAGGTAAGCTTGTTTAAAACATGACCACCTGGGGGAACGAGGAAAAGTGACATTCTTACAAAAAAGCATGACGACAAGACTGAAACATAGATTTTGACGTTGAATATCGTCTATATTCCCACGAATCCCACCCATATTACAGTAAACTGTCCCAATGACCTACAATATCGCCTATATTCCCTCCCAATGAAATTAATGAAAATTTATTGTATAGTCCTGGCTATTCGAAGCGCATTCTTCACAATTGGAAGTGTGCAAATGTTGAGGCCATTTTGGTTCTCCCTTGAATGCCATCAGATTGTTTTGAACACTGTTGAACTGCCGTTGAAATATTCAGAATGCAGTCATACTGCAGTTAGAATACACTGCGAATGCCATTCGATTTTTCTCCACTTGTAATTTACCTCAAAAGTTTGCTGAAAATATCTGGAATGCAGTGGGAAATTTTATAGGATGCATTTGTAATATTCATGAATTTTTCATGAAGGCGACATTTCGGCGCATTCCACCTCTATTGTGAAGGGAGTATGATGCAAGAACTACTCTCCAAGCAGAGGTTGTTGGGGAAGATCATTACCTTTTTATATGCCCCGTTTTTTCTGTCGCTACTCCCCACAGTAGCGACAGAAAAAAAAACGGGGCATACAAAAAGGTAATGATCTTCCCCACCAACCTCTGCTTGGAGAGTAGCAAGAACAGACTTCCTACCACCACCAACCCACACAGGGGGGGGGGGGGCACCAACACGCAGGCTGTTTTTGCAAAGATATGTGCGCATAATAGAAGGATTCATTCAAGATGCAGAGAGAATCCTAAGTCCAGCAGATCCATTTTCTCGTTTCTAGGTGACGCCAATAATATTTGAACCTGTCCTTTGTCTTGTCGGCACCTGTCAACATGTCATATATCACAGCAATACCATCAACAGATTATTGAGCCTGTTAAACCACAGCAACCACAAACACTACAGACAACATACCTGTTTTTCCGAAGATATGTGCGCACACTAGAAAGATCCATTCACGATGTAGAGACAGTCCAACAGATCCAATTTCTCGTTTCTAGGTGAGGCCAATAATATTTTTGGCCTCACCTAGAGCAGAGGCCCTTGCAACGCTGATAGCGTTACTTATGAGGGGCCGCTTATGAGGAAGGAATCCCTTAGTACCGTTACAAAAACACATAAACAGTGCTCAGGTCAATTACGGCCTGTGATTCCAAGGTGGTGGCGGTAAAATACGTATACGCTTGTAACTTTTGTTTGGTTAGCCGTATTTTAAAGACATTTCACACAGTACTATCACTACTTATGTTTAATAAAATGATTGTGCATCTCTGTTGGTATGCTGTATTTTTTGGGTTAAAAACCCACATTTTGGTTAATAAAATATATCTTTATTTTAAGAGCCCCGTCCTCGGTGGAGTTTTCATTCTGGACCTTCATATTTCACCGTATTACAGCCAAACTAATATAGATTCAATTTATCCGTCGCTATTTTGCAGTCTATGAAGGCATCATAATTTATTTGGGTCAAAAATAGCAAAAAATGATAATTTTTTTAGTACTGTGTGAAATTTCTTTAAAATACGGCTAACCAAACAAAAGTTACAAGCGTATACGTATTTTACCGCCACCACCTTGGAATCACAGGCCGTAATTGACCTGAGTACCGCTAATTGAATGAAAAACAGTTAAAGATTGCTTACAGATGTATGCTGTGTTGGGTGGAAACTTGGACCGTATCCATGTTTTATTATACTGGTAGTGGTTCGTCAGGGCGTCATACTGTTCATCAGGAGTATGAACGTAATCTTCTTCGTCAGGAGAGGCCCCCCATGAGAGGATATTACCTGATGTTGGTACCAACATAGTAAGCCCGTGACTGTAGGCGTATCTATTGAAAATCGTGATGGTAGTGGAACTCCCAACTTTGTGCAGTGCAATGAAGGCAAACTTCATCCTTGGGCTGCACGTATCTGTTGCCGTTCCGGTTTCTTCTATGTTTCCATGTTGGGCTCCTGCTGGAATGCTGAAATAAATAGGCTTGTAATTTAGAATCGAGGATAAGTTTTCAGTGTCAAAAATATGAACGCTATACAGGAAAATATCGAAGGAAGTTGATCGATAGAAATGTCCCGCTATATCTAGTTCGATTATTGGTTACCTGGTATACAAATCAAAGAATGTTTGTAAGATGTGGTGCAGTCTTTTCCCCCATCTTCTCTGTTACTAGCGGGGTGCGTCAGGGTAGTCTACTGTCCCCATATCTTTTCAATGTATATATATAGATGACAAGCATAAACAATGCCAAGGTTGGCTGCTATATATGTAGGTGGATCCATTACCAACCACCTGTTTTATGCTGATGACTTATGTCTGATTTGCCCGAGCATTAAATCTCTACAGAGACTAGTAGGGATCTGTAAAGTAGTTGGCCATGGTAGTGACATATTTTTTAATACTAATAAGACTTTCTGTATGTATTTCCAATGTACACGTTTGCCACCTCAGCTTCCATTGCCACCCGTAAGTCTATATGGTACCAACCTGAAGTATGTAAACTCCTTTGTCTACTTGGGTATACATCTAAATACAACATTAAGTGACGATGATTGTGTACTTGCTCTGCTGAAGAGTTTCTATAGTCGTGCCAACAATATCAATCGCAAATATTTCTGTTGCTCTCCATCCGTTAAGAGACATCTGTTTATGACGTATTGCGCCCAGCTATATGGCGCCCAGTTATGGAGCTCTGTTAGCTCAGGTGTTCTATCTAAATGCCGAGTTGCTTACAACAACTGCTTTAGAATTATTATGAATTTACCTCGGCGATGTTGTGCTAGCAAGATGTTTGTCTACCACTATACTGACACATTTGATACTAGGAGGAGGAGGGTTTGTTACTCTTTCTTAAAACGATTACTTTCCTCAGATAACACAATCATCATTCGCTTTCTAAGATCTGGCGCCTTTTATAGGAACTCTTTCTTCCGAAGGACCTACAATGCATCTAGGTTTGTTTTCTGTATTATTTGTATGTCTCTAGAGTTTTGTATTATTTTAATGATGCACTGTGTTCCATGTTTTTTTTTTACCTGAAATAAAGAATGAATGAATGAACTAGAAAGGCCGACATTTGCTCCGGAGCAAATACAGCATATTTCAGCTATTTCCTTCCCATGTTTAAGTCCCATTTTACACAATTTGAAAGCTGTGTATGCCAGCAAGGTGAATAGCATGTTTGCATGTGTGCAAGGATCCCCCGTACCAAATATCAGGTTATTTGGTTTTAATACCAGGTCATAGGATCCAAAAATGTACATTTTTTGGCTGAAAAAAGCAAAAACGCCCTATTTTATACAATTTTCAAGTGGTGTATGTCAAAAGTTTGATTGATGTTCTGTGGGCATATGTCCAAGGTATCCGTATACCAAATGTCTGGTCATTCGGATTTAATACCAGGGCACAGGAGCCGAAAGTATACATTTTTTGTCTGAAAATAGCAAAAAAGTCCCATTTTACACAATTTTAAGTGGTGCATGCCAACAGTGTGAAGAATGTTCTTTGGGCGTGTGCCCAATGATCCCCCATACCAAATTCCAGGTCATTTGGTTTTACTATCAGGACACAGGAGCCAAAAATGTACATTTTTTGTCTGAAAATAGCAAAAAATTCCAACTTTTATAATTTTAAAGTAGCATATGATAAAAGTGTGATTTATGGTCTGTGTGCATGTGCCCAATGCACCTCCATACCAAATTTTAGATCATTTGGTTTTATTATTCGGACACAGGAGCCAAAAATGTACATTTTTTGTCAAAAAATAGCCAAAAAGCCCTATTTTACATAATTTCAAAGTGGTGTATGTCAAAAGCATGAATGACGTTCTGTGGGCATATGTCCAAGGATCTCCCATGCCAAATTCCAAGTCATTTGGTTTTAATATTAGGGCACAGGAGCCAAAAATGTATATTTTTTGTCCAAAAATAGCGAAAAAGCCCTATTTTACACAATTTCAAAGTGGTGTATGTCAAAAGCGTGAATGACATTCTGTGGACATGTGTCCAAGGTATGCCCATACCAAATTTCGCGTCATTCGGATGTAGTACCAGGGCTCCAAATCCCAAAATGTACATTTATTGCCTGAAAATGACCAAAAAACCCAAATAAAACATTTTTCAAAGGCAGGTTATTTGGCTGAAAAATGACCGAGTTGAATCCATTTAAAGAAATGACAGGAGGAGAAGGAGAAGAAGAAACACGAGGGAATACAATACATTTCATCCATACCTATGGTGTGTGCTTGTGACTACTGTAAAATGACAGGATAAGTGGGTTTTGAATGCACGGGTTGACATATAGTCATCTTCAATGAAACATGATCTTAGCAGAAAGTCGTAAGTAGGGCTTGTTTTAACCCTCAAACACCCGACCCTTTTTTGCGACTAAAATGACCGAACGGGGTCAAATTTGACCCCAATTTGTCTTGTTCAAAAATATCTTCTTTTTGCATTTTTTTCAGTGATCTTTTCACATACATTGCTTCTTCATTTTAAAAGGTATATTTTGGCATGTTCAGGTTTGAATAATTTTAGCTCATTATCATAATTTATGCAAAAAAGAGGAGGAGAACCACATTTTTACTAACTTAACTACCTTTATTTCTTGAATTTAGTCCCTTACATGTCTATACAAATATCACTATGCTGCTATTATAATGCAGATATTCAATACTGGGCTAAGTGGTTTGTAAATGTTTATAACATAGTATTTTGATATCAATTAACAGCTGTCAATCAATATGCGCCAAGCCTGGGACACCCCCCCTCCCAGTCAGAAATAATCATTTTTAGTGTTTGTTGTAACCCCAAAAAGGTGAATATTGCTAGAAACGCCATGGACGTTGTACAGGACAATGTTTTCTGTCAAAGAGAAGAGATTTTGTATGTGTAGGGATTTTCCAGCTGTTTATTCTTACCTTTATGTGTGTAAAATATGGGGGGGGGCACAGTAGGCACAGTATGGTGTGGTAGCAGGTATAAAAGTCAAAATAAAAAGTAAATCTTCTATTGAATTGTTGTAAATTCTCTTCGGAGTAGTAGACAAGACTATAGTGTCTACTGATTGAGAGTTGTCAATAGACAAACCCCTTTGAAATTTGATATTAGGTAGGTATACTGGCACACTGCTGTACAAGCTAGTATAGGGCCCCAGACACTGGGTATGAGCCTTGCCCTCGATTCCCAAGGGAACTATCAATGAACTTCACCTTCAGGAAACATGATCACACACCCCTAGTATATAAGAGATGGGGATAGTTTGTCTTAACTCTCTTTTTCTGTATCCCAGAATCTAGGCATGGACATGGGTGACCCTTGACCTCAAATGATAGTCAAAGGTCATGACCTCTAATAACCTAATGACCAAATCATGAACCTAAGGTCACTTGGCAAACTGCATTATAATATTGAAGCAATTATGCTTCCTACAAGACATATTGTGGACAGCCAAAGCCTTTCGTGTGTTTAAAAAAAATGATCATATTGCTGGGGTCAAATTTGACCCCAGCCGGACCAAGCTCATACTTTCATTTATAATTTTTACAAAATTGTGCCGATCTCCGAAAAAAATTAGGAGAAGTTAAAGAAGAGGTTTACTGACAAAGTCACGGAAGGGATTTTTGATCTGTTAAAAAAATTTCAAATGGCACATCAAAATGTACGCCTGGGGTCAAATTTGACCCCGTTCGGGTGTTTGAGGGATAATTATTAAATATGCAAACCGGAAAGATGAAATATTCTTAATCTATTTAAACGTTTTAAACCATATGTGAACATCTGTAGTTCTTATCCACGTTAAGATTTATTTTGGAAAATTAAAAACAAAATTGACTTCATGGGCATTTATTGGGTACGCTTGAGGCCCGCCTCGTTAAGTACTACTAATTTACATGTAGATTATGTTTTTTTTGACATCTCAAACTAATTTAGATGCTGGCAATGCTAGCCTAATTTAACACAAACCTCTCAAAAGTTAATTGGTTTAACCGAAATGACTCAATTGGTAATTATTAAATGGTAACATGAAAAATCATGACCTAGACTCAGTAATGAGAAATTGCCGCCGAATATCAATAACAAAAGTTATTACTTACCACTTCTAATTAACATGAGCCGACGTTTCAATAACCTGCTGACATCATAAAGGCTAATATAACTGGTTTACTGTGTACTGAAGCTAGATGTTACAGTAACAATGCAGTCGAAGTCCAAGTCCCAAGAGCAAAACAATTCTGAGATACATCATAGGTATTGTTACATCATAGTGCTACACGCTGTCCCAAACGTATGATATTGCCACAAAATAACAGAAATAATTAAAAAAATAATATAGCACGATAAAACAATAATAAGGGAAAAAATTAGGGTTAATGCCCCGCCTCGAGGTTTATATTGTGAGATAATCCCTGGTTAGTTGCGATAACCACCGAATAAACCACCGAGTGAGCGTATCCTGGTGGATGACGTTATTCTCATATAGCCTATCGAAACGTTTGTTGTTGTTGTTGTTGTTGTTGTTGTGTACATCCGCCCTACCTTTAACTGGTCAAGCTGCTGTCCATTGAAACTAACAAAACGAGTACTGTAATTCATAATTTTTATCAACGATCAACAAATTCTAGCGGCTTTAGCGGTCTGGATCCACCGCAGCTAACTATTTAATCACTTCTGTCCCGCCACCATAACAAGCTCGTTATGTTACGCTCACAATCACTCTTCCGAAGTTTCTTCAGCAGGACACGCATACATTTTTGCGGCAAAAATACAGTTAAACGTTGCAGTTAAAGGCTATCGTGTCTACTGAACCTTCTAGATAGCGTCCCGGATTCCAGTACGCTCCCATCTTTGGATGGCGATGGATTCGGACCGTCCACAGCGACCAAAAGCGAGTTACGTTGACCAGTAGCGGGTTATGGTGGCAGGCAGGCACAGCGCAACACAAGCCAGTCTTACGAACTTTGATGATACATTTTGGGAGCATCTGTCGTCAACCTCGCGCTTTAAATATCTGCACGTAAAACAACCCAACGCACTTAGAAGAGTAACCCTTAGGGTAAAACTATTTGTTTGTTTCTGTCGAGCAATGCCACATTGCACTGTCAAAAATACACAAATAAAAACACACAGCAAGTAAATTTTATGGATGACATCTCCCGTATTCCAAATTTAATGCGATAGGGTGAAAAAAAGGCAGCCAAAAAATCCAAATTCCTACATTTTCAAAGTTAGAGATCATAAACATTGCGAAACAAGAACTGAGGCGTCAACACATAAAATCACAACCGACGGGTCTTTTTTTTATTTTTGTATTTAACAGTAGTACCTGTTCTTGTAGATGCGTATCTCAATTAACTAGCACAATAAACTAGTCGTACCATTATGGACAGCTACAATACTGGGCTTTTATATGCGATATAAGGCTATCATCACTTGCCATAGAACACGAGAAATTGCTATTCAAGTTTGCTAGATCCTGCATGGTCTTTGAACCAAAATATATTTATGACACACTTGCCCATTTTCGGCATGTTGAGCAATGTCAGAGGGCAACAAAATTCCTTTAGCTGTTTCTTCGTCATGTAAACTTGATTGTGTACAGCATAGTTTGTTAGTTTTACAATAATCTGCTGCGCTCCATCCCTTGATCTGCACACTCGGTTATCGACGCCAATATGTTAATGTCTAGGTGCTTCTTGCTAAATTCTATAAAAGTAACTGCACAGGCCTCTGGCGTCACACCTTCCGTGCGGGGTGGGGGGGGGGGGCGGTTGGTCCAGACACCAAGTCAACATTTACTACAGTAAACTGTACTCTAAATTTCTATTAGTATGGTCCTCAACTTCAGCCGGGCGGGCATTCAACTTACGGATTTCTTTTCCTTCTCTTCGAGGGAGCGTTTTAACACCCCGCGTTTAGTGACATTTTAAATTCATTGAACTCAGCCTTCACCTCAAAAATGTCACGCTGGACAGTCTCGAGGAATTCCATCTATATTTTCTCCAAACTTGCTTGTAGTTGGGATTCCAGTAGTTCAGAGATTCGTTTTACCTGGGTATAAATGAAGTAGTATTGTTGTTTGAGGCCCAGAGTAAAGAAAGACTGCAGACTAAAGAAATTTTGCAGTACAGAGCCCTCACAACACCTGCGGATGCCATCTTGGATTTTATCAATCGTATGGGTTATGATGCTATAACTTCACCAGTGTTGACGAATTATATCACCTATTCACATTACCCTGGGTACAAGATCAGGCCCAGTTTTTTTTTCGACGTATTGTGCAATGGACGATGTAGTACTGGAGTTACTTTCTGGGAAAGGTGTTATTTTCTCAAGCAAAGAACTTTCTGCAACAAATTTTGACTAAGTTTTTTGCGTTTCGGCGGCATGGGCCGCGCCGCCGAAACGCCATATGCCCTGTCAAAGCTTCGACTTTGTTTACGAAACGCGGTGGACCAACCTAGCACGTCGGCAGAACGTACTGCGCCTGCGCAAAACCTGGATTTTCGCTGGATTTTTGGTCAACGTTGCATCAGAATTTTGCCTGTTGCAGACCATATCTTTTTCTACACACCATTTGAAAACTACAGACGGGATGTCACCCTTATATACGCGAATTAGACCTTATATGAGACGTTCTGCCGAAGTGCTATGCACAATACATTACGGGTTTCGCGCAGGCGCAGTACGTTCTACTGACGTGCTGACCAACCTTGCCATGCAGAGCTAGCGAGACATTGCTCCCTGCAGATTCCATGTTTTGACAAGGTCCATGCAATGATATGTGGCAGACGAATGTCGTGCTACGTTTATGCATTGGTCTTACGTTCCTTTTAGCAGGAATGGTCGAGCATGTAACGTGCCCTGCAAAACGTGTTTGTAGAAGTCTATTAAACTTTTACTGTGCCTGCAGGGTAAACAGAAAACATTAAAAACATCTTTTTGTATTTTTGAATAGATATTTGTCAAACTACGTTCGTCTTAGTAAATACAGCACGTAAGAAATGTTCCAACCATAGCAAAAAGAATCCGAAAGTCATTCCTCCCATTAAAGAATTCAGTCACAAGGACATTCACATCGAAATTGTTGAGGTTTTTCTTCGCGTGATTCTTGTACAATTTATAAAGTAACCTGTTCAGTGTTTGGTTATATTAAAACAGGCACTCTGAGGAACAGTTAGATATGTCATTTATTTGGTTTTATGGTGTAGAGATGCGTGTACACCGCACTCATGCCATCGGCGTGGACAGGGAAGGCGTCCTATTGTTTACTACCCAATCGGCGTGAGGTGGGAGGGTAGGCAGGCCTGGGGGTAGGGATCGCCCTATTCCAGAGTCGCCACGGCTAGGGTTGGGTTGGGGTTGGGGTTAGGGTGAGGTTTTCCTTCGCGTGGTTTTCGTACCATTTATATACTAAAAACGGTTAACCTGTTGAGTGTTTGGTTGTATCAAAACAGACATGGTCTGAGGAACAGTCGTTTAGAATTTTGGTTTTGTCACAATTTGTGGTTTGGAGATGTAGGGTGGCATATGTATAGAGTTATCTCCAAGCAGATGTAGGGTAGTATATCTATAATAATCTCTAAGCAGATGTACGGTATCATATCTGTAGATTTATCTCCAAGCAAATGCACAGTAACAATTTTGTAAGATGTACCGTTACAACACGTGACAGTGATAACCGGCCAAAATTTCAGCGTTTTTTTTCGAATTAAAGGCGGCCAAACGATTTGAAACAACAGTCACCATGGTCCTGTTTCGCTCCATGTTCGGTTGTTGGCTCAGCCTGTATGTACCTCTTTTGATAACGCTTTCTCCAAGCAGATGTTGGTGACATCTATGGTCTCCTTACTGTCATCCCCAAGCAGATATAGGGTGGCATTCATTGACTATTGAGTCGTCTTCAAGCAGATGTAGAGTGGCATATCCATAAAGTTATCTCTAAGCATATGCAGAGTGGCATATGTAAGAGGTACGACATGTCACAGTGATATGCGCCGAAACGCCAGCACTTGTTTTGGTAGTAGGAACCGGAGCCTCGGGGAGACACCCAATCTTATGACACGTGCACTATATATATATTAACTATGAACAATTTCACCACAAATCATATATATGTAACAAAAAGGTATTTACCGATACGAATATCTAGTTCTCTCTCTGCAAACTGTCTTTCTTCCAACTCCGTCTACACGAGACTCACAGGTTATTCTTCCACAAGAGGTGGCTATCGACATGTATACGTGGAACGTGGTGCTAGTCATTTATTTACTTTGCTATGATGCTCCGGCACATCCGTGAGTAGTTCCTGTCCAAGTTCAAAAGATCAGCATTCGGGCACGATTTTATCACTAAGGGCTTATATTATGTGCGGAATTCAGTGGAAATTAGGTTAATTTTTGGTCTTTGTAATCTGTGCACAATCACCACACGCGTTTAAATTGGCCTTGGAGGTCATTGTTGAGTTTTTAGGAAAAAAATATCAGGATCCTGCTGTGATGTTTATGGCTTACAGTTGAGAAGTGAATTAATTGTAGAAAGCATGCTTGCTAAGCTATCCCTGGTCAGTATTGTACAAGATTTGTTCCAGACACTTTAGAAAAGTTGTTATTTCGGCATTTTTCTACGTATTCTTGGCGACCGGACTATACCACGGTAGAAACAACAAACAGAGTAGAGATATGAATCAGCTTCCACGTCGACACATCGCAGGCCGATCATAATTGAGTGGGTAAATATTTCCATTCTGCACATAGTCAACCTAGATCCAGAAACACACCAGAATATTCCTTTCAAGTTCTCATCGTGGCTGTACCTCCCGTAAGTCATTTTCTTATTTCACAGTCAACAATATACCATATTTTGTAAACCCGTGCCCGAAGGTTAATTGCAGCGTCACGAGCCTTATGTACAGGTAAAAAAAAATGTCTGAAAATCTATCTGGTGTTTTTACGTACATTACTTATTGTAAGAATTACTTAACGTAACGTTTTGACTAGTTTTTGGAGGCCATGCCAAAATATCAGTCCAAAGTTTTATTAATTGATAAGCCAGTGGGTTTTGTGATTTCAGTCCAAATGTGCTTGGGGGAGGTTTTGTCAATAGTAAAATACTCGAGGAGGTTGCGGTACTACTAGTACTGTTTAAAAAATCCTGATGTCTTTCAGGCCCATTAATTAATTGGATTACAAAAAAAAAAGGATTTTAGCTGCATTCGTTAGACAACAGTTTCACGCTGTTTTAACTGAACCTGCAGTTTTTAATAACGTCTATTTTCTGACCTGTAATTTTCAACATAAACAGTAGGATTTTTTCGACTAACCAACTCAAGTCTCTTATATTTCCGGTTGGTGAGCACCGATTTTTTTTTTTACCTTACAAACATTGAAACTCTGGTAAGATAAGGCCTGTGACACGGCCATAGCTAATGTAAAACACATTATAACTTTGCCCAGCGTATCCGTTTCATGATGAAACTTTGCACATTGCTAGAACCGTTTAAAATCCCGTAGATACTTGTGTATTTGTATGTGTATGTCATTTGCAGGATTATGGGGTTAGAAATACACATTTTGGTTAAAAAACACAGCTAATTTTATATGCTGTAGCCTTGGGGAGTACAGCACTTTTAGCCTTCATATTCCACAAGATAAGAGTTTACCTACCATACTTTAACTTTGTCTACGGCTAGTTTGGTCTGAGTTGTAAGAATCTTAAACTTTGGGGGGGCCAAAAGGAGCAAAAAGGTATGTTTTCCTATTTTTTTCTTTACAAATGAGCTCCAGTGAAAATACTTCCAAAAAGAAACCAAAGGGCCCCAGACAAGTTTAACAAGCATTGAAACCAACATAGCACAGTATTATTTCATGTCTTGGGGTGGTGGGGCTTTGGCGCACTGTGATGTCAAGTCACTGTGTTTATATGTCAATTGTGTTTTATTTTTGGCGCTGTTAAAACTTGAGTGCAGCGCCATACAGTCCTTGTTATCGTATTTTTTTGTGTTGATGAATAATAAAAAGCAGAACAAAAAATAAATATCATCATAATCCATCCTTATCGAGTTAGGGTGTTCACAGAGACACAAACAAATACACATACAGACACAAAGACGAAAAACATAGCATCCTTGGTGAATGTAAGAAATATATATTAGAGTTCCACGACCTCATACCTTTGCCAAATGATGTTGACCTATTTATGAATGTTTTCCACCGATAAGATTATCTTTTGCATAGGTTATATTGAGTCAGCTGATTATACCCTGATCATTGTTATATTTACAAATTTTGGAAGTCTGAAAATGATACGCAGAAGGTTATTTCTTATTCAAATTGGATTCTAATTTGCATATTTTTCACCTAATTATGGCAAGCTTTGCCTAACCTACAACGAAATAAAAATCACGGCGATCTGTCAACCGATTGTTGAGTTATTCTCACTCAAAGATTTTTAAGAAACACCCTTGCAGTCCAGAACAAGATGCTAAAAGGCCAAATTTTTTGTCACATGTTGCCAAGCACAAAACCATCGAATATCGTGACCCGAGCATGTAAAAAAACAACAACAACGAGATATCCATAACAAAAGTTCTGCTGTAGCACTATTACAAGCCGCTAGGGAGCCTAAAATGTAATCATGTAGAGGACCCGTCAAGACCTATCGACACACCAAATGCAATAGCTATCAGTTCGCACGCATATACTTAGTAATAAGAATTTTACAATTTTCCCCCAACAACATCTGCAATATTCGCACAGCTACCTCCTTTAAAACCAAAATCAGGTAAATCACAGTAAATTCTGACCCTGACCTCCAAATGTAATTAGTATTTTCAAGTGCTTCGAAGTTTAAGCCTTTATGTACTTATGTATAGTTTAAGCCTTTATTTATTTATGTATAGATAATCCTGTAGATGTAATGAGTTGGCGACTTTGACTTCCATGTCCTATTTTTTTATGTAGCTTGTTGTACTGGTCCCCAGGGTTAGCCCTATAAAATAGTCTTGTAACTAGTTCGGCAACCCTGGGTGTCTTCTGTACAGCTGAACCTATAAAATAAAATAAGACATCTGCTTGAAACGTACGGTAAATGCTATTAAAGATCTGATGTGTTTATTCTATTTCTGTTAAACAGCAGTTGAATTTGAATCTTTAATATTACGGTTATATTCAAATGTACTATAGATACCTGAATATTTATTTGATAATTATCAGTATTAGAATGTTATCAGTATCATCATGTTCTGTATCAATCTCCGTTCTATTTTGAGTATTGTACGCTGGATGGTTAATTTTCTGTTTCTTTATATCTGAAAGAATAATAATGATTAGAAAATAGATTAGATGTGTTAACATATGTAACGGGAAACGTTTACTAAGCAATATTCACATTTTGGCGAAACAATTTATACATACAAATACAGAATAGCGGTCATTTCCAGCATAACATTGTTTATATAAATTTGTGGTAATGCAATATCATTCAACCCGTTCCTTGATACCTTACCTCTTTTTAATGTACGTAAAGGAGGCCGTTTTTGTTGCCTTTTGTTTCCGTTTTGCGGTAAACAGGAAAACACTGCGATCAAAATATCTAGTTTTATTCATGATACATATCTTTCTTGCTGTACGAAGGATTTATTGGAAAAAAGTGTATGTTGTTGGAATAATTGTTATACAGGACGAAGATGGAGCAGCGAAGCGTAGAAGTGCTGCGACTAAGTTCTGAAGAAAGTGCTGGTCTGAAAACAGGACCCAACTTAACCCTAAACAGTACACCTGGGGTCCGTGCGGACCCCAGCACTATATATTCTGTAATTTTTTTTTTGTTTCTGAAGATTTTTTTCTGAAATTTCAGGTAATTGTCACCCACAAAGTTGTGCCTCAACACAGTGCAGAAAATTCCGTTTCCTCCATTTCTTAAAAATTTTGTATCTGATTTTCTTTTGGGGTCCGCGCGGACCCCAGCCGGCTTTCGATCGTAATGGATCACTGGCGTTCTTATACTTTACTTTATTTTCTTGTAAGTTACTTTATTTTCAGGCTTTAATGATAAGTTACACATGCTTTCTAACATTAATAACATCTTATGTAATTTAATGTGATTTTTATTAATAATTTATGCTAATTTGGTGACGCCATTGGTCAAAACCAAGATCCAAGATGGCGGATAATTAAATATGTATGACGTCATTGTATGACGTCACTGGTGTTGCTAAGGGCAACATAAGCTTTAGCAGACCTTATTATTTTATTATGAACACTTTTTGTTAAAGTTGCGTTGTATACCATTAAGTTTTAAGAGAATAACCTATTTATAATGGTTTTAGCCATTAAAATCATATGAATGACGTCATAATGACGTCGTATTACGGCATAACGACATCAAAATTGTTGTATTGATTTATTTGTACTAGTACACCATCTTCTGAAAATTTAGTGGTCATACGATATACCGTTCTCGAGTTATGAGGGGGGCAATAAGCCCCCCTCCCCAGTCCCACGAACCCCCAAAGCTTTAAAAACTTTTAAAAAACGGGTATTTCTTGATTCCTTATTTTCTTCACAAAAAATAGGAAAAGGTCAAAATGTATGATTTTTGTACGTAATGTGGAGTCAGAGGTTCACACATCGATTCGGCAAAACAATTGAGCTGGTAGCATATTGATAATTTCTAAAAAAATAGCAAAAAACTGTTTTGGGGTCCGTGCGGACCCCAGGTGGACAGATTAATCAGTCCGGGAAGGTGTACTGCAAGGAGACAGGCAACAACTTTATTATATACAAGGCACGTATTCGTAACAAACGATGGAATTGTCCCTTATTGTACTAAACCACATACATACATGCGCACAAGATCGCTACCAAAAACATAATCGTCTAGCTGTGTAAACTCTTATTCTAGTTTTTTTCTTGTTTCTAGGTGAAGCCAATAATATTTTTTTCTCCTTTGTTGCAACTGAATGAAGTATTTGACCTTTGCAGAGGTCATTGGCACGCTGATATAGTTCATTTAAAGACAACGTTTCTGGACGAGAAAAACATGTTTGTCTCGCTTCTTCGATTCACGCCACTACCATTTCCTTGTTACATCTAGTATATAAATGAAAAGAGAGCCTTGGTCTCACATCTTCATGCCGAGTTTTGGCCCGAGCTTGAGGGGAAGAACAAGTGTGTAGGGCAGACGTTCGTTATGGGGAATTGCTGTTCCAACCATGGCCAGGTCGGAGAGTCGGAGGCACAGGCTAAGGTATGTGCTCGTCTGTGTGTGTTTGTGTGTGCGTGCGTGTGTGTGTGTGTGTGTGTGTGTGCGCGCCTGTGTGTGCGCGCGCAGGTGTTTGAAACAACTCTAAACTTTAACTTTCCAGGAGAATTCTCAGCTGAAAAATATCGAAGGACATCCCAAGTGTATCTAACAACAGCCTTCGAAACATTCTTAGCGCATTCAAAGGAGAAGTAAAATAGTACGAAAAATATGTGTTTGGAATTCACCCCGAATTTTGAAGAATTCACTTTGATCTGAGGGTGATGCGGATACAGTGTTGTATTTTATTTATGACAAACTCGTCCGGGGAAACACGCATTTCAATGCGAAATGTGCCAAAAGTTCAGAAAATTTTGTGCCCCTAAACAAAAAGTTGTAACACCTTCCATGCCAACGTCCGAATCCGGCTTCGAATTTTCAAAAGCGGCGCACGCGAAACTAGCCTGGGTGCCATCCGATTTGTAACGGCTACCCCGAAAAAGATTTTTTCGGGGTAGCCGTTACAAATCGGATGGCACCCAGGCTAACGCGAAACGCGAATTCGAGTTATTTTACGGAACTTTTGGAAGCCTGTGTGATAACCACTAGAACCCCGTGTGATACGGCTAGTTATCACACGGGCCGGCGGAACACCCGTGTCTTAAACGTTATCGCATAGGTATGATATAAAAAATAGACTTGAGAGGGCTGTTTGTTAATGAATGCAATCAATATTAAGCCAGAAAATCGAGAATACAGCGGTTTTCAAACATAACCTGTTTTTGCAAAGATATGTATATAAAGAATACAACACGGTGTATTCCGTATTGCCCGAGACATCGGCCCTCCCGCGAGTCGGATCGCATACGGCCGAATTAAGGCCAGAGGGCTATCCGACTCGCGGGAGGGCCGAGACGGAGGTTGCATATAACAGCACGCAATGGGTCTGGCAGGCGTTATTGCGTTTCAAGCTTCGTTTTGGTGGGAGTGTTCCCATCGCTATCATGGCATTCTTTTTACATATTGTAAAAAACCCATTCTCATCCTATACTACATTCTCATCCCATACTACACTCTCTTGTATTATGGTGATTAGGCTTATAGATTAGCCTGGTAGATTAGCCTGATGGAACTGTAGAAGACTTTATGTACCAGTAGATGACATACTTTGTACTCTGTACAGCAATAAAATTTATTAATATTAATATTGTAGTCTATATTCCACTTAAGGAAATCGAGCCAGGACATGACATAAGTAGATCGGACGTCTCTGTACTAGTCTTTCGTAAATTTATTATTCATTTGCCACTGACTGCAAGCATTTAGTACTTCAGTCTGTCTTGATATGGGTGGGACATTTTAATCTTCCATGTCTTCTTGGTAGTCAAAGTCGTAGTCGAAGATGACTGTCAGTGTCCTCATAGGCAGTGTGACCTCATGTGGCTTCTGAGTCCGAAACTTGAGGCACACAGTCGTCCGCACTTCGGGTATTGGTGGTCCTGCTGTTCTATGTTCTTTCGCCCTTGCAGTGCTAGCATTAAGGTGCTGCCTCTTTTTCCCTTCAAAGGCTGTAGTAGCCCGAGATGTGTGGACAATTTTAATAGGAAGAGAAAATCAATATTTTCTTAGCACGTAGGACGACGTCTTTGAGTGGCTGATATGTTACTGTAACGACCTTTTTCTATCGTTAAACAACGTGAACTAGTTATAAGTTTGGTAATGTGTGTTTTGAATCTAGAACAAGCTTGTAGTTTGCTAAGACTTCTTATCTATTTTCTCCAGCCGGAAATGAACGTGTCATTAAGCTTATGACGTTCTTTGAACACATGTCCAAAATATTTGCCTTTAACCGCCGGATTTGACCAAATATTTTGAACCCCAGGTTTACAAAACACATGTTAAACGAAATTGATGACCTCTGCAAAGGTCAAGTACTTACTTTAGGCTGTGGCGCCGACTCTCCGTCCCTGCGCAAAAGACACTGGCAACACCAATTCCCCATAACAAAACACCTATTGTTATGGGCTACCTACCATTAAAAAATCATGACCCTAGCATGTCCAGATCACGAGATATCAAAACCGTAAGTTCCGCTGCAGTACCATAACAAGCCGACAGGGAGCCCAAAATCTAATCATTTTGGGGTCTCATCAAGACCTACCCACCTACTAAATATCAAGATAATCCATCTAAGCCTTCTCAACTCATGCTGTTGACACACACACACATAGATATACACACGGCCACGAAAACATAACCTTCTTAGCGAAGGTAATAAGTCAATAGCCAAGCCAAGTGGCACTTACATTAGGCTGTGGCGCCGACTCTCTGTCCCGGCGCAAAAGACACTGGCAACACCAATTCTCCATAACAAAACACCTATTGGTCCAAAACTCGGTGCGGAAATTTCTGCGGGATCAAGACTCGAGCTCCCTCTACCTTTATATACTACATGTAACAAAAGTTTGTTTTTCTGGTCAAGCGTTGTTCTCTTCCTCTTCCTCTTCCTTCCTCATAAGCGGCCCCTCATAAGTAACGCCATCAGCGTTGCAAGGGCCTCTGCTCTAGGTGAGGCCAAAAATATTATTGGCATCACCTAGAAGCGAGAATTTGGATCTGTTGAACTTCTCTCTGCATAGTGAATGGATCTTTCTAGTGTGCGCACATATCTTCACAAAAACAGGTTATGTTTTCGGTAGTGTTTGTGGTTGCTGTGGTTTAACAGTCTCAAGAAGCTGTATCATGGTGTTTTTGTGATATATGATATGCTGACGGGTGTTAACAAGACAAATGACAGGTTCAATCACGGACCAGTGGCTTTCTATGGTACAACTTAGGTGTGTTTGAAGAATGGCAAGGAAGGGGGGGAGCACGTCGGTAGAACGTACTGCACCTGCGCAAAACCCTGTTTTCAAAACAAGAATGTGACCTTGTCACGCTGATATAGTCCATTCAAAGTCAACAACGCTTGACCAGAAAAACATGTTTTTCTCGCTTCTTCGACTCAGGCCACTCCCATTTCTTTTGTTACATGTAAAATATAAAGGTAGAGGGAGCTCGAGTCTTGATCCCGCAAAAATTTACGTGCCGAGTTTTGGAAGAACAGGTGTTTTGTTATGGGGAATTTGTGTTGCCAGTGTTATGGGGAATTTGTGTTGCGCCGGGACGGAGAGTCGGCGCCACAGCCTAAAGTAAGTGCCACTTGGTTTGGCCGCTGACTTATTTGATTGTTCGTTTGTGCTTGTGCTTGTGTGTGTGTTTGTGTTTGTGTGTGTGTGTGTGTGTGTGTGTGTGTGTGTGTGTGTGTGTGTGTGTGTGTGTGTATGTGTGTGAGTGTTTGTGTGTGTGTGTGTGTGTGTCAGTGTTTGTGTGCGCGCGCGTGTGTGTGTGTGTTTGTGTGTGTGTGTTTGTGTGGTACGTGTGTGACATATATTCAGCATGTCAATGTTCACCATTACTGGGGATTGTTTAAGTGTTATCTGTATCTGCATAATGTATAGCTGGTATAACCACCCCTCGGTGTAACACACCAGCTTTGTAGGCACGCGGCGCGGCTGCAGCTGGCTACATTACACCGAACGACATATTACACCTAATGTCAGCATTTATTTGTTGACAACTCTATATACAATCATTGACAAATAACCAATGACAAATTCAGCTGATCTTGTAGCTCATTTATGTATAAGAGGAATAGTATTGGTCCCAAGATGGTTCCTTGTGGAACCCCCGACGGTACTCTAACTGGAGCTGAGGCCTTCCCTTCCACCACTACCGCCTACTCTCTGTCCGAATATGTCCGGGTATCAGAGATAAATGGGTATTAAAAAAGATATTCGTTTCACTTAAAATGAAACTGTGGCTTAACATAGCGAGAAAAGATGTAGAATCTTTTGATACATACATCATAAAACAACAAAGCATTTTTTCTGATTCTTTATCTATCGTTCTCTTTTAGCATCATACTGTATGGTGCCTTACAAATGCTGAGGTCACATTTCTAAACCGGGGCCCGGCCGGGCAATCTTATGGAAGTTAGAAAAAATAATAATGGGAATTATTTGCGTATATTCTTTATATATATGTTGATTTTTCGTTAATCGAAACCGCCCAGCCGGGCCCGGTTTGGAAATGTGGCCTCAGTATTAAGCAGCCATTTTCCTAGTTTGCGCCCTCCTGTTGACATTTTTCAACACACCGACGTTCTGCCATGACCCCGGCCCAACCTGAGTTGTACCATAGAAAGCCACTGGTCCGTGATTGAACCTGTCCTTTGTATTGTTAACACCTGTCCATATGTCATATATCACAGCAACACCGTCAACAACTTCTTGAAACTTTAAACCACAGCAATCACAAACACTACCGTAAACATGTTACCGAATACCTGTTTTTGCGAAGATATGTGCGCACTAGAAAGATCTATTCAAGATGCAGAGAGAAGTCCTCATTATCTCGTTTCTAGGTGACGATAATAATATTTTTTTCAAATTTGTTGCAGCTGAATTAAGATAAAACAATAGTTGTTATTTAAAATGTGTTCCGTTATGAAACCAAGCATTTGGCCTTTGCAGAGATCATTGTCACGCTGATAGTTACTTATGAGGAAGGCATTCATTTAGTACCGTTACAAAAACACACAAACGCGACAGTCTCAACGTGGGGTCGTGTGGCGCAGCGGTAGCGCGTTCGGATACCGCTGCGCCACACGAGCTCGGCTCAGGGCCAAGAGGTCCCTCCCGGGTTCGATCCCCACCCATGTCACCGATCTTGTGCCCTTGGCAAAGGCACTTTACACGACTTTCCTCATTTCACTCAGGTGTAAATGAATACCTAGCTTCGGTTAGGGACGTTCCTCGGATAGGACGTAAAATGGAGGTCCCGTGTTTGAAGAGAGCCACACCCCACGCACGTTAAAGAACCCACCACACCTTTCGAAAAAGAGTAGGGGCATGCCCCGGTGTGCGATGGTTCAAATACTACAAACTGGGAGTTGGTGATTCACTAGGCCTGGCGAACCCCCGTCTCGTATAAGCCACATGGTGATTAACATCATCACCAGGACTCCAGGAAGAATAGTGTGTGAATTGACACACTAATGGAGATCCTTACTAACCTAACCTAACCTAACCTGACCTAACCTAACGCGATAACATGTTTTTCTCGTTTCTTCTCCATTTTCACCGCACTTTTGCGTAGAGTGGCCATGATGGTCATCCTACCATCATGACCATGAATGAATGAATGAATGAAACCATTCTTTATTCTCAATCTACCATCTATGGTAGTATCTCCCAAGTGTCCCAGTCGCGCGCAGACCCCATTCCCACTCAAAATCGGTTAGAGCATCAAATAGTTTCAGAATGCATCAAACCATTCATTTTTGGAGTGTGAACACTCCAAATCGAATAGATTTTCTCGAAAACGATTCCAAAATAAACTACATCGAGAGGTTTACGTAGTTCAAGACGTTTGCGGCTAATTTCCGTCTCGTAAACGGTCGTTTCCATTTGAAACGGTCGATGCCATATCGCAGAACGGCACGCTTTAAATGTATTAGACACCGTGATGTTCCGTGGCGTAGAGGTTAGGATGTGGTCTCCGAATTCTAACGAATGTTACATCCCGCAATATATCGGCCCTCAGTCCACCACTGCAAAAGAGGTGTCGCTTGTCTGGTAAGATTCCGCGCTGCACACGCTTTTTGCGTCCCTTTCTTTGTCAGCGGGCCCTGGGTTGATTTTAACTCCCAGTTAAAAATATCCGGGGCCCGGCCGTGACCAGAAAGAGCCCGGTAACCACACGGCCGGGGTCCTTTGGGGTCACGTCCGAAAGTGCAGAGAAAAAAAAACCCAGCCCGTAATTAAGATACGTACCGGAAGGGGCCCCATTTTTCAATAGTGACCTAAGCATTACTATGCGACATTATGCCAATTATAGCCATTTTCGTGTTTTGTATTAGCTTTGATAATTTACCTTTTATGCTGAGGTCACATTTCCAAACCGGGGCCCGGCCGGGCAGTCGTATGGAACGAAAAGTATGATATAGAAGACAAGAACACAAAAATCGTTTTAGAAATAATCATAATCATAATTTGTGCATTTTTCTTGATATGATATTTTTTATATTTCGTTCATTCAAGCAGCCCGGCCGGGCCCCGGTTTGGAAATGTGACCTCAGCATTATCCAGCCTACTACACTGCAGTTCCGGAATTCCGATGAACTACGACTGATAAAGAACCCTTACCGACACTACGATGGCTACCTTACTGAGCAGGTGGAGAGTCGAGAACCTACTGGCAATGTGGTCGCGAAAACAACATATTCGGACAGAAGTGTGATCACAGGTAATCTCACAAATGGCTAAGTCAATTGCAAAGAGCAGTCTAGCAAGTTGTTACCTCCGTTGGATTAAGAAATATCGTCCCAACTTCAGGACACTACTACAATACATTTTGTCTTGTCAATTTGGTATCCTAGAAATGCGAGGCACCGCTTATCCTGGGGTCAGATTTCCAAACTGGGGCCCGGTTGGGCTGTTTGAATGAACGAAATATAGAAAAAAATCATACCTAAAATAAAATGCACAAATTATGCTTATGAATATTTTTAAAACGTATTTTGAGCTTTGCCTTTTATATCATACTTTTCGTTACCGCAAACTGCCCGGCCGGGCCCCGACTTGGAAATGTGACCCCATCATAAGGTAAAACGGATAGATAAACTTTTGTTATCGACAGTCATGATCTTGCAAGTAAAATGAACATTGACTCAATATCTTACAGTTACTGTAATATTTTAGCCTTTGATGTGAACAGTAAACATCCAACGTTCCAAGTGTTAGTATGTTCATTCGTGATCCCCTAAACACACTTCACTCAAAGAAGCAGATTAGGTTGTGCACTTGTTTTTCACACATTTGGTACCAGGTAAACAAATATGGTTGAAACCTTTAAGCTACTCACACTGTGCAGTGATTGGTTACATCCTGCATGACGTCATCAACACTATAAATATGAATAGACCAGGCTAATCACTGATCACAACCATTGGAAGCATCCGCAACGCCGAAGGAGCGTGGTGCTAGGCCAGTCCCAGGGAAGTAGGTGGGAAAGGGTTTAGCCCTTCGTGTATAGGTTTGTTTTCGCAAGCCCCCCCCACCCTCCCTGTTTTGTAGTCAAGTCATATAGAGGGACTTGGCCTTGCCTCGCGACTCCGGCACTGCCCCATAACTCATAAAGGATGGACCAATGATTGCGCAGTGTGAATAGTGTACTAATTTTCTTCCTGTATTTCATTATTCCTTTCAATTATGGTACAAGTATACGAATACTACAAGGCGACTGGTGAACCAGATGATGGGACCTATGTGGTACTGATGTTTGAAGACTCCAAGAAGTACTTATTCTACGCCAAAAGATTTGATGACCTTCGTGTGCTTCGCGTGAGTTATAGCAGATGGCTAATATAGCTATGCCCCGCCCTGAGGTGTATACCTGTCTAACCGACCATGAATTATGACGCCGTATACACCGAAGGAAAGCGGGCATTAACGTTATTATCATATAGGCTAGCCAAACTTAGCGACGTAGCAAACTTATGTATATTAGCTACTATCCTCCGCAGTGTATTAGTATTATAAGGCCAGCGTTTTTAGGCTCGGTGTTAACGTAGTTGGTCAGCATTATCTTTGGTCAGCTTCCCGTCCACCCGTACATGTTGCTCCTTGGAGTCTCCCCCGGTGCCTACGACTCCAAAAACTGAGTCAAAATCTGTTTCAGAGAGTATTTTGAGGAAAATGTTCAAGAAGATCAGCTTTATGTTCTTTACATGTTCGTCATTTTGATGACAGAAAAACGCAAGAAAATGGAAGAAAAAGAAAAATCCCCAGGACATCGATACATCTGCCGACCCACGGGTGTTCCTGATGAAGCAGAATAAGTATGGTGGTACGACGGATGTCGTCTTTGCCTCGTGCGTCGCCTCGAAACAAGAGCATAAGGACTCCAGCAAGGCCCGTGTCATCACCTTGCTTCCAGACCGAAAGAAACCGGCTGAACTCATGATCGAAGGAGGTATGCCTTTTGAAGGTCCCGTTTGTCACTGCTAACATTGTATTGCATAATTCATATTCTCATGAAAGTTCATTCTGTGTTTGTAGCTACCGATGTATCCAATGCCGCACATTTATTAGGATTCTACCTACATTGTGCCAACTACTACAACATCCATTTGTCAATGAAACAGCCGATAGACATGTTGCCCTTTTTCGGCATGTTGACCACCATCGGAGGGTAAAAATCTTTTTTTTTCAAAATCAGGCGAAAATTAATGAGGATGTCATTCACAAAAATTAATTGCTGTGCTGTGGATATATCAAATTTGTAAAAGTAACTGCGAGCTTAAAGGTAAAAAAAGGGGAAATGTTTTGTTGAAAGATGAGTAAGTTTGATCATAAGTTCTATTTTTCCCCACAGGAAATGGAATAGAACAGGAGGCGCAGCTGTTTCGCCTGGTTCACCTCGTCCCTGACCCTTCGGACGAGGGTGATCCCCAGCCGTCAGAGCAGGTCCTGGAGCAGTTCCCATTCAAACCGCCAGAGGGTGCTGACGAATAGTCTGACTGATGTCAAGACCAATGAGAACAGCTTCACAGCTAGATAACGTTGCTCTCTTTATGATGAGGCATATCTTCGCTACAACGTAATAACCAAGGAATAAAGCTATCTTGAATAGCAAAGAGTTGCTATCTCAAATCGGAGCATTACAGATATGATTTTTATGATTAACACGATACAATCACACTGTAAACAAGACTGTGAACGTTTTAGATTGTGAATGAATATTAATATTTGTTTTCTTTATGATATTTGATCCTTGTTGACATGCCCTTATGGTACTTGTTCTTTTGACACTTTTATGTCATAACCCAGAAATGTTATAGCAAGAGGTAGAATTTGAATACAGAGAAAACCGGAGATATCAATTTACTTTCAAACAATGTTTATTCTATTGGATTTTTTTAATTTTCTTTTTTTCAAGAATTCAAACACAACAATACAAGTACATAATTACTCAAGAAACAGCGTAATGACATAGTATAAAAAGGCTATACTAGCATCGATATCAATAGTGTTTAAGATCATTCTGATTATTCCACCATCTTTGTTTTGCCTTGTTTAGGAAAAAACTGAAAGTTGGGGTTTCTTTTTTGTATAAGCATGATCGAGTAAACAACACATTTTTGCAATGGGGATACAATGTAATGACACATAATTTGTGTGATGTTTTGGGTATACCATAGTTGTGTAATTTTTCACCTTAGGTTAGTTAGTTTGTTAGTTAGTTAGTTTGTTTGTTTGTTTGTTTGTTTGTTACACCCAACAGGTGTTGAAATGTGTGTTTTCATTGCAGTGGTTATATTTTATCTCTTTCTACCAGAATTACTTTTCTCAGCCAAATATCTGTGGCAAGATAATTATGGCGACTTTGTATCAAAGACATAGTAACTGTGTGTGTGTTTGGTTACTCTAAATACACATTTTCAATGTTGGTGCTACCTACTTTTTGTATAATATTGTTCCTCTTGACAGGGTGTCACAGATTATTTCTGGCTTACAGTGTTATAATATGTTTACATGTTGAGTACTTGTAAGGACCTACCTGGTCTCCATATTGTATAATAAGTCATGACTACATTTTCGTTTTTTGTTTTAAACAACTTCTTTCCATTTTGAGGGTATCTGTATCTGTATCTGTATAGCCGGTATAACTGCCCTCTTGCGTAACACACCAACTTCGCAGGCACGCGGCACGGCGGCAGCTGGCTACATTACACCGAACGACCTGTTACAATGGTATTGCTGCATTATATTTCATTACTAATGGCATGAGTTGAGCAAGGACATTATACAACATGTTGTATAATGTCCTTGAGTTGAGGTACCATATTTATTGTGTACTGTAAGTCATTGATGGTGATAAAAGTGTAGTAGTCATATGCGGTGCATTAAACCTGCTGAATTACACTGTACATGTACTGTACATAATCATGTCAATCTCATTTGCTGCAGTAAGTTGTCATGTACAGGCGTAGTACAATGTATGTATCCAGTGTACAAAATACTTTTTTTGAGCCAGGTTGCCCAGTGGCAACCTAGGATGAAAGCTAGGTTGCCCATCGAAATTCCAGGTTGCCCCAAATTCAAACTCTTCTACATTATGATTAACTTTGTTAGACTGCAATGTGCATTTATACATTTCTGACAAAATTGTTTCCCCTTACCTGAAGTGATGATCTCTTCCATATTTTCCCAAATGGAAGAAACTTTGGGTAGTGCACTGAGCTTAACCTGGGTGTAGAAATAGGTTGCACCAAGCAAAATGTGGTTGCACGGTGCAACTCAGGGCAACTTAGTATTTCGCACGCTGGACTATCACATCGAACTAGTATGCCATCTAACAATTAGGATGTTCAGTTGCTGTGTTCTTTCACACAAAAGAATAGCATGGATAAGCTAACATAGCTAACATATCACTAATCACCAACACGATTTTTCTGTGACAAAGACGTAACCAACCAGGAAGACAGTATCCAATAGGCAAGTATCTAACAATATCCAATAGGCAAGCAAGACACTATCCAATTGGATTAGCGTCTTGCAAATTTAGATAGTGCCTTGCTTGTTGGTCTTGTTGGAAAGATCAGCTTGGAGGTTTGCATTATTACATCACCTGGTTTATTAGAGGAGTCAACTAACTCGTGCAGTCCAAGTTTGCTCAGGGTAGAGTCCAGCCTGTCCAGTGTGGCCTCAGTACCCTCCTGCTCTTTCAACGTCATCAGTACTAACAGAACATCGTCGGGGAATCTTACCTATAACCTATACCGGTTCTGGATACAACACCCCCTAAATCAGAGCGCGGCCGGCATAGTCAGCCTACATCCCCTACAATAGCCGATCCTGTGGTGTGAATTTTCCCCCGTTTGTGCCCCCCTCCCCCTTTGCCATTCTTCAAACACACCGACGTTCTGCCATGCCCCAGACACAACCTAAGTTGTACCATAGAAAGCCACTGGTCCGTGATTGAACCTGTCCTTTGTCTTGTCGTCACCTGTCAACATATCATATATCACAAGAACACCATGATACCGCTTCTTGAGACTGTTAAACCACAGCAACCACAAACACTACCGAAAACATAACCTGAAGCTGAAAGAGAGTTATGGCCCTTGAGCTCGTTTCTAGGTGAAGCCAATAATATTGCCGTTATTTGCAAACTTAAGGAAACATATTGCAAATCTGACAGTTTGAGGCACTTGGTGTCATGGTTGATACTATTCTTGGTGCTGACATCACCATGGATCAAAAACGCTCCCTAGCGCCAAAACTGGATTTACAATGATGGATTTTATTATCATGAACACGGTCCTGAAGGCAACTTGGGGGAAAGACTCCTTCTGAATCCTTTAAGAGAAAAAGAATACTTTCAAGATGGAGGGGGGGGGGGGTTATAGCCACAGTTCAACTATTCTACTAAATTATTCTTCATGATAACAAGCTATACCTTCACCTGTTTTAGATTGACATTTTATCATCTTGGGGAGAAGTTATTCAACAACAGCCATTATCACATAGACAGATATGTTTTCAAGTTGTATGGAATAACAGATTTATTATGATAGCCAACACATCTGTATATTACAGAAAATAGGGCAATGATGGCATTCCATACTTCATTGACATGAATGTACTACACAATGGTGGCACTTTTATACCATCAACGACTTACACAATATTGAATCGTGGTATATATAGACATCAAATCGTGTCAAGTAATAAAATATAATTCTCTCAAGGCAGCAATACCCTCGAAATGGAAAGAAGTACTTAAAAATGACAAACGAGAATGTCATCCTGAAGACATCATACAATATGCAGACAATACAGATCCTTACAAATTATCATTTAAACATATTCATAACACTGTAAGCCAGAAACAATTTGTCAAAGAGAACAATATTATACAAAGAGTAGGTAGCAACAACATTGAAAACGTGTACACCGCTGCATTAACCAAAGACACATCTGTTTTAATTATACAAAGTTATACACACTATGTTTTAATTATACAAAGTCGTCCATCGATATCTTGCCACAAATATTTGGCTGAGAATTCTGGTAGAAAGAGATAAATGTAATCACTGCAATGAAGAACAGTTGTAAATTTGAACATCATCTGGCGAAGGTATGAGGTCGTGGAACTGTTGTTTGGCATTTTTTGGTCTCCAGTACTTTTTCTGCAAAATAACGAACATGTTATGAAACCTGTTTTTTACATATAGCTGATTTTTTAAAACATTTAAAGTTCCGCAAAAAGCAAGCATGAAGATTAATTAATTTATAGACTCCTGTGACCTGTTTTGTCTCTACAGGCGACACCTCATTATTGCATGAGCTATTTGTTAGAGAATTTTACCCCTATAACAGAGATAGTCCAAAAACAGGGGGGCCAATTGGCGGGGGGGGGGGGGGGCAGTTGGATACGGCTAATATTGGGGCCAATTGAAACGACCACACACATATGAAAATTGGTATTACATATACATGTACACAAATACATACATGTATTATATTCTGATCTTACAGTCATATTTACAAACTCACAACAAACAGGGCTTAGCTTGAAAAATTTAATTTACAAGCATTTCACCTTCATACTCGCTACTTTGAGGCAAAAACTTGTTCAAGGCTTGTATTAGGTATTTACTGTAGCTCACCTTTAGCGGACGAAGGCGACCGGTTTTGGTAGCGAAGAAGTACTTCTTGGACTCTTCAAACTGCAGTACCACATAGGTTCCAGGATGCTTGCCAGTACTGGCGTAGTAGTACACTTGTGTACCACAATTGAAAGGAACAATTAGTTCAAAAGTCACACATTTTTGGCGACACCTCAGGGGCGAGCCTAATGGTAACATCTGTGTCCATAATATCACCAGGGTCCATAATATTGCCACCTTGAGAAATAGTGTGCTTAAAGATATTTTTACTGCATCATACTTTTGGTGTACACTCCTGCACACCTCAAATGTACATACCTAGAGTATTACAAAAAATGTCTTAAGCACACTGTTTCTCAAGGTGGTGATATTATGGACCCTGGTGATATTATGGACACAGATGTTATAGTATTGTGTGCAGTCTGCAAGAATGTGTATTCACGAATGTGTTTGAGCAAGGAGGTTAACCTCCTTGGTAAGAACTAGAGGTCAACGATCTCATGCCTTCGTCAAAGGATGTTATCGTTAAGAAGGTAGAAGTGATATATTAGTCCCCCTAAGTATGGAAGTTGGATTGTGAAAACTATCCCGGCCAATGGAACAGTCTGTAATCGTGCATTGGGCAAGGGAAAACAGTTGTGCAGGACATGTAAGGCAATACCGCCTGTGAGCTAGTGCCAGCTTCATGGACTGCTTAATGACTATCCCTTCTGGGACTTTCTCCCTCTGGAACAGCCTGTAGCCCACGTGTCACAAGGTAGAATAGTCCTATCATGGAAGGTAACTGAATTATAGAATTCTTTCATTAATTATGCAAATTTGATCATAATTTGCATAATTGTCATCTAATTATGTCAAGCATCACTTAAGCTACCTACACACCAAATATCAAGACGATCCGTCGACGGGTTATTGAGTTATCTTACTTTAAACATTTTCATACAAATACCCCTGCAGTTCCAGAGCAAGCCGCTAGGGGGCCCAAACCTATGTCACTTCTTCCCGAGCACAAGAGCTACTTACCATACAAAAATTATGACCCTAGCTTGTCCAGATCACCATATATCAAAACTGAAAGTTCCGCTGCAGTACCATAACGAGCCGCCAGGGGGTCCACATTTCTATCACTTCGACATCTCATCAAGACCTACCCACCTACCAAATATGAAGACAATCCATTAAAGCCTTCTCGAGTTATACTGTTTACAGACGCACACACACACGCACGCCCCCGAAAACATACCCTTCTTGACGAAGGCAATTAACAGAGCACACCATATGCGAAGTTAAACATTATGCATTTGCTTTGCAAATGTTACCTTTCTAGTTTCAGCTAATATCAAATGTGTTTAAAAGTATGCATTTCGGGCGATATTTCTTAATCCAACGTAGGTAACTACTTGTGAGACTGTCCTGAGCTTTGACTTTACCCTTTTTGACATTACCTGTCATCTCATTCTGATCCGTGTAGTCTGTAGACCGGACTACCTTTCCAGTGGGTTTCCCTTGCACTTTCCTTTGCACCACTTGCTCAAAAAGGTTCCCATTGTAGTCTGGGGTCTTTGTCAGTTGTACACTTGCTGCACCCGTATATTTCAGAGTAGTCGGCTGAAAAAAAGTAAATTATCAAAGCTAAATCGATACCCAGCAATAGCATTACACTATCAGCGCGACAATGACCTCTGTCAAGGTCAAATACTTGTTTTCAAAACAGAACACCTTTTGAATGAAAACTATTGTTTATCTTCATTCAGTTGCAACAAAGGAGAAGAAATATTATTCGTCTCACCTAGAAACGAGATATTGGATCTGTTGGACTTCTCTCTTAGTCTTTCTTTTAAGCGACGGTCACAACACGCCGTACGTGCTTCTGCGTGCAAAAACGTGCAAAAACGTGGGCAAACGTAGGGGGTCCGTAAGTGGTGAGTACCGCCTCCTTACGGAATCCTACGGATTTGGGAGCACGCAGACGCGCTGTAGAACTTTAAGTGCATGTAAAACCTTCTCTATTGTGCATTATTTTGTAACAGCGTATAAATTTTCCTTCACGTTTCCTTGCTGTGCTTATATAGGTCACAATTGGAAAACACATGTACACACGCATGTACACACACACAGACACACAGACACACACACACACACACACACTCACACACACACACACACACACACACACACACACACACACACACACACACACACACACACACACACATACGAACAAGCCAAGTCAAAGCGGCACATACCGTAGCCTGTTGTGTCGACTCTCCCACCTGGTAGGAACCGCAAGTACCCATAACGAACGTCTGCCCCACACACTTGTCCTTCCCCTCAAACTCGGGCCAAAACTCGGCATGAAGATGTGAGACCAAGACTCTCTTTCCATTTATATACTAGATGTAACAAGGAAATGGTAGTAGCGTGAATCGAAGAAGCGAGAAAAACATGTTTTTCTCGTCCAGAAACGTTGTCTTTAAATGAACTTTATCGGCGTGCGGCGACCTCTGGAAATGTCAAATACTTGTTTTGAAAACAGGTGTGTTGTCTTCATTCAGTTCCAAGAAAGGAGAAAAAATATTATTGGCTTCACCTAGAAACAAGAAAAAAAGAGAATAAGAGTTTACACACTGTTTATGTGTTTCTGTAACGGTACTAAGGGATTCCTTCCTCATACGTAACGTTATCAGCTTGGCGTAAGGACGTCTGCTCTAGGGGAGGCCAAAAAATATTATTGACATCACCTAGAAACGAGAAATTGGATCTGTTGGACTTCTCTCCCTCTGCTTCTTGAATGGATCTTTCTTGTGTACACACATATCTTCGCAAAAACAGTTTATGTTTTCGGTAGTGTTTGTGGTTGCTGTGGTTTAACAGTCTCAAGAAGCTGTTGATGGTATTGCTGTGATATATGACATGTTGACAGGTGCCGACAAGACAAAGGACAGGTTCAAATATTATTGGCGTCACCTAGAAACGAGAAAATGGATCTGTTGGACTTAGAATTCTCTCAGCATGTGGTGTGATATGCCGAAGGGCGGTTATACCGGCTATACAGAAACAGATGCATCTTGAATGGATCCTTCTATTATGCGCACATATCTTTGCAAAAACAGCCTGCGTGTTGGTGCCCCCCCCCCCTCGTGGATTGGTGGTGGTAGGAAGTCTGTTCTTGCATCATACCCCCTTCACACAAAAAGAGGAATGCGCCGAAATGCCGCCTTCATGAAAAATTCATGGCTTTTAAAATACATTTTTTGAAATTTCTCACTGCATTCCAGATATTTTCAGCAAACTTTTGAGGTACATTAGAAGTGGAGAAATATCGAATGGCATTCACAGTGTATTCTGACTGCAGTATGGGCGATTCATTCTGAATATTTCAACGGCACTCCAACAGTGTTCGAAATATTCTGATGGCATTCAAGGGAGAACCAAAATGGCCTCAACATTTGTACACTTCCAACCGTGAAGAATGCACTTCGAATAGCCAGGACTATACAATAAATTTTCAATAATTTCATTGGGTGGGAATATAGGCGATATTTTAGGTCATTGGGGCAGTTTACTGCAATATGGGTGGGATTGGTGGGAATAGAGACGATATTCAACGTCAAAATCTGTGTTTCAGTCTTGTCGTCATGCTTTTTTGTAAAAAGGTCACTTTTCCTAGCTCGGTCCCCCAGGTGGTCGTATTTAAAACAAGCTTACCGCGGGTAACCGTACTATCGGCGGCCAATCAAGCAACACACTCCCGCCTATAACGTTACTGCCTTCGGTAACCTGAGGCGGGGACGATCAATGTCAAATACATATCACTTGCGGACGTGTGTTGCTTGATACCTGCAAGAGTACATGTAAACAGTTATATAACAGTAAACAGTTATATAACACTACGCTATGGGTCTGGCAGGCGTTCTTGCGCTCCAAGCTTCGTTTTGGTATGAGATTGGTCCGACCGCGGCAAACTGTACTCTCTCTCTCGCGGACCAACTCCCCTGGCGTGTTATCTGTCTATTTGGCCAATTTCTACTCCTTTCAGCCGCTTCCCGAAGCCTGGTAGAGGCTAAGTGTACAGGGGTGTTCCCCTTGCTATTACGACATTCTGTTCATATATTGTAAAAGCCCATTCTCATCCCATTCTACATTCTCATCCCATACTACACACTCTAAGTTAGCCTTATGGAACTGTAGTTATGTACCAGTAGATGCCATACTTTGCACTTTGTACAACTGTTGTGCAATAAAGTTTATTGCCTTCGTCAAGAAGGGTATGTTTTCATGGGCGTGCGTGTGTGTGTGAGTCTGTCAACAGTATAACTCGAGAAGGCTTAAATGGATTGTCTTCATATTTGGTAGGTGGGTAGGTCTTGATGAGACCTAGAAGTGATAGGAATATGGGCCCCCTGGCGGCTCGTTATGGTACTGCAGCGGTACTTCCGGTTTTGATATATGGTAATCTGGACATGCTCGGGTCATGATTTTGGGTGGTAGATAGCTCTTGTGCTCTGGAAGAAGTGACATAAGTTTGGGCCCACTAGCTGCTTGCTTTGGAACTGCAGGAGCATTTGTATGAAAATGTTTAAAAGTAGGATAACTCAATAACCGGTCGACAGATCGTCCTGATATTTGGTGTGTAGGTAGCTTAAGTGATGCTTGACATAATTAGATGACAAGTATGCAAATTATGATCTAATTTGCATAATAAATGAAGCAATTCTATAATTCAGTTACCTTCCATGATACTCTACCTTCATTGTGACACATGGGCTACAGGCTGTCCCAGAGGGAGAAAGTCCCAGATCTAGGGGATAGTCATTAAGCCGTCCATGTACATTGTAGCTGCAGGCGGTGTTGCCTTACATGTCCTTGCACAGCTGTTTTTTCCTTTGCCCAATGCACGATTGCAGACTGCATCGGCAGGGGTAGTTTTCAGGATCCAACTTCCATATTTAGGGGGACTAATATATCACTTCTACCTTCTTAAGTTATATAACGATAACATCCTTTGACGAAGGCATGAGATCGTTGACCTCTAGTTATTATAATATTATAGTCTATATTACACATACGGAAATCGAGCCAGGACATGTCATAAGAAGATTGAACGTCTCTGTACTCGTCTTTCATAAAATTATTCTTCATTTGCCACTGATTGCAAGCATTCATTACCTTCAGTCTGTCTTACATTCATTACCTTCGCCAAGAAGGTTATGTTTTCGTGGCTGTGTGTCTGTCTGTCTGTCTGTCAACAGCATAACTCAAGAAGGCTTAGATGGATTATCTTGATATTTGGTAGGTGGATAGGTAATGATGAGACCTGGAAATGATTAGATTTTGAGCCCCCTGGCTGCTTGTTATGGTACTGCAGCGGAACTTCCGGTTTTGATATCTTGTGATCTGGACATGCTAGGGTCATGATTTTTGGATGGTAGGTAGCTCTTGTGCTCGGCAAGAAGTGACGTAAGTTTGGGCCTCCTAGCGGCTTGCCCTGGAACTTCAGGAGCATTTGTATGAAAATGTTTAAAGTAGGATAACTCAAGAACCGGTTGACGGATCGTCTTGATATTTGGTATGTAGGTAGCTTAAGTGATGCTTGACATAATTAAATTACAATTATGCAAATTAGGATCTAATTTGCATAGTTAATGAGGGAATTCTATATTTCACCTATCTTTCATGATAGGACTATTCTACCTTGTGACATGTGTAATTAATAATGACCAGAACATCGCAATATATTCATCATGTAAATGAATACCTAATTTGCATAATTAATGAGAAAATACTGTAATTCCATTGTGGTTGATGCTGGCAATTTCATACTTGCGCATTTCGATGTTGACTGGAGGTGAACATTATTCAACATATGTTATTCAAATTAGGGCCTCATTTGCATAATTTATGAGGAAATGCTAAAATGGCCTTCTTTGTTACAATAACACTGCCATTGGGGGGAGAATATGATCAACTGATGTAATTCATGCAAATGAGGATCTTATTTGCATAATTAGGGGGAAATCTATAATTCGTCAGTCATATGATATAAAGGGTAACCTCATTTGGCGAAATAATGAGATCGTGGAACTCTAGTTTTTAATATTTTCTTAGCACACAGGACAACGTCTTTGAGAGGCTGGTATGTTACTATAACGACATTTTTCTACTGTTAAACAACGTGAACTAACTCTAAGTTTGGTTATGTTAGTGACCGAAGATTTATTTCGAATTGACGAAAGGTAGTTCTCAAAAGTAAGTTTTGAATGTAGAACAAGGTTGTAGTTTTCTTGTCTATTTTCTCCAGCCGGAAATAAACGTGTCTTTGAAACGTTCTTTGAACACATGTCCAAAATATTTGCCGTTAACCGCCGGATTTGACCGAATATTTTGAACCCCAGGTTGACAAAACACCTGTTAAACGAAATATCAATGACCTCTGCAAAGGTAAAGTACTCGTTTTTCAAACATAACACCTTTTGGAACAAAACTCTTGTATTATCTTCACAAAAGACAAGAAATAGAAATGGACGGGTACATGTAACGTTATAAGAGGAAAGAGTATGACCGAGGAAATACTTGTGAAAAATATAGAAGCACCGGGAACGAAAAAGGATTTGACTCAAATGGTCCAGCTATGGCTCCTAAACTGAGTTCTTTTGAAATAAAAGCATCTACATGTTCCGCATAATGTCTAGCTGAGTAATGATTCTGAAAGGATCCATCAGTCGGGCGCTGATACAATTCCGGCTGTACATTAATCGGCCACCCGAATTCTAAAAAATCCACAATACGGCTATCTTCGTAGTCCACAAGTAGTTCTCTCCATGTATCAATCTTCAACGCAGACTCCACTGGAGCACGTGCACCAACAAAGTTATGTCCCTCACACGCCGACACCACCCTGTGTAACTCGATCGCCCTGCCTGGGTGCGCTACCAGCGCCGCCGTGCGCTGAGGGGTTGGCGGGCTGTCTCCCGGCTCTTCCTTGCGCGACGCGAAAGGAAGCATCATTATAAGGGCAGTTGTCGCGTGTATGTGGCTCCTGCGTGTTGCGGTACACTAGGCAGGCACTGCAGACATAGAGCACATTACAGTTCCATCTCGGACTCCAGTGCCCAGATTGTAGGGAACATGACCCTGACTGAAAACCGCCACAATAACGCGGCCTGGAAGAGCCAACTGTAGCACGTTTCCCAGTCCCTAGCTCCGCCCCCTGAGCATTCCCGCGCGAAACACTACCCTGTGTACGGTAATGCTTGTCTCTGACTGTGTCAAACATGTCGGAATCAGACCAAGTCAGTGTCCCTCGCTCCATCCCATACAGAATCGCTGCATGTAGCTCTCTTACAGTCCCCCAATCATGGTAAACCGCATCAAACATCAGGTCTGACAGATGACTTAACTTGTCCTCGACCACACGGGATACTTTGCGACTATGCGACTCGACCACATTTTTGACATAACCATGTACAAACATAGCTAACGTCAGTTCATCATAAGTTACACCACCGCATTTGCCGAAGCCAGGGAAATGAACCCTTTCTTGTGGCCATTCTACTTTGACATGGGCAGAGCTTGAATCATTTATAGTGCGATTGCGTCCCGTCTTACCTTTCTTTGGACGCCTGTCTCTTGAACGTGACTGGGAGGACGAACTGTCCGAACTGCACCGCTTTTTGCGACTCCTTGCTCCCCGTTTGCGCGACGAAGAAGCTCAGACCTTCTGCTGTCACTCCGCTTCCTGTGCTGCTTGCGTCTCTCGGAACGCCGTGAGCGAGCCGAACGTGCTCTGCGCGGGCGATCCTCCTCACTGCTACATGGCGATGTTGTAGTGGAGCGGAGATTTCCTCGTTTTTCAGCGAACCTGCTACGTGAACGAGGCGCGGGATCCAGGAAACCATCCAGTACCTGGTCAACTTCTCTCACCAACTCCTTCGACGCCCTCAGGTCTTGGACAGTATACCGCTGCGATTCTTTCGTTTCTGGCGACTCCCGAACGCTCGTCAACGCGGACTTCAGGCGCCTGGCAGTTCTGGTGGCTCACTGTCACCCCGACCAATCGAAGCTGGACATTCCTCTAGAATTGGTGCATTCCTCTAGAAAAGCGGACTTTCCTCCACTTTCAAGCGAATATTCCTCGAGGAAAACGGACGTTCCTCTACACGTTCCTCCGGAATGTGTTTATTCCTCAGCGGTAGGGGACATTTCTCGGACACCCCCGCCGGTTCGTGGAATTGGTCGTTAACTCGACAAATCGCTTCCTAGTTCTTCTAAATCACAACATCCGGAGTTCTGACTCTAACAGTGAGATGCCAAATAGTGTCAGCTCGGAAGGTAAGGAACGCTTTTGATTGAAAAATGAGCCATGTTGGAAATGAAAGTATCCGCGCGGCGGACCATCCCGTGTTTTGGATCATGTAATAATGGCGTCCCATGACACATCCTTCTGAACTTGCAGGCAAAATAAGAGTTGTACCGCGTCCCTGTCGACAAATAAATCATGCCCACCTTCCCACAACATGTATTTCACACGTTTTTGCCACCATGTTTGGGTAGTGCTTGTATTCCTCGGCTTTTTGCAAGAGTACCGAAGTAACCTGGTTGTGCGCTGGGCGTCCAGTGCGGAACTCACCGGGGAAAATGGCGTCGGCACTCGGGACCCTGTGTGGAACAAAGTTCCACACAGGAATTCTAGTGCCGAACGGCCAGTGTTCCAGTGCTGAAGCTCCGTCAAAGCAGAAACGTTTGAAATATATGTTGTGGGAAGGTGGGCATGATTTATGTGTCGACAGGCACGCGGTACAACTCTTATTTTTGCCTGCAAGTGCAGAAGGACGTGTCATGGGACGCCATTACACAATCGAAAACAAGGGATGGTCCGCCGCGCGGATGCTTTCATTTCCAACATGGCTCAGTTTTAAATCAAAAACTATGCTTACCTTCCGAGCTGACAGAATTTGTCATCTCACTGGGCTAATCAGACGTCCGGATATTGTGCTTTTGATGAACTGGGAAGTAATTCGTCGGGTCAACGGCCGATTCCACGGGCCGGCGGGGGTGTCCGAGAAATGTCCCCTACCGCTGAGGAATAAACACATTCCGGAGGAACGTGTAGAGGAACGTCCGTTTTCCTCGAGGAATATTCGCTTGAAAGTGGAGGAAAGTCCGCTTTTCTAGAGGAGTGCACCAATTCTAGAGGAATGTCCAGCTTCGATTGGTCGGGGTGACTGTACGCCCTCTCGAGTCGAGCCTGGTTCCCTTCCACCCGTCCCGGGGACAGGTAGGTATTCTTGACCGGTACAGAACGGGGCCGGGGCGTCCGCACCTCTTCTGACTCATCCGACGTACTGTCTGACCACACCCGGCGCGCAATCTCGGCCACCTTGCTCTCCTTCTTGAGGTGTCGAACTGTGTCCTTCAGGCGGGAGAAATACTCTTCTGACGATCCCTCCTCTCGCTCGTAACGACAGTTCCCTGGACCACACGGACCTGGATGTCCCTTCACAGGCAGGCGACAAACCGAACACCGCCTACTCCTGCGGTGTTTAGATTCTTTCTCCATTCCAATAAAATGAAATTCAATTGAAATTCAAAGGGAGCAAGCCGAACACAAAATTTAAACCTGACTCCTCCAAACCAAAAGACCAACTGAGAGAGTTCGAAGGTCACGTGCGTGGTGGTCACATGGTCTGTGGGCCGGCTCAAATCTTAACGTTGTATCTAATTATAAAAAATTTCCACGAGGACAATTTTTTCCACAGGATTTCTTTCTGTGTGGAAGAGTGAACTGATTATTTAAATCTCATCGCTTTAAAGAGAAATGTAGTGCAATAAGATAAGGAAAGTTAACAATAAAAGATTGCAGCTTTTTTCTGAAAGAAATAGATGGACGGGGGAGAGGTGGAAGGGTACAAGTACAAGGGTACAAGGGCAAGGGCAACAAGACTGACTGGCAATGAAAACATACATTGCCATGGCGACAGTGGTTGCTGTTAGGGTTATTGTTTGCATGGCACTGAGGCCCTGCCATCAATCCATGATTTTGAGGAAGACTTGGTACCTATACAGATACAGTGCACTCCTCCCCTAAGTGTATAGTGAACGAGCCCCGGGGTCACAGAAAGTAGGGCATCCGGGGCAGAGAGAGAGGTCTTCCCAAAGGTTTCCAGGAATGTGGGCATAAATGTGGGTCACATGCCTGTGGACATTCCATTCCTGTGGACAAAATGCCTGTACAATTCCTAGAATTCTTGCAAATTGCACACAATACTGTTACCATTTGGCTCCTCCCTGAGACGTCGCCAAAAAGACCAACACACCGAAAATCCAAGCAGCATATTTACTTCATCCAAAGACTGTTTTTGTACCATTCAATGTTGTAAGCAACATTTTCCTATCCCGACACAAACTGTTCACAATAGGTTTGTTATGATTTATAATGTGAAGCTGATAAATTCATGGATTATCAGCCTGTCATTCACAACAAAAATTATATTTTTTTTCAACACAAAACACAAAATGTGAGTCCAAAAAACACACACTGTCACAGTGAAGTTACTGATAGTTAATTATGCCATATATGGAACACAGAGAGAGGCTGAGGGTAGAATTAAGGCCATCTTTTCCTTTAATCATTTCAACCTGTCATACCTAAAGAAAGAGTATGGATAGACTTTTTGGGGTAAACGGACCAAATTTGATGTGCGTGAAGATGTCACCAATACATGTATAATCAAGTCAGTGTGGTCTTAATGAGAATCACTGAATAACATGGGCACTGTTCAAAGACAGAATACAACACATAATAGAATATCAGCTGTAATGTCTCCATGCTTTCAGAGTCTACATACACATGTAGTTTTACTCACTCTCTGTTTATCAAATATCCACATGAATAGCTTGTAGGAGGTAGAATTATAAAAACAGCAGTGTAAGATATAAACAGCAAATTGATCAAATTCACAAATGCCATGTCATATCAACACACACAATTTTCTAAAAAAATGGCACATACAGATTATATTGGTGATGTAAATTGAAAAACTAAAACCCAAGTTCTGTATTCAAAAGCAGTTTCTAGCATATTGTTGAACATAAAATGTATCTAGGTGAAATTGTCTAAAATGCCCCCGATTTTATAGGCAATTCAAACAGATTCATGATAAGCAAGATTTATACTTTGTATCTGATTCACACCATTGAAGGCAAAACAACACCACACACTTTCTGTAATTAAAAGCCTTAGGCCATATCAAAACTTAGTCTATCTTTTTCAGTGAGGACTTAAGAAAAGTTGTCATCTTCTTCACATCAGGGAGTGAGCATCCCAGTGACAGTGATGTACATCCCTGCATTATCAATGGCATTGACGGCCACATGGTATTCCTGAGGTGCAAAAATAAAAAACAATGTCCAAAAAAATTTTCCACCAGGCTTCATACCTTTTGACAGAGATCTCTAGAGGTACAGAGGACAGATTATATTTTCAAAATTATGAAAATGCATTGATGAATGTATGAGATTGAGACGGTTTTCCTCAAAAGAATAATCCAAGCACATTTCTTCATTTGTCAACAAAATTCAATACAACAATTGCTTAATGATGCCAAATCGGAAAATATTTGGAGGATTCAAAGTGGAGACAACACCCCATGACAATATGATACCATTAAATTATTCTAAGACACTGTTATTTTAAATTTGTCAGAAAAGTAAATCTACAACTAAAATAAAATGAATTGTGATCTATGAAGTCACGTGGATGTCCATATCAACCACAATGAATTCAAACGTTATGTAGCTGCTAGCTGTATGGGTATTATGACATGGTATTGAACGTCAGAAAATTCTACGTACCTTTGTATAATCCAGACTGGAGACCGTCACGTTGGTATATTTGGTCTCGTACCAAAGACCTGCCTTACTGCCACCTTCCACCAGACCCACTGACACCTCGTAGTACAGGTCTACAGAAAAAAGATAATATAAGGCTCATTTCAGCATCTCGGAATGCTAATTGCTACCATATGATCATTAAATATGTACTAGACAAGCCCATCCTTGTCATTACTAGCTTCATAAAGTTTGGTATTATATATAATATCATCTATAGGATTTTTTAATTGACAACTTTAATAACATTATATATGAGCTCAAGGTTGCCTAACAAATTTCAAGGTTCACAGTCGATTCTCTTAAATATTCCTACCGAAATCTAGTTGGTCACTAGAGAGAAAAGATGAACTTACATCTGCATTTTCTAAACTCCATTCAATTTACAAAAAACTAGACAAAATATGAAAATAGTGTTAATTCACTACGGTTTTGGAGAGAAACCCTGCTTGCTGTTTCAAATGTGAATTTTAGGGGCACGGAAAACCTCTAATTTGGAACTAGCGGTAGATGACATGTTACTTACCGGCATTGTCTGACCCGAACACACCCGACCAGTTGATCATCAGTGTGTCTGAGCTTGTCCAGGACAGCTGCAGTCCACCTGAAAGGAGTTACAACAATTTGATTATGGGAATTCACCAGTTCTTTTCCCTAGTTCTTGGACCTAGCACTGAAATGTTGGTTGTTGTGCACTCATACATCCAAACCAGTATGAAAAGAAACCTATGTTACTGGATGACAGGCGAAAAATGCCCAGACTATATGCATGATGTACAAAATGACTAATAAACTGGTGGATGTACCAACTACCAAGTACCTAATACCAGCTCAGAAAAGAACAAGAAATAGTCATGCCTTCAAGTACCAGAGTTATCAACCAAGGATTGAGGTGTTCAAAACCTCATTTTTTCCTAGAACTAGTATGATATAATCGTAGAGTGGAACTCGCTGCCACCAAGTACAGTAGGGGCATCGTCACTAGATAGTTTTAACAATGTCGAATTAGACGTTCAAAGGTTAGGTGTAACGTTCGGTGTAATGTATCCAGCTGCCGCCGCGCCGACTGCCTGCGAACCACATGCCACAAAGTTGCGATTGACAGAAAAACTGGTGCTGGCCATAGCCCTGGACATATCATGATAAACCTACCGTTGACAGAAGGCCTCCCCTGCACCGCGATGTTGACCTCCGTGGAGACAGAGTCGCTCTGCATCCCGAGGAAGTTGACAGACCGAACACTGACGATGTAGGTGGCCCCGGGAACAAGCTGCAGGTCCGTCAGGGTTGCCGTGTGCTCTCCTGTCCAGGACACCTCCTCCCAAGCCGAGGTGAAGTCTGGACCCTCCACCATGTACTACAGAAATGATAGAAGATTTAACCATGTACTACAGAAATGATAGAAGATTTAACCATGTACTACAGAAATGATAGAAGATTTAACCATGTACTACAGAAATGATAGATTATAACCATGTACTACAGAAATGATTATATAATAGAAGAGTTAACCATGTACTACAGAAATGATAGAAGAGGTAACCATGTACTACAGAAATGATAGAAGATTTAACCATGTACTACAGAAATGATAGAAGATTTAACCATGTACTACAGAAATGATAAAAGATTAATAGCAGTTTGCTTTGATAGCATCTGATTCATTGTTTAATGAATCCTTAGCTCAGAAAGTAAAAAAATGGCCATATTTTAGGTCAGTCGGCCAAAAGGTCAGACACAGGAAATATGCTCTGGTATGGAGCCAGCAGAACTTAGAGGTCAACATGGGGTAATTCAGGAAGCCAAGGCTTGCATGAGGGACCCTTCAATGCTTCCCAGAAGTCTAAAATCTCTGATTTGTTGTTATCTTATGGTTTGCCTCCTGTAAAAATATATGAAGCAGAAGGTGTGAAAGAGGCCATATACATCAGGGCTCTACAACCATCACTCAACAGACAGGGGGTGCCACAGACTTTTTCTGCAACTTATGATCCACTGCTCACGGAGTCACGTGTGTCATCTGCATAACGTAACGTCACGGAAGCGGTGGATTTCGTATTCCTTGACAAAGACTGGAATTGTACAGTTGAAAATTTGGGTAAGTCCTATATTCCTTGTGTTGCAAATTACAGTTTAAACTCGTTCATAATATGAAGCAGAACTTTACCTCGTAGTAATAGATGCCGGCCGGGTCCTCGAACCCTCCCCACGCGATGTGCAGTTTGTCCGGGGAGTACTGGTAGTGGTTCCTGGGTGCGTACTGAGTCACCGGCTCGATCACAACCGTCACGTACGCGTGCTCGATACTGGGGGGCACAGAGGTCAGGACGACTCCGTCCGAGCTGGCTGTGACTGACTGTAGGATTGATGGAACAAAGGTAAACACTTATTTAAAATCACTCTTTCACTGACAACATTTGTTGCTTATGTTCTATATTGTCTTGTCCATTATTCATTTGAAGTTTGTTGTATCAGAAACATGATAATAGACAAAGTTTATTGCAAATGCATGCCCGAGGGCTAATTGCAAGTACAAACTGCATTGATAGATGGAAAAACTTTAACTAGGAAGACAAGGACTTTCTTCAACCTTGGTTCCAAAATATGAGCATTTTGGAGTTGATTCTCAGAACCTGAAATCTTTCTTTTTTGTTTTGCAAATCAGAAAAATTGAAGAGGCAAATCCGAGAATTGATATGGCCTCATGGTTTTATTTTTGTGGTGCCTCTCTTCTGCAAAATCATGATTACGCTTTAAATACTGTATTGGTGCTACAATATTGTTTCGTCCGCAAACCTGACTTAAGACTGAATGTTGGAACCTCCGACATGCAAATGAAATTCATTTACAGTAGGAATTTTTTCTTTTCCTCTCACCTGTCCAGCATGGTTGTGGCAGCGCACAATAACAAAAATCTTTGTCCCATGTGCGATGAACGACTGTGAATCAATACAGGCGGATTTTCCGTCCGCCCCTATCTTGGTTGTGGTGAACCTCATCAGGTTGGCCAGATGTGGTGTTGTACCTGTACAAATAAGGACATACGATAAAACAGAGTTTGAGATGCACTGTATTAGACTAGTCATGCATTTTTCCAGTGCTCTATGGACATACAAAATGAAATACAAAACATGATTGTACAAAAGCATACAAAGTCAAGGATAGCAGTTCAGTAGTAGTAGAAATGAAAGTAATATGATGGTTACATTAAAATAAAACTTTAAACATATATCTATTAACAATACATTCGAAACCGCATGTAACACTACATGTATGTTGTAACAATACCTAATTGTATGTATGTCACAATTGTATTGTTTTACGCTTGCATTCAGTGAGACTGCATTGTTATACCTAGCTCCAGTGTACAGTGAACCAATCACACCTAGCTTCAGTGCACAGTGAACCAGTAACACCTATCTTCAGTGCACAGTATGTATGTATTATATATGTCATATTTAACGATGAAGAGAGCGGCATCAGTGCACAGTATGTATGTATTATATATGTCATATTAGCCCTGATGAAGACTGGCATTGAAACGTCGACGTCAGCTCTTGTTAAAAAAAGTGGTTTTGAATAAAGAACTGTTCTATTCAATCATTCACCCACATGATTAAATTATAACTTTGAATGTAATTGAATGACAAGCTTATCCATAAAAAACAAAATCAGTGGCTTAAATACATTAACAACAGCTGAAGTTTAATTTCAAGTGATGTTTTGATGAGTATATAAGGTAGATGTATATAGAAGTCTTAGAGTTTTTTCCATTCTTGTTCAATATGGCCCATAAAATTAGCTCTGCGATGGAGATTTTTTATTCTTTATTTCTGGAGAGATAATAAGTACAGCCTCTTTGCTAATGTTTCTGAAGTCAACACCTCTGACTTTAAGTCCCATCCAAGAGGACATTCTTAATTGACGCTGAGGTACTCATTTTTACCTGAGTCAAGTGAGGAAAACAAAGACTGAACAACCGAATGTTAAAAATTTATTCTGCCGATGTTTCGGTGACCGTCTGTCACCTTCCTCAGAGTCTTCTTTATTCAGTGACTTTTACCACTTGATGAAACTATTCACGGAGGTATAAAGACTTCCTTTCCAAGGGCACACCATTGGGATTTGAACCCTGAACCTTTAGATTCAAAGTCAACAGCCCTAACCGCAAGATCGCTTTGGCACCTTGACTTAAGCTTGTAACTCATTGAGTGCTTCGCCTATTGAGTCAGTGAAGTCAACTTTGATGTTTCTGACTTAGGGAGAAGAGACGCTGCTGCAGTGTGAATTGAGCCGAGCATCATCGATTACGATGGATCCACCAGGCTCACACTGTATAATTGATTTAAAAAAAAAGCTATAGTTTAACTAGCCACTGACCTAGAGCCCATTCACAGTAGTTGATGCCGCTCTCTTCATCGTTAACGTCGGGCCAGCTGGCACAGATGACGTCACTGTTCTGATAATCCACGTCTACGTCATCATTGGCTCCATCCAGAACTGTTCCCATCACGGGCGGAGTCAGGTCAACCAGCGCAGGCTCCGAATAAAGAACTGCAAGAAAGCAACCGTCACAGATATTGAAATATAATTATTAACTTCATTTCACACAGAAAGTCATCAACTACTGCAATACAAAGAACTCCCAATAAATTTAAATTAGAAATTTAGATTAAATTAGATTAGATTAAATTTCTTCCTTTTTCTTTCAAGAAATTTAAGTTAGAAATTTAGATGAAATTAGATTGAATTTCTTACTTTTTCTTTCAAGTTTATGCCAAGAAAAACCTCTTTGGTAAATAATGGGGATAACTTAAAGAATTAAAACTATCTGCAATATGCTTCATTCAACTTTTGAGTCCTTTGCATACAAATGTATCATTATGATAATAATTCTGTTTTCCAGCTATTGTATATGTATGCTATACATATTCCCTTGTAATTCAATCTACGTAGTACTACTACATTTATACAAAGTCATCTAATAAGTCATGAAAATACAATAACAAACAACACTTTCTATCACCAATAACTTTTGTAAGCACTCAAGGCCCCATAGGTCAATGACACATTGCCTGGTATTGTATCATCAACCCTGTTGAGAAAAGCTCACCTGCAGACAGTCCTGCTGCATTGGTTGCCATGACGACCACGTGGACGTAGGACCCATGATGTAGGAAGAGGCCGCTGTTCTGTGCACTGTCCTGGACTCCAATAGCTCTGAAGGGCTGGAGCTGTGTTCCTCCTAAAAAGAGTTTTAATCATCATTTCTGATGTTCACAATGATCATATATCATTGATACACATAACTCAGTAGACACTTGCTGTGCCTTGAATCATACAAAAGCCATTTTGAGCACGTCGGTAGAACGTACTGCGCCTGTGAGAAACCCTGATTTTTCACAGTTTTCGTTGGATGCTTGGTCAACGTTGCATCAGAATTTTTCCCGTTGCAGACGATATCTTTTCCGACACAAAATTTGGAAACTACAGTCAGGATGTTAACCGTATATACTCAAACACGACCTTATATGAGACGTTCTGCCAAAGTGCTATGCACAATACATTACGGGTTTCGTGCAGGTGCAGTACGCTCTGCCGACGTGCTGCCATTTTGACACTTGATACCAGCAGATTGGCAACCGAAACATTACTAAACCCATCTTCAGTCTTTTGTCAGAGAACTGAACATTAAAAAATAGAGTGTTTATTATTAATAGCAAATCTCTTGTAAGTTCCCAACAGACCAAACCAGAAATACACAGATTTAACACTAAGAACAAAATATTGTCATCTAAAAGCTACAATGTAATTGAAAAATGCTGTAAGTTTGCCTAGTTTTTTTTTTGTTTTAAGAAGAGAGAAGAGACTGTGTAGATATACAATGTAGTTGAAATATAGCATAATTTTCTTACTCTTCTACTTTAGTTAGCAAACGTAATGTATTTAGTAATGTTTTAGAGAGATTATGATACCTTTAGCAGTGCCAATAGCCCAGGAGTAGTCCACAATAGGAGACTCAGGGTCCACCATGCTCCACTTGGCCGACACCGACCCCCAGTCTGACAGGGTCTGGGCCGTCAGGTCGATGTAGCCTTCATACACGGCCGTGGAGTTAAAGTGGGTGGTGGTGTAGCTCACTGGCTCCACCTAGCGATGAGCAAAATAATTACATGTAAACGTGTCTTCACCATTTGTTCTGATACAATGTGATGTTTTAGACTGACAATTTTTTACAAGATGCTATCTTGGTTTTAAAAATAGGATAAGAAATCGGAGATTTCAGACTTCCGGGAGGTATGCAATCCTCTGCTTCCTGAATTCCCCCATGTTGACCACTATATTCCTGCTGGGTCTCGGTCAGATTCTGAAACCTTCAAACTCACCCCATTTTCTGTGTCTCAGCTCACCTTCCAAACTGTCATTCTGCCTCCGTAAATAATTTCATCAAGTTGGTAATCGAATGAATCGCAAAGTTCTTTCTTCACAACCATTTATTTTTCACGAGCCGACGTTTCGATGACCGTCTGTCATCTTCATCAGGGCAATTCTGACTGGTTTACTGTGCACTGACGCTAAATATTACTTGGTGCATAGTGCACTAAAATATTACATCGTTCACAGTGCACTGTTACTTGTTTCACAGTGCACTTAGGCTAGTTTTAATGTTAACAATGGATTTCCGAACGTAGTGCAATTGTGACATACATACTAGGCATTGTTACATCATAGGGACATCACATGCGGTTCCAAATGTAAAGTGTTTCTATATATAATATAAACTTGTTCACTAACAAAACTGAGCTATCGCAGTCCCAAATAGAAATTAGTAAAAGTATTGTCACATACTTATTGTTACAAATCATAATAGTTATGATAAGAAAACAAATGTCAGTTATTAATTAAGAATGTGATCCCAAACATGACTAAGTTTGTACCCCCCCTCATCACGGTTCATGACTTGATCGGATTTTCTAATCCATACAGACTCCTTAATCCAACGGATACATCTGTTGTCCTCTCGGTCTATTACCTTGGCCCCGTCCCAATCTATTACACAGTTATTTCTTGTAATGTGGTCCGTGACTGCTGATTTGTTTTCTTGTTTCTCAGCTTCTTTCTTTCTTGCTCTGGTGTACCTTCCCGTCTTGATGCTGTCTGCCTCTTTCCTATGTTCTTCTAGCATGCATCCAAATGTTCTTCCTGTCTCCCCTATGTATACCTTCTTGCAAGTCATGCATGGTATTTTGTAAATACAATCTGTTTTCACCGAGTCTTCAAGTTTGTCTTTGGGATGTACCAGTAGGTTTCTTAAGGTGGTTTTGGGTCTGACTGCTGTGGCTATGTTGTGTTTCTTGAATATTCTTTCCAGTGGTTCTGTGACTCCTTTTATATAGGGTAGAGTCACCCTACCTTTGGACTTCTCCTCCTGTTTCTTTTTGTCTTTCTTCTGTTTGGGTCTGCTTTTTTGATGTTCTACTTTTCTGAATGTCCAGTCTGGATAGTTGCATCGGGCGAGGGCCTGTTTTATGTGTTGTATCTCCTGCTGTCTATCTGATTCGTCCGTTACTACTGCATTACATATGTCCATCAGTGTCCGGATAACTCCTAGCTTCTGGTGAAGGGGATGGTGTGAGTTGAAATTTAGGTATTGGTCAGTGTGTGTCTTCTTTCTGTAAATCAGCAGTTTCAATGTGCCGTCTTCCTTTTTCACTAGCAAAGTGTCAAGAAAAGGCATGGCGCCATTCTCTTCTACTTCGTGGGTAAATTTGATGCTGCCTGTGGTGTCTGTAGTGTTTAGGTGGTCTGTAAGTTCTCGCTCAGTTCCCTTTTTTAGAATTTCTAGCACATCATCCACATATCGTTTCCACAACTTGGGTTTGCAGTTAACAGGTGCTGAGGCCATAGCTTTCTGCTCTAACCATTCCATGAATAGGTTTGCCAAAACCGGTGATACTGGACTTCCCATGGCGGTTCCGAACTTCTGTTGATAGATTTCCCCTCTAAAGCTGAAGTAGGTAGTCGTCACTATGAATGTTAAGAGTTCTATGATTTCATCTACTTCGAGGTTCGTCCTCCTTTTCAGTTCTGTGTCGTCCAATAGTTTTTGTCTAATGATGTCTATTGTCTCTGGGATGGGTGTGTTGGTGAACAGGGATACTACATCATGTGACACGAACATTTCGTCCTCCTCAATAAGAATGCTGGTCATTTCTTCTGCCAGGTGTTTGGAGTTCTTTATGTGGTAATCTGTTGTGCCCACTAGTGGAGCCAATAAGTCTGCTAATGCTCTGGAAGTGTTGTATCCTATTGAGCCTGTGTAGTCTACAATAGGTCGTAGCGGGTTTCCCGGTTTGTGTATCTTTGGTGTGCAATACATCCTGGGTACATTTTCTGCTGTGGGATACAGCTGTTTGTATTGTTCTTCTGTAATCTTCTTATCTTTCTTTAGCCTTTTGAGTATTGATACTAGCTTCCTCTTGTATTTCTGTGTAGGGTCTTTTGGTAGTTTTTCGTAGGTTTTGTCGTCTGACAGCATGGTACTAACCTTGGTCTCATAGTCTTCGGTGTCCATTATTACTGTAGCCTTGCCTTTGTCTGCCGGTAAAATCAGTACATCCTTAAGAAACCTACTGGTACATCCCAAAGACAAACTTGAAGACTCGGTGAAAACAGATTGTATTTACAAAATACCATGCATGACTTGCAAGAAGGTATACATAGGGGAGACAGGAAGAACATTTGGATGCAGGCTAGAAGAACATAGGAAAGAGGCAGACAGCATCAAGACGGGAAGGTACACCAAAGCAAGAAAGAAAGAAGCTGAGAAACAAGAAAACAAATCAGCAGTCACGGACCACATTACAAGAAATAACTGTGTAATAGATTGGGACGGGGCCAAGGTAATAGACCGAGAGGACAACAGATGTATCCGTTGGATTAAGGAGTCTGTATGGATTAGAAAATCCGATCAAGTCATGAACCGTGATGAGGGGGGGGACAAACTTAGTCATGTTTGGGATCACATTCTTAATTAATAACTGACATTTGTTTTCTTATCATAACTATTATGATTTGTAACAATAAGTATGTGACAATACTTTTACTAATTTCTATTTGGGACTGCGATAGCTCAGTTTTGTTAGTGAACAAGTTTATATTATATATAGAAACACTTTACATTTGGAACCGCATGTGATGTCCCTATGATGTAACAATGCCTAGTATGTATGTCACAATTGCACTACGTTCGGAAATCCATTGTTAACATTAAAACTAGCCTAAGTGCACTGTGAACCAAGTAACAGTGCACTGTGAACGATGTAATATTTTAGTGCACTATGCACCAAGTAATATTTAGCGTCAGTGCACAGTAAACCAGTCAGAATTGCCCTGATGAAGATGACAGACGGTCATCGAAACGTCGGCTCGTGAAAAATAAATGGTTGTGAAGAAAGAACTTTGCGATTCATGTTATTCTGCCTGTCAATCTTCCCCACCCACATGCCGCCAACCTACTCTGTCCTAACAAACATACACACAAACCCACCGAAAACAATACTTCCGTGCCCGGAAACAACAGTGCATCTTTGAGAAGGGAACCTCATCGTGTAAACGTATAAATAGAAAACACAAGGTTGCCTACCTTAAAGTTATCCAGAGAAATCCCTGCCTTGGTCCCCACAGACTGGATGGTGACAGTTGAGTCGGTGCCGTCAGCAGTGAAGTAGAAGATCTGTTTTTGCCAGGTGTCCCACTGCTCTGTAGAGGTGGTGTCCACAGTGGACACCTGTCTGTTCCGCAGTTTGAAGACCTGATGAAGACCTGGGGCCGTCAGCAAACCCTCCTGGGTCAGACGAGGAACGTCCGTGGTCAGGTCTTGGTTGGCGAAAAAGGTGATGCGGTATTCTTGGTCTGTTGATAGAATGTAACGATAGAAGGGGATTTAATATAAAATCTATAATTACAATTTCAAGAAAATGCAGTGTAACACGCTATACATAACAAACCAAACCAAACGTAGTGTACAAAACTGGTGTGCTGTGCCATGAGGTGGCCTAGGGGTGTAGCAGGTCAGAACATACACCTGGCCAGAATAGGCTCGAGTGTATTCTGGCCAGGGCACCTGTACATGTATATTCCAACTGTAGTATTGGATCTCTACATGTAAAGGGAACATGTAGCATACTAACCATAACAATTTATACCTACTACTCTGATTGGTCATTTGTTCCATCACTTGGCCAATCACTATTCAACTTGCATGCCAGTCTTCCCAATCAAGTATCATTTGTGCATGCTGATTGGTTAATTTTCGTCCAACCAATCAGCATACATGTTATGACTCACCTGCCACAGTGGTGAATGTCTGAGACATGGTGCCATGAAGGAGGAGATGAGAACGTCCGTGTTTCGTCTGGAAGTCATCAGTGGGTAAGGAGGAGATCTGCTGAGCCACAGATCCAGGTTCCAGTACCCAACCTTCAAGGAACAGTAGAGTGTCATTGTTAGGATAATTTTTTTCAGTATCAGTAGTATCCAATAGCAGAATACCATAGTCATCATATTTAACTTTATAGTTGGAAAGTTTATGATATGATATATTGAGAGGTTACTGTAAATTGAAGCATGAATGTAAGTTTCAAGGGACCTATTTGCAGTGTTTCAAGTTTGTGGTGGAAACAAAGTAAAGCAATGCACATATTCCTGGTATCGATAAGTTTGGGGTCACCACAAAAGCTAAGAACATGAAACTACGTCTAAAAATATGCCACAATTGACAGTATTCCTACTTTGCATCGAACGTTCACACGTAATTTCATGTGCAGCAAAACTGATAAAATTCATTATATTTTCCAACTGTGTATTCACCTATTACATCATGATTAATTATCATCATTAAAGTATCACTATCAGTGTTAAGGCTGTTACCTATTCCACCAGCTACCGTGTCTTCAAATGAGGGATTGAGGAGCAGGTTGTCCCCTATCTGCAGGTTGGCCTCTGGTATGGGCGGGGAGGTGTCCACAAGGAACCCGTCAGACACTGCCACTGGTGACTGGTGCCCAGCAGCGTCCTGCCCCTTCACTTTGTTGTAGTAACGTTGTCCTGATACAAAACAAGACATTATTACCTTAGGATGAAGACCTTCAGACAACACCGTTTCTTCCTTCAAAAGAATGTTGATAACACGGGCTGACCCCTGACCTCATCTGACCTAGTGACGAATAGACTGGTATATGGACTATGAATATGGATAATGGCTTTGTGTGCTTATTTGTCCTCAAGTTTGTAGATTTGTACATATGTTTGTTGTCCTGTAAGTACTTTCTGTACGTTTTGCCATATTGTTTTGTTTTTTGTATCATTTGTATGTTTTCAATGTGTTCTGTGTCCATGGCCCCACTGCAAAGCAGTGTTAATCACTGAGAGGGTTACCCTGGCTAAAGAAAACAAATTAAATAAACAAATAAATAAATAAACACTGAATGTTATCAAATGTTTCTTTTTTGACCAAGAGAATAGTTGGGATCTGTCTGACAGCAGAAAATATCTTGCCCAACGAGTATGTGAGCACTATAGCACATTTTGGTAGCAATACGATGACTTACTTGTGTCTTCTAGATCACCGCGCATTTTTAAAATCTGTTGATGTAACATTGTCCTGATATAGGCAAACTCAAAACCCTCTTGTTTATATGAACAACGAGAAGTTTCCATTTGGATCCAATAGTGAGAGCGTTTTTCACGGAACATCATTTCTGTATCTGTCGCCATATTGGCATCCCTTTTTGCATGTGTATATCCCCACCACTGCCTAGTAATATCATTCCATATATTGCTTCTTTGTCAATAAATGGTTGGCCAGTGTCTTTTAAAACTTGAAGATTTCCCTGTCCTTGGTACTGAACTTGTGGTTTGTACATATGCATTTGACTCCCGGCTACTCGGCCAAGCAATAACATGGAGGACAATAGAGCAAGAACTGACACTAGAACAAGAACTGACACTAGAACAAGAACGACAATAGAACAAAACTTGAAGATGTCCCTGTCCTTGGTACTGAAATTGTGGTTTGTACATGCATTTGACTCCTGGCTACTTGGCCAAGCAATAACTTGGAGAAAGACAATAGGGCAAGAACTGACACTAGAACAAGAACTGACACTAGAACAAGAACGACAATAGAACAAAACTTGAAGATGTCCCTGTCCTTGGTACTGAAATTGTGGTTTGTACATGCATTTGACTCCTGGCTACTTGGCCAAGCAATAACTTGGAGGACAATATAGAGCAAGACCTTGCTTGTAGAATACAAGACAGTATATTCCATATCACCTGGGGTAAAATGCAACAACTCAAGGGCCAACAGTCTATATTCTTAAAGTCAATACGGCTTGCATAACTGTGTAGCCCAAGGACTCTAGAAAGAGATAGGCACTGCTCTGTACACTAAAACATTGGGAATGATTTTAACTTTTTTAAAAGTTAACGTTCTTACCATTTATGAAGTAAAGACTAAATTTATATCCAACACTAGAATGAATTGGCTGACTCCGTCAACCTTGTTCACGGAATGAACCCGTCTACTCTTGGAACGTGACGTCAGAGACACATGACCGTAGTAGCAGATCATACGTGCCAGATAACTTATGTAGCGATTCAGAAATGATTAAAAATTAAATTGGGGATTTTAGGTAAGTCCCAATTCATTCGAGTGTTGGATATAAAGTTTAGTCTTTACTTCATAACAACTTGTACCAACACTGATGAACTTTCATGCTAAGCTCTTACCACTTGTCAGACTGTTTGAAAGTGTAACGGTTCCCTCTTGCATCAGTCCAGTGTCTGTCCAGTCCATGATGTTGCACTCTGATTGGCTGTTGGTTTCTCCGATGCACCAGAAATGTTGGCATATGCCTGAGTCCAGGTCGTTGAACCCATGCCAAAACGCGGACATGACTGTTGAACTTGAGGTGTACGTCTCGTCCTCAGGACCTGTTAGTAAGAAGGTTTATGTTTGTTACATGTGTGGATCTCCAGATTACATCTCTTAAGGGGCCGTCACATCGATCAGCCGACAACTTGGCGAGCTCTAAACGACATTTACGGCAGTAGTACACTCGATGTTTTGTCGAGCATCGCGCGAATTTTAGGGATCGCCGGTCGAAGCTAGCTGACACGAGAAACGTGTTCTTAACATCAGCGACTAGTCGCCCAATTTTTTCAAATCTTTACGGTCAAAGATGTATTCCCAAGCGATCGCCCGAGCCTCGCTCCATGGGGACGGGGACGATTTTCAAGCCAAAAATACAAGCGATCCTCAGTCGATCTAAAATCGGGCGACCTTTTGACAAACAACAAATACGGCCGAAGCTCGTCGACAATGTGATGCAGGCATTAGCAAACCTACAGTACTGTACAGTACTGGTTTAATACTGCCATTTCAGTATTGTTACATGTATGTATTTTACACATTACTGTTAAATCTGTAATGTGACTGGTCAGTGCTGTAAGATCTCAAAGATTTCTTCACATTATTAGATGAGAGGTAACTGAAAATGCTGTTACGGTAATTGTATATAGCAACAGTTACTATTATGTATTTAGAGTTACCTCTTATCATTAACTGTTATTGTACAGTATATGGTTCCTTTCTTTCTGCTCGCAACAATTAATAAGTTTGGATACCCAGATTATGTTTGTGAAATACATGTACGTATATACTGGGGAACAAACAGTGTACGCAATGTCTCTTACATCTGTAATTTTTATGATATGTATGAATGAAAAAACAAAAAAAGAGGGTTTGGTACAGTAAACTTTTATGAGCAGAAGATCCCTACTATTTTCCAATGCTCTTTTAACATAATATGTGAATAAAATAAAAGATAAAAAAGGGCATTTTTCCTACCTTGTCCATCAAAAACGACTCCTGCAGTTGGCGCTACAGTGTCCACCATGACACCGTCGCTGTGGAAGGTACTGTGGAGTCCGGCGAAGTTGTACGGCCGTACGGAGGTGTAGTACGTCCTGCCTGACTGCAGGGTCAGGCCCGTGAAGGTGTGGGACGTGGCGGTCCCGGAGACCACGTTGTCAGCGAACCTCTTCACGTCTTCTCCTGTAGGTTGATTTGGAGATATATGAAGGTATTTTAATGTGGCAGAAACACTTTTAATTTTAAATTATCCTTACGCTGATCAGTGTTCGTCGCATTACAATTGTGGCAGACCTTTTTCACTAAGAACGATAATATGAAAGACATAAGTCATTACAAGTTGCTAATACAATGCTTTATCATTCTACACAACAAAGGTACAGCAATACAAATGAATTAAACTATGTACAAGTCTAAGAGTAAATCAACATGTTGAGTTTGACGTATCAATATACTACTAGTTCCAAGGTCTAAACAGTCTTTGATCTACATGTATAATACTTATTTGTACACAGTAAGGGTTATCTCCATCTAGAATGTAGATGAATTATCTATAGCATGAAATGTAACAGATTCTGTTGAGCAAGATTTGAGCATTTATTATCATATCGTGATCAATCCGTGATACATGTAGATTTATCTGTCGGTAACACACTTAGATTAGAGTCGTGGGGACAACTTGGCCAAGAGTTAGGGCCAGTCTAGGGTGAATCTCAAGTTTGAGTGTTTTTCTGTGTATCTTGTGTATCCTATTCATTTACTCTCTTACCTCCAGGGTAGGTGCCCAGGGCCAACTCAAAGCGCAGGAAATGACGGTCGTTTCCATCATTGATGGCATCGAGAAACACATACTCCCAGCTGGCACTCAGTCTGTCTGTCTGGGCCATGTACTCAATGTCATGTTCTTCTGATGTGGATGTCAGGTCTTTGATCTGCAGCAAAACCAAAAATTTAATGATCAAGCGAGTAGAGTGTTCACCTTGCATTTGGTAGGTTGTGAGTTCGATCCCCGTTGAGTCATACCATATACTTTGGAAATGGTACATACTGCTTTCTCTGCTCAGCATTTGGGAAACAGTATGGGAGTTAAACACACACCACTACTAGTGGACTAGTCCTCTGTTCTAGTGATTGCACAAAGTTGTGTGGCCCAAGGGCTATTGAAACAGAAATGGGCACCGTCCTAAACAAACACACCTGTCCCTGGTGCTGAATACCACTATTAACACACAAACACACCTGTCCTTGGTGCTGAACACTATCCACAGACAAACACACCTGTCCTTTGTGCTGAATACTATCCACACACAAACACACCTGTCCTTGGTGCTGAACCCTATCCACACACAAACACACCTGTCCTTGGTGCTGAACACTATTCACACACAAACACACCTGTCCTTGGTGCTGAACACCATCCACACACAAACACACCTGTCCTTGGTGCTGAATACCACTATCCACACACAAACACACCTGTCCTTGGTGCTGAACACCATCCACACACAATGACACCTGTCTTTGGTGCTGAACACTATCCACATACACACACACCTTTCCTTGGTGCTGAATACTATTCACACAAAACACACCTGTCCTTGGTGCTGAACACTATCCACACACAAACACACCTGTCCTTGGTGCTGAATACCACTATCCACACACTAACACACCTGTCCTTGGTGCTGAACACTATCCACACACAAACACACCTGTCCATGGTGCTGAACACTATCCACACACAAACACACCTGTCCTTGGTTCTGAACACTATCCACACACAAACACACCTGTCCTTGGTGCTGAACACTATTCACACAAACACACCTGTCCTTGGTTCTGAACACTTTCCACGCACAAACACACCTGTCCCTGGTTCTGAACACTATCTACATACAAACACACCTGTCCTTGTTGCTGAACACTATTCACACACAAACACACCTGTCCTTGGTGCTGAACACTATCCACACAGAAACACACCTGTCCTTGGTGCTGAACACTATCCACACACAAACACACCTGTCCTTGGTGCTGAACACTATCCACACACAAACACACCTGTCCTTGGTGCTGAACACTATCCACATACAAACACACCTGTCCTTGGTGCTGAACACTATTCACATACAAACACACCTGTCCTTGGTGCTGAATACTATCCACACACACACACACCTGTCCTTGGTGCTGAACACTATCCACACACAAACACACCTGTCCTTGGTGCTGAATACTATCCACACACACACACACACACACCTGTCCTTGGTGCTGAACACTTTCCACACACAAACACGCCTGTCCTTGCTGCTGAACATTACCCACATACAAACACACCTGTCCTTGGTGCTGAACACTTTCCACACACAAACACGCCTGTCCTTGCTGCTGAACATTACCCACATACAAACACACCTGTCCTTGGTGCTGAACACTATTCACATACAAACACACCTGCCCTTGGTGCTGAATACTATCCACACACACAAACACCTGCTCTTGGTGCTGAACACCATCCACACACAAACACACCTGTCCTTGGTGCTGAACACCATCCACACACAAACACACCTGTCCTTGGTGCTGAACGCCATCCACACACAAACACACCTGTCCTTAGTGCTGAACACTATCCACACAAAAACACACCTTCCACACATTTGGTGACTTCAAAATTAACACAATTTAAGAGATCATGCTACAGTTCCTACATATTAAAACTTAGTTTAAAAGTCAATGATACACTGACCTTCCTCGAACTTGACCTCTTTGGTGGGGTTTGGTCAGCTCTCACTCCATTGGATACGAAGTCTTTGTAGATGTTGTCGGTGTACCAGGCTCTCACATAGAACACATAGGTAACTCCAGGCTCTAGGGAAGCTTGGATGAGAGGGGTTGTAAATGATTAGATGCATGTAGTACATTATATCTGGTTCAAACAAATTATCAACAAACAAAGCAACTGTAACTGTTACAATAACTATTTCTGCACTGTTGCTTAAAATTACTACACATTTGCAGCAAAATGGTATTTACTTGGTCTGACTTATTGTATAGTATGATATATGTTTAAATGAAGGAAAAGTTTTATAAGACTTAAGGTGGCAAGGTGGTCCTCTGATTTGGGTTGTAGACATAGAATCTAAATATTCCAAAAGTTGTGCCCTTGGGAAAGGCTTTTTACACCATGTTCTATTTCCTCACTCAACTCCTTGTACTCACAGTGCAAGACTGGTGTGTTACATGTAAGGGTGGTTTACTGGTTATGCAAAACAAGCAAAAAAGCAACTTACTTCCAACTGGAAGGGTGAGAATGGCGCTGGTCTCCAGACCTACGTCATACCAGACACGGTCGTAGACAAGATCGAACAACCCTGAACCAACAGTTTGTCCCTGAAAGATGTGGCAAAAAATAGGCATCAAGAAATATCAAATTGGTTTGGATTGGAGACCGTATTATCAATCATAGAATGTGATGAACCTAGAAGATCCCTTCAGTGCATGTAGTTTCTTTCATGTACAATGTATGGTCTGAGAAAATTAGCATGTTAGGTCGCATGAAGTAACAGAACGATGGCATCTGGTAACTTAAAGGAACTCTGATTATACTCTGAACTACAGTGACTTACATAGTGACAGTACATAGCTTATCAATAACTTGTTATAATTGTGTTCTTGCAAACCATGATTTCTTCCAAAATGGACAAGATGTATGAGATTGTAATGTAAGAAAAATTATGAACTATTGGTACTATAAATTGGGACAAAGACAGAAACTGTGTATCATGCAATCCTTGGCTTCCTGAATTCCCCCATATGTCCAATTATAATTCATGCTGATTCTTGTGCCCTACATATGGCCAAGAACTGTGAGATTAAGAAAAGACTGGAGTCAGTCAAGGGAAGGGCTCCTCCATAGACATAATACATGTAGGAGTGATGACACCCTGGAATGATGATATTGAAAGACAAGGGGTCTGTGAACCACAGTCATATTGTTAGTGTTATTTAAAATGATACTTGCTTCCTAAACTCTAACGTTACAGGATTGCTTTATTTATTTCATCATAAAACCGCTGGGTTAAGCTCATTCAGCTGGTAGGAGCTGCTTTCCAATGTTGCCCAGCATACACTGTTACAACACGAACACAACACAAGACATGGATAACATTTAGTATGTATTTACTTACACTGATGGATTAAATTTAGGATGTCTTTACTTACACTGATACCAGCGCTCCACTCGTATCTGTAAGGTCTCCCAGCAGACCCTATTGTAGCCTCCCTCCAGTTGGCGGCCAGTGCGCATGTGGAGTAGGTGTAGGAGGCGTCAGATGTGTCCCCATTGGTCAGCAGGCTGTAGTCGGTTTTGTCATAAACTTCAATGGTGGAGTAGCTTGAATCGGCTGAAACAGATAATAGTAATGTCATCTAATTATGACCTTAAGACTTCTTTGTTATTAGAAAAAATACCAAAACTCGAGACTAGCCCCACTCGATTGTAACACTATATCAAAGACTTAATATGATAGCCCTTATTGTTTTTAATTAGGATGTTAAGTTTTATTCTATACCTCTATTTTGTACTATGTTCAATAGTTGTTGCCATACATTGTACCATGTACAATTGTTGTGCAATAAAGTTCTTCTATAAAACTACTGACAGTACCTTGTGTGCAGGTATTGCCGCTTGGCCGGGCACAGTTCTGGTTGAAGGGTGCACAGATACAGTGTCCGTAGCAGGAGTGCGCATCGCACCGACGGGCCAGCGCCAAACTCCCGGTGGAACCAGAGGCAGGAACTGCTTCGAAAGCTGAGTGGGCCACAGTACTGGCCAACCCCGCCTGTGAGGAGAGAAAATATTTTAATTACCTTTCACGAGTATGTTATGCTTGTAACCGTGTTAGAGTTTAACATTACGGCTCACTATTCGAACATGTGTAATGCTCAATGAAGTGACATGTATCAATCTAACTTTCATTACAAAAAATTGAGAATTTCAGACTTCTGGGATTAGTATTTTAGGTTTTTGTGACCTTCGAGGTCACAGACCTCCTGGAAGTGATCTGAGTTTTCATGAATGTAATGAAACTGTGGAAGGGATTGTATGATGTAATTTAATCAGGTATTACACTATTCCCTTAGTTATTTTCCCACATGCCTGTACTGGGTCACCTTCAGTGTCACCTCCCTATTAATCAACTGTCAGAATCACCTCCCACCCACCATGCAACGATGCTATTAAGACAGACAGAGATGCAGACCCCTAACTCAGCCACCCAAAACAATACTTCTGTACCCCTGAGAAGTAACAAGGATAGTGTAGTTACCCCGTTGATAGCCCATAGAGAGATGTACAGCGTGCTGTAGTCCGACACTGAACTTGACAGCTGTACTGTTCCAGTGTGGACGTAACCTTCGTCATTCTCCTGGTCGCCATCTGTGTTACCGTGAGCCAGAACTTGGGGTGCACCATTCTATGTAGGGGACAATATAATCGCAAAAAGCACAGTGTAAGTCTTGAGCGCTAGCATGAATGATTTGATTAGACAATAACCAAATAGAATTTCTTAATTTTGTTTAGGCAAGTTTGCAGACAAAAAAGACCACTCTCCTTTTAAAATAACAGACCACACACATAACAGAAAAACAGGAACCTTTCGTGTTTCTGTGTTTCAGAAAAAGAAGTTGGCATTTATAGACTTGTCATGTAGTCACATGTTATTATAAAGTTTTTTTTCATGTTATTTGCACTTGGCCTTTAGGAAAAATATAAGTTACATATTCTCATCTTGCATAACCTCCTTAAGTTTGGTAAACACCATATACGTTTAAGGTTCCCTTAAGACAGAGTAAAAGGTAAAGGTAGTCCCTCATAGCCTTTCTGAGGTCGTAGGGGTTAGTGGGTTGTTAATCCACTATGTCTGGACATGGTATTAGAAGGCAGAGACCATCCCTGTCCTTCCACCGCCTTTTGCCTCCCCAACCGAAGTCAGGTACCCATTTTCACCTGGGTGGAGTGATGTGTCACGTGACCAGGGCCAAGATGGCGGCTCTTGGAGACCTGTCTCTAGAAGGTTTTACAATCTAGCGTAATCCTTAGTGGAGAAGGCTCCTAGTAGCCCAGAACAATGCCTTATGAGATCTAGATAGGCATTACAGTACTTTTTGAGTTTCCTTTTATGTTTCATTTTCATAGACAGCGCAGTTTTCTCGACGTAAAACTTCGAAGTTACCAGAGCTACCCCCCTCCCACCCTAGCGATGCGGTGTGGAATGACGCAGGACAAAACAATGCCTAAAGCTGTCGAATTTTAATTTCAACTACGTTTTCCTTTGTTTTGAGTACTGTTAACGTGACTGCAACCCACTGAACCCCGAGGCCAAGGAATTCTGGAGTGGAAACCAGCGGGGTATTAGCCTTCCTGCGGCCAGTTCTCGACCCGGTCTCTGGCTAACTTAGCACCACTGGGAATCAGACTTCTGGCGGAGAGAGTGGATTTTGTTCTGCACAAGCAACCTCCACTTTAAGCAGCTGTGCAGGTCGCCTCGACAAACTGAGCCCTACATGATGTGTTTCCAGTCCTGTGGTGAAAACAGAAGAAGGGAGACGAAGCTGACGCTTGGCTCATGGAACGTCAGGACTCTCCTGGATAATGACGGTCGCGAGGAGCGGAGAACAGCGATCGTCGGTCGGATGCTCCGCGACTACAGTATAGACATTGCAGCCCTCAGTGAAACAAGGTTTTCCGAGGAATCTAGCCTGGAAGAGGTAGGTGCTGGCTATACGTTCTTCTAGAAGGGAAAACCAGCAGGAGTACCACGCACCTGCGGCGTAGGTTTCGCCATACGTACATCACTAGTACAGAACTTAGAATGCTTTCCACGGGGTATTTCTGATAGACTGATGGTTTTACGGATAAAACTCAAGCAGCAGAACTATGCCACTATAGTAAGTGTCTATGCACCTACCATGGCTCACACCGATGAAGTCAAGGACAGTTTTTATGAGGAGTTAGAGAAGGTCATCTCCAATACCTGTAAAAAGGATAAACTCATTATTATGGGAGACTTCAATGCCCGTGTTGGCTCAAATTACACACTGTGGCCCAAGGTAATAGGCAAACATGGGCTGGGGAAATGTAACTCAAACGGCGAATTGTTACTTTCCATATGTGCGGCACATGAGCTTTTCATTACAAATACAGCCTTCCAACTTGCAGAGAAACATAGGGTCACCTGGATGCATCCTAGGTCAAAAGATTGGCACTTATTGGACTATGTCATTGTAAGACAACGGGATAGACAAGATGTAAACATCACTCGGGCTATGAGGGGTAGCGGACACCTGTCTGATCACTTGCTTGTAAGAAGTCATGTCAAGCTTCTTGTTCTACCTACAGGGAGAAGACAGAGGCAACCCCAGGTCAGGAGGTTAGACGTCCGTGCCCTAGGAAACAGGGAAACAGCAGACAAGCTCTCAGACATCCTGCTCTCTCGTGTCAAACTGGACAACATATCAGATGACACAGTGGAAGACATCGAAAAGCTCTGGAACAACTTTCGTAACGCCACTTTTACTGCAGCGGCTGATGTCTTGGGCTTCAAGAAAAGGAAGCATCAAGACTGGTTTGATGACAACGACACGGAAATACAAGAACTTCTGCACACCCTACATGAGACTCATCGGAAGTACACTGGGGACAAACCCTCTGATGCTAAAAGGATTGCCTATCTAACACAAAAACGACTGGTCAAACAACGCCTTAGAACGATGAAAAATGCATGGTGGCAAGGAAAGGCGAGAGAGCTCCAAGTTGCAGCTGACAAACACAACACAAAACAGTTCTACGATGGCTTAAAGGCTGTGTATGGCCCCAGAGCAAATGGATCCACTCCAATTCTAGCAGCTGATGGTAAAACACTTCACACCGGTAAGGAGGAAATACTTACCCGTTGGGCGGAACACTTCCAATTACTACTAAATAGACAGTCAACAATCACAGATGATGCGTTGGAGGACACACCGCAGTTGCCCACACTTGACGAGCTTGATGCGAAACCCAGTGAAGAAGAGGTTACACAGGCAATCAAACAGCTGTCCTCTGGAAAAGCCCCCGGTCCGGATGGAATACCAGCAGAGATTTACAAATGTGGGGGTGCACACATGGCAACAGGACTCACAAAGCTTTTTCGCCTCTTCTGGGAAAAGGGTCAGGTACCACAAGACCTAAAAGATGCTTCTATTATTCATCTGTACAAACGTAAGGGTAATCGAGCCCAGTGCGACAACCACCGTGGCATATCACTACTGTCAATTGCAGGAAAGATCCTTGCGAGGACTATTCTTAATAGAATCACTTGTGCAGTAGCGGAAAGAGTCCACCCGGAATCTCAGTGTGGCTTTCGTAGCGGTCGTGGCACAGCCGACATGATTTTTGCTTATAGGCAACTACAAGAGAAGTGCACAGAACAGAACAGACCATTGTACACAGTATTTATAGACCTAACCAAAGCATTTGACACTGTCAGCAGAGATGGGTTATGGAAGCTACTCCGGAAAGCAGGTTGTCCAGACAAGCTAGTGGCTGTTATTCAGTCACTTCATGATGGCATGAAAGGCCGTGTCTTTGACAATGGCAAGTTCTCAGAACCATTCAACATATCAAACGGCACCAAACAAGGTTGCGTGTTAGCTCCCACACTATTTGGCATTGTGTTTGCTCTCATGCTGCAGCACGCCTTCCACGATCTGGACTTGGGTATATATCTACAAGTGAGATACAGCGGGGGAGTATTCAACCTGAGGCGATTCTCAGCGAAAACAAAGGTGATCGAAATGCTAATACGTGACCTTTTGTTTGCTGATGACTGTGCTCTCTCTGCCCACAGCCTCAGTGACATACAAATGTTAGCTGACAGGTTCTCATCAGCAGCAGGGAAATTTGGACTTACTGTCAGCATAAAGAAAACAGAGGTTATGTACCAACCACGCCCAAGTGACACTCACCACGATCCCATCGTTACAATCGGAGGCGAGGTCTTAGCCTCAGTTAAGACGTTCTGCTACCTGGGCAGTGTCATGTCACACACGGGTTCCCTTGACGATGAAATATCCAACCGCATCTCCAAAGCTAGCGTGGCCTTTGGCCGCTTGACACACAGGCTATGGAAGAGCCACGACATAGAGTTACCCACAAAGATAAGTGTGTACAGAGCTGTGGTGCTAACCTCTCTTCTGTATGGCTGCGAATCCTGGACGCCATACAGAAAACACATTCGTCAGCTAGACTCATTCCACATGCGCTGTCTCCGAAAAATCTGCAACATCAAATGGCAGGACAGGGTGCCTAACACCACAGTGCTCGAAAAGTGCGGTCTACTGAGTGTTGAAGCTCTCTTACTGAAGACCAACCTACGATGGGCAGGTCACCTTGTGCGTATGGACAACACCCGTATTCCTAAGTCCCTGTTCTATGGGCAGCTCAAAGGAGGTAGTCGCAAAGTAGGACGCCCTCGACTCCGCTTCAAAGACTATCTGAAAAGCAACCTGAAAAAATGCCAACTAAACATCTCCACATGGGAAGCAGAATCCAGTAACCGGAATTCCTGGAGGAGCCAGTGCTGCACAGCAGTAGCAGAGTTCGAGTCCAACCGTATAGCCCAGCTGAAAGAGAGGAGGGCTGCAAGGAAAGCTACACAACCTACCACCACATTAGGAGTCACACATGGGACCTTTATATGTAACATATGTAACAAAGACTGTTCCTCCAGAATAGGACTTTATTCGCACATGAGGACTCATAAGTCGAATTAGGCGCTCATCCGTCGTGTCGACGGGAGAACCATGATGGAGTGAGAAAAGTCATGCAAAGGACCTTTTCCAAGGACACAATGTCTAGCCAGGAATACCAGGGATCGAATCCACAACCTCTTGATCTCGTGTCCTGGACACTCGGCCATCTGACGCCACAGTTGGTAGATAATATACATTGTATAAATATATTAATGGTACTATTAGATATTTAAAAACTAGGTTCTTCGGTGCAATGTGACTATAGTTACAAACTTGAACAAGGACAGTCCATTGTCCGTTGTTCTTACCAAAGTCTTGTCCCTTCCGAAGAAACCAGTCCCGACTGCCACCATGAGTCTGTCTATCCCAGAGTGGTAGTCACTAAAGCCGAGCCAGGCCAGCTTCAGGGTCGGAGTTCCGCTGTTGTCGTACGTCATCCAGCTGTCCCTGTGCCTGGTCAGCCGGGCGGCGTGGTCAGTGTTGATGGCAAAGTGTCCAGTCAGTGGCTTGGAAGAGTCCACCTGCATTGATGAAGAGGAATTACAGGATCAGCCAGAATTCCTGCCTACTGGACAATGATATGAAAATTCCCATATTCATTCAATTTCATTACGCTCGGTGTTGTATCAAGTTTTATATCATACCCGGGCGGCGATACAGTGTTCCCGACCGTGTTGTATTTTACTGTACGACCGGGCGTATAAACCGGGCTTCCATAGAACGATTTGAACGCGTTTCGCCCCAACCGTGTGCACCGCTTTCGAAAATTCGAATACAGGATTCGGACGTTGGAATTGATGTTGTTGCAGTTTTTTTGTTTAGGGACACCAAATTTTCGCTTATTTCACATTGAAAGACGTGTTTTCTAGGGTGGGTATGATATAAATAGAATACAACACGGTGTATTCCGCATCGCCCTCGGTCTCGGCCCTCCCGCGAGTCGGATCGCCCTCCGGCCTTCGGGCGGTCCGACTCGCAGTCGGGCCGATACCTCGGGCAATACAGAATACACCGTGTTGTATGCTATATATATATTATTATTTTACTTATTTTGTAACGGTGACTTTATGTTAACTTTATTTAGTTGGAGGCATCTCTAAGTTACTTGGATTTTGTATTGATTTATGATAAGCATGAACTTTTTGTTATTTCTTGTTATTAATGATTCCATTTGATGTTGATAATTTATGTTTGGGGTTTCCCCAGAGGGCACATTAAAAAAGCCAACAGGCGATATGTTTCCCCTGGTGAAATAAATAAATAAACAAATTGAGTAAACAAAACCAGTCCTGATCAGAGTATTCAATGAGCATTATGTTCTCTTCTTCAAAGATCACATTAAGACTGGAATTATAACTTTTTTGTTGTGCTATTTTCTTAAATCTGCTCATCATTTAGATTATTGGATTATGAAGGACAAATTAGAGATAATTCCTAACAGAGCAGTCACATTCGTAGTAGATTGCCATACAATTTTGATGTCATAGACTTTTCAATCAGGCTGTGACAGAATGAAACCACCAACAAAGATCTAAGACAGAGCTTTCTGTGACAAGACAACTGAGTTTTGTACCACACAATGCAGAACTAACCCAAAAATGTTCTCAGTTTGCGATTGTACAACGACCATACAACAAATGTGATCAGGCCCTAATATATAGTCATGTAAGACCTTGCAGAAGAAGTATTGTCTAGTCTTTTTGCTTACCAGTAGAGATCCAGTTATTGTTTCTGTGCAGAGCCTTGCGTTGTTACATCCGATCACCTTCGCCACGTAGTTGTTCCCATCATCCAGTGAGAGCTCAGTGAACGTGTACTCGTACACTGTGCCATTGAGCTGAAAAAAACAACAATTAAACTTACAGCTTGGTACATGTACATTGTACATATACATAAACAATAGTGATAAAACAGTGTACACTTTGTCGTTGTTCTGTGCTTCACATTTTTTTGTCAGTCATTCAATAGTTTGAAAATTGTGCTATCCTCATTTTGCTGCATTACTTGCAAGTAAAGTGTTTTCAACAAAAAATGATTTTATCACCACTGCCAACGTTTTGGGAACAAAGCAGCAACAAACTCTGACAGCTATATAAGCTACTTGCCCCAAGCTAGCCATTCAGCAAGAATCTGGCTCAAATAGGACCGATTTTCTGTTAAAAGAACGTATTTTAGGAGAGCCACACCTCGAGAACGTTAAAGAACCACACTTATCAAAAAGAGTAGGGGTCCTTCCCGGTGTGAGTGGATCAAACCTTACAGTCTGGTCTTATGCTGAGTTTGTACTTGTAACTTACTGTACAAAACAGGTGTGTCACGTCTTTAAGTGGTTTATCGGTTTTGAAAAACGAACAAACAAATAAATAAACAAGCAATATTGATGTTTAGTATCACTGTATTCGTTGTAGGATGTCGTAAGATCTTGATGTTGCAGTATTTTCAAGTAGGCTGTGACAGAACCAACCATCAGCAAGGATTTCACACAGCTTTCTCCGAAACATGACTGCTAAATTTTGTACGACATATTGACGACTATCCCACGAATGCCCTCAGTATGCGATCATACGACAATCGTGCGATTCTCGTACGACGTACATGACCGTGGTTGTGACGTTTTACACACCTTTATGTTGGCGACCTCCGCGCCGTGATGGTTGGACAGCGAGACGTGCTGATCCACCACCAGACTCTCGCTGTCGTCAAACCGCCATTTTATCTTCACAGCAGACCGCCAAATTTGTGTTCCACTCACGAGGGAACCGTGGGTGTGGTCAAAGTGCACGGCTGTCGTCACTGTCGGTGCAGAGGTGTCAACTCGGAACCCTGTCAACATGAAACAAATGTCAAGTTATTCGTACCATCTTTTGCGTACAAATCTTTCATTTTTCACTGGAGGCTGACACCACTGAACGACTGGGTACAGTATTCGACAGATCACTCAATCAGGTTTACTAAGAACACATTTTTGTTTTGCTATCTTTAAAATCATACTTTTTTTATTTGTGCATCAAACTTGAATAATGAAATCAAGTGTATTTTCATGTTTAATGTAATATGATATTGTAGGAATTTGTATCTCATGTTAATGATGTTTAATATATTGTAATCTGTTTTGTATTCAATATTGTAATCTGTATTTATATTGTAGTGTTTGGGAGGTCAACTTGCAAAGGTGTCTATGCACCTGCTTTGTCCTCCCTTCCACTTGTATATTTGTACTCGTGGTAAACTCAAATAAACAAATAAACAAAGTGTCACACACATTCAATCATGGTGTCGCTAAAAGATCATTGTCTAGTGGAAAGACAGACCTTGGTCTTACTAAAACTATTCATTTGACACCAAGGATGTATTTTGAAAAATGCTGTTCTCTGCACTATAGGGTAACATTACTTCTTTTTAGGTATTGTGACAAAAAACTATTAGATACACTCATTCATGTTCAAGATATTTTTCAACAATGAAAGCATCCAACTGTGTCTTTTGGCTGGGTCAGATTAAGTGTTAAATTGTTTAACTTCTTTACCGTTGGATGTGGTCTCCACAGACATCCCCACATGGTTGTAGGCTTTCACAGTGATGTAGATCATGGTGTTGACAGGGAGGGAGAGTCCTGTCTTCACAGCTACATTCGTCAGGTGGAGCTGTTGAGCAAAACGACACATTGTCAAACACATCATCATTTTAAAACCTAAACATTGAAAGAGCCATTCAGAATAGACCAATCCTGGCTGTCCATCACAGTTTGCAGTTCAACCAATGACAGCATGGCAATTAATGGTTCGACCAATAAGCGATTGGCTACATTTAGAAGTTTTGTCTTTTGACGGAGGAGGGCAGGGCTATATTGGGATTGGTCTATTGCCTGAGGAAGGTCACAGAAATGTTGGCAGGTGATTATGTACTGGTTGTGTACAAAAAACGCTGTTACCAGTTGAAGCATCTTGCTCACTTGACAGATAGGCTTTGAGAAACTTATACTCCAAAGAAAACAAACATTGAATGCACTTCGTGTAGTGATAGGCAGTGTCATACTAACCTGTGTCACTCCCAAGATATCACTTCCACCAGGTGTAGTACCAGCGCGCCATTCATAGTAGGCCAGTCCAGAATGGGGGTCGTTGAACCCGTACCAGTGGGCGGCCAAACTGCCCCTGGTGTCAGAAAAAAAGGGGAATCCGATGAAACGCAGCAAACGTAGCAATCAACCTTTGTTTACATTGAGAATAAAATGTGGTAGATACATTGTACATGTACATTATGTTCAATATTCAATATTTGGTAAATTTCACCTTTTGTGGAATGAGCCCTGCAAATCTCACCCAAGCTATTACATTATTATGTTCCAGGTATGTCTGAAAAGTAAGTGTGACAATGGTTGCCTAAATCATCAAGTACCTAATGCAGCCATTACCAGACCTACCTGGCATTTATCGCCATTGGCAAATGCTACTTTTCAAGTACAAAATGTAGTATAACTGTGCCATGAAAGAAGATGCTATAATCTGTAGGCTATACTTACGTTGATGCCTGGTACGAGGCCTCCTCTCCCTGAGCCCCATCCAACACTCTCCCAGCGACAGGCGGGGAGTCGTCGGGGATGACTCCGTCAGACGACACCGTGGTGCAGAGGTCGGCAGTGTTACACGCCGTCACCGTCACGTAGTACGTCTCTCCAGGGGTCAGCTGAAGGGCGTCAACACTTGCAGCTGTTGATAAAAAAACAAAACAGAGTTTACCTTCATGTTTTTAATGGTTTATATATCTTAAACAATGAAAGTTTGTAAGAAATGCTCCCCCCTGATACCTCGGTTACATTTCCAAACCGATGCCCCACCAGGTACATTTGTAGCATATGTTGTCTTTTTAAGCTATGTTTATGTGAAATGGCCCCACTCCGGAGGTGTTCCAATAAATTGCACACTTAACGTATTCAACATGCATACAAAATATTAGTTACCTTGACGAATCCCGAGCGCTTTGTGGGGCAAAATGTCGTTATGTCCAGCACAAACCCCAAAATCTTCTTAACCACTAAACGTTTATAAGAAATGATGCCTCCACTCCAGAGGCGTTGCCAAAAAGTGCACACCTATAGCTGATGGTAAATGAATGTGCATTTTAAGTAAAAGTTACCTTGCAGAATCCCTACATTCTGTGGGGCAAGAATGTCGCTACATCCGGGACACACTCCGACGCTCCACGAGTAGCTCACGATGGCAGAATGGGGGTCGTAGAAACCGTCCCAGTGGGCATGGATGGTCGTGACGTCATCCTGATAGTCTATGTCGTTCACGGCGCCACTTGTGGGTCCGTCGTACACATTCCCGGCCTCGGGCGGGGACGTCTCTACAACCACCGCCCAGGACGTCGCCATAGTCATTAGCCCCGCTCCGTTATAAGCCTGTAGGTTGTCAAAGGAGAAGCTGTTAAGCAATATTGAGGACCTCACAATGTTTTAAATTTAGCTATTAGCTGTACAATTACTATTGCTGCTGTGCCTAGCCTTTATCAGAAACGGGGGGCAGTACCGACTTCCACATGTACACTCACTGACGTATTATGAGCAATAGGGTAATCAGCCCGACTCTGTTTTAAGCCTGTAGGTTGTGGGACATTTATTACTGCCAGGTACGAATGACTATTATTTTGGATGGCTGAGCTGTTGATTTGTGTATCTGTTTGTTGCAGCACGTGGGTGGGGGGAGATTGACAGGCAAAATGACAGGAGGTCAGACATAATAAATGGGGTAGATGCGAATCTGGCCGGCAGCCAATGGGAATATGGTGATCAAGATGGGGAAATTTAGGAAGGCAAAAATTGCATACTTCCCTGAAGTCATAGTCACTGATTCCTAATGTTACTAATTGTTGGGGATTTTGAGGGCTTGACAATACTAAACTTTCCTTTTTGCTATAGGGTAACTACAAAAACAATGTATATCTGCACTAATCTGAAGGAAATTTGCATATCATTATGGAATTATACTATTTCGTTACTTAAATCATCCTGGCTCAGTGTTTGTAGGCCTGTGTATTATCAAAGACAACAAAGTTTAACTTAACTTAAAATTATCTATGTTACAAATTCTCGTAATTTGTCAAAGAGGCCAAACCAAAAATGATGACATTAAAGAATTTAAGGCTTCAAAGATCAAATTTGAAAGTTTCTTCTCACACAAGTGTCACCCAAATCATCAGGGCTTACATGTAACAGTTTTATCTTAAAGATACATACCTTGATGGAAACATAATACTCGTGCCCTTCATGTAGTTCAAGAGGACTGTTCTCATCTGTCTGAGCCTCCGTCTCCTCTACCCTAGTGAAGGGGTAGATGTCGGCATGACCAGCCCTGGAGCCGACCGCCCACTCAAAGAACGAAACTCCACTTTCTGTGTCGTAGAATACACCTTCCCAGCTGCAAAAAAAAGTATAAAATATTTGATATTCAAAAACAGAAATCAAAGGCTTAATCTGGAGTTCAGTTCAGTTCAGTTCATCCTGTTAAGGTGACAGTCCAAGTGCCTCCACAAGTTCCTGTCTCGCATGATGGAGGACAGTTCAACACCCTCTACACCTGTATCCTCTTTGATCACCTTCTGGAGTACAAAATTAATGTATATCTGCTCCAAATAAAAGAATATTTTTAAAAAAGACATGTCATTAGGTTACACCAATTTATTTCCATTTGTACATTCAAGTAGAAATACAGTATAGCAAACGTATACAGTATATCATACAAGCAAAGTGCAGTGAGGAAAACTTGAAATATGACAGTCACTGTATTCATAATGCACTTCATAAAGCTGAGTGCATCAAGCTTTAAATGCATCAATGTGGTCCTCAGGCTTTGTTTTCATTGAGTTTTCCCAGTTAATCCTGACATTTTTTTTTATAAATCTTAGAACCCACAAATTAAAATTGTGTCGCCTTTTAGTATAGAGGTTTGATCAGTGCTGAATTTGAGTTGCAAAGACACAGTTGTGTTCTGATATCTTACCTTGCAGACACTGATGATGAGCTGTAGTGAAAGCTTCCCCCCACGTTGATGTGAGTGTCTGACTTCAGTGGCGGTGTGGTGTCGACAGTCACTCTCTGGGAGCCTTTGCTGGTCGACAGTCCGACAAAGTCCACAGCTGATGAAAACAAGAAATCAGATATTTTAGACTTCCGGGAAGTATTTGTGGTTTTTGTGAATGTGTCAGAACTGTGGAGGGGAATGTATGATGTAATTTAATCGGGTAGTACACCACTTCCTGAATTCCTCCACATACAATACACTCACATGTACTCCCACCAAGCATGTGCTGGGTCACCTTCAGGCATCACCTATCAATCAACTGTCAAAATCACTTCCCACCCTTCGTGCAACTGTCGTTATGGACAAACAGACACACAAACTTACATCTCAGCCACCCAAAATGATAAAAGTTGGGGCATTCACAGTAAAATAGGTAAAGATCATTCTGAAGGCATCAAGCAAGTAGAAGCTCTTTGCATAAATTATTGCCCTTTAGGCATAGTGGCCAAGGTGTAAGGATGCCATGTATGCTTCATACCTTTGACTGTTGCGTAGTACGACCAGCCATGTTGTAGCCTAAGTCCGTGCAGGGTGACGTGGTCTGTCACACCGACGTTTGTCCAACTCTGGATGTCCGAACCTCCGGCAATTGTACCTGTGAAAAAGGCACATTTTTTTCTAATCAGCTCGAGATTCAACGCATTAATAAATATGAAGACAGGAAATAAGATAACTTTTTCTGGGACCCTTGACATAACTTACTGTTAGTGTCATTAAATTTGTTTCTAGCACGTGGAAATAATTTGGTCAAACAAGCAAACAAACCTCTGAAGTAATAACTAAAAGCAATTTGCTGGCAATACATGTTTTACCAATTCCTAAAACCCATATTTTTCAACACAATACCATGAATGTAGGCCGGGCTTACGGTAACATTTGCTGCTTTTAGGCAGTAGAATATAGAGTAAGTTGATTTAATTTATTTCTTACCAATTGCATATTCGTAGTGCTCGATCCCAGAATGATGCATGGAAGCATGATGTTCTTCAACATCAACAAACTCATCCCATTGAATGAACATTTCAGTCGTTGACACCTATCCAACAAAACAATGAAAACATTCGATAAACGAATTAGACATCAATCCATATCTTTCAAACAAACTCTGTTACATTAAGGCCACAATGATTAATTTTAACCTTCTCCCTGCTGCCTAACCCTGTAACCAGTAGATAGAATTGGTATGAGCCAAATGGCTACTTCAGTGTACTAAACGTTAAAGTAAGACTTTACTGTCTTTAGCCAAAATGAATACATTGGGTTGGGACCATGGGAGGAAAACTACATGTATCTGAGTACATTTGTATATTCCCTCCCTGAAACTGAGTGTACAAAAGGGGCCGTCACATTGCGCGAGCTCTAAACGACATTTACGGCATTTTTGGATCGCCGGCAGTTTTTCGGAATCGGCCAAAGCTCGCTGACACGCGAAACGTGTTCTTTATATAATGCCTGTGTCACATTGCCCACGAACTTTGGCCGTATTTGTTGATCGCCGAAAGGTCACCCAATTTTGAGAACGACCGAGGGTCGTGCGTATTTTTGGCAATGTGACGGCCCCTTAAGATACAGTTTTACAAAATTTCTCCCCAGACTCTGACTTCATGTTGATCTTCCAGTGCAGCATTATTCTCTTAGACTACTAGTGTCTTAATGATTAAAAAAGCAACAAATTAATTCGGGCTAATTTTCATATTATATTAACTAAAAAAGAAAACTAAAGAGTTGGTGATTGCTTGCCTACCTGGTAATTGGATTTGTCATTCGAGCCAATCCAAACGTCGGCAGCATCAGCGTTGGGTGGAGTCACGTCTACCGTCACACCGCTGCTACAGACGGCCGTCTCCGGGAGCGTCTCAACCCACTTCTCGTACGTTATGGAAGTCTCCTCAGCATGGATACACACGATGTACCGCTTGTTATGTTCCAGGCTCAGGTCATTCACGTTGATGTATTCCTATTGGAGGAAAAAAGGTATCTTTAGCTTACAAACAAGAGATTGGCGATTTGGTACCTTTTTGTGGATTTCTCTTTTTATTCATTATTGTGATCATGAAGTTCTCTGTCTACCTCTCTATGCATTTTCCCACTGTCATCTGGCCAACGGACTCATGGAGCAACTTCTTGCTGGCTCCCGGCTGGCAGCTTCTGGGACCTAACTAACTGTGTCTGACCTTTTTTGTCTGTGGTTGCACAAGCACATACACACAAGATAGACAATAGATATGCATATTTGCAGTGTCATGAAGTTGTGGTGGAGAGTAAAACCACAAAATTGAAACCACAAGATGTACAGTAGGTATGTCCAACTTACACTGGTTGTTCGTCCACACACTATCATATCCTGGTGGTCACATGGGTGGGGGATACTGAGGTGGTGTCCGGCCATGGCAGACAGACTTGACCCTGACTTGTCCTCCAGGACGGCCCACTCGTACTTCCGGTGACGTAGCGTCGGCCAAACGGCAGACAGCATCGTTGTCTTGTTGGTGTAGTCAATGTCATACTCTGTCCAGTCTCCATTCAACTCAAGTGTGATGTTGGCTGTTGAATACAATGAATATGTCAAAAACATTTGAATATATGGCTAGAATAGTCACCCAATGATTTTGTCACCAGCAAATCAACTGCAGTTTTGTTCTAAGCTGCTAGATGGCAGATCAGCACCTTGGAAAGTGCCTTCTACTTCTGATAATCATTTATGCTGGAGAAGTAGCCATTTGGTTACCAATTTTGATTGGTTATGGGGTTAGACAGCAGTAAAAAGGTTAAAAAGCTCTCATTGAGCACATTGAGAATTTTTTAAACCAATAACTCCACTATATACTTATTATAATTATAAAAAGAAGACTTTCGATGTAATGTAGCTTTGGCAAGGATGCATTACTTTTTTTCAGACAGGTACTGGTATTAACTCATTCAGAGCAGCATTTTGAATATAGATACACTTATACATCAACAGATACCAACTACACTATTGCCTTCCACATTATTGCATAACCGATATCATATTCATAATGTGTAAAAGCATTCCAGGGAGAATAATCTAATTTCTGGATATTTTTCAAGAAAAGAAGGAATTCTCTTTATGGAATATGGTACTCACGGAATTTCAAGGAATTTTCAGAACATTGCTTAACCGAATCCAACACTATAAAACAGGTTACACCCCTAAGGTGTCGCCAAAAAAGAAGGTATTGTCCTGAAAGAAACATATACTCACGGCGAGTGTCTATGACTGTTGAGTAGTTCAGGCCTCTGTTTGTGTCGGTTTGTTGACACTGGACGATCTCCGTGGAAACGGACGCTGACAGTCCCGTGTGGGCGTGTCCTCTCACAACCAGACTCAGACACTTGGTCAAATCTTTTGGCAGACCAGTCATGGAGAATGAGATCTGCAGAGAAATTATAGAAATCATAAACAAAAATTGTTATGATACTGAACTCTCCACAATTTGCTTTCTGTGCAAGCAAAAATGTATGATTTAACTGGCAAACTGCCCTTACACCTAATACCAGTTTTGAACAGTACGTACAAGCTACCTGAGACTGGACTGAAAGATTTGATCCACTCACACCAGGATGGACCCCGTACTCTTTTCGATAAGTGTGTTGCATTCTTTAATGTGCTAGAGGTGTGGCTTTCCTCAAACACAGGACTTGCAGTTTTACATCTCATCCAAAACAATGCCCCCAAGAGTTAAACTGAAGAGACAAGTACTCATTTTCACTGGAGTCGAGTTTAAAAAAAAACAGGTGTAAAGTGCCTACAGTTTCCAAAGGGTACTACATTGGGGCCTGCTAGTGATTCGCACCCAGAACCCTTAGATACTAAGTCAACAACTCAAACCACAAGACCACCTTGCCACCCAAAATTGTGACAAGACTATTTTAAAACAATGTATCACCTACACCAACAATGATTTTGAATTGCAAGGTCCAAAAACTGAAGAAAAAAAATCACCTCCTTCAACTGTACTTACCGTTGTTTCATCGGAAGATGTCGGCGTGACTGTTGCCCAATCGGTCAGTAGTTTTCCATCCTCTGAGTCATCTGCGACAGCCCAGTCATAGAAGTTCATGACGTCATCAGTAGGGTAGTACAGATCACCGAACTTGTCAAAGGTGACGTCAGCACTCCTTGTGCCGGAATCCGGATACGGACTGGTGACGTGCAGAGCCCCGGGAAAGGGTGGATCCGGAGCCACCAGGAATCCTGAACTGTACACTGCATAAAAGAGAGAATTATATTAGATCTTCTTCTTATGGTAAGAGTTTAAACTGTAATTTACAACACAAGGAATTGGACTTACCCAAATTTGAGACACACGTGAGCAGTGGATCGTAAGTTGTAGAAAATCTGTGGTGCCCCCCGTCTCTGTTGAGGGATGGTTGTAATGCCCTGATGTAGATGTCCTCTTTAACACCTCGTGCAAAAATTTTAGCTTTCTGCAACTTACGATCCACTGCTCACGGAGTCACGTGTGTCATCTGCATTTCTCATTCCTTGACAAAGACTGGAGTTGTACAGTTGAAAATTTGGGTAAGTCCAATTTCTTGTGTTGGAAATTACAGTTTAAACTCTTACCATAATGACTTCTACCAACACAGATGAACTTTCAACATAAGATCTTCTTCTTCTTTAGATTTGTGTCTCTTGTTGAATCTTCTACCATGTTGGTACTGTAAGGTTTGAACCGCTCACACCGGGAAGGACCCCTACTCTTTTCGAGAAGTATGATGGGTTCTTTAACGGGCTCAAGATGTGGCTCTCCTCAAAATGCGACCTCCATTTAACTTCCCATACTCCCATCCAAGGAACGTCCCTAACCAAAGCTAGGTACTCCTTTCCACCTGAGTGAAGTGAGGATCGTGTTAATTGACTTTCCCAAGGACACAATGCCGGGACATGTCATGGGATTTGAACCCAGTACCTCTGGGTTCTATGCCAAACACCCTAACTATTACGTCACACGCTAGATGAATTGTGGTATCATTGGTTGTTTACAGAGTTTTTCTGTTTACAGAGTTTTTCTTTTGCTTGTGTTTCCATAGTTAATTTCACATAATGGGCATGTCAGGGACACTGCAAAATCAGCATCGTGGACAGTGCCTTCTACTATTTTTGAATCAGCTCTTGATGATTTTTTTTGGAAAGAGGGCGTCTTAAGCCATCTTTACATTGCTTTCAAACTCAATATCATAACCATTTCTGCATATAGAATGCACATTGCCTAAAATGGAACCATTTTTATCATTCCTATATATACAATAATGCCTAAGAAGGATACAATGAATAGACTAGAGAATACAGTTGCATTGAACTGGGACGGGGGCTGCTACAGACTACCAACTATTCAAAAATACTGCATTTTTTCATAATGATACACTAAATACTGTAATACCTGGAGCAAAACAGCCCGCCTGATGACAGAACAAGACTTTGGATTTGTAGGTGACGTTAGGTTGGAGGTACAGGTCTACTGCCAGCCCATGGACCGCCATGCCCAGGTTCACATAGTCCTGCACCACAGTCTCCTCCCCCTCTACCTCCTGCACGATCGACCATTGGACGTTGGTCACATGGGCAAGATTGGCAGGTGGGATGGACCAATGAGCAGCCACAGCTGACTTTGATGTTTGGTAGATTGACGGCGACGAGTCATAGCAAGCAGAGCGGATGGTCTGCAAAATAAATAGATAAATGAAACATTAACAAGTCTGCAAATGAGTCTCTTGAATCAATTGGTGTTGTTATGTCATTACTTCCGTGTATGGAGGTTTTGTTTTGGCGTGTCTTTTTTGTTTTTGTTTGTGTTCCCATAGCTACATTGTATTTCCACATATTTGGCACATTGGGGACACTGACAGGAAGTTAAGTAAAAGGTCCCCAAAAAAGGTTATCTCATTTCCTGTCTTCAATTTTCTGCTGTATGCATGTCTGTTGCCTTATGGGAGCTAGTGGGAAAATGCATGACCATATCAGCCAGAAATTTACAAACTATGAATAAAATCCACAAAAACTCATAAAGTAGATTGAGAAGATTTCTTACCTGTATTTGATGGAGCTCATCATGTTGAGCTAAAACAAAAGATAAAATAAAAATAATCAATTTATGCAGATTTAACATTATTGTGTAACATTATTAGAAAATTCAAATACATAGAATGCTTGACATTTATTCTAAACACATCACTACTATGGGAATATCTTAACAAGGCATGTAGAAATCTGATGTAGAAACATTGAAGGCTTTATTTAGTCAATATCATAGATTGGACACAATCATGGTCTGCACGCATCTCTATGGAAAAAGCATTCTCTACCTGTATCTTATTTCTTCTAAACAAAACCTACCAGAACATTCCAGCCCATCAGTGACCACTGCTCCTTGAAGAGAGTCTCCATCCTGCAGAACCGTTATTCCGTCTGAGGTGACGGTTGTGTCCCCGAGGCTGTTACTGGCCTTCACAGTGATGTAATACGTCTGGAAAAGTAACAGTAACAAATATTCAGTCTCACTTATAATACATGTACATAGCCCATTGAATGCCGTTATATGAACAACTCAAATAAATAAGATATTATGAATACGTGAAAGAAATGAAAACAAAAAAGCAGATATTTCAGACCTTTTGAAAGTCATTTAGGTTTTTGTGAACGTATTGGAACTGTGGAGGGAAACGTATGATGGAATTTAATAAGGTTTTACACACAGTCAACCACTTCCTGAATTCCTCCACCTACGGCCCACTTATTCCCACCAGGCTAGCATTGGGTCACCTTCAGACTTGACCTTCCTGTCAATCAACTGTAACCAAATATCCAGCCACTCTCCCTGCAATCATCTCTGTTGGATAAGCATACACACAAACCCACAGACAAAGTGAAACCCACCCAAAACAATACCTCGGAGTCCGTACCCAGAGGTAAGAACTGCACTGCATTTATAGTAGTTGTCTTTAAGAAATGTCTACCCCACCTGGAAGGAGGTAAGGCTGAGTCCAGTCCTGCTCCACTCCGTGTTCTGTCCAACAGAAGTAAACCCGACCACGTCCGTGCCACCTGGTGACGTCCCGGCCCCCACCTGGTACAAGATGTCCCGATGTTCGTGTAGGAAGCCGGACCAGCGAGCCGACAAGGTGGTGGCAGTCGTCTGGAAGTCTGCATCAGCCGGCTGAAAAACAAACAAACCAGAAAACATTGATAAAAAAATTGTTCCTTGACATCCAAAGGCCTAGTGATAGCTGGTGTGTTACGCCGAAGGGCGGTTATACCGGCTATACAGATACAGATACACAGATACAGATAGCCATTGATCGAAAATCTGGCAAAAGTTAATTGTTTTAGAGCTTACTGAAATTCAAGATATGAATGTAGTTTCCTGAAATTCAAGATATGAAGTCTCTTCATTCTCTTTTGACCTTCTCCATGCTGCCTAACCTGTGACCAACAGAGAATTGGTAGCCAAATGGTAGCTAGTGTGCTAAAGGTTAAATGTTATCAGATGTTGCAGACCATATCCTTTTCTACACAACATTTAAAAAACTACAGACGGGATGTCACCCTTATAGACGCGAATTTGACCTTATATGACACGTTCTGCCGAAGTGCTATGCATAATACATTACGGGTTTCGCGCAGGCGCAGTACGTTCTGCCGACGTGCTCACCAAGGGCAGCTACAGAACATTCTATTCTCATTGACCAATCAGCACCAAGGACAGGTACAGGACCAGTTTCTTTAATTTTCATTATATCAAGTAAAATAAGACACAACTTAGACATAGTTTTGCTGTCACCCACCTGAAGATAGTCGTACACAGGAGCCTGTGGGTCAGGGTTGATGTCCTCTACCACACCAGCAGTAGGCACGCCCTCGTAATGAACGTACGGAGAGGACGTGGCCACGGTGGTCAGGCCGGCAGTGTCCGTGGCCTTCACGGACATGTAGTAGGTATGGGTGCCGTGTATACCCCACTGTAAAGGGATGGAAAGACAATATATATTATAATGTGAAATTACCCAACACACTTATCGAGAAGAGTTGGGGTGATCCAGTACTAGTGTGCTTGGCTATAAAACGCAAGTTGTAGCAACGTTTTGCCTCAGTTGAGGATGACAAACAAGCAAGCTATTACCTGACCATATGCAAACAACACAGAAAAAGAATTGTGTATAGAAAGTCTTAGATTTGCCATTAACTATCAAAGCCCTGGACTTCAAGCTGCGACATCAACACAATCTCTTGCGACACACAGTTTTATTCCTTTAGTTATGTTATCCAAAGCTACCCAAGTTTGACCAAAATAGCTATTTTACATTTTAAACAGAGGCCATAGAAAGAGTATGAAATTTGGAAACACTGGCAACATAGTCCAAAGTTTTATCAAATGATTGCTACAAACTCTTTGCAAATGAGTCTTTCTACAAGATGTCATTCAGAGAATATTGCAGCAAGTTAGATTAGAGCATGTTAGAGTAGCATATGTGTTCCACAAGGAACCACTGTGGGACCACTACTCCCAACGCTAATAAAAATGCATACAGTCTGAACAAGACACGAGAAGACTGTAATAATAATAGGCTAAGCATATCATGTATAGTTTGCTTTTGTTCCTGTCTTGCTTTGTACACTGTCAGGTAGTTATAGATGTGAATGAAGGCATGCGAGGCTAGTAGAAGGGGAACTGGGGTATACCTGTATGTTGTCCCTGTGAACAGCTGTACACCCAGATGCACCCCCACACGGTCCCTCACTACTTATGGCTGTGTACGCAGCAACGCTCTCTTCACCAGCCTCATGGCCTAAGGAGAATGCAGGGTTAGTGCACTGTGTTCTTTTCACTAGAATTATTAGCCATTAATTAATTAATTAATTAATTAATTCATTCTTTCATTCATTCATTCGCACACTAACACAGCAACACTTGTCAAATAATTCACTCAATGCATTCATTCTTTCATTCGAACTCAAACGCACTCAAACCCACCCACCCACTCACTCACTCACTCACTCACTCAAACTCACTCACTCACTCACTCACTCACTCACTCACTCACTCACTCACTCACCCACCCACCCACTCACTCACTCACTCACTCACTCACTCACTCACTCACTCCTTACCTTCATGACTGATAAAGGATTGGTATCCACATAAAAATTATACAAAACCATGATATTGTGACTCCAAAAAGATTTGTGTTGTTGTACTTGGACACGGGTCAATGCATGTAAAATGATATTTAGTGCTGCACAATTCTTACTTGCAATTTAACTGGCAATTTAACTTTTAACTAAGCAGTACGAAAAGCTATGATATGTTCATAATTGTAGCATAGAATGTACAAAAAGCTATGATTATGTTCATAATTGTAGCATAGAGTGTACAAAAAGCTATGATATGTTCATAATTGTAGCATAGAATGGACAAAAAGCTATGATATGTTCATAATTGTAGCATAGAATGTACAAAAAGCTATGATTATGATGTAAATAATTGTAGAATAGAACATGTTACCAATGGCATATTCATATGTAAGTCCAGACGAGTCCTCGTCATCTGAAAACCCGTTGGCGCCCCATCTTCCGACAATGTGGTCTTCCTCAACAGAAACTGTCACTTGTCCAGAGAAAGTCGGGGGTCTTGCATCGACAATGATCGGGCCTATGGTCTGGGAAAAGACATTGAATTAGATTCTTTATTCACACGAAAAATGTAGGGATATTTGTTAGGTCTTTTATAATTATCAAAGTAAATATATTAATAAGGCTATATAGCATTATCTGATATGAAATCCAGTCCAAATCCTAACTTATGGCTTCTGAGTCTGTTTTACTTCACTTTCTCCAGCACGTCATCAGAACGTACTGCACCTGTGCGAAACTGGTAATGTACATGTATTGTGCATAGCACTTTAGCAGAACGTCTCATATAACGTTGTATTAGAGTATATAAGGTTGACAGCCTGTCTGTAGTTTTCAGATGTTGTACAGAAAAAGATATCGTCTGCAACAGGCAAAATTTTGATGCAACGTTGACCAAACATCGAACGAAATACGTGAAAAATCAGGGTTTTGCGCAGTCGCAGTACGTTCTTCTTTAATACGTGCTACTTTCTCCCTGCTAGTCATAACCTAGTACAGATTTGGTGCCAAATGGCTACCTTAGCATACTGAAGGTTAAATTGCCCTAAAAAAAGGCTGACTGTTGCTGCCTACAGTGCTAAGAGCCTTAAACCATTTCAATACCCCCAAAACTTGTAAGCATCGGAGAAAATCCTTAACTCCTACATATACGGATGAATCAAAAGTTGTTAGATGATTGGACCATAACTCTAGTTGGCTAAAATCAACAAACTTTGACCTGATTACCTTAGTTGTTGACAAGCCTGCCTTGTTTGTTGCTGTTATGCCCAAATAAAATTCTTGGCCTTCGCCCAGGCCTGAATGTCTTGAGTAGAGAAGAAAGACACACAGATTAAAATATGACATTTACTGAATACAATTTTACCACTGTCAGTGTATGGAGGTTTTGTCTTCAGTTTGTCTTTGTGTTTGCTTGTGTTTTGGCACTAACTAGTTATTTCCACATACTAGACACAATGAAGAGACTGACAGGAAGTTAGGTCAAAGGTCCCAGAAAGGTGCCTGAAAAGGTTGTCTCATTTCCTGTCTTCAATTATATACAGTTGTAATTCTTTTCGTCAACAAACTCTGAGGGTCACATTGTAGAGATGTCAAAAATATTGATTCAATGAATATACATTGTATAATCAAAATAATAAAATGTACTCAGTGGAATAACTCCGTGACACATATGATGATTAAGATTGTGTTTATAATACATATGCATGTGTCGGAAAAGCCATGATTGTTCCTACCTAGTCTTGAAGACGGTATGTCCGTGAGTTGAGGTGAGAGGCATGATGTCTGGAGCGGAGGCTCCAGATTCAGTAGAGCTGAGGCCGACCTGGTAGTTGTTTATCTGACTCTCACCGTCAGAACAATTCCAGTTAACAACCAGCTGGGGCAAAAGACATTACATTGTACCAAGAATAATTTAGTAAACAAAAACAACATGTGTGGCTTATATCAACTAGGTAGAACAAGGCATCATCAGCATTTGAAATTTTCTTTACAATTTCTGAAATTACTGTACTTTCATCCCTTCTACATGTATAATAAAGATAAATGGTCCAACAATGTGGTCCCACAATTATTCTTTGTGGAACCCCTGATGCTATTCTAACTTGACTAGCAGCCTCCATCGGATCCTTCGTATGAAAAAAAAGCCAATATATTTAACAAATACATCATTTGTACATGATATGTAGAATACATCGACAAAACTCCCCGAATTCATATTAATCAATTCCTTTTAGAAATGTTTTTGACAAAAACTGAAAATATGTCTGTTGAGAATCATAACTTACATGCTTATCTGCAGTGACAAAGAAAGGGGTTGCCAAAGTGCCGTCTGATTCGCACTCTGCTGATGTTGCCAGCCTGACAGTTTCTGGATCGTCGTACTGATCAGCGTTCACATTGACAATCGGGCGATCTGGGAATATGCTGGCATCACCAAGCTGCAAGGCTGAGGAGCTGCAACAACAGGTGGCAAGGTGATCTTGTGGTTAGAGTTGTTGGCTTAGACTCTAGTGGATCTGGGTTTCAATCCCTAGCAGGTCCCAATGTTGTACCCTTGGAAAAGGCACTATACTCCTATATAATTTCCAGGTGAAAATGAGTACCTTGAGCATATCCATGAATAGTTTCATCAGGTTGATAACTATAGTAGGCTAATCTTTCTAGTACACAACTTGAGTCAGCACGTCGGTAGATATACTGCACCTGTGCAAAACCCATAATGTATTGTGCATATAGCATAGCACTTTGGCAGAACGTCTCATATTAGGTTGTATTAGTGCATATAAGGTTGACAGCCTGTCTGTAGTTTTCAGATATTGAATAGGAAAAGATATCGTCTGCAACAGGAAAAATTTGGATGCAACGTTGACCTAACATCCAACAAAAACGTGAAAAATCAGGGTTTTGCGCAGGCGCAGTACGTTCTGCCGACGTGCTACTTGAGTCTATGGTACCTGCCAACATTCTTTTCTGCAGCGCCACCTAGCAGTGGGAAGAATGTTGGCAGGTACTTCAGACTATGGCCCTGTTCAAACGAATGCGCATTGAGCTCAATTCGGGCAAGCCACATTCCTCACATCTGGTCCACGTGCCACACGTTCCTTCTAAACCGTGCCCGAGAACGATTCGCCGAAACCACATTCATTGTTGTTTGATGAAAACAAGCAAGGTGGCGTCTTGCCAATGTTAGAGGTTAGGGGTGAAAGTGCATCCCGCCCTAGAACTTGTCGTGTTTTTTTTATGGATAATCGCTTGCAACCGGCTCAGAGGAGTACGAAGGAGACGCAGGCTACGCGTGGCCCTTGTAAGAATTCATCGCCGACGCCACCACTTGTTATCTGCGGACCCCGAGGTCAATGACCGGGTTGATATGCAAAGTAAACCTGATGAATGCGCATCGGCGCGTTCAGACGCAATTCGCGATCCAGTCAAGGCGGTTTGAATCCGCCTCCAGATGTGGATTGGGATCGATGCGCATTCAATGCGCATCGGAGCGTTCAGATGGAGCCACATGAATCCAGAAGCCGGCCAATCCACATCGAATCCGGCTTCCCCGCATTCGTTTGAATGGGGTGTATGGTTGTGTAGAGAGAACCCAAACATCTATTTTACGGGTAATTTGAATGACAGTTCAATGCATAGAATAAAGTATTGGTTCATTGGTTAACTGTGGATTGATTAAATCAAAATAAGCCAATCACCTGCAAGCAGAAGATGGACTGTCAACAGCAACTTTCCTGAGTTGGTTGTCCATCATATAAACGTTGCCTCCGCTGTCTTTAAAAGCTCCCGTCCTAGCCCGGATGTTCTCGATGACGATGTTGGTTATGGACGGCGGAGACGTGTCGTACAGAACGCCGTCGGAGCACACCGGGTCAGAGGCGGACAGGGCGCGGTTAAAGGCGACCACGGTGCAGTAGTACGTGCCGGGGGAGGAGGCCGTGAAACTGTGCTGTAGCTCGGTGGTCGTCTTTTCAGTGGCCTGGAAATTTCAATACATTTGTTTAGAATGACTCTCTGCTCATCAGCTATATGATACATTTCCACATGCTATTCACACTGAAAACACTGACAGGAAGCTAGGTCAAAGGTTCCAGAAAAGTGCCTGAAAAGGTTATCTCATTTCCTGTCTTTTAACCTGAGTTTAACATATATTTCTAACCAAAATTCTGTAAGAGTACAAAATCCTGTAAGAATGCATAATCTCTTAGGATTACAAAATCCTGTAAGAATGCATCATCTCTTAGGATTGCAAAATCCTGTACGAATGCACAATGCTGTAGGATTACAAAATGCTGTAAGATTGCAAAGTCCTGTAAGGTTACAAAAACAAATTTAAAGAATGCACTAAAACCATTTTATCTCTCATCTGTTTGAATGTTTTTTTTTCTCTTAGAAAATTAATCAACTGTTTAACATTTTTTTAGATATCAGTTTTGACTAACAATTTTCTCTGTATCATGTATTTCCACACTAGGAAATAAGGACATGTCTGGTATACAGGACTCTACCAAGCTCACCGAGTCTGTAACCGGAAAGCCGAAGTCACTTGCAGTCCCACACCGAGTGTCGAAGAACACTTGGTAGCTCATTATGCCACTCTCGTGGTCAAAGAATCCTTCCCAACTAAAGTGCATGTTTGCATCACTCTGAAAGGTGGAAGAAACATATGAGATCTTATAATTTAGATCTTAGAGTTTGCTTGATAATCTTTGGGAATCATAGATATCCAACACTATCTAAGAGTAAAAAGACAATCCAGCAAGACTTGTGATTTTTATACACAATTTTATAATACCTTGCTGCCACAAGAAACAAGCTGGTGTGTAAAACACCAGTTGAACAATTAAAAAAAAAAACTAAACCTTGATTACCTGAAAGTCGATGTCAGTTTGGCCAGCATAGTTGTCGGTGACATGGCCTGGCTCTGGAGGGCTGATGTCAATGGTTATCTAATGGATGAAAAAAAGCTTGCTTAGCAATATGTTAGATGTACAGAGCACTACAGGTGTAGCAGGTCAGACTATATCCCTGATCAGAATCTACCCGGGAGTACATTCTTGTCAGGGGGACATTCTGGCCAACTACAACTGTACCATTTTTATGCCCCCGTACTGTTTATTCAAATATTGGCCATAGTGTGTAACTTCATGCAGTGTTTGAACTACTCAAGGTTTAAAGAAGCTGTCTTTAAGTCATTTAATCTTAATCCTTGGTGCCAGGCCAAATCTAGAAATGTAAGACAACTATCTGGAAGTTAGTGATTCACTAAAAATCACCCGGATGGAGGCCTGGCGAACCCCCGTCTCGTTTTAACCACACAGTGATTTACATCATCACACTTGCAGACCCCAGGAAGAATAACAAACAAACACCTTCTGTCAAACACAACAAGCATCTGGGGAGTACAAATCTTTAACATAAATGTCTTAGACAGCTTTAGAATAACTTAGACAGCTTTAAGATAAATGTCTTAAGGGAATCTTTAAGGAAACTGTTCTGCTTACCTATCTAGTCCGTGGCCTATGCCCAAGGCTGGGCAGTAGGCCAAAGTAAGTAAGTCTGCTTACCTGGAGTCTCTCGGTGGTGACCAGTCGAGCTCGGTTGGTGACGGTCACGTAGAAGTAGTAGTCGCTGTCATGTTCCCCAAGAGGGATAGCCATCTTGGACGCGTCCGGAACTATCTCGTACTTGGTGATGTAGCATGGAGTCATGGGGGTACACTGACAGTTGTCTGCTGCACAGGATGCTTCCTAAAAAGTGACAAATCCTTATGAAATGGTGCTCACAACATGTTGTTGTCTATTGTTTGAAAGTTAAATACAACTATATATACAACATTGTTATATATTGATATTGTTTTCAATTTCTTTTCTCAGTCTGGAAGTTTTTATTTATCATATTTAATTTAACGTTATTCATCTTGCAGCTATGGGTTGCACTTGGGAGGGGGTGCAACGCGCAGCTGGAACCAGAACAGAATGGAGGAAAATGACGGCCCGCCTCAGCGAGTACGCTGCTAAGCGGTGAAGAAGAGAGAGAGTACACTGGTACAGTACACCATCTAGTTTCAGTACACTGCGAGCTGGTTGCACCAAGGAGGTTAAAAATCATTTCATTTGTTAGTAGGTTTGATGGCACAGGAAACTTAAAAGTGGGGTTTTCACACAGACAAGACCTCTGAGCCTTTACTAATAGAGCCTTTACTAATTGTATACTTTAACTTACAGGCTCCACCTGGACAGCCAAGTCACCATTTCCATGGACAATGGACTCGTCCACCATGTCCACCAACCGCCAGGAAATAGTGTACAGACCGCTGTGGATATCGTACGCTGTGAACTTCACCCTACGATCAATTGAAAGAAAACATTGTTTCAATTCGAAGAAAAAATGAATCAGATGTAGTAAGATGATCATGAGTTACACCCATTTGTTCTAAAAAAGCAAAATGTTCCGAAAACCATAATGGTTACCCTATTTCAGAGCATTGGGGTGTCCCAGATTATACTACATGTAGACTAGTAAGTATGCAATCATCTCCTTTATTTTCTGAACATAGATTATAGACCTTTGAATAAGGTTCCCTGGTTAGGTTACAGAAAAGGACATTCTGTTCATTCTTTATTTTGTATGCGGCTTCAAGCTTGCGATTGATAATTCATTCTCTAGTTCCATTCCTAGATTGTACAAAGGAACAACAAATATCAACTGCTAAGAATCCTCTTGAAGGATAATCATAACAGAAAAAAACATTTTTAATTGAGAATTAACTGTCAGTGATTGTTTAATGTACAACAACGTTTTTTTTGTCAATGACAGTCAAGACACAGTTTAGACTATAAATACCCAGTGTAGCAGGCTGGCCAGAATATACCCGGGTACATTGTATTGGTACGGCCAGGGGTACATTTTGGCCTGCTACACTGGGATGACTTTACTTACAGGCAGTCATACAGTTCTCTGGCATTGTGGACAGTTATGCCTTCCACGCCATTTTTCTCCAGCCAGAAGTCTTCTATGATTGGAGGAGAACTGTCGATGTGGATGGATACGTCATCGGTCTGCTGGTTTCCCATGATGTCCGTCGCTCTGGTGTAGACCGTCACAGTGTCACCATCCTCCCTGGATAAACCATACAATGTGAGGTCGTGTGGCACAACGACAGAGTACTCGACTCGGAACCAAGAGGTCCCGGGTTCGAGTCCTGACATGCCACCGACCTTGTGCCCTTGGGAAAGCCACTTTACACGACTTTCCTTACTTGACTCAGGTGTAAATGAGTATCATGTGTTAGGTGTGCACGCTATCAGCATACATGTACTTGCTGCCTAGTGCACACTTTGTATTGTCATGTTACAATTTCTGAATAAAAAAAACAGACAATTTCAAAGAAAATTGAAGTTGACCTTCATTGTCCCAACCTCAACCTTCCTACTAAATATCAGTGTCACCATCCTCCCTGAATAAACCATACAATTTCAAAGAAAACTAGAGCATCCATAATTGAACTCGACCTTCGTTGTCCCAACCTCAACCTACCCACTAAATATCAGTGTCACCATCCTCCTTTGATAAACTATACAATTTCAAAGAAAACTAGAGCATCCATAATTGAACTTGACCTTTGTTGTCCCAACCCCTACCTACCTACTAAATATCATAAAGATACATGCATCACACCCCGAGTTATAACCGATTAAAAAATCTACAACCCATATATATGGTTTACCTAACACATAACCTTCTTGACGAAGGTAATAATCCATCAATTTTTCATTACAATCTACCATATATATATATATATATATATATATATATATATGCTGTATTATACATTTACGGTCAGTGTAATTGTTACATGATAATATTGTGTAATCTGTTTCTCATACATATTCTGTATCATTGACTCATTGGGATAATTTCTTTGTCATAAAATTATTAGAACACAAAAGAAAGAAACTGATATTGAGCACACTCACATAGTAATGACAGTACAAGCTACATGTACAGTTGTACTATACTACACTATTATGTTACAGATATGATGATATAAATAGATAGTAACTTGCAAATAGAGATAAAGAGACAGTAACACTGACTGTATCAGACCTGTCCTTGGTGCTGAAGAACACCATTTCCAAGTGATACAAAAAATATGCAAGTTATTTTTGCTGGAAATTGTATTATTACAAGAATTAATGTGATCATTTGTATTAGAGAAAAAAAAAAGAAAAAAATGTACAAAAGACTAACCTAGCAACTGTAAACGACTGTGTTCCTGCGTGTAAATCGTCCACATCTGTCCAAGTCCCTGGTTGTTTGGTAGTTCCTCCAGCATGGTCGACATGGACTGAGGTCTGGGGGGGGGGGGGTGTCATACAGTATTGCTGTAAATCTTGAAATGTTTGGAGTGGTTTAATGATAATGTTTTTTGTGGTGACCAGGAATTTGTGACGCTGCAAATATGCATTTCCAATGCATTACTACATGTACAGTAACTGTACTACAGAATTGTTTCAACCGCAAACTTAGAATACCGAAGAACTTACTGTGCATTGGAGTTAGTTATAATAAGTCCCGCAAAATTAAATGAATTTACAATATTTGGAAAGAGGCAAAACATATACAATGTAAATATTTATAATCTATGTGCAGTACAATTAATAATTCAAAGTAACAACTAAAACATGATAGATCTAGGTCAAAATCACATCCAAAATTTTTGTCAAATCTTAAGATTTTTTGCTAACACATAACCAACAGCTCGACATTTTATACATATTTCTGTGTTTAAGAATCAATGTCTGCTCTAGTAATGATAAGTTTTATCATCAGTTTCACTTACCTCAAACTTCACAATGCCCTGTTCATTGTCAATGGGCTGCCGAGATCTTTCCGTAGTGTCCACATCGTCATAATCATTGTCCAGTTGTGGGAACTCACGGATACCGTTGAGAAACTTGCCATTGTGGTGAGTGTGCTGGATGAAGTGGTCTTGGTATTGGAGAACGATTTGTTGGTCAAGATTCATCTGCCACTGTTTGGGGAAAGATAATAGTCTAAGTCAGCGTAATAAAAACTAGGTTGCCCAGTTGCACTGTGCAACCATATTTTGCTTGGTGCAACCTATTTCTACACCCAGGTAGCTCAGTGCACTAGCTAAATTTTGTGGTAAGGATGCCCCTTTCTTCCACTGGGAACTGTTTATTGAGAAGTTCCCATGGAAGAGCCCATCACTTCAAGTAAGGGGAAACAACTCTGTGTCAGAAATGTATAAATGCACATTTCATTCTAAAAAAGTTAATCGTAATGTAGAACTTACTAGAAGAGTTTAAATTTGGGGCAACCTGGAATTTTGATGCGCAACCTCACTTTCATCCTGGGTTGCCACTGGGCAAGCTGGCTCAAAAAAGTATTTCGTACACTGGTCTTGTTTGATCACATCGTCATACTGTATTCAGTAATGTATCGATCTAAAAACAGTGTTTTCAAAAGTACATCAAATCAAATAATCCTCATCATTTTTCATCTGTCAGCCTTTTACTTTACAAGACAAGAAAAAAAACTGTGAAAGGGTTTGTATGACGTAATATAATCGGGTATTACACACAAACACTTCCTGAATTCCTCCACATACCAACCCACATGCTTGCTCATCTTCAGGCTTAACCTCCCGATTAGTAACTAGTAGGTATCCACCAACATTCCCAGCAACTGTCTCTGCTGGACAAGCATTACACACACAAACACACAGACAAACCCACCCAAAACAATACCTCCAGGTATACTGCAGTCAAATTTGGGTAAGTCCAACAGTCAGAGATGTCGGAAATTACAGTTAAAATCCTTCTTTATAAAAGTGAATTAGATTTAGATAATATGTATGTTGTAGGTTCATGCTGCTACATTGTAAAGACTGTTCACACATTGGACATTTTTGGACTTACATACTTTTGGACTTACATACCTTAGCACCAGAGTGAGGTTACAGGGGCAGATTGTTCTACTTCTAAGATAGGGGGGTTTTGTAACAGGACTGCTCTACCTCTAAGAAAAGGGGGTTTGTGTACGTAGATAGTTCACAGTGGGTTCACAACAATGTATTATATTGTATTTTAAGGACTAGTTAACTGTAATTATAGAACTAACCACATAGTCTGTTTCCTGCAGAGCAGTTGAGAGCCACATGTCTCCAACCTCTGCCAGGCCAGCCTCCTCATCAATAGTGATGTCCGAGCTGTCATCAAAGATGAAGAATCTACGAGCCCTCTGAGGGAAGCAAACCACATCAGGTGTTTGATACGTCGATGAAGGTTAGACATCCAGGTGATAAGATACGTCAAAAACAATTACTCAAGCAACTGGATATGATTTTGCAATACGGAATACTCTGTGTTGTATGCTCTGTTTCCAAAATCATATCCAGTTGCTTGAGTAATTGTTTTTGGCGCACATCAGGTGTTTATTAGCATTGTTGTGATGCCAAATATTTTGCTGTAGTAGAGATGTATCTGTATCTGTATCTGCATCTATATCATACCCGGGGGGCGATACAGTGCTCCCGGCCGTGTTGGATCCACCCATACAACACGGGTGTATAAACTGGGCTTCCATAGAACGATTCGAAGGCGCTTCGCCCCAACCGTGTGCGCCGCTTTGGAACATTCGAATACAGGATTCGGACCCTGGAATTGATTTTGTTGCAGTTTTTTTGTTTAGGGACACCAAATTTTTGCTCATTTCGCATTGAAAGACGTGTTTTCTAAGGTGGGTATGATATAGATAGCATACAACACGGTGTATTCCGTATCGCCCTCGGTCTCCCCGCAATCCGACTCACGGTCGGGCCGATACCTTGGGCAATACGGAATACTCCGTGTTGTATGCTCTATGTATAGCCGGTATAACTGCCCTTCAGCATAACACACCAGCTTCACAGGCACACGGCACGGCGGCAGCTGGCTACATTACACCGAACAACCTGTTACACTTAACCTTTGAACGTCTAACAATAGAGATTGTTTAAAACTTATTAATCTAGTGACGATGCCCCTACAGTACTTGGTGGCAGTGAGTTCCACTCTACGATACGATGGTTGAAAAGTTGATTGGATTTTTCAATTTGTTCTGAAACTAGTTTTGATTAGATATAAATAATATAATTGCTTATATCAGCATGAAAGTTCATCTGAGTTGGTAAATTACATTATGAAGAATTTAAACTGTTCTCCAACTCATAAATTTAACTCACCGGAATTTTCGACTGAATCGCTCAGTCTTGCTCAGCTATCTGACCCAAATGCTGTGGGTCAGATAGCTGAGGAAGACTGAGCGATTCAGTCGAAAATTCCGGTGAGTTAAATTTATGAGTTGAAGAACAGTTTAAATTCTTCATAACATAATTGCTTATTACCTTCAGGTTTCCAACTTCGTTCCCACCAGAGGCGTCTTCAACAATGAGGACCACCGAGAAGACGCCAGGGTCCTCGCCTGCCAGGTTGACGTCGTACTTAAACACAGATCTTCTCAGGCTCTCTGAATCGACAAAAATTATTAAGCTATGTCAGAAATTTAATCATGTTTTTTGCTATTTTGTTTTTGCTTCCTGAAGGAAACCTTCCACAATTCTTGACAAGAAATCAGAGTCTTCAGACTCCCAAGAAGTAGTTTTAGGGACCTTCATGTTCACCCTATTTCCTGTGTCTGGACTTTTGACCTCCTGTTATTCTCCTGTCAATCTTCCCCCCATACACCCATGTGCTGTCAACCTACTCTCAAATTTACCTGATTTCCTATGTCTGACCTTTTGACCTGTCATTCTGCCTGTCAATCTCTGTCCACCTACGTGCTATTAACCTACTCTGTCCGTACAAGCAGACACACAAACCCACACCTCTGTGATCCACCCAAAATAATACTTTGGAACCTGATAGAAAAATATACCTAGTATACGCAGGTCTGCAATAGACAAAACATTCTAAATAAATACCACCGCCACAATTAATGTCTTAATTATATTATAAAATTAAAAGTCCCTTACCCTCATACATGGGTACAAAACTTTCCCTGAGTGTGTCCCCTTGTGTATGGTCCATACGGTAAACCTCCACGTTATATCTCTGTATACCAGACCCAGTGTCATCCCATCCATCCCACCGCGCTGTGACTGGACTCTAAAAACAAAGGATAAAAATTTGTTTTTGGCGATGGCTCAGGAGTGGAGCCAGAAGTACCTAATACTCCTTGAGTTACAAGACATTATATAAGGTCACTGAGACTAACAATACAGCCATACAGTGATACACTTCCAAAACCTGTAGTATAGTCATTGCAAGATACTGCTAGCAATATTTAGCCTTTTTACTCTACATTGTGTTTTGAAAGAGTCAGGTACATGTTCATGTAAGCTGTTCATGTCAATGTTATGAGCTTGCCGTATTTGTTGAATAAAATCGAAGCTTGTCTCGGGCATTAGTATTTCTGACTTAGGGAGAAGAGACACTCATCCAGTAACCTGAACTTACAGTAAAAACTTTATTGCACGGCAATTGTACACGGACGTACAGAAAAGTATAGAATAAAACCTAATATACATGTAGTGTAACAATTGAGTGTGGCTAATCATGAGTTTCCGTATTTTTCTAACATTACAGTTTAGTGCCTAAGAAGTGGTCTCTGAGCAAAAGAAATGCAACTTTTATGGAACACGTATTCAAAGTTGTCAAGCAGTCACCTACTTGTAGTACGTTACATGTATATCATCTCTTCTCGTCATTAATAATCATGGTAAAAAGTATCTAAAAACGGTTATTACACTGAATGCTCCTACCTGTTTTGTGAAGGGATCTCCAACATCCAACATCTCCTGGAATGTCCCATGATGAAGGGGTGTGGTGGAGTCATACCTGAAAACAATCATTATGGCAGTATGTAGATTAAGTACTGTTCCCCAACATTTAATATGGGGCAGACCGTTATAACTTAAAATTGGACTTACCAAATATTTTTTCTACCAAGGGCTCAACACACGTCTGCTTTTGTCAAAGAAAATCAGTATTTTTGTTACTTATAAGGCATGAAGAACTTAAAAGATCGCTGAGATTTTTGCAATGGATTGATTGAGTACAGAATTTTATTACCCAGAGGCTTGAAAATATGAGTTTCTGGGCCAGGCGTGCGTGTGCGTGTATGTGTGTGTGTGTGTGTGTGTGTGTGTGCTTGTGTGTGTGTGCGCGCGTGCGTGCATGTATGTGTGTGTGTGTGCTTGTGTGTGTTTGTGTGAGTGTGTGTGTGCTTGTGTGTGTTTGTGTGTGTGTGTGTGTGTGTGTGTGTGCTTGTGTGTGTGCTTGTGTGTGTTTGTGTGTGTTTGTGTGTGTGTGTGTGTGTGTGGTTGTATGCTTGAATGTTTGGTGGGTTTATGAGTGAGTAAGCGAGTAAGTGAGTGAGCGAGTGAGTGATTTAGTGGGTGGGTGAGTGATTGAGTGAGTGAGGGAGTGAGTGAGCAATTGAGTGAGTGATCTCATGAGTGAGTGAGTGATTGAGTGATTGAGTGAGTGATTGAGTGAGTGAGTGAGTCAGTGAGTCAGTGATTGAGTGAGAGTGATTGAGTGATCACATGAGTGAGAGTGATTGAGTGATTGATTGAATGAGTGATTGAGTGAGTGAGTGAGTGACTGATTGACTAAGTGAGTGAGTGAGTGAGTGAGTGAGTGAGTGAGTGAGTGAGTGAGTGAGTGAGTGAGTGAGTGACTGAGTCAAAAAATGTATACTCACTTCCACTTTGCTCCCGAGGCTTCTGTGGCGTACGGTCCGTCCGTGAAGTACCGGTTGTGGTTCTGCCTGGTGTCAAAGTCGTGGTACGTGAAGAAACCGCCTACTTTGGCCCTAATTTCAATTTCAATCCTAAATACGAGTAAAAAAACAAAATAGATGTGAAGATATTGTTTCAGAAATACAGAATTTTATGGTGTATGGTGTAGACATGCATTGGCTTGCATGTTTCACTTTTGACAGCTACATGTATGTAAATGAGCTAGAAATATTGGTGACAATGATGTAAATGGATAAGATAATATGTAAATTGTCACAACTATGTAAATGTAGACTATATGGAGATGAGTAAAAATGTTTATGACAACCAGTGTGAATGGGCAAAAAGACTGGTGACAACTTAATGTACAAAATGTAAATGAGTAAAAAAAACTTGGGACAACTATGTAGATAATTTTAGAAAAACTGGTGACAACTAACAACTATGCAAATGAGCAAAAAAAACTTGCGACAACTATGTACTAAATGATTTTAAAAGAACTTGAGAACACCATTTAAATGGGTAAGACAACTCAGGACAATTATGTAAATGAGTAAAAACTACTTCTAACAACTACATGTATTTACATGTAATGGTAAAGTAAATGAGCTTGGGACAGCCATAATATGAAATTAAAAAGAACTTGGGACAACTACGTAAAGGAGTAAAAACTATACTTCTAACAACTACATGTATTTACATATAATCATGGTAAAGTAAAAGAACTTGGGACAGCTATAATATGAAAATTAAACAAAAAACTTGGGGTCGTGTGGCGCAGCGGTAGCGTGTTCGGCTCGGGGCCAAGAGGTCCCGGGTTCGATCCCCACCCATGCCACCGGTCTTGTGTCCTTGGGAAAGGCACTTTACACGACTTTCCTCACTTCACTCAGGTGTAAATGAGTACCTAGCTTCGGTTAGGGACGTCCCTCGGATAGGACGTAAAATGGAGGTCCCGTGTTTGGGGAGAGCCACACCTCGAGCACGTAAAAGAACCCACCACACCTTTCGAAAAAGAGTAGGGGCATGCCCCGGTGTGCGATGGTACAAATTCTAATGTCTGGAAGTTGGTGATTCACTACAAATCACCCGGACGAACCCCCGCCTTGTATTAGCCACGCGGTGATTAACATCGTCACCCCCAATATGCGCGAGCCGTAGCGAAGCCGCATTGCACAAGCATAGCTACTAGAAAAAGCATGATATCATGCTTCACCTCTGATGAGGATGCCTACTGACTGACTGACTGACTGACTGAAAAAAATATGTTAGTAATAAGACTTGTTTAACTTACTCATCAGCGTGAAGGATGAATGAAGACCATGTGTGGTCGTTTTCACATGTTATGGCTGAGTCCAGTGGAGGGTTGGTTTTACTGAGAGCGACATCGCAGGCCACTGTACCGCTTGTCAAAACCGCTGTAAGTGAAAACACAGGAGAAAAATGTATTCCAGTTATTATGTTTAATGTACCATAATTGCAACACAGGGCATTCTAAGGCCACATCTATTTCTATCATTCTGTCATTTGACAGAATCTTGTTGCTTATAACATTCACAAATTGGGGTGTGGGTTTGAATCCCACTTCTGACACCATTCTGCAATGTGTGAGACTGAGGTACCTCTAAACTATCTAATATGGTCAGGTTAGTAGGGCTCACGATGGTGTAACAAGGGACAAAATCAAACAATTAGAATCCCACTTCTGACACCAATTTGCAATGTGTGTGTGGTAGTACACAGTCAGAGGTACATCTAAACTATTAAATATGGACGGGTTAGGACTCACAATAGTACAACAAGGGACAAAAAGGTTAAATTACCTCCAATCATGCCAGAAGGTGAGCATTATAAGGTCTTCTGAGATGAATTAGATGAAAACCCTGCACGACTTACCTCCACTTCTCTTGTGGCTCCAGGACACAGTACTCTCCATGATGCCAACTTTGAATGCTCGGATGTAGGAATAGAATGCAGGGTTTGGTCGAGTGTAGGACAGAGCCCATTCAAACTCTAGTCTGGTGGGGACCTAAGAGAAAATAGTCTTTAATTTCTTTGAACTGCATGAGTAAAAAATACTATTAGACTTTTCTCAGCATTGGCAAATTCCTACATTACTCTAAGACTTGTAAACTCCAGAGACTAAGAAATCATCCTTAGTCACACTATATATTGTGAACAAACAAAACAAATAGTGTTTTTGATATCCTCATTTGAATATTTGGGATACCTTGTTGGTCCAGACGTCCAGATTGTTTTGGTCCAAATCAGACACTCCACCAGAGTCGTCGTGCAGCATGGCCAGCCAGTGCATGAATTCTGGCTGCTGTTGGACTGGAAGGGAAGAATTCTAGATTTAGTATATTTGATACAAAATAATTTGCCTTTGCCAAGAAAGTTATGTTTTCTGTGCCTTTGTGGGTTTGTTTGTTTGTTTGTTTGTTTGTTTGTTTGTTTGAGGACATCACAACTCATTGATAAGAAGTTAAGGATGGAACCTAGTGTCATATTTGCTAAAATAGCAGATATGTGTCAGCAATACGTGTCCCTCTATCAGCTTTCAATAGCACTGCAGCATAGAAAAAGCACAATACTTCTTCTTCCTCTTGAAAGAAAAGCAAAGTCTATGTTTTCTTTGCAATATCTGAATGATTGACATAAGGCATCAAATCATAAAGGACTTACTGGTTGTGCAAGAAGTGCCAGAGAAACCATGAGTGCACGAGCAGGAGCCAACCAGCTCACACGTTCCAGGGAAGCACAGGTTACTGTCACTCCTCCATGAGCAACGTTCTGTTGAAAGAAACATTTTGATTGGTCACTCAATTGCATTCCACTCAATGATTTAAACTTCTGACCTCCAAAAGACTAATTTGGTCACTCAGGTATTGATTACATCAAGATATTCTTCAGAATACATTCACTTTCCGGTAGATCAAATAGATTATCTAAGATGCTAATTTGACCGGGACGGAGGACGCCACAAACTTCCTACAATCTTTGATCCACTGCTCAGCGAGTCATGTGTTATATCTGCGTATCGTGACGTCACAGAAGCAACGCATAATACATTTATCATTCTTTTAATTAGCAAAGATGCGTACTGTTCAGTCGAAACTTTCGGTACTAAGTCAGTTCTACATTTTTACTGTTCAATCCTGCTATAGAATGTTACTTAGTCTTTGTTTTCTAACAAAAATCTTGTGACGTCGCACTTACTGTTGCAGTTCATTCCGGAAGCGTCATAGGCTCTTGCCGGTTTGCCCTGGTAGGTTCCATGGTCGTACACACAACTTGGACACTGGTCATTGTCGCACAGGTGAGAGTTACACAGGGGATCGGTACAGACTCCTATAGATATGCATTGGAATAGATGATGAGTCAGTACATGTAGTTTCAGCTACACGAATAGACTGGTCGTTCAACGAACGCTCAGCGATTGCAAAGGTTGCTAAGAGGTCTCCCGTAGATCCTCATTAAATTTGCTTACAAAGGAATTCTATATTATATAGCAGCTATTATCATAGTGAATGTTTAGTAGGTAGACAGACAAAATGTGATGTACATAAATACCAAGCCCTAACTAAAGGCATTCTCATTCGTTGTACATTACTGGTCTTCAATTTTATAATGGATGCAAGATGCGTTATTTAAATTGAACAAAAACTAAGCAGAAGAAGCATAAATTTGATTGTCTGTATCTGTATCATAAATTTCTAAATACAGACACACACAGACACAGACAAACAAACACACACACACACACTCGTGCATCTGGGTGTACAGTAAGGGCAAAATGGAACGAAATTGAGCGAATGGAACACCAAAATACAAGCATTGTAGATCGCCAATAGCACAAAATACAAAGAAATGGAAATAAGTAAAGGACTAAAATACACAGATAGAAATAGATGTTCTGAGTAAGGACTAGAATGAAAAAGTTGGTAGTAAATAAATATAGTTTTAGAAATTATACCCAGAATGAGTCAAGCTTATTAAATTTGTGTGTGTTTATTATATATAATACTCACGAACGCAACGGCTCCATGCATGCTCGTAGCCGCCACAGCAGGAATACGTTGTTTTGGGACATTCGGCGTCCCGATACCCTGTTCGGTACCTGTTGGGAAAATACACAGTCATTCAAGTGGTCAAAACCAAATATGGCTTGATCTAATTACACTCGAGCCAATCAACAACATCGTCACTGTTGTGCTGATTCGAGGGGTCAATACCAAATATGGCTTGATCTAATAACACACGAGCCAATCAACAACATCGTCTCTCTGAACGCAAATTACACATTGTACCTTCCCGTTGTTTTTAATTGTTTAGGAAGACTAGAGTACAAACAATGCACCCTTTGGTCACTTAGAAACAACTTACGTATTGATAAGCAAGCAAGCAAGTAAGTTGTTTCTAATTGTTAAGGAACACTACAATACGATTACTGCACTATCATAACACTGTAAACTGGAAAGAACTATCCCAAGAATGCCCTCAATCGTACGACGTTCGTACGGCGCTCGTGGGCTTCTCCTTACTTGGTAAAGGTGGTACAAATTCTACATGTACTTACTCAGTACAGGTTGACCAGCCAAGTCCAAAGATGCCACAGTTGGTTGAGTAGCGCTCCTGGTACGACTCCGTACATGGACACGTTGTTTCACCCGTACAGACATTGGGCCTGAGAAAAAACAAACGAATAACAATACCATATATGGCTTGATTGAATTGTACATGAGCCAATCAACATCGTCTCCTTGAAAGCACTGTTCATTATATATTCCATAGTGCCAGCAAAACTTATTGAAATCTAGAAACAAATTAACGCAGCTCTGTGGCAGTCCAAAATGTGTTATTCCAAAACATGTTTTGGGATGGGCCACGTTTTGACATACAGCAGATATTTCACTTCGTTGCATTCTGAATCACGGCACAGCCTGGACCACAACAAGTTACGTAACGTGGCCGACCACGCTGTCAAGAGCACGTCGGCAGAACGTACTGCGCCTGCGCAAAACCCGGATTTTCGCTGGATTTTTGGTCAACGTTACATCAGAATTTTGCCTGTTGCAGACCATATCTTTTTCTACACAACATTTGAAAACTACAGACGGGATGTCACCCTTATATACGTGAATTCGACCTTATATGAGACGTTCTGCCGAAGTGCTATGCACAATACATTGCGGGTTTCGCGCAGGCGCAGTACGTTCTGCCGACGTGCTGCTGTCAAGTATCCAGAGTCCTGTGTACAGTGGGTCATCTGAGGGACGCCATCTTGTGCATGTCAAGTAAGCCTCGTTTGTGTGTCTGCCTGTCTGTATGTGTATGTATGTGCTTAGAATAAGGTTTTAGGTTTTAGAACCAAAAACACGTGAAACCCGTAATGTATTAATGCATAATTAATGCAGAACCTCTCATCTAAGTTCTTATTCGCGTATTTAAGCATAACATCCCGTCTATACATGTAGTTTTCAATTGTTGTGATAGAAAAGATATCGCCTGCAACAGGCAAAATTCTGATGCAACATTGACCAAACATCCAACATAAACTGTGAAAAATCAGGGTTTCACGCATGCGCAGTACGTTCTGTCAAGATCTAGATGCATATGACATTGTAACATCGCCATGGAATTCTGACACAATTTAGATAGTTAATTAACAGACATTCTTTGATTATAATTAGACAAAGAACAAGGACAATGTGGCATTACACTCAAGTTACACACTTATTTCAAAACGCCACATACACACATAACAAACAATATTGGAGTGATATGTATATACTAGTAGTGAGTACTCCTCCCGTTACCCAAAGTTGTAATTTCATAGTAACTATTTACATATTACGTGAAGCCCCTGTCACACATTCAGAACCTTCCCACGAATACCAGCCAACCAAGTTGGCTGAAGTTCGGGAGCAGTCTTACCAGATTTAGGCCACGCCTACCTTTCGATACGAATCGAATTTGAGTTAAATTTCAGCCAAATTTCACCCCCGAACACGTCGCGACCACTGCTGACCTACTCCCGAACACCAACCGACCACCAAACAACCATGGCCGAACCTCTCGTCCTCTCCCGAATGTTTGAAACATTTTTAAACATTCGGCAGGTTCGCAGCCGATTCAGTAGCCGACATGCGCGCGACCTCGCCGAACACAAGCCGACCCAGCTGACCTTCCTCCCGAACTTTTTAAACGCACTTTTTCAACACACGTGGGATCGTGTGTCGTAATGGTTGGATATTCGGCCCAAAACCCATAGGTCCTGGGTTCAAATCCACCAACATGCCCCAATGTTGTGCCCTTGGAAAGGCACTTTACACAGTCAAGTTTCCTCACTTCACTCAGGTGAAAATGAGTAACTAGCTTTGGCTAGGGACGTCCCTCGGATAGGACCCTAAACGGAGGTCCCATGTTTGGAGAGAGCCACACCCCACGCACGTTAAAGAACTCACCACACCTTTCGAAAAAGAGTATGGGCATGCCCCGGTGTGCGATGACCCAAATACTACTACATTGTATCTTGAAGTTGGTGATTCACTACAAATCACCCGGATGGAGGCCTGGCGAACCCCCGTCTCGTATTAGCCACATGGTGATTTACATGGTTTTAAGCATACTATGGTGGACACTTCCAAACCCTTGCAATCTTGGTGGTAGATGCAATAACAAAGTGTAAATACGTGTACGAATTTTTAAAAACTTGGAACCTAGATTTAGAACTAAGACCTCTGACCTCTCAGCACAACTTGTAGTCTTACCATGTTGTAGTTAAGTTACGTTTAGCAGTAGTTGTATAACGGTATAGGTAAATGTGTAGCTTGGTTTAGTGTATATATGTGTAACACGACTCCAGGAAGATTAGTATGTATAGATATTCTGTACAAACTAACGGAGATCGATTAAATAAACAATAGACAATAAATAATAAACAATACATCATCGACCTTACGGACTACACGAAGAGTAGTGTGAATAACACTGATGGAGATCCTAATAAAACAAATAAACAAACAAACAAACAAACAAACAAATAAACCTCCTAGGTCTGAAGGAGTGTGAAAACTCGACAGCTAATTCTAAAGTAAAATCGTTCGTGTATATGTAATAAGCTATTCACATTTCTAGAATCAAGTACAACAGATTTCAAGAGACTCGATGTTAGAGACAGATAAAAATATATCTTTACATACAATAACTCCCACAACGTAAAAATAGGCAAATATATAAAAGACTGCTTTGTTATAAGAAAAATATACAGAAACTCATGATTAGCCACACTCGATTGTAACACTGTATCAAAGATAATCTTGTGATGTGATAGCCCTTGTTGTTTGAGTAATTAGGATTTATTCTATATTAGGTCTTATTCTATACTTTTCTGTACTTCGTCCAATAGTTGTTGCCATACATTGTACCATGTACAATTGTCGTGCAATAAAGTTACAAGGAAATTGACTTACAGTTGAGAGAAGGCTGCCTCGGCGTTTAGAGTCGAAACAGCGGCATCAGCTTCGGCGTTGATTCTTGCAATCTCCGCGTTCGCGTCACTTATTTGTCCCAGAAGAACTTTCATGGGAACCATGGCGATCTGTGTGAGCCTCCAGTTCTCGGCTTGTTCAGTTGTACAGAACGTTGCTGTGACCTGGGTCGGTAACTCTGCCGTCAGAAGCCACACCAGACAGCACAGCTTCAGTAGCATTCCGGCAGACATGGTGTCAAGGCTGGGGGTTTTGTGTTAGAAAATTAAAGACTTAGTTTGCAACGGTACGTCATTGTCGGCAATAAACGGGCTGTTTATAGGAGCATAGTTTTCACACACGCGTATGCACGCAAACACACACACACTCACACACACACACACACACACACACACAGACGCGCGCACACAGACACATACACACACACACACACATACGCACACACACACACACACACACACACACATACATACACACAGAGAGAGAGAGAGAGAGAGAGAGAGAGAGAGAGAAAGAGAGAGACACAAACACACACATACACAAGCACACACACAAATACACACAAACAGGGGTATTTTGGCGTCATTTGGTCTATTTGGTGACATAAATGTATTTCCAAGATATGGGAGAAATAGAAAATTTGGGCTTAGGTTGACTAGCTCTGAACATTTAAATGAAGTAAGACCCTGACTAGTCAGATGGGATGTGGAGCGGAGGACCTGTGTTTCAGGAGGGTCACATGTCGAGCACGTTAAAGGGGCCGTCACATTGCCAAAAATATGCGCGATCCTCGGTCGATCTCAAAACGGGCGACCTTTCGGCGATCAACAAATACGGCCGAAGCTCGTCGACAATGTGACGCAGGCATTATTTAAAGAACACGTTTCGTGTGTCAGCGAGCTTCGGCCGACTCCGAAATTAAAAATTCGCGCGATGCTCGACGAAATATCGGGCGTACTACTGCCGTAAATGTCGTTTAGAGCTCGCCGACTCGTCGGCCGATCGATTTTCGCGCAATGTGACGGCCCCTTAAAGAACCCACTCTTATAAATAGTAAGAGCAGCACACTCACACCGGAAAGGACACCTACTCTAGATCGTATCAATGAGTATGGTGGATTCTATGTTAAGATTTTTTCAACACCGCAGGCTAGCTATAACGTTATACACAAATCGTGTTGGCCGCCCCCGACTACTCTCCAAGCAGAGGTTTGGGTTTGGGCTTATTTTTGGCGTGTTTTTAGGCTTTTTTATCGGGCTTTTTTTTTGCACTGGGATCTTATTTATATCCCAACCCAATTTTTTTTTTAAATATCCCAGTGCAAAAAAGAAAGCCCGGTAAAAAAGGCTAAAAACACAACAAAAATAAGCCAAGACCCAAACCTCTGCTTGGAGAGTAGTAGCCCCCGACAACATTTCCGAATCTGCGTTTGTACCTGTTTTACTTTACTGTGCAATCGACAAAAACGTTTTTCAACAAAAATTATATATAGCTTACAAAAATCTATACATCTTCAAACGATAAAGTGTAAAGTTTTTGAGAGAAAAACGCCACCATTTAGCAAATGCAACAGATTCGAACGCACTGGTCAAGGTAACATGGTGTTTTAAAAAATCTGCACTAAAAATCTCGACTAAAAACTTTTTAACGGTTGGTCCTGTATAATGTATGCATGACTGTATCTTGTATATATTTCCCGCCTATCCAGTTTTCCCAGACCTTATCAATGCTTTTAAGTACGACTACTCCTACCTACAAGATACACGCTGAATGCTAGTCTCAGCGACAACGCTATGGCGAGAAAGAAGGCAAAGACACCAACCTGCTCAACTTCTGCAAGCTACGCCGTCACAAAAAGGTAGCAATCTGACGTAAACTTGTCCCAAACGCTCAGGATTTTGTGTCCTCAAGTCCAACAACGTTTGCACGCAAAGTATTAGCCACGCAATCTCGCCTACGATGGTTGTTACCCCCCGTTTTGGACAACTACCGGCCGCTGTTACGGTCGATAGACCCGAGCGAAGGTCGTCCAAAGTGCGGTGAACAAAAAACCCCTCTCCCGTCGTACCCAATACGTAGCTCTTTTCAAGCCCAGAGTTACTGATATATTTGCTTTTTCCACGCCCACGAAATATTATCCGTTTTGCCATTCACAAAGGCTGGAGACCTAATAGTGGTGTCCCGTTGCAGAGCTGAGCAAGACCTACCCGACTGGTACGAGTTACATAACATGGTCACTGGGTAAACTGTTTATGTGTTTAAAACAACTCACTGACCAGAGAAACCACAAGTACTCACCGTGTCGTCAGTTCTATGCAACACAAATTAACCATAACTGTTACACATATGCTCTCGGTCCGCACTATCCAAAGACATTTTTTGTTGTTTTTAACTTCTTCTATATATATATACATGTAGATATTTTAAACACAGTACAACGTCCGACAAATTTTGGAGTCAATTCTTAGTAAAGTAGAATTTCAAAACTAGCATGATCTTATTTGTCTAGTAGTGTTTTGAAAATAAACTATTCTTGGATTCACAGTTCACGAATGCATGTATCAAACTCATACTTTGTGAACACTTTTAACTGATCTATGGCCATCTATTTAGTTTCAATAAAACACCAGGAGACGATTGTAAAAAAGCCTAACACACTTATCGAGAAGAGTAAGGGTGACCCTGTGTGCTAAAATGGCTAAAATACGCGAGCCGTAGCGAAGCCACATTGCACTACTAGTTAACGAAAGAGTGTCTTGTTTCGTCCCCTGTCTATAGTCGCCCGCTTTGCCTTCAGCTTTTTAGACACGTACGGTTGTACATGAGACCGGGAGCTACCGTAGAAGAGATGCAGATAGTGGAGCATACATGTGTACATGTCAACAGAAAAAACTAAATCAAACTTGTTACAAAGTAACAAAGGACTATTTTGAACGGCTGTAGTTCTCATGTTAGAAGTTGGAGTGAAATCTGCTGGGTTTTGTAGGTTTTATCAAAGATATGCATCTATCATGTACAGTACAGTACAGGTATTGATTCCCGAACACTATAGTATTACGTTCTCGCTCAGAACTAGGGTAAACTAACTTAAATATTCCAGATAGAGACACAAGCTTATTAAAAGATTGAATCTAGCTAAGAAACAAAATCTCTGACGAATGTAGATGACTGATGACGATCCAGAATTTATACCACGGCATGTCAATGAGCTATTCAACTAGTGATTAACGTAGCCGCGGCGACTGTTGCAGGGCTTCTCTTACTTGCAGTCTTTTACATTATTAGGGCTAATGTAAAAGACTGCAAGTAAGAGAAGCCCTGCAACAGTCGCCACGGCTATGATTAACGATGTAAAACCACTCGATCTTTTGACGCCTGCTTATCTTGGCAAGCCTTGAGAGACCGTCTTACACAAAAGACGCCCTCTTGTGTCGTCTCCTGTTCTTCCTTCACATGAAAGAGCCATTATAGGCAGAGGATACTATATAGCCTACGATATCTCGCTTGACTGCAATACGACAAAAGAGATGCCGCTTTCCCGTGATAAAAAATGCTTGGACTTCACAGCTCGCTAGGTGGCGTAGTTGATACACGGTGAAGAGCAATGGGGGAGTAAAGCAAGTACAGTAGAAATCACACAGATTATCAGTTATCTGATCATTTCTGTATGCATATGGTGTAGCAACAGACAGGTCGAACATTTTGAATTTAAAGCTAGCCACAACTATAGTGAAACAAGCGACGATATCGTTTGTAAAGTTGTTAAAAGTTTTGTATTTATTTAATGTTCGTAAAATTGGTAAAATGAACCTGAATTTACAATTTTTATTAATTTCTGACAAATCTACACGATTTACATTAGCCAGGCGGAGTTTGGTAACATTTTCAGCAAGATTCTTTCAGTGCGGATCTGAAAAATAAGCGTTCTTTCGCCATTTCTGCTAAAACGCCTGCATAGCCAGGCTACGGTCTTTACCTAGCTTGTCACTGTTGACATATACACATATCACTCACAATAACAACAATAGCGCTGAAAATTTATCCTAATCCCCTTTCAAAGCTGACCTATAAATATAACTAGATTGGTGGCAAGGATGTTGTCTTAGTTAACTGAACCGTTCGCATTGCCTACAGAAGAACCTAACACCACAGAAAGGACCAACGCAGTACGGTAAACAATACATGTATTCAGTGCTAGTCGACCGTTCTGTGAAGTCCCTAATACTTGTATCTACACTATCCTTACCCGTCTTTACTCTCCAAGCAGAGGTTGGTGGGGAAAGATCGTTACCTTTTTATATGCCCCGTTTTTTTCTGTCGCTAACCCCTAACTAACTGTTGGTGGGGTTAGCGACAGAAAAAAACGGGGCATATAAAAAGGTAACGATCTTTCCCCACCAACCTCTGCTTGGAGAGTACCCGTCTTTACATAATCGTGGGCATACACTCTTCACAAGGATTATATGCGTGGAGTGTCATTCTTTTCTTCTTGCTTAAGTTTTAAAACTAGATGTAACGGTCAGAATCATGCATTTGAGTAAATTATTAAGAAAAAATTAAGACAAAAAATAAAAGGAAGATATGAACGATTAAGATTGTGATTTGTGTGGCTAGGAATTCAAGTTCAAGTATAATATAATGTTGTTTTTACATTTTTTGGTTGCGGTATAAAATTACAATTGCAAAACATATGGTTTGATGGTGTTTTTTTAGCCAAATAACATTTCGAGTTAAGCAACGCATGGTTATATCTTGAAAATCGTGAGAAGTTAGCGAAAGAAGGGGAAGATATGAATAATAAACTGTTAATAAAGAAAAATAATATTCGTATCCAGAAGCACTGAAATTATTTTAGTTGTGTATCAACCAGTATGTCATGATCTGTTCGATGAGAAAGACAAATTTGTTGGCGTCACTGTTACTTGGCAACAAGACACAACATGCCCTCTATCTCCTCTTCACATCTACTGGTGCGTTTGGCGGAACAGACTTTGCGTTTAGCGTTAAATGGTCGCTCATTCTTCAGCCTCCGATTCAGTGAACCGCACTTTTCTTATAGGTCTAACAGAGAGCGTGAGAGACAAAGAATTCTAAATTTTCCACGGAACTTCTTTCTTCTCTCGTCTTTTGTGTACATATATCAGCCATTTTATTTAGAAAGACATATACAGTAGTTGAACAATGTATAAAAATATGCTAAGTAACAAGTTTCTTGTTTAACTCATTTCCAACCCAGTTTTGCTGTCCAAAAATTGTTACAAAAATCTCAGAAAGTTCGTCAGAAAGTTCAAAGGAACATTTCATCGTGTTATTCTCTTCCTCAATATCTTGAATTCGTAAACTATAAACACTATTTGTGGCATAGTTGTCAAGAAGTTCGTTTTGTTGACATATATAAACTTGTTTTAAAGTTAGATGCATCTGTTTTTTTTATCGAGCTACAGACATTGTGTCGCAAGTCGTCAGAATGTCGTAAAACAGGTCAAGCTGACGGAATACCTTACCGCAAGGTAACCGTACACCTGTCCAATAGCGCAGGCACCAGTCAGCATTGTGTGCCTTTGTTGACTTTTCCCTCAGCGCAGCAAAAAAGCCTTCAGTAGAGCTTGAACACAGGGACTCGTCTTGGCAAACTGCAGGGCAAAAACTAGAGCGTTCGCGAGACGGCCTCGGCTGTTCTTTTCGGAGAATTTTCGCGGGGTTTGACTAGCGAGCGGCTGGTTTCATTTGTACGGGCTTTTCTGGCACTGAAGACCGAAGGAGCTAGGGAAAATGGCTCGGTGTGTGTTGGTACTAGTCGCGGCCCTGTTACACCTATGTGCCGGCGGTAAGTAATGCTATGTTAGTCAACATGGAGGTAGCTAGAAGATCTAAAATGGCGTCACTGCAAGTAAAGTTTGACTTCTCTAAGAAGTTTTAATTTTATCATAGAAAGCAACATCATTTTCCATATTGATGTACAGTTATGAGTGGAAAATCGGCAACCGAAAAACTGCATTGTTTATCATAATCTCGGTACATACAGATAAGGTGACTTATCATACAATACATGTACGTGTGCTTGTTATGGTGTACCGTTTTGACATCCAGATGCTATAACGTTAAGTATGTATTACAATATTCTTGGCATTGTTTTCTGTGTCATCTTTCCAAGTGTCTTCTCGAACGTTGTCTTTAAATTTTCTGTGTGCAGTTTTGTTAAAATATAGCAACATATTTTAAAGCAGTGTCGTTGTATTTTGCATGGTTGTCGACCTGAAGTGAAATATTGTTATATTCCCCTATCAACTTTGATTCGCTCCAAATTATACGATTCTTTGCTTACACTGAAAGTGTACGTATTACAACATGTATTTCGAATGTATAATTGCACGCTAAGAACACAGAAAAAACATTGACATAACATCATGATATCTGTTTCGAAGTATATTCGTATTAGATTCCAAAATCATACATTATATAACTTAAATCACCGCCATGTACATTGTTAGCTTGCTTTATATTTTCATAAATGCAGCACATATGCAATAACTAGGCTCAATTCATGGTGCAATTATATGTGTTTGTCGCAGAACGAAAATGTGTAGATATTTCCTGTACTGTATATAATCCGCCTAATATACAAGCCATGTATATGTGCATTTTAAAGCATTCTAGGTCGAGGAATACTTGATCTAATTCCAACCGCAATTTCTCGTAGTTTGTGTACTTAGCAGTTGCCGTTGACACACTCATATGTAACAATGTATGTTGTCCACTATTATAGAATCTGTGACTTTTCCAAGCGGAGAAACTCTGAATTCCGTGGACGACGTGCCAGACGGATATGCCTCGTCTGTCAACACCACCGGTCTACTGTTCGACTCAGAGGTGAGTTAACCTTCTCCCTGCTGCCTAACCACGTAACCAATAGAGAACTCAGTGTGATAAAGGTTAATAAAGTGCTACACATCTGTATGGATTGACTGTGAGAGTGTGGGGGGCAGTCGTTGGCTTTCTTCAGTAACTGTAGTTTTGCGACTCCTATGATGTAGCAAAAAGATGGTACATGGGGGGGGGTTGAGTTGTGGAAGGGACTGACTTTCAATGAAAGTTGTAACAACGTAAGCTCATAAAATATCGTGTAGGCATTCGAGAGTAAGTCTATGCTTTTCGTATCGCATTATAACGTTAACATAGCACATTCTGTAAAAAAACAAAGGCCGATGCTTATTTTACGTTACACTTTTTACGCTTTGTAGATCAAAGATCGACAATAAGCATCGTTCTATAACTTATTGACAAATTCAGTGGTTGATGGTTTGGGTTATAGAAGTTGATTGGTTAAAGCTGTGTTATGTAATATTAGGACGATACTAAAAGTATGTTTTCTAGTCATTTCTTTACAAAGTCTGTTGAATCAACCCTACTCCATTGCAAATAAGTGCCATTCAGGAAGAAACAGAGGTGAAAAACTATGACGCCTTACGAGTGTGTCTAAAAGTTGGAAACACAGCTGTCAGCCATGTTTGTTTACATTCTGGTAGTTTGTGGTGGTACCAGAAACCGAGTGCGCCTCGTGTGGGCTGTTTTAGCGCCAATCATAAATGTCAGAAATGTGAGATAGTTGCACAAATATTTTGAAAAGTGGAAGTAAATCACAATCACAACACAAATATTTTTTTCAATTAGAATATTGCAATTTTTGGTGTAAAAATGTTTGGTGTAAAAATGTTACATATTGCCTCTTTAATCTCCAGGGCCTGGAGAGCGTCAGCCTGTCTGTGTACGTGCCCGTATCCCGTTGGAAGTCTCCCGACCAGCGGTACTTCCGAGCTAACCCCACCTTCATCGCCTGTCTGCAGAACACCAGCACCGCTCTCAGCGGCGAGGACAAGCCGGTACGACTCCCGTAAATTTTTTTACGAGTTAGGGATAGGGTACGATCGTTGTAGTCTCTCCCAGACTAACTATGCTGGCCATACTAGGGAGAATATTTGCCAGGGGAGTTTGGCCGCCTTGGGGTTTGACTGGCCGCGCAGTCGGAGGGGGAAATTAACCCTCCCGCGGACTGACTCTGCTGGCCAACTATTCCTTTCTTTTGCCGAATTCTACGATCCGTACCCCTGTAGGAAGGCCAGGTGGAGGCTACGATCGCTGTACAATCGCAAACTGAAGACATTTATGGGATAGTCATGCATTTGTGTCCTACAAAATTCAACTGTCTTGTTACAGAAAAGGCTATCTCAGGTCCTTGTCGGCGGGTGGTTCTTGAAAATCGTGCGATGACCTACGACAAATGTGACTGCACCGTTATCACTGAAAAAATACAAATGTATTCGGATGTATTTAATATAATGACAGTGTAGAGACATGATTGTCATCCTGCCAAGTTTTCCAACCTCGAGTTGCTTGGATTTTCATTCGTGTTGTATCTTAATTCTCAACGGAGAGGTCTCAAGGGTGGAAACATTTTTTCTATTGTTTGCTTGTTTGTTTGTTTGTTTGTTTGTTTAAAGAAACCCAAATTATCATGCTATTACAAAAGAAATGTGTAACCTAACTATTGTTTACATCAACGATATACGATCCAAACATGTATGCCTTTGTTTGTTTTCATTATCATTCTATATAGTCGTTTACGTATTAAAAAAACTCTTCCATACAAATAAATTGTACATGATTAAATGTTGATATTTAAATTCTTAGATTGAGCTCGCGGAAGGATACAGAACTGCAACTGACTCACCTTCCTCGGAGGCACTGACAACAGGAGAGGCGGCGGTGGTACGGTTCACTGGGAACGACACAGATGGAACTGTGAACGACATCGTCAGAGTCGCCATTCAACAATGTGTTCCTGTTTTTGAGGTGAAGAAAAATCATATTGAAAGGAATATCATATAAAAACAAGAAATAAAAATCTTATACCTCCGTGAAATATAATTTTTTGCGCATTTCTCGATGATTCTGTCTATGCACATTTTCCGACTGGCTCCCACAAGAAAGCAGACATGCATATAGCAGGAAAATGAGGACAGGAAATTAGATAACCTTTTCTGGGACCTTTGACCTGGCTTCCCAGATCGCAGATATTAGACTTACCGTATATAACTGTTTAGTGATCTCCCATACATTGCATCCGTTATTTTTGTTGTGCAATAAAGGAAAATAAATGAGTACAGGAAATTAGATAATCTTTTCTGGGACCTTTGACCTAGCTTCCTAGATCGTAGATATTAGACTTACTGTATGGAACTGTTTAGTAATCTTCCATACATTGTATACGTTATTGTTGTTGTGCAATAACGTTTAACTTGTATATTTCTGTGCCATCTGACAGGACGTCCAGAGAAACATCGGAATTACGGTTACGGGAGACACGGTACTGATACAGATGCGCCCTGACGACGGATCGGACTTGGGGTTTGAGTCGGACTGGTGGACCTACCTGGACTCTGCATACGGTAAGGACCCTGAGGTCACATTTGTCGTATAATCGTCGTACGACCGCAAACTCAGGGCATTTTTGGCATATAGTTCTGCATGTGTCGTATAGAGATTTAGCTGTCTTGTTACTGAGAAGGCTGTCTTAGATCCTTGTCGGCAGTTGGTTCTGTCACAGCCTGCTTGAAATTCTACGACATCAAACTCGTACGAGCACCTACGAATGTGACTGAGCCCTACTAGAAAACAGTTTAGGAACGTGAGACTAAAACAGCTTGAAACAAACCCTCTTCCGGCAATATGGTGGCTATATGTAATTCCTCTGTTCCTGTCCATATATTCCCACGTACTATATTTCATTTTTGATCATCCTATGCGAGTTTTGAGAGTAGCCTACACTATGTATGTAGGCATACAAAGTTCTTACTTCAAGTTTAAAATCATGACTGAATATTTTTTAAACCGAAGTACGTACATCATAGCTGAGGTGGTGATAGGTTTTGCATTCGATGACATTTTCTTAATTGAATTGTAGATACAGTTCCCTGTAACCGTGCATGTGTATGACTTTTTTTGTGGATATGTAAATACGTTTGGGAACGCATCTAAAGAAGCGACACCTATGCTACAGTGCAATGTGAACCAGTCAGAATTGCCCTGAGGAAGGTGACAGACGGTCACCGAAACGTCGGCTGAATAAAACACTTGGTTGTGTAGAAAGAGTCTCTTTATTCAGTGACTTACCAACCTGATGAAACTATTCACGGATGACATTTTCATGTACGTTGTTTTCTACAGACTTGGCTACGACCCCGACATGTGAGGAAGATACTGCGCTGAGCTCCAACGGCGACAAGTACCCGTCCACTGCTACTAGCGCTGAAGCCGAGGTCGGGGCGATAGACGGGACAGGAATCACACGGGACAGCGAGGACTTTAAACGGTAAATCTTGCCGCATAAAGGCCTTGACATATTCGTCGTACGATCCTCGTACGATCGCAAGCTGTGGGTATTCTTCTGTTAGTCGTGCATTTGTCGTACAAAATTTAGCTGTGTCCTTTTCGCAAAGACTGTCTTAGATCCTTGTCGACTCGGTGGTTGGTTGTGTCATAGCCTGCTTGAAAATTGTACTTAACAGTAGGACAACTTACGACGTATGTGACATTAAACGATGACATGCCGACAGAGAACACGTCAGACCACACATTGTCAAGCGTTTGTCACGATAGAACCATAGTAACGGCACGGTCACATCACTACATGAAATCCAATATTCAATAATATATTAAAGCGTCCGTAAAGGTTCCTTATTTTCACTCGAGTGAAAATAAGGAACCTTTACGGACGCTTTAATGTATCATTAAATATCGGATTTCATGCAGTGCATTTGTCGTAGGCCGTCGTACGAATTTGATGTCGTAGAATTTTCAAACAGACTCTGACAGAGACAAACGATAACAATGATATTTTACAGTCTTAAATGATCCGTAACAAGACAGATGAATTTTGTACGACACGTGCACGACCATCTCAAGAACAGACGGACACACAGACACACAAGGCAAAGCAATATTTGACTGCCTTGGTGTTGAAGTAACAAATCAGATTATGGACAAAGTACAAGGGAAGTAGAGGTTGTATTTACTGCTATTTTCAGTAGCAACGTACATTTGTTCATATGAATACAAGCTGTTTTTCATGTACTACAAGTAACTTCTACTGTAGAAGATGATGGGAAACACAATATTCTTGCAGTGCATCATCATCTTTAAAATTAATAATTCTTCATTTTTCTTTCTTATTTCAGGCTGGTTCAGTATCCAGCTACTCACATCACGTTCGCGGATGAGGAAAGCTCGTCGAGTTGGTGTGGAGCGGAAGGAACGTCATGCAACCCGTGTGCGTCACATCCGGCAGGGTTCACCCTGGAACAGAGGTGAGAAAGTGCGCATGCGCGATTAACTGTAGTGGTGGAAAGTTTGTCAAGATTGATATTAGAAGAAAACACTTTAATCTAAAGCACACTTAAGTAGCCTTCTCTGTTGATTACATGGTTAGGTAGCAGGGAGAAGGTTAAAAAAAAGGCAGCCAAGGTCACAGAACATTAATTCCAAGGTCAAACCATCCAGAATTATGGGTAGAAAAAGTCACGCAACACACTGAAATGCAAGATGCAACCGAAATGATCGGATAGAGCATTTGTTGGGAACCACCTTTCTTATCTTGTGCAACTACGTTTTCGGACTCATATAAAATGTTGTGCTGGCCCTCCTCTTCCACAAAATGGCGAACCGGCAAACTGTATTTGACTTTGGTAAAAATCTGAGGATGAATTCGCAATCTATGTGGTCTTAACAGACAAGATTTCATGTCTTCACGTTACTGTTAAAGGTGTTACAAAAGCAAGTCACAAACATCAAACGTACGTCGAACTAGCGAACGGACGGTCAATCGTTGAAATTGCGATCGGGCAAATTGAACTTGATCTTGGGGAAATCTAAGGCTGGAATCATAATCTAGGTGGTCTCTTCTAATTGTACACCACATTTTGTGTCTTTACGCTCTTTGTATGTGTCTGAAAACGTGCTACAAAACTCCAAATTATACTTCAAAAACATGTCTATTTACGGTCACATTACAGACACATTTGTTGTACGATATCTTGATGCCGTAGTATTTTCAAACAGGCTGTGACAGAATCAACCGCCTACATTGAACAAAAACAGTCTTTTCCGTACCAGGATAGCTGAATTTTGCAGGATACATGCACGACTAGGCCAAGAATGTTCTCAGTTTGCGAGAACATTCGTATGTAGTGCTGCATACCTAAACCAATTTTCAGGTTCAGGTCCGGACTCGAGTCCAGAGGCTTAGGTTCAGGTCCGGACTTGCAAGTCCGGACCTAAACCCATGGCATGATGTAAGCAATTCTTCAACTTGCCTACCTAAAGCCTTGGATTAATTTGAGCTGACTGCTGAACTACAAATGCAATGCATATAGACCTAATTACTAATATGGGTGTTTCATAATCATGAGTCAATGAATACTGTATTATTATACTCAGTAGTAAACACATATTATTAAGCTACTAGTATTATACAGTGTATAATCTAAGAAAAAATCTTTTTCAGCTTTAATAGTACAATTTTTTTATAGCAACAACAGCAAAGAAGTACTTAATTTCGCCCCAAGAGATAAAATAGCGGTGGAAACGCGGTGCTAGATTTAATTTGTTTCATTATCGGCTCTCTACCGATATCTGAACCCTGCACTAGGCTGCAGTCTCACCAATGTCGCTAGGGGCGTTGCGTATTCCTCGCGTGTTTTTGCGAGATCTAACGTGAGTTCGCGAGGTTTAAGATGGCCGCTAATGTTTTGCGTCCGTCCCGGCCGGTCACTGCTGCGTGTTTCGGATGAATTTTTGCGTTTATAGGCGCATTAAAGCAACTTGACTACGGACGAAACTTCTCAAGGAACATTTCTCAATGGAAAATGGGTCGTTGTTACCGCAAGCAGACCGGGGCGAGATCAAGCAGGCGGGACCGCGGCACTGTTTATTTCAGAAGCCGCTGGCCGTAAACCCAGCCGCTGTAAAAATAACTTGCGCTCCGGGCAACCTGGCTTTCGGAATAAGTCAGAAAAAATTACTTGCGCGGCGAGACTGCGAGACCGGGTATTTTAAACACTGGAATGTATGTTAGTGCTATTTTTTTTAACAAGTCCAAAACCGGTTCTCAACGTTTCGGTTTTTTTGGACTTGAACCGAAACATTCGGTCCGGTCCTGAACCGGTCCAGCGAACCGGTACGCAGCACTATTCGTATGTCGTATGTACGTACCGTGGTGTACCATGCTTGAGGACTAACCGACCCACAGTACCCTAACCCCAGTATACGCTTACCTGAACACAAAAGACCAAACAGATTACATCGGATCAACACAAATATTTACACTGGTTTGACCCCATTTGTCAAACAGCGAATGATCTGTTGTGGGGGAGTCAGTACCTTTGTAGTGTTGCTGTCACCAGTGACGACTACTAGGGCATGTAAAGGCATCTGATACCACAGATGTGGACGTCATTGGAGGATTGGGTTACGTTGTGCCCCTGCAAAATGTAGCTGCGCTCAACAAGGTTTAAATGCCTCTTTGAGTTACGTGTCAGCTTGTTACATGTATGTAGTTAAAAGATGTCTAGGTAGGAAATGCAATTTAGAAATTAGATAGACTTGTCTCTGGCATGTTTTTTTGTACTAACTAAATCATAAGGATTGTTTTCATTGCATTTCTAGAGAGCAAATAAATGTCACTTATAATGCCAACATACACGACAAATGCATACACAGGTTATGCTTCATTTTCTTCTGATTTGAAAACAAAATACACAAAATCATTTACTTGTACCATTCAGGTTCTGAATCAACTCCAATATGCTCTTAATTTAACCCCAATGGTTGAGAAAAGTCCTTGTCTTCCCAATTGTTACAGGGTTGTTTTCCATGTATCAATGCAGTGATTTGATTAAAAGTTCAAACGAGCCTGCATGTTGACGCATTTGAGGCTATCACGGGATTCCTAGGTCTGTTTTTGTATTGCCCACCTGCTTCATTTGTCGAGTCAATAAAGAATCATATCATATTGACCTCCCGCAAAACTCCGAGAACAAATAAATTAAATTTGTGTGGCCTCACAAAAGTGCATGTGTGTGATCATTCAAACCTACTATTTTACTTTCCAGATGTGCCGACAGAGTGATGAACAAGCGACTGTTCACGGCACTTCTAAGGGTGGACAAACATGTCCGGACACAGCTTAGCGGTAAGTGTTTGGTTTTAAACAGACTCCTATAGACTCCTAACGTTTTATGAATATGCAACAGTTTTCCACATTAAACACTGAGTGTAAACGTTTGAGTAATAAAGGCTTGGAAGCGCGGTATAACCTAACTTAGGTATCAGCCAGGGCTATTTGTCATCCAAAGATCATGACCATAGCATGTCAAGAAAATGAGATTCTTATTAAACGCTCTGCTGCAGTACCATAGTAAGCTGCTAGGGGGCCATATCGAACTTGCCCATTATCTTACTAGCTTCTAACCACATACCAAATATCATATCTACAACTGCTAGAGTTATGCTCTCCACAAACGCACAAACAAACAGACCCACTCAGAAACGGCACCAAAAACATATCTTTTTTTGCGCAAGTAAAATCAGACATAGGGTAACAAACAAGATACACATATCTACCACAGAGCTAGCATATTCAACTCTCTTGAACTAGCACAAACTCTAGTAAACTTTCATACATGTAAAAGGGGATAGTACGCAGGTTATAACTGTCTTTTCTTCCGTACACTACAGCCCGGTTAAGGATAACCGAAGCGTGGGACGAGCCTCACTCGGGAGCTGTGGACGGGGACCAGGCGGAGAACAGTCTGCACTACGAGGGGCGGGCAGCGAAGCTCGAACTCACCGGCTCTTCCGACCTCACCTCGCTGGCAAAGTACTGCATCTGTGCCGACATCGACTATGTCGAACATAAAGGTACGGAAGTATTGTTTTCGGTGCATTTCTTTGGTTGTGTGTGTGTGTGTGTGTGTGTGTGTGTGTGTGTGTGTGTGTGTGTGTGTGTTTCCGCATTAATTTTCTTATGGTAGGTACGTCTCCTCACAGAGTGACAGGAAGTGAAGGTCAAAAGGTCAGAGTTCTGGGAGTGACAGGAAGTGGAGTTCAGAGTTAGTAATTTATCAACATTTTGTAACATCTGACAGACATTCCAGGTCATGGGTTAATGTTTAGACGCTCGTCCTTTTTATGCTTGGTTCAGGGATTCTAAGATCATGTCACATTTAATTCCCGCAGAAGCCATAATACCAGCTTATCACGGAAGCATACGCCCTCACAGCCAAAATGAAAGCTTAAGCAAAGTCCTTGTGCAGCAAATTTAAAAGACAGCGCCTCTAAATAACAAACACACACTAGGTGGTCAGGAAGTCTTAACTAGCACTAATAATAATCCATACTTTGATCCACAAAGGTACCCACTGAAAGAAATAGGCTTATAACAAGACTTCACAGCGTTTTCATCAAAAGAATCTACTTTTTGTTCTGCATTGCAGGGTCTTACTTGTTCGTGGCGGTGCAAAAGCAGGAGGGATATTCGTCCAACTACATCGAGTTTGACAGCGAAGCCCTGGTCCCGGTTCTAGCCCCCAGCGCAAGCACGGACACCTACGATGTCAGCGATGTCTACACCCGTGCCTACCTGTTTGACAGCGACGGAAGGGTAAGTTTTGTTGCTTCTTGTTATCACTGCCACAGGATTATGAACAAAACGCTTCCACGAAGAATGTACTGTCTAGTTTGGGCATGTTTACCTCTGTCGTACGGAGGTTTTGTTTCCGGTGTGTTGGTGTGTTTGTTTGTGTTTCCGTAGTTATTTCCATATGCTTGGCACGTGGGGGATACTGACAGTAAGTTAGGTCAAAGGTCCCAGAAAAGGTTATTTCATTTCTTGTATTTCACAAAAACTATGGCATGAGATCTTCATCAATTTCTTGTTTTGTATTGTTCTTGGTATTTTGGATTAATGTGTGTGTGGGAATGTATATGGAAAAGGGTTGGAACTGGTTGCTAGGGTTTGATTATGATCATATTTGGTGTGTAAGCTCAACGAAGATGCATGCCGTTTGTGTAACTCCTAGTGACCCTCTTTGGTACTGAAGTTCTTGTTTGAACATCTTCTGTTAATGCAGTGGTCTTGAATTGCGGGTGACAGCTTTTGGGACTGGAAAGAAGTAATCTATGTTTGGGTCCCCTCTAGCAGCTTGTTCAGTACTGTTAACACTTTAGAATTCATCAATTAACGCTCTTTTTGTAACTTGTTGTTTTCATGTTAGGAGGACAAGGATTTGTGCGACGATGGCAAAATCAGTGACTTCAAGGACCCGGATGAACGCTACTTCCGTTTGGACCCTACCCTGGTGCAGTGCTACCAGGCAATATCCACACGTGATAACAAATACAACCACGGTAAGATATATAACGTTATGTGTGCTTACCACCTGTTGTATCCAGAACTGTGCTTTATCCAGAACCATGCTCAGGCACGGTTCTGGATAGTCCACATGTACCCAGAACCGTGACAAGGGGCAAATCTAGGTTCTTGGATACCAAGAGACTATCTAGAACCGTACCTGATCCTACCCCTACTGTTGAGGCATAGAAATAGGTAGACACGGTTCTGGTTACGATACTACCCTCATCCCCTCATGCCAGGACTGCCGCTTGTATATATCAAGCAACGACACTGGCGCACCGACCTAAGATTCGTGCTTTTTGCTGCGTTAGAGGGGTTGCATTAGTCCTTTCGGATGGGGACTTGATGGCGACTGGTGGCCCTGTGTATAGGCCTATAGGGGAGCTAGCCTCAGCCGCTAAAAACATCTGCAGGTAAAAGAGCTCACACATGCATCGTCAACAGTAAGGTGATCAAGTTTGCTTGACTATGAACGCGAGCCGTAGCAAAGGCACATTGCAGTATGACTGCTTTACATTTACCTTTACGTAAATGTGTCTTATTCGCTTTTTTTTCTCCAGGAGCAAATGTGGGGTCTTTAAGTAACTGTGTTTTATACATTTTTTTCCACCAGGGGCGCGACGTAAAATCGTCGTAAATGTGGGGTACCGTTCGACCCCTGCTCAGAGCAACGAGTACGGCATTAACGACCCCCGGTACAACACCTTTAACCGCGGCTACGCCATGCAGCTCAGCTACGAAGACGGCGTGGACACCGCTACCTACAACCCGGCCCGCCTGGCAACTATCGCCGCTTCTCAGTGTGGAAAACTTTTCAAATCGGCCGGCGTTTCCATAGGTATGGTGGAAATCTTTTAAGTATGTCGAAGTCAACTGTTTGTTACAATTCATGTACCTACTTTGTTAAAGAAAGTTAAATAATGTGTTGCTTATAGCGATATCAAAGCTACAAATGGACTTGTCCTCTGCTGTAACATCAAGTGTTATCTGTACTTGTATCAAGCTGCCAAAGGCCAAGTAAAAGGATGGACGCCACCATATGGTGTATGAAGGACTTAAACGTATAGTGATAACATAAAATCCATATATTTCGCGGAAATATAAATATGATATTCAGGATTACAATTGATGTACATTTGTGGGTACTTTCTAGTATTATATTAACTTCCGTTAGATCAGCATTATGGAATCTGGCCTTGTATCCAGAACCGTGCTTAATCCAGAACCTTTCCTACGTTCCTGGATACTTTGCGACTATCCAGAACCGATCCTAACCCTAACACATTCAGGCGTAGAAACCAGATACATGTAGGCATAGATACGGTACAACGTACTAAATAAGATGGGCCTGATGCACAGTTTACGCATCTTTTTGCCCACAGGGTTGGGTCTCTACACGGACTCCATTTTTGTGGACATGCGGACCGAGCAGGAGTTGTGGGCGGAGACCTCGGCTGCCCTGCCCGCCGGCATGACTGAAGACGAGTGGTTCGACAAAACCGACGAGTACGTCTTCGCCTCGGAGGGTATGTATGCAAAGTTATATCGATATCACTGTTCAAGATCCGATCTTTAAGCATACATTAAATGATGCGTAAAGGTTCCGTTTTCCATTCGAAGAAGCAGACCCTCTACGGGTGCTTTAAGGTGTACTTAAAGATCCCCACTCGATTGTTACACTATATCAAACACAATCCTGTGCTAGCCCTTGTTGTTTGAGTGATTAGGATTTATCAAGTTTTATTTTATATTAAGTTTTATTCTATACTTTTTGTACTTCGTCCAAAAGTTGTTGCCATAGTCGTGCAATAAAGTTCTGTGGATGAAATCTTTGTACAACAAGCTGTAAAGTTTAAAAAATTCTTGTCTGTTCATTGCGCTGCCGTACACGCGATACGATTGGTTGGTAGTCCGTAGCGGCCCCCGTCTCGGTTCAAAAAAGGAAAAGAGGATATTGACATTGCCATACTGACTAGGCTCTTTCATTGGCCCCTTGACATGGAATGTCTTTCAGCCATCACAAAAGGTTGATAAATTACTAAATTCTGCCAACTATTAGCTCCAGTTCCTGTCAGTCACGCAACACCGATCTTTTGCCCTTCACCTCCTGTCACTGTTATACGTAGAAAGTGAAACACGTTACTCATATGAATTTCACTCTTTGCAGAGGACCGTATCATTGCGCCAGATGATCCAGTATCCGCCTGTCTGGACTTCAACCCTCCACAGAAGCAGTCGGCCGACTTTTTACATCCCAGCAGCGCGAAGAGACGCAGAAAGAGAACCGCAAACGAAGTGTGCACCCCCTCCTCTTCTACCACACACTGCTCGCAGACGACAGCACACAGGGAAAATGAGGTACAAAATTAACCTTCTATAACACCATCTTGTGGGTGTTATACGCAATTCAGTTCCATCGAAGATGGTAGTATTAGTAGAGCATAACAAGTCTATTTTTTCAGAAAGACGAATATTGTAGCGCTGCTTCTTGACATTGAAAATATCTTTGTCTGAAAAGTATATCGTGATGAAACTATGATGTTGAAACGTTTCTTTCCTACGCAGGTGTCTCATGTGATGAGTATGGTGACCCGGAAGTACTTGGAAGGTGACCTTGAGGACAGGCTGCGAGCAGCTTTGCAGGCTTGCACAGGAGCATGCGGAACGTGCATGGAAGGTGTGTTTGCCTGTCTGACTCTGTCATTCTTGAATTATAAATATCAAATACTGATATTTTGTAGCTCTATCATAACATATGGATCCATATGCATCCTTTATCAGTCAGCCAAGATATGCAATGCAAATAAAGAGGCTGAACGGTGCAGTTAAACTAGAAGCTTAATGAACAGAGACGGTGGACGGTATTAGATTTTTTGACACGTTTGATAAGTTGCTGACGTCATGTGTTAGTAACCCAGGTAACGGATTGGTCAGTTGGATTCTGAAATAGACTGCAGTAGAACACAGGGCTGAAGATTACAATATATTCCGTTGGAACAGTGTCTAATCTCTTGAAAAAGACAAATGATCATGCTAGTAAAAGATAACGTAGAGGTCATATTCGCGATAGGTCGTCGTACAGTTTCGATGAATTTTCAAGCAAGCTGTGACGGAACCAACCGCCGACAAGGATCAAAGACAGTAAATTTCGTAACAAGATAGCTGAGTTTTGTTTTGTACGTCTGTACGACACATGCACGACTATCCAAAGAATACCCTAAGTTTACGATTGTACGACGATCGTACGACCTATGTGGCCGGGCCCTTAATCATCCTTATTCAACCTTCCATTACTAACTGATGCGAACCATTTCGTTTCTCCAGGGAGCCTTTGGGAGTCAAAGATCGAGAACTGTAACAACTTCATGCACTGGGTCCCCTTCAACCTGGGCAACAACGAAAGCGATGTCACCAACATTCACAACAGAGACAACCTGGGGATAAAAGCTGACGCCTGTCATCCGGGACATTGTATCGTCGAGGCACCACTCTTCTCACTACTAGGTACATACTATATTAGTTTCTTTGTTTATTTGAGCCTTGATTTATTCATGCTCAAATCGCCGTGCTGACAGCTTTTCATTGAGGTAATGAGGCAGCGATGACCACATTGTCGTGTACATGTGTCAGTAATATCTAGTATGTTACTGCAAGGATACATCTTATTACTAAACATGCACATTTTGTTTAGCTCAGTTCTGTTAGCGGGTTCAGGGTTCCAACTGCGCATGCGTGGTATAATGCATTGTGGGTAATATGTCAAGGTTGAAAGCCAGTGAGAAAAATACATTTTTCAGGGTCATTAACATATTACCCACAATGTATCGCAATGCGTATGCAAATTAAGACCCATGAACCTACTTATTAGCATACTGATGTCTTTAGAACCCTAAAATTGGCCCTCAGTCAGGCTTCTTTCAGATCAGTTTGAGTATTTTTTAGACTTAAAGCCCATTGGTGCAGTGTTGGAAGGTACCATGGTCTAACTTTAAACTTTCCTAATATTACAAGATGATTATCCGCTCTCTAAATTTTTGACCGATTATTTTGGTCAGTTGTTCAGGAACTTGACGATTCTTTTTAGAGTTTGTTGTGTTGTATTGAGATACGTTGTGTTATGTAGAAATATGTCGCACTGACACACAAAGGCATAACACAGCCATCTGTTTTCAGTACAAAGTGTAGACGAGCGTTACCGGCCCGACCCTGCACAGAGCGCGGAACAGGAGCTGTACTCGGCCCAGGATAACCCCCTCCCCATCATGGACCTGCTGTACAAGCTGTACGCCATGCACGCCAGGGGGCAGGTCAACGTCTGGGTGGACACAGTGGAGGAAATCAACATGCTGAAGAACTCACTGGAGGTAAAAAAAAAACACACCAATAACTACCAAATAAACCTGTATGTTTTTAGATACACACAACTTATGTTGAGTACTAGTCCTCCTCTGCCAATCTTGAACCACATTGGCAGTTAAGAAGCTCAATTATCTTGCATAGCCTTCCCATGTCATCAGCTTGTAGACTAGCGTTTCTTTACATTGCAATTGTAATGATTTTATGAAGATTTTTTAACTGTAAATACTAACATAAAGAATTTGGACTTATCCACATCCTCCCACATTCTCTTTTCTGTTGTCCACCCCTCTTTCTTACTCCCTGGACTGTAATAACTTGCATGATGGTCCCGATCGATGACCGTGGCCGTGGTCATTATCGTATCCAGAACCTGTCTAGTTCTATGCCTGAATGGGTTAGTGTTAGGTTCAGGTACTGTTCTGGATAGTCTCGGCGTATGCAAGAACGTAGATTTGCCACAGGCACGGTTTTGGATGCGCATGGACTATCCAGAACCCGTACCTGAGCATGGTACTTGATAGAGCACGGTTCTGGATACAACAGTCATACTTACCACTTCAGTTTCCGTTTCTTTACTGTGGTTAGGAGGTCTTTGTATGCACTCCTTGTGTACATGTTTTGCTTGACTCTGTTCCGCACTTACAACATGTCGATCTATGTCCACTTTATCCAGGTTGCTTTGGTCTACAACAAGGACGTCACTGGCGTCACCGTCTACGTCAAGGACTCGGAAGTGGTAGCGGACGTGGAGACGGCGGCTCGCAAGTTCGTTGAGGACTGGGCCACGTCGGCATGTACCGACTACACCCGGGACACCATCGCCCCACTGACGGTCGAGGCCGCGCCGGCAGGTACGTGAAGGCCTCGGTCAAGTTTTCATGGGGGCCCGTAGGGGATTTAGCCGATCTTACCCTGGGAGCTAGACTTGATATTGGGCCGTCAGCCAGTTCCTTCGGCGGCTCAAGGCAGTAAGCCCGCAGATCTAAATTAGCGCTACGGGGAGTTGTAACCCGAGGGAGTTGGTCGGGCTCTGAAGTCGAGAGGACAGCGGCTTTCACAGTCAAGCTGCCGTCACATTTCCAAACCGATGCCCCACCGGGTATCAGTATCTGTATAGCCGGTATAACCGCCCTTCGACGTAAACACCATACAGCTTTGCTGGCACGCGGCGCGGCAGCAGCTAGCTATATTACACCGAACGACCTGTTACACCCAACCTTTGCACATCTAACTGCATGCGTTGTTTAAAGCTATCTAGTGATGATGCCCCTACTGTACTTGGTGGAAACGAGTTCTACTCTATGATGGTTCTATAGGAAAATACGAGTTTTTTAACAACTCAATCCTTGGTTTATAACTCTAGTATTTGAAGGCATGATTGTTTCTTGTTATTTTCTGAGCTGGTATTAGTAAATTACCAGGCGAGTCATCGGTTTGGAAATGGACTGTAGCATAATGCCATGTGGTGATATAGCTAGACTAAGCAAAACAGTTTTGATATAATACTAGATCGTTTGTAGCTCCTTTTATTAACAAAGGATGGCAAAAGAGGTTAGTAATAGTTAGTTGATGCTATTTTTCTACTAACTAAGAGGTTGCATTTATACCTTTGGTCCCTTAGAAAAGAAGTTATGTTTTAAGTTAAAATTTAACTCTTTCTTGACATCTCGTTCCCAGCTAGGAGACGGCGTAACCCTGAGTACGATCTCCGTGAACAGCTGTTGGAGAGAGAACAGAAGTGGGAGGAGCGATGGATGCAGAGCAAGCTCAGAGCCGGCGGGGGGATGTAAACTCCATGGAACACCAAGCTGAGATCCGTTGGGGGGAGGGTGTAAACTCAATAGAACATCCAAAGATTTGTGCTATTTGTTTCATGGTAAACCTTCATAGTAACGCTTTGTTATGTACCCAAACTGTTATTTTAGTTCGACATAAGAAACAAAAGCATCACAAATGTTATGGTTTGTTTTGTTTTGTTTTCTTAAAAGTTGGTAACTATATTTGTGTTGATCACCTTTATTCAGTGTTCCCGACCTTGTAAATTTCTGTGTGTGACAACAATAATCTGGTAAAAAAGTCTATTCTTTGTAAAAAAAAAATCCGAAGTTATCGAGTGATATAGTATTGCTGTGAAAATTTAAAGAGTATACAAAACGGTAACATCGTCGATTCTACCGATATCTCAAACATAAAGAGATTATGTACATAGTTCTTATCATGGGTTTCTAAAAAGCTGTTGACAAATAAAACGACCAAACCCCCTGTCATATATGTTGGACTAAAACGTCTGCATTGCAGACATTGTTTAAACATTGACCGCATACAAATGTATAATACATTGCCGAATTCTTTTGAATAAAAGCCTTTTGCTGGTTAATGTTCTGTGGTATTTTTTTTCGTACACGATGAAAGAGCTCTTCTCAATGAAATTAGAGCACGTCTCTAAGACTTAGTGCATGAAAAGACTCTATGAGCCTGCTTTATTTTAGTTCCTTGCTTTATATAGAAGGTAAATGTTAAGAAAACAATGCGGTTTTTGACAAAGATATACTACTTACAAAATTGAAAGAGTTTATTTTGTGTCCAAACTTCTTTTTTTTTTGTTATCTTGCCTGATTATTCTAAGGGCCCGATCACATACGTCGTGTGATCGTCGTACGATTCTTGAGATAGTCGTGCACGTGTCGCACAAAATGGACGGTCTTGTTACGGATAAGGATGCCTCAGATCCTTGTCGGTTGTTGGTTCTGTCGCAGCCTGCTTTAAGATTCTTCGGCAGAATAGTACGACGACCTACACCGAAAGCCCCTGTCACACATTCAGAACCTTCCCCCGAACACCAGCCAACCAAGGTTCTGAGGTTCGGGAGCAGTCCGACCAGAATTAGGCCGCGCCTACCTTTCGATACGAATCGAATCGAGTTAAATTTGAGTCAAATTTCACTGCCAACCAACTGGCGCAGCCGAACAGTAGCCGACCTATCCGAACGCCAGCCGACCTTTCTACCGACCTACTCCTAACCATGGTTGCAGGGCGTTCGGCTAGTGTCCAGGAAGCCATATTCTTGAATGTGTGACAGGGTCTTAAGCTTTGCGAAAACGCATGGAATGCATGTACCAGTACTCAAACAGGGGGCGCTCTTCGATGGCAATTCTTGTGTTCGGGTTTACAAAGCAGAGTCAAGCAAGCCGTCGTGCGACAGTTCAAGAACAGAAAAGGATTTGTCAAGGGATTGTATCCCAGCTATTTTCGGACTGTTGAAAGATTCACGGATCTTGGTTGTACTGAAAAAGTGGAGAATTTAAATCAGCAGAGTTTTCATGGTAAATAAACTTGAATAGACCACAGAATGAAGTAGGTTAAGCGTCAAGGTCCCGTGTTTTTATGCTTAAGTAACACAAACAGTTGTCATTGACGTAAGATTAACAAAAGAACTTCTCCAAGGAGCTCGAGCAAAAAGAGTATACAGAAGACAGGTAACGTGGCCACATACATACATAGAATTGATTTCGTTGATATATATAGTTTTTTTATCGTGGATTTTTCAAAAGCGTTTGACACATGAACGACGGCAGAAATCGCTGGCAAAACTAGCGATAGCATTAATGGTATGAAAACGTGTGTTAATTTCATAAAGAAAGAAGCGACACTGTTCTAATATTATAATATCAAACAGAATGATAATAGGCAAATACGATTTATCTTCAAGGTCACCTAAAGTTAAAAATAACAGAACCTAAGTGCCCTTGGAAAGTTAACGGTGTTAAAAGCTCTTTCGCTTCTAAACTACCCATAGATGGAACCTTTTACGTTCCTTGATGACATATGCTTCGGCGTTACTGATAGCTAAGGAAGACAGGTGCTTGCTTACGTCAAATGACCATGAGACAGACTGCAGGTGCACAGTCGAAAATTTGTATACAGTGTTTGAAGTAAGAGTTTGGAATCCACCCCATACTGGCATTGCGTTGTACCTCATACAACCATAATATGTAAAGAAACTGTACAGTTATGGTGCTCGAACATTTGATGAAGTTCCTAGCTACTGAAGGGTAGGACAAAAGAGCTAGCGTTAGAGGATGGTTCTGCTTTTTTGTCAGCTGTATTTGAATAGCTTTTCCAATGACCCATTTTGCCAATGCTTCTTAGTCGCCAAGCGTGTACGTAGGTAGGGCCAGGTAGATTCTTTTCACCGAAGCAACAAGCCATACACCGTGGGTATGCAGGGCTTTGTCAACAACTTTAGGATTTTGCGGGAGTGAGAAAGCAAAAGCGTGACGTTACCTGGACCGTGCAGAAGACCTCATCCCTCTTGTAGGCTGTCAGTAGCCCAGGTCGGCGGCGGCGGTCGCTAGGTACTTCAGCTCACAACCGTTCAGGCAGTCGCCGAGGTGTTCGTGGGGACACTCCGGGAGTTTTGACACTCCTCACCGACGATAGTTGAGATCGTCCTCGTTGGATTCCACACGGGGATTGTCCAGGTTTGTATTTTTGCTTCTTATTCTTTTAGAATGTCTTGCTTTTTTTAAAGTGGGCACTGTTTAAGAGATTCGTGGAGGGGTATCACTGACGATATGCGGTGAGGAGGGGGGGACATTTGGTAACGCTATTTGGAACTCTACTAGCTATACCTGGCCAACATTCAAGGTAAAGTAGGTGTGTATATTTGTATGTATGTATGTATGTATGTATGTATGTATGTATGTATGTATGTATGTATGTATATGTATGTATGTATGTATGTATGTATGTATGTATGTATGTGTGTGTGTGTGTGTGTGTGTGTGTAACTGTAAGTGCGTTTGTGTGCATGTGTGATTGTGTGTGTGTGTGTAAGTGCGTTTGTGTGTGTGATTGCGCGCGCGCGTGTGTGTGTGTGTGCTCTTGTGTTTATGTATGTGTGTATGTGTGTTTGTATGTGTGTGTGTTTTGTGTGCGCGTGTGTATGTACATGGGTGTGTGTACCATGTATCTGTTTGTTTATGTGTGTTCGTGCTTGTGTGCGTTTACATGTGTCTGTGTGTACGCATGTGTGTGAAAACTTTTCTCTCAACGTTTATTTTGACGTTGCAAACTAAGTATCATAGAAATATAGTTTCATCTTCATTTTCATCATAAGAATCTTAACCATATCGAAGAGAGTGCAGTAACGATGCACTATAACTTTCAACAATGTACTTCCTTTCATAACACAAACCCCAGCCTTGACGCCATGTCTACCGGAGTGCTACTGAAGCTAAAAAATAGTTTCATCTTCATTTTCATCATAAGAATTTTAACCATATCGAAGAGATTGCAGTAACGATGCACTATAACATTCAGCAATGTATTTCCTTTCATAACACAAACCCCAGCCTTGACACCATGTCTGCCGGAGTGCTACTGAAGCTAAAAAATATATATTCATCTTCATTTTCATCATAAGAATTTTAACCATATCGAAGAGATTGCAGTAACAATGCACTATTATATATATCATTCAACAATGTATTTCCTTTCATGACACAAACCCCAGCCTTGACATGTCTGCCGGAGTGCTACTGAAGCTGTGCTGTCTGGTGTGGCTTCTGACGGCAGAGTTACCGACAGCAACGACGCAGTTCTGTACAACTGAACAAGCCGAGTCCTGGAGGCTCACAGAGATCGCCATGGTTCCCATGAAAGTTCTTTTGGGACAAATAAGTGACGCAAACGCGGAAATTGCAAGAATCAACGCCGAAGCTGATGCCGCTGTTTCGGCTCTAAACGCCGAGGCAGCCTTCTCTCAACTGTAAGTCATTCCTTGTCGTACGAACGATTTTACATCTGAGCACTGCAGAAAATGTGATCTTTAAGCATACCGTAAAACATGCGTAAAGGTTCCATTTTTCCACTCAAGAAACTCTCTTATTTAAACTAAATTCGTAGGGACTCATGAAAATCAATTGACACATCCTGAGCTTATCAATTTTTTTATTGATTTTAATGTGAAACCAAACTGTGCAATATTATGTGGCGTGTTGTTGTTTATAATTGCGTTGTATATGTCTGTGAATTGTCTTCCTGCATGTTACTTTCTTTTTTCTTTTGAATAAAGAATAATTTTACATACAGCTTTACGTGTGCTTAAAGTTGTGCTTAAAGATCTAATCTAATGCAGTGCAGAAACTCGCAACTGTAAGTCATCCCTTGTAGTACGAACGATTTTACAGCAGCACTGCAGAAGATCCGATCTTTAAGCATATCTTAATGCATACGTAAAGGTTTAATTTTGCAACTTAAGAAAGAGAAGCTTTACGTATGCTTAAAGGTGTGCTTAAAGATCTAACTTCATGCAGTGTAGAATTAGCTTCTCGCAACTGTAAGTCCTTCCTTGCCCAAACGATTTTACAGCAGCACTGCAGAAAATGCGATCTTTGAGCATACCTTGAAGCATACGTAAAGGTTCCATTTTTCCACTTAAGAAACAGAAGCTTTACATATGCTTAAAGATGTGCTTAAAGATCTAATTTCGTGCAGTTTAGAATCAGCTTCCTTCATTACTCGTATATTGTACCGACGATGTATGTTCAAAAAGTTCGCGACCTCACCAAATATTCTTTGTATTTTTCGCATAAGGCCACACCAGCTTAATTTTATGGATGACATCCGCGCGCGCATTGATTTTCGCCTGTTCTCAAAAAAAAAAATCATGTCTTTCGAGGCTTCACGGAACTCCGGAACTCAGCTAGAACTCAGCACAGACTGCCGACTCATAAATGCCGCAAAAGGGCGGCTTATCGTAAAACGAAGGAGGAAGCTGTGAAGGAGGATGAGACCTGAACAAGACTATCTACATCTACCTCCTGCAAATAAAAACTTGTTTGTTTGATGCAGTCACTGTGTCCTGTGCTTCAATTCGCAATACCGGCTTTGTATTCCTGTGGTTAAGCAGCATTTTTTTTTGCTGGATTTTTTTTTCACCCTCTCGCATTAGTTTTGTGGTCCCCAGAGGATGTCATCCATAAAATTAAATCAGTGTGGCCTAATCTCTGAGCATATTTTTCGGTGGCAAAGACGTAATTATTTACAACCAACCGGCAAGACAATGTGCGTTCAAAATGTTCAAACTGTCCAAGTGCAGAAAATGATCATTGAACCCTGTCTGATAGCGACTTGACAAGAAGCGGTTCAAACGACAAAAGCTCTGACGTCCACGGAGTGTCATGACCAGGATTTGTTTGTTTATTTATTTGTTTGTTTGTTTGTTTGTTTATTTGTTTGTTTTTGTCCTCAGACCCAATGTCTGCACGGGTAGCACCACGTGCCCATGCACGGAGTCGTACCAACAGCGCTACTCAACCAACTGTGGCATCTTTGGACTTGGCTGGTCAACCTGTACTGAGTAAGTACATGTAGAATCTGCACCTGGTACATAACATACATACGTTCAGAGAGAGAGAGAGAGAGAGAGAGAGAGAGAGAATGGTGTTGATTGGCTCATTTGTAATTAGATCAAACCATAGTTGGTATTGACAACTCGTATGGACACAAATATAGAAACGCTGTACTGAGTAAGTACATGTAGAATCTGTACCACATGTACCAAGTAACGGCTGGGCCACGAACGTCGTACGATCGTCGTACGATTGAAAACTGAGGGCGTTCTTGTGATAGCCGTGCCTGTGTCCTTCAAAATTCATCTGTCTTGTTGCAGAAAAGGCTGTCTTAGATCCTTGCTGTCGGTTGGTTCTGTCACAGCCTGGTTGAGAATTGTACGGCATAAAATCGGCCTACAATAAATGTTACATCGCCATAAGTAACTTACGTGTAGAATCCTAAGAAATATCAACAAAATTTCAAATTTCTGGCCACAGAAATCAATTTTCTCTATTCATAACCATTGTTTATTTTGAACTTTTCGAGTTCTTTACAATGTACATTGTCATGGGTCATAACGGTGCATCGTTGGCATGGTAGCCGTAAGAAACAATTAGAAACAACAGAAAGGTAATATGCGTTCAGAGAGACGATTATGTTGATTGGCTCATGTGTGATTGGATCAAGCCATATTTGGTACTTAGGGAAACTATTTTCCCCAACAGGTACCGAACAGCATATCGGGAAACCACCTGTCCCAAAACCACGTATTTCTGCTGTGGCGGATACGAGTACGCACAGAGCCGGTGTATTCGTAAGTATAAACGTAGTATAAGTAGTAACAGATAAATATATACTTCATCTTAGTTCAATTTTTGTGTATATATGTATGTACATGATGTTTTTCCTGTATACATACCAAAAGATACGTACCTATAATCATTAATATAATAATAGCTGCTACATGTACCTGTTTCTCGAATTTTGTTGTTAGCAAACTATTAGGCCCCGTTCATACGAAGTCGGTGAAAGCGCGTTCAATATGTGGTTTGGCCGGATTCTGGATTCATGTAGCTCCATCTGAACGCTCCGAATCGCATTGAATGTGCATCGATCCCAATCCACATCTGGAGGCGGATTCAAACCCCCTTGACTGGATCGCGAATTGCGTCTGAACGCGCCGATGCGCATTCATCAGGTTTACTTTGCATATCAACCCGGTCATTGACCTCGGGGTCCGCAAATAACAAGTGGCGGCGTCGGCAACGAATTCTTACAAGGGCCACCCGTAGCCTGCGTCTCCTTCGTACTCCTCTGAGCCGGTTGCAAGCGATTATCCATAAAAAAAACACGACAACTTCTAGGGCATGATGCACTTTCACCCCTAACCTCTAATATTGGGAAGACGCCACCTTGTGTGTTTTCATCAAACAACAATGAATGTGGTTTAGGCGAATCGTTCTCGGGCACGGTTTAGAAGGAACGTGTGGCACGTGGACCAGATGTGAGGAATGTGGTTTGCCCGAATCGAGCTCAATGCGCATTCGTATGAACGGGGCCTTAGAATGGAGATGTTCGGAACAGCTGTTGGCAACCTTTGCAATACGAGCCATCGCTGTTTTTTGTTTACATCATTTACATGCAAATTATTTGAAGACGTATGCAAATTATTGGTAGGGAAATCACCGAACTGTCACATACTTTTTGCCTAGCACTTGCCGGCCGTGACGTCATGGCGATCGCTCGATTGATCCCATAACCCCGCCCACATTCGTCAATCATAAAAATGCAGCTACTTCCTCATTGGTCCAACCCCTAATTGCTATTCTCTCATTGGTTGAACTCCTAATTGTGATAGACAGTCGGGATTGGCCTATCAAAGGCGTTGAACGTTCTTTGAAAGACCAATGAGGTGGTTTGAAGCTGATACTGTTTACTCATCATCTATATGTTCCAATGCGTTGGTCTGTAGGAATCTGTACCGACCCACTGTGTAACTCTCACCTGTGCGACAATGATCAGTGCCCTGGGTGTGTGTACGACTATGGAACCTACAACGGCAAACCGGCAAGAGCCTATGACGCTTCCGGCATGAACTGCTACCGTAAGTATGACATCACATAATTTTGTAGCAAGCGAAAACAAAAAAAAGCACTCTGCAGCAGAGTTGAACTGTAAATTAAAAACTCATCAAACGTTTTGACTGAAAAGCAGCAGTCTTTGTCAAAGAATGAGAAATCCACCGCATCTGTGATGTCACGACATGGATCAAAATTTGTAGGAAGTTTGTGGCGTCCCCCGTCCCGGCCAAGGTAGCATTATAGACACTCTATTCCATCTGCTATCAGATGCAATGTATTCTGACGTATTAACCTGATTCACTCTATGAGAAATAAGTCTTGTGGAGATCAAAAGTTTCAGTCAGTGAGTACAATACGATTGACTAACCAATCATTGAATGCGATTGACTGGCCAATCATAGAACGCGATTGACTGACCAATTATGATCTTTCTTTCAAAGAGCGTTGTTCCTGGAGAAGTGACAGTAACCTGTGCTTCCCTGGAACGTGTGAACGGATTGGTTCCTGCTCGTGCATTTCTGGTTTCTCTGGCAGTTCCTGCACAAACAGTAAGTTTGATACACCTTATTATTACATCAACACGTAGATTATAGTTTTATCGAAAACATACTCTACGTTTGGGACCGCATTCTTAACACTGCAGCAGCGACACCTGGTTGCACTGCGAAGTACAACCAGTCAGTATTACCCTGAGGAGGGCACCGAAATATCGTAAAAGCCTTGGTTGTGAATAAAGAACTTTGCTACACATTAAGAAACATTAAACGTACATGTATAGTATATGGTATTGAATGCAAATCTATGGCAGATATAACTGGCTATGGTCATTTGAAGACGCCTTGCAAAAGATTAACAGCTAAGAGAATACAGTAGTAGTTTTTGTATGCAATGAAAGAAATATTATGATTGATTGATTTGCAAAGCTGATTAAACATGGTTCCTTTGCAGTCCAACAGACGCCAACATTCACGCATTGGTTAGGAAAGCTGCATGACAACTCCGGTGGAACAGCTGATTTATACGCGGGCGACGATGATGTCTGGACCAACAAGGTACCGTACTTGGCATCAAAGTTCATTAGTTGGCATTTACGGAGCTGAAACTTTATTCCAACACACACACACACACACACACACACACACACACACACACACACACACACACAACAAACAAACAAAACAAACAAAAAACTAGCGCATAGAATGTCCTACAGCAGTGTTGAATTCAAGTGACAATCAACTGGATCACGTGACCTTACAGACATGTGACGTCATACATGTTAGGAAGTCTATACCGCCCGCCGTCTCAGTTGATTGATGGCTGAAGTGCCCGGATGTAGATGACCTTGATTCCTCTCACGTAGTCCTGTTTAATGTCTAATACTTTGACTTTGAGTGTCCAACTTAACAGTATGGTCTGGTGAATCAATGCTTAATATATGCTGTGAACATTTAATGCGCTAATTTTTTTTGGTGGTACAAAGTTTTAAGTTCTGTACCAAGGTATCCTACCTGATGGCATCCTTTTTTCGTTTAATCGTTATTGTCATGAAATGACACTGCTCAAAATCCGATATTTAAGCATACTTTAAAGCATGCGTAAAGGTTATATTTTCCATTCGAACTGAAGAAATAGAATCTTTTTGGGTGGTTTAAGGTGTTCTTTAAGATCGAATGTCATCGGTGTGAAATTAAACATTATGTTTGCACATTTCTTTAGAAAGGTGGAACTGACTTTTGCACAATGTATAAAAAGACGAATGGCGTTTTTTCCCCAGGTCCCTACTAGACTGGAGTTTGAGTGGTTCCTGTCCTACACTCGACCGAACCCTGCGTTCTACTCCTACATCCGGGCATTCAAAGTTGGCATCATGGAGAGTAAAGTCACCTGGAGCCAGAAGAGGAACACTTGTAAGTATAGTGCAAACAAGGAATCGATGATTTCCTACTGTGATATCTTTTACTTTTCCTTACATCACCAAGGGGCGATCCCTACATACGTATAACTTCTATCTAATTAATTAGAAAGAAACACGCCCTATTTCGCTTTGCAAAGTAGCAAATCTGAGTTCTTTAATTCACAGCAATCGTTGCGTGTTTTGTTTTGAAAATACTGCACAATATAATTACTTTGAAAGAAACAGAGAAAAACACCTCTGCAGTTCCAATGAAAACTGATAGGGGAGCTAAACGTATCTCACATCTTCCTGTGCTCAAAGGCTACTAGTATTTACTATTCAAATAATCCTGACCATAACACGTCTGGAACATGAGATACAAAGTTTTGCTGTAATACCAAGAAAAGTCACAAGCTAGGGGCTCAATATCTAATCTTGTTTTGATAGGTCAAGAACTAACCATGCACGTACCGAATTTTATAACAACCCATTCATAGCCTTTCGAGTTATGTTGTTCAACAACAAACACAACCACACTTAGTCTACTGAAACCTAACTTTCTTTGCAGTAGTAAGAACGACATGTCGGACGGATGGACAACATACAATGTACATTGTAAGGTACTAAAATGTTACTGTATGTATATTTCCTACAGATCAGACCGTTACTGGCGGTACCATCAACTGTGACATGGCTCTCAGCAACAGTAACCCTCCTCTCGACTCTGCCATCCAATGTACCAACGAACAAGCAACGTCACTCAACATACTACATGACGACACGTGAGTAAACAACGTCACTGCTGATTTCAAACTGGGTCAATTTGCCGCCATTATAAATTTCTTGTTGACCTTATAAGTTATAGTCAGGATGAAACTAATTCTGCTATAGGAATTCTACAATAGACTAGGCAAACGTCGTTATGTAGGTTTATGGCGTCCCCCGTCTCTATTCAGCGATGGTTGCAAGCTAGGACCTGATGTGTATGGATTAAAAGTTGAATTTTAACATACATGTGTAGATTTGCACTGCAGAAACTCCATTCTTTAAGCACACCTTAACGCATGCGTAAAGGTTCCGTTCCTTCGTGTGTACCTTTACGCATTCTTTAGGGTGTATTTAAAGATAGGATTTCGTGCAGTGATAGGCAAAAATCCAGCATGTAAAGCTTAAGATGATACGTGTGTCTTCTCAAATTGTATTGTTTTTATTGGTTCTTTGGCACGTTTTTTAGTTTTGTGGTGAGTGGGAACCTAACAGTTGATATTCTGTATTTGTATGTAGGATTGAGGTAGAGATTTCAGCCAAGCTCGGTGGTTATTTTACCTACCATGACTTCGATACCGGACAAAACCACAATCGGTACTTCACTGACGGACCGTACCAAACAGAAGCCACAGGAGCGAAGTGGAAGTGAGTACATCAAGTTGACATTAGGGCTGCGTGCCTAAACGTAACATCAGGTACAGGTACAGGTACAGGTACCGGTACAGAGGTTTAGGTACAGGTCCGGACCTGTACCTGTACCTGAACAATTCACGTGCGTCACAGTGTGGGAAAGTGGCCGCTGGTGTCAAGCAGTGGCTTGATCCCAACCAATACGCAGGTTGTAAATTTCTCCTTTTTGATTCCTAAGTGTCTGTCGGTAACGAAAATATGGAAAAATATTGTTGCGAAATGATAGCAGTGGCTTGATCCCAACCAATACGCAGGTTGTAAATTTCTCCTTTTTGATTCCTAAGTGTCTGTCGGTAACGAAAATATGGAAAAATATTGTTGCGAAATGAGAGAGACGGAAACTCAGGTAAATCTCTTTTTTTTAACGCTGGATGTTCATTTTCCTGGCAGGCATTCTTGTGTATAGTGATCATCAGTAGTAACAAGTCTGGATTTTTGTTCCTGTCCAAAAAACCGGTCCACCGACGTTTCGGTTTTTTCGGACCGGACCGATACTATTTTTTCGGTCCGTACCGGTCCACCTGGACCCTAGTTGACATCTTAAAGACTTTCACTTTCCTCAACTCTTGACAAACAAGAAACCGCAATCCTCAGCTTCCTGAATTCCACCATGTCGACCACAAATTCCTGCTGGCCTTTGCGTTAACCCCTTTTCCTGTGTCTGACCTTTTGACCTCCTGTCATTCTGAATGACAATCGTCCCCAACCCATGTGCTGTGAACCAACTCTGCCTGGGCAAACGGGTACACAAATCCACAGCTCATTCACCCAAAACAATACTTCAGAATTTGTATTTGACAAAAGTGTAATTTGTTCATTTTACTATTGTATAAAGTATTGAGATTTATATCATACCCGGGCGGCGATACAGTGCTCCCGGCTCATTTCGCCTTGAAAGACGTGTTTTCTAAGGTGGGTATGATATACAACACCGTGACGGTGTATTCCGCATCGCCCTCGGTCTCGGCCCTCCCGCGAGTCGGATCGCCCTCCGGCCGGGGGAATACACCGTGTTGTATGCTCTATGTACAGCTTTCGTTGAAGTATATCAAAGTCGAAGAACAGGTTTAGATTCACCTATTATCATCTTTGTCAGGTATGACTCCACCACGCCAACCCATTCCGGAACGTTTGCTGAAATGCTGGACGTTGGAGAGCCCTTCACAAAACAGGTTAGAACATTCGATGTGTCGTCTAGTCTTAAACCTTGTTGGGCAATTCTCGTACTATGTACCTTACAGCTACTCTCGAAGCAGAGGTTTAGGCTTCTGTGTATTTTTGGCGTGATTTATGCGTTTTTATCGGGCTATGTTTTTTGTACTGATATTTCTTTTACGTTCGCCAAACTTCGGGTGGCAAATGGATACTGCCTGGCCAATTTGATACTGCCTTTGCGGCCACTGAAAGATCTGCTTGGAGATTACCTTAAGTTAGAGATGAAAAATTAGCTGTAACAAGCAATTTGTAAAACTGTACAATAGAGCTGCTGTAATGCTGACAGGAGATAGTCCATTGTGAAGTCCCAAGTTCGTTGTCAAGTACCAGTTGATTTATATCTTTATATCTGGAATTCATCCACTGAATTTATTTCTAAAGACTAGATAGGTAACATTTGCAAAGCATATGGTTTACTCTGTTAATTCTTACTCAAACACATTCATACATATGTATATGTAGCCAGACAAGAGTCTAAATCCCTCCTGCTATAAAATTGTAACATGATGTAACCCAACACCAGTTACCATGGTAACAGACAGTCTGGTTCAGGTCATTGACCAGGTCAGAGGTCACTGTTTGGAGAAGAGGAGAAAGAAGAAACGTAGCAAAAACAATATGTTTTCCTTCGGTAAATATAAAAACATATTTTATCTCCATGTTTTTAGAGTTCCATCACTGTCCGTTGGGATGGATGGAGCGATACTGGGTCTGGTATACAGAGATATCACGTCCAGGTTTACCGTATGGACCATACACAAGGGGACACACTCAGGGAAAACTTCACTCCTTGGATTGACGGTAGGTTTACTAAATGTATGATTGCACAATGTATATACAGGTGTATGGAGAAGTGCCGTTCCAGTGCTGATACCCAAATATAATAAATGTGAACACTGTATGGAATGCGAATATAGGTGGATACATTTGGATTGTTTGATGTAATTTAATCGGGTATTATTACACCACTTCCTGAATTCCTCCACATACCACCTACTCACTCCCACCCACTGTTCGGAATGCGAATTGAAGTGGATGCATTTGGATTGTATGATGTATTTAAATCGGGTACTACACCACTTCCTGAATTCCTCCACATACCACCATCTTCAGGCTTGACCTTCCTATCAATCATCTGTCCAAATCATCTCCCACCCTCCACGCAAACGCAGCAATTAGGGCAGACAGAGACACAAAACAATGACTCAGCCACCCGAAACAATACTTCCGTTCCCGATAAGTATAGAGCTTCTTTCTGATGCTAATCAGGCCTCCATTTCTTCTTTTACAATATAGAAGCCCATAGAAGATCTATCTTTCAGCACACGATCAACATGGCTGGTGAGGACCCAGGCGTGTTCTCGGTGGTGTTGACTATTGAAGACGCGTCTGGTGGCAACGAGGCAGGGAACATCGAGGTACGCGTACTACTTTTTTTTTATTAAACAAAAAAGGAACCATCCAGCGTACAGTAGGAACGGAAATTGTTACAGAACATAATGAACATAATGATAGGAATTCCAAACTAATATGAAATGATTATAACAAAAATTCAAATATAATGAAATATACCGTGAACATATCATCGAACGGTTATTGTACGAACGGACATTAATACAGAACATAATGATAGGAATTCCAAACATAATATCAAAATAAATTCAAATACTATTCCACAGAAATGGGAATTCCTAACTAATATGAAATGATTATAACAAAAATTCAAATATAACGAAATATACCGTGAACATATCATCGAACGGTAATTGTACGAACGGTACGCGTACTACTTTAGTCTATGCATAAAGGGGCCGTCACATTGCCAAAACTACGCGCGATCCTCAGTCGATTTCAAAATCGGACGACCTTTCGGCGATCAACAAATACGGCCGAAGCTCACCGATAATGTGACGCAGGCATTATATAAAGAACACGTTTCGCGTGTCAGCGAGATTCGGCCGACTCCGAAAAATCGCCGGCGATCCCAAAAATCCGCGCGATGCTCGACGAAACATCGGGCGTACTACTGCCGTAAATGTCGTTTAGAGCTCGCCGACTCGTCGGCCGATCGCAATGTGACGGCCCCTTAAACGACACTGGCATGTGAAGACTCCAGTGTTTGTAGATTTACCAATACATTCGTTAGATGATTGTTCTGTTGTAGGTTAGAAACATGTTTAAACACTTGTCTTTTGCTTGCATTTCTGAGGTATAAACGAATTATTGTTACGTCTATAATTCTAGAAATAGTATGTGGATTTTGTAGATAATACCAAATGTCATGATAGCAATGTGGACTATTAGCATTCAATTCTTATGTCCATATCACAGATGCTGACGAAAAATGAATTATGGGACACTTACAGGATAGTCACATGAGTGTCTGTTTTCTTGTGTATTCTATACAATACTAGTATAACGTTATAAACGTTGCGTGAAGGATACTGTTATTTGTTACGGGTATTTGTACTTATTTGTCATCATCATCTTCGGCCGGCTGCTGCGCAGGCGACTGCAAGAGCCCTCCACTGCCCCTTGTCGCAAGCAAGTTACTTATTTAGTTGTAAATGTCACCAATGCTGACTATCTGATCCGCCTGTCTTTTTTTCTAGAGGGCACGTCGGTTTTACCTGTACGACGCTACATCGGACATTACTATTGATACCAGCGCTGATCTAGCCGAGAACGGTGACATGTGGATCTCAACAACAGTGGTGGACACTGACTACCTGGTTAGTCGTTTAGTTAAGTTAAGTTAAGTTAAGTTAAGTTTAGTTTAGTTTAGTTTAGTTTAGTTTAGTTTAGTTTAGTTTAGTTTAGTTTAGTTTAGTTTGTGTGTTTGATCCTAGAAGTTGGGTTTTGAATCTTGTGGGCCACACGGGCCATAGTCCTTTGAACACCACAAAAGAGTTGATATCCAGACGATGTTATGGAGACCGTCTGTCACATTCCTCAGGGCAAAACTGATTGGTTGAACTACTTGGCACTAAAGCCAGGTGTCGCTGCTGCAGTGTAAAGAATGCAGTCCCAAACATGACTGATTTTGTATCCCCCTCATCATGGTTCATGGCTGGAACAGATTATCGCTTTGAGGCATTAAAATTCCCTAAAATATAATTTCTGTGTTTCTGTGAGATTATGTGTGAAACAGTACAGATTTTTTTTAAATGGGACAAGAATCACTAATATTAATTTTTTTTAAACATTTGATTTTCCAAACAGTGGCAGACAAATCTTGACCAGTTCATCACCGTCGAGTATTTCGACCACTTCATCCAACACACCCACCACAACGGGAAGTTCCTGAACGCCATTGGGGAGTTCTTCGTATCCCTGCCGTCAGCTAACGATGACGTGGACACCACGGAACGGTCCCGGCAGGCCATCGTCAACCAGAAGGGAGTGGTAACCTTCGAGGTAAGGAAAACTGTAATGTAAACAACAAATATGTGACGTGAATTGCTAATTTTTAGTGTATTTTAGTGAATACACACACACATGCACACACACACACACACACACACACACACAAAACACACACACACACACACACACACACACACACAGACACACACAAACACAGAAACACACACACACACACACACAAATGAAGACATGCCCAGGACAAAAGATACAAAACAGGAGGTTCTTCTGCAGTACCAAGGAAAGCCACCAGGAGGCCACAAATCAACCTTGACCTTTGTATTTAGAATATCTACCCACATACTATCTTCACAATTCATCTAGACCTTCTTAAGTTTATGCTAACCACAAATGTGCGTAAACACACAGAGAGAGAGAGAGAGAGAGAGAGAGAGAGATTGATTGATAGGTAGAAAGGTAGATACTAGTCAGATAGATAGGTACATGTATAGCCTTTGATTACATGTATACGATAACATATAGAAAATAGGTCACTAAACAAGATAGCCCTAAAGTAAATTCGGTATGTTCTTTATTTGTAACGTGCCCCTCTTTCCAGACGTCCTACCATGTTGACCATCAAGGTGGAACGACTAAGGCTCCCGGTGCTTGGACAAGTGTGGATGACCTGCACGCAGGGCGACAGTCTCTTACAATCTCCAGGTGGGTGCACCATGTTGTAGAGTGTCGTTTGCATTCCAAAACGTGTTCCATTTCAATTCAATTCCAAAACCAAAATATGATTTGGAATACTACAAAATGAATTACATCTGTATTCCAAAACGTGGTCCATTCCAAAACATGTTTTGGAATATAACAGTGTCTTCACGTGCCCAGTATGAAGGGCTATCATGATAACAAGTGGTCCAAGCCCCGCTTGAGGATGGCTGTTTGGGGTTGCACGTGTCCTTTCGGACGGGGACGTCAAGCCGACGGCCCCGTGTATGAGAGAGCTTCAGGAGTTAGCCTCAGACGTCAAAATCTCTGTACGTAAAAGGTCCCAACACAATTATAGTGAAGAGTAGGGGTGACACGTTGTATATGATTATAAACGCTAGCCATAAAGCCGCAGTGTACTATTAGCTATCGAAAAAGCATTGTGCTTCGTCTCAAGCTTATACGGTTGGACCTACTGTACCATTACCTTCAAATGTATGTTGTCTCTGTTAGAACCCCGTCATATACCTCGTACGATTGTCGTACGATCGCAAACTAAATGTATTCTTGGGACAGTCGTGCATATGTCTTGCAAAATTTAGCTGTCTTGTTACCGAAAAATCTTTGTTAGATTCTTCTTGGCGGTCGATTCTCTTACAACCTGTTTAAAAATTTACGGCACCAAAATCGTACAAAGACTTACGACAAATGAGACCGCGCCGTAACCAAGACATTGACTGTTCTATCTCTTTTCTTCCAGGGTTGACGGCGACACTGTGACAGTCTACATCAGAGCAACTGACATCTTGGAAAACCAGCAGATGGATGAAGTTTCCATCCACATCGACAGCTCTCCTCCAATCATCGAAGACTTCTGGCTGGAGAAGAATGGCATCGAAGGCATAGTAGTCCACAATGCCAGAGAGCTATACGACTGTCTGTAAGTTATGAAGAGTTATGATATGAAATTCCGTCACTCTTTCTAGCCGCAAGATAAATGAAATATTGTAAGACAAGTAACATGCTTTATCATCATCTACAACATTGCGCCGAATTGTTTCTAAGTTTATTTCTTGGGGGGAGTTAAGAAAGCTCTGTATACATCAGAACCCAACAACCTTCCTTTGACAAAGACGGGGGCCGATACAGACTTCCGTCGACCTTTGACCTGATGTCACGTCACACTTCCGGAAAGTGACGTGTACTGAGCAACCAGGTTCTCGGTTATCCTGAAGAAGACAAAGGAACTGGTCGAATATTCTGCAAGTCTTGTATTAGAGTACAGGCACATCTTTTTTCTAAAATAGAATTGTTTCTCATTGGTTACAGGGTGAAGTTCACAACATACGACATCCACAGCGGCCTGTACACGATCTACTGGCGACTTGTGGACATGGCGGACGAGTCCATTGTCCATGGGGACGGCAACCTGGCTGTTCGCGTCGAATCTGTATGTCACTTACAACATCAAGTCTATTATACTGTTAGAATCACAGTGTCTGTAGAATTGATCTTTTCCTGATGATCTTCAACCTTTCTTCTGTGTGTCTTGATAATGATAGTTTCTTTGCTCAACAAGTGCATATCATACAACGTATTCAACAATTCTAGGGAACTAATCTGCTCTACAAAAGACTATTTAATACGAGATTATACAATTGTACACTCTTTTAAGAATTTCTAACGCCCAGGCACTTTTTTCATGTACTGTCCTATATCTAAAATGCAGGGCTTTGTGGTTACATTTGCTCCTTTGATATCATCTATATTTGTTTGGGCATCAAGTGTGTCAAAATAGTTTACGACTGAAAAAATATACAATGTAAGTCCTTCATTTCAAGCGTACACACGTCATGTTTACTGGAATTCGGTCTAAAGAAAGATCCAACAGCATTATGCAAAATGAAAAAAAATACATATCATGGAGTCTTACAAAATGATGAAACTGCCTTTCCAGGATTCTGAGCCCTGTACTGCAGACACGTGCAAGTGTACACCCATGCAACCGTGCTACATGACTAAGTACGAGATAGCGCCCGATGCCTCCAAGATGGCCATCCCTATCGGGGAACACGACAGCGACTACTACTTCTACGTGACCGTCACCAACCGTGCCCGACTCTCCACCACCGAGAGGCTGCAGGTTTGTAAATTGAGTTTTCCTTATACTGAATGCCTTTACGGCAACTGTACATTGTATTCACAGCATGAAAAGTTGGATTTACCAATGGTAGTGCATGCCAGTACAGTCGGGTAATGTTTACTTCGAAAATATTACTGGACTTGACAAGGGTAGTAGATGAAATTACCGGACTTGACAGTTTCAGTGGGTGCAACTGTTTTGTCTAGGCTTTCAATTTAACTTCGAATGGGGTTTGTAAATTAAAGTGTTTGTCAATGTGTTTCTTTAACAGATTACTATCGACATCAGTCCTCCGGAACCCGGACACGTCATCGACAACTATGCTGGTCAGACTGACATTGACTTTCAGGTAAGACAGCTTTTTAATGTAAACAAACAAACAAACAACTTCAAGGAATTGATCGGAAATGTGTTCAATTTCAAGTGAATATAAAACATGTCGCTTGTCCTTGCTGGTCTAAAGAAACAGTAAAACAGTTATTGTTTTCATAGAAAAAATTGTAACCTTGATGTCCAATGGGGGACATTAAAGTTGATTCTAAATGTCATTTGTGTATTTCAGAGTGATGCAAACATGCACTTCAGCTGGGAAGGATTCTTCGACCACGAGAGCGGCGTGAGGAGCTACCAAGTGTTCTTTGGCACTCGGTGTGGAACACCCAGTGACTTCGGCATTCCAGTACCTGACTCGGTAAGCCTGTGAGGATTTACGTTACTGAGATACTGCAACATTTGGATAGATTGCAACATTTGCTAGAATATAGTCTGAATATATCACTGACTAGCATATTCTTATGAAGAGTTGTTACTTTCGGATACAGAAGCATTGTTTTTGATGGCTGAGCTGTGGGTTTGTATATCTGATTGTCCGGACATAGTAGGTTGACAGCATGTGGGTGGGGGAAGATTGGCAGGCAGAATGACTGGTCAAAAAGTCAGACACAGGAAATAGGTTGAACTGGAGAGAAGGCTAAAAAAACAGCACATGGGTGCGGAAATTGACAGGTGGAATGACAGGTCAAAAGGTCAGACACAGGAATTGGGGTGAATTTTACAGTGATCAAAACCCGAAATACTTCCTGGAAGTCTGAAATTTCTGATTTTTTGTTGAAGACTGCTTACGATGCCATATTTTCCAGGCAACTGAAAAGACGACCACCGAGCTACAGCACAGCTTCACGGCCTCCTCCCCCGGCACGTACTACTGCACCGTGGTCGCCTTTAACCGCGCCCTGTCCGCCTCCGACCCGGTGTGTTCCGACGGAATCCTGTACGACACGTCCCCGCCGTCCATAACCAACATCGTCATAGAGAACATCCGGGCTAGGACGGGAGCAATCAAAGATGGCGGCGGCAACGTTTGGATGGTGGATGATCAACTCAGGAAAGTCGCTGTGAACGGTCCATCGTCTGCGTGCAGGTGCAGTTTTTGGTTCCTTTGTTAATCTTATTTTTGACTATGATGTAGTGAAACATCATGATGCCCCAACGACTGACGAAGCTATAGTAGAGAGTGAGTGAGTGAGTGAGTGAGTGAGTGAGTAAGTGAGTGATTGAGTGAGTGAGTGAGTGAGTGATTGAGTGAGTGAGTGAGTGAGTGAGTGAGTGAGTAGTGAAACGCACTGTTACCTGTTATCAGTACTGTGTGTAGCTCGCCAAATGGTTTGCAAAGGTGACGAAAAATATTGTTGTGAGCCTTCGTACCCAAGTAGTCGTTTGGGCGCCATTTAAACCTCAACTAGGCAATCAAATAGAAGGTCGTGACTGCTAAATGCCACATGCCTTCCCCACAGGAACTCTAATGGCAGCACTTCCCATTTAGATGATTTGTGTAACATCAGTTATGGCAGTGATGGTCCTTGTTACTTTGAACGATACGCTAGTTGTCGCGTTGATGTTATGAACTTGTTTTGTATATTACAGGTCAGCGGCTAGGCAGGTTGCCGATCCCGCCATCTTCACCGATCGCCCAACGGTCAACGTCAACGCAGATTCGAACGACGACCCAGAAACCATCAGGATGGCCACGACTGCCGGGTGCGAATCAGACGGAGCTCTGGCATCTCCGTTTTTCATGGTTGTAGACAAGCATGTGAGTATTCTTACGATCTATACTTTTGTGTTGATTGACACTAACCTATTTCTGAAACTGATGATTGTAACATGCAGCAAAACCTGCCCAAGAAGGCCACCAGGCGACCGAGGTAAAGTGGTCTTCTTGGACAGATGGTCTTCTTGGGCAGGTCGCTTAATGCTTGCACCTATGGAAAAAAATTCGGGGCCGGCAAAAGTTGGTTGTTTTGCCAAGATGGCTGGCTTGAAGAGGTGGCGAATTGGGCATGTTTGACTGTAGTGTAATGTGTTCCACAAAGAATGGTTGTGGGACCACTACTGAGATAAAGGATGAATGAACAATTACATCAGAGATACTGAAAGAAAAGTTGACGCTTTTGATAATGTTACATTCTGCCCCAGCTGGTCAAACCTTATAATTAGACACATGTTGTTTTCTAAAATCAATAAATGATTATAATCATTTTTGGTCCAAGGTGGTTGTTTACTGGAACGGTTCTGACGGTGAAAGTCAGATCAGCAACTACCAGGTCGGCCTCAGTTCTACTGAATCTGGAGCCTCCGCTCCAGACATCATGCCTCTCACCTCAACTCACGGACATACCGTCTTCAAGACTAGGTAAGAACGACACCAAAGACTTTAGATAGTCTAAGAGTCTTTTAATCCTTGTCATGTCCATGTCGATTTCTGAATTGCAGTATATTGTGACTTTCGCATATATTGACCGTTTTGACGGATTCTAATTCTTCATAACTAATCGATTGAATCTTCTTCCACTTAAGGCATTCTGGTCTGGGTGAGGGACAAGAATTCTACCTGAGCGTAACAGCAACAAACAGGGCAGGCCTGTCTACCACAAAGGTACCTAACTTGTAATCTATTTACCTCAACGTCCAATGGGTGTTTCGTTCGGGCAACGTAGTTCAACCTAATGACGCAAAAGGTTTTCTTTCTGAACCCATGTCTGCTGTATAGTAAAAATGAAAGAGATCATTTCTGAGAAAACATAGAACTGTAGAAAAGGCCGAAAAAAACGACCAAAACCTCAGCTTGGCAATTGGAAAGTAGTAATATACGAAGTATCTGTTATAAATCCATTATGTACATTTAGACGCTAGCTCTTGATCTTTAGTTTCAAGTTAATGACTAAGCCACATCAGTAACTTAATCAGAGTGTTATCTCTATTTACAGACTATCGGACCGATCGTGGTTGACGCGAGGCCTCCGACGTTCTCTGGTCAGGTTACCGTGACCGTTGAGGATGACTACATCGTAGCGCGATGGCCGGCCAACGGGTTTTCTGACGACGAGGATACAGCTGGCCTCACCTACGAGTACTCAGTCGGTAAGATACCTCCATTAACAATATCACTGATTCTTCTGTAAATAGTTTCATCGGGTTGGTAAATTAATATGTATTTGGCTCTTAGGTACACAACCAAGCAATTTTTTCTGCCGACGTTTTGGTAAACGTTTGGCTACCTTCTTTGAAAAAAGAGAAAATATGAGTATTTTCGAACAATTGGTAGTCTGTAGTGCCCCCCCCCCCATCCCGGCTCAATGAATTTGTGTCTAGTCTACGTAACGTATAGTTTTGAGGCATTAAAAAGCCATTCTATTGTAGTACGTATACAGTAATGATTGAACTAGAAGGCACTTTCCAGGGTGCTGATATGCCATCCTTGATGCTACATCACAATGTGAAGCAATGGCGTACGAACAATTGCAACCCAAAATGACACATACCTCTTACGGATCGTAGAGAGTGTGTGACTAACGAAAAATTTCAGTATGACATTCTAAAAGAAGCTAATTCTAAAATGTGTTAATTTTCGACGATTAGGCCACGAGGCTAACAGCGAGGACATCTTGGAGTACACATCCCTGACTAGCGTAGGGCCGTGTGGAGGAGCTTCTGGCTGTACTGCTATTCACAGGGATAATCTACAGGTATTGTAGAAGACTACATGCACATCCTCCATATCATTTGAGTTCTCCGTCTCTTCATCTTTGCATAGGATTGTAACAGCATGTCTTTCGCATTATGGGGTCATCGTCAACCACTGTGTTATGTGTATGGTGTCTAATAAAGAAACTTTCACGACAAATTGTCGAGTGGCTAGACAAGCAGGCATGAGGTCGAAAGGTCACGGTTTGATTCCATGCATTCTTTGCTGGACGTTGAGTCCTTGGGAAAGGCACTTTACACGACTTTCGTCACTCCACCCAGGTGTAAAATAGATACATGACTTTAAGGGTTGAGGAAATAAAAGGTGGTGGAAGGAGAGGGATGGGCTCTGTCTTCCAATACCATGCCCTAGACACAGTGGATTAAGAACCCACTGCCCCTAGGGCCTCAAAAAGGCAATAGGACTGCCTTTACCTTTTAAAGACATTTTCCTTCCTCTACAGTGGGGCATACACGGCACCCATACTTACTACATGTCCGTGAAGGCCACAGACACTGCCGGCCTGACCACCGTGGCCACGTCCTCTCCGTACGTTCATTACGAGGGCGTGCCTACTGCTGGTGTGGTAGAGGACATCAACCCTGACCCACAGGCTCCTGTGTACGACTATCTTCAGGTATGACAGAACATTGTATTTTAGTCTTGAGACACCTTGACGCTAGGTTTGGAACTGCAGGGGCGTTTTTGTTCAAATCTTTTAAATAGGATAACTGAAGAAATGAAAGACGCGTTTCCATCATTTTGGGGCATACAGGTAGCTTAGGCAGAGATATATTCAAAGAATGATACAGATCGAAAAGGAACGTCCTTACAATACTTCGCATGAGCTCAAAATTTCGTGTAGTAGCAGACTGAGGTAACGTTTTCTTTTACTTGTGTATTTGTCAGTGTCAAAACTGTTGTGCAAGCTTGGCTAACAGGTCTGCATCTTGTTTACTAGCCGGCAGATGCAGACTTCCAGACGACTGCCACCACTTTGTCGGCTCGCTGGTCCGGCTTCCTACACGAACATCGGGACATCTCGTACCAGGTGGGGGCCGGGACGTCACCAGGTGGCACCGACGTGGTCGGGTTTACAACTGTTGGACAGAACACGGAGTGGAGCAGAACTGGACTCAGCCTTACATCGTTTCAGGTGGGGTTTATATTAACGAGAAAGAAAAAAAAAAACTTAATTCCAACACAACTCAAGAAGGGAAACTCACCAAATTTTCAACCAGTCTTCTAGTTTTCCTCATGATAAATAGGTGCCCAATTGCTCAGGATACATGCACTTCACGTTCCGGATATGTGACGTAAACACCGGGTCAAAGGTTGTTGGAAGTTGGTACCACCGCCAGTCTTTGCTCAAGGAAAGTTCATAATATTATACATCTAACAAAGTAGTAATATAAGTGTGGGTGAGACAGAATATTTGATACTCTTACTTTTCCAGACGTACTACATCACGGTGAAGGCCAGTAACAGCCTCGGGGACACAACCGTCACCTCAGACGGAATAACGGTTCTGCAGGACGGAGACTCTCTTCAAGGAGCAGTGGTCACTGACGGGCTGGAATGTTCCGGTGAGTTTTCTTTATATTTATAAAAAAAGTCAAATACAAAGATATACAGAGATTATATAAAGAATGGGTCAAACAAGTACTCTCTCCATATGTGTGTTGATAATTATCCTGTTCATTTTATTATTAAGTTACGATCAAACCTTCTATGCTGCTGCATTAGTACTTGAATGATACTTGCATAGTAACTAAAAATTTGTCATGTAGATTCCATATATTCATTTCAAAAAACATTCTGTTGTTTGATATTTCAGACCAGCACGATGAACTATATCAAATACAGGTATGTTACATATACTTCTGTTAAATTGTCATTGAATGCAGAATAATACTTTTTTGATTCACGGGTGGATAAAATTTTTAATTACTTTCAAAGAGGTGATTTGATTAAATTCTACAACATTAATTTCATGTTTGTTGTGTTTTCAGACCATCCGTTCTGCTTGCTATACCACGTCGCCGTCAATCTACCAGACGTCAAAGAAAGCAGTGGCTGCTCATTGGTCCATCCCACCTGCCAATCGAGCCCACGTGACCCACGTCCAATGGTCGATCGTGCAGGAGGTAGAGGGGGAGGAGACTGTGGTGCAGGACTATGTGAACCTGGGCATGGCAACCCACGGGATGACTGCAGATCAAAATCTGTACCTCTCTCCTGATGTCACCTACAAATCTAAAGTCTTGTTTTGTCATCAGGCTGGATGCTTTGCTCCAGGTATTACAGAATCATTGTAGAAAAGGATAGAGTATTTTCTGACATTTGGTAGTCTGTAGCAGCACCCGTTCCTGTTCAATATAGGTGTATCTATTCTATTTATTGCATCCTTTCCAGGCATTATGAAAACAGTCTACTGTTGTACAGTAGTAACGTTACATATACAGGAATGATCAAACTAGACGGCACTGTCCGAGGTGCTGATATGCCATTAAATGACAGGAAATTAGACAACCTTCTTGGGACCTTTGACCTAATTTCTTGTCAATGTCCCTGACGTGTGTAACATGTGGAAATAACTATGGAAACAGAAGCAAACACTCAATTAGACACACCGAAAACAAAATCTTATACACGGAGGTAATGGAAACCAATTATACCAGAAGTCATCTATATTCTCTCTTTTCACAGTCTACAGTTCAGGATTCCTGGTGGCCCCGGATCCACCCTTTCCCGGGGCTCTTCACGTCACCAGTCCGTATCCGGATTCGGGCACAAGGAGTGCTGACGTCATCTTTGACAAGTTCGGCGATCTGTACTACCCTACTGATGACGTCATGAACTTCTATGACTGGGCTGTCGCAGATGACTCAGAGGATGGAAAATTACTGACCGACTGGGCGACAGTTACACCAACATCTTCCAATGAAACAACGGTGAGTGAAATTAAATCGTTGATAAAATGCTGTCCTGTTGGACTTTTTAACCTATAGCGGAGGAATTGTTGGCTCGCTATCTCACTTTTAACTGTTGTCAGTCTGTAGCGGCCCCCGTCCCAGCTTCCTTCTTACTGACTTTTGCTTTTTTCCATATCTGTATAATATATCTGTATATCTCTCTTTCTAGCTCTCTCTCTCCCTCCAAGACTGAAATGGTCACAGAGTAGTACGGATAAAGGGATGAAGTCTGCCATCTCTGACAGCCGTCTTCATATCTAAATTCCTCTACAGATCTCCTTCTCGGTGACTGGGCTGCCCAAAGATTTGATAAAGTGTCTGAGTCTGGTTGTAAGAGGACATGCCCACACAGGACTGACAGCGTCCGTTTCCACGGAGATCGTCCAGTGTCAACAAACCGACACCAACAGAGGCCTGAACTACTCAACAGTCATAGACACTCGCCGTGAGTATATGCATAAAACTTCCCTCTTTTTGGCGATGCCTTAGGGGCGAAGCCTATAGTATAGTGTTGGATTCACTAATTTCACTAACGACTTCGTCGTACGATTTTGATGGAGTAAAATGCAAGCAGACTGTAATAAAAGCAACTACTGACAACCCGTTTCCGTAACAAGACATTAGGACATATGCATGACTATGCCAAGAATGCCCTCAGTTTGCAATCATACAATTATCGTACGACGTATGTGACCGGAAGTACTTATAGAAGTACTTATAGAAGTGTGAATGAATGAATGAATGAATGAATGAATGAATGAATGAATGACTGGTTTATTATGTAAAACATCGCAGCCATCAGGCTGAAGTACGTTTCACTTACATAGTACATGGAATAATGCACAACTCAATATTTAACAAATAGCTTAAAATATTACTAGGTATTAAAATAAAAAAATTGCAGTAACTGAACATCTGAGTGCGGTTGATTTACAACGTGCTATTTGTTCGCATTAATCAGTCTCAGCAGAGATGGTACAGGGCTGTTTTGATACCGAGCAGTGCGGCAAGGCGCAAGAGTCATTTTGTTAGAGTTTCTGAGGTTTCTGCCGTGCTCCTGTCGCCGTGTGTTGGGGAGGAGGTCTGCTGTGCGTTCCGATGCGGTCATGTTGTGTGCAAACTTGGTGCAGAGGGTCGCCCGTCTCTTCTCAAGTGTTTCAAGTTTGCACATCTGCAGCCCCGAGGTGTAGTCTGTATACTTATGACCCAGAATAATCCGGCACGCACGTTTCTGTACTCGTTCCATTGTAGCAGTTTGTTTACGTGTAAGTCCATGATGCCATACTGGTGCGCAGTACTCGAGGATCGGTCTTATGAAGCCACAATACACTGTTACAAGGTCATCCACTGGGACTCCAAATGACTTAAGTCTGCGTAACATGAACAGTCGTTTGTTGCCCTTCTTTGTTGTTTCACACACTTGCGTGTCCCATTTTAGGTTCGACTGAAGCCAAACACCTAGTACCTTGGCGATTTCCACTGTTCTTAAGGGGTTGCCGCAAAGAGTGATGGGTACAGGTGGACTCGGATTCCTCATAAAACACACTGTGAACACTATGCACTTTCCGGGGTTGAGTTTCAGTTGTGCACTATCAGACCACTCCGCCAGGGAGTTAGCTTGGTCTTGAAGGTGGGATTCTTCGGAGTTGTGTCTGTTCTCTCCCAGCGAAAGGTCATCCACGTATTTCCACCGATCGTTGAATGATTGACAGGCATCATTTATCATGCAGAGGAAGATGATTGGTCCCAACTTTGTGCCTGGCGGTACGCCAGTGGTAAGAGTTTCACAGTCTGAGAGTGATAGGCCATACCGAACTCGGTAAGTGATATCTTTAAAGTCATTACTTGTTCTGTACACATGTTATATGTCTATAATATCTTACCAATCTTTTTTCTTTACAGCCAACATCACACTTGAGCTGAATTCAGACTGGACAGAGTATGACATCGACTACACCAACGAGACAACGATGCTGTCTGCCGTTTGGCCAACGCTTCGTCACCGGAAGTACGAGTGGGCCGTCCTGGAGGACAAGTCAGGGTCAAGTCTGTCAGCCATGGCTGGACACCACTTGAGCATCCCTAACCCCTGTGACCATCAGGATATGATAGAATGTGGAAGAACCACCAGTGTAAGTATAAGTTATATCAAGCATTGAAAAATGAAGGATTAAACTATAACTCACTACTTTGGGAATCTTTCAGATGGCATCCGCCATCTTTCTTTGGTTGGGAAGGGTCGTCACGTGACCTTGGAGTCAAGGGTCAAACAGTTGTACAGTTAATACAGTTCTTTGTTGTACATTCAAGCAATCAAGAGGATTTACACAATCATGTACATGTACCTCCCAATGTTCTGGTAATATTTCTGCTACCTTCCTCAGGGCAATAAGGTCTGTGATTCTACTTCCCACTGGTAGGTGGCGCTGCAGTGACAACAATGCGGTCCCAAATGTGACTAAGCTTGTATCCCCCCCCCAAATCACAGTTCATGATTCATCGTACAGATGATATGTAACAGTACTTTTAAATACAACTGACTAAGCTCTCCACCATCAAAATGTATAGATTTCTGAATCATCTTTCACATACAGTAGATACTCGTTCATCAGCTACAGGGCTTTTAATACGTTTACGTTTTTAGTAATTACTTGGCAACTATTTCTCCAAGTATGTTACCAGCACCATAGCTGATCATACTGTTTCTCCAATAGGAATACATCAACGTGAATGACCTGAGCCTGGAACATAACAAGCGGTACATCGTGTGTATCCATGCTGAGGAGACTTCCATAACGTACGAGAGGTGGGTAGAGACGCTTCCCGAGACGGCCGTCTGTAGCAGCGGTGTGACGGTAGACGTGACTCCGCCCAACGCTGATGCCGCCGACGTTTGGATTGGCTCGAATGACAAATCCAATTACCAGGTACTTCACAACTTCTTGGTCTTGCTACAAACTTGTGTGTGAACTTTAAATCAGGCTGCAATTGACTGAAGTTGTTTTATTACTTCTGGGTATATGTGGAAGTATTGTTTAGGGTGGCTGAGCTGTGGGTTTGTGTGTCTTTGTGCGGACAAGGAGGTCAAAAGGTAAGACACAGGAAATGGGGCGAACCTGTGACTAGAGGTCGACAGCATGTGGGTGGGGGAGATTGACAGACAGAATGACAGAAGGTCATAAGGGTCAGACAGAGCAAATGCAGTGAATTTGAAGGTCACAAAAACCTAAAGTACTTCCCGGAATTCTAACATCTCCCATTTCTTGTTTGGTACAAATGTAGGTGTCGACTACAGAGCTCTATGTACAGTGGGATGGATTCGTTGATGTTGAAGAACATGACGTCTCCATGCATCACTCAGGAATTCAATACTACGAGTACACCATCGGTAAGTTATAAAGGGTTAATGTCACAACCCGAGGTGTATATTGTGACATGAATCCTTCTCCCTTCTTATAACCATTGAATAAACCACCGAGACTAGCAAGCTACATTGTAATGGACATAAACATGTATTACATGTACGCGACAATTTTTGAACGGTTGATAGTCTGTAGCGGCTCCCGTCCCGGTTTAGTGAAGGTGTACGTATTTAGTCTATTTACTGCATCCTTTCAGGCTTAAAAAAGGCATTATACTGTTCGTACATATATTAAGGATTGATCGAACTAGAAGGCACTTTCTATGGTGCCCCATTGACTTTAGTGAGCTGCTATTCTTTGTGCCCCTAGTCCTCCAATTCACAACCAGTCACAAAGATGCCAAGTATCTGATGAGCTTTGACATTGTAGTGACTGTACCCTGTCTATTCAGGTACGATTGCTGGAGGAACAGATGTCCAAGCCTGGACAGATGTAGGAGTGACAGACCACGTCCTACTGCACGGAGTTAGGCTGCAACATGGATGGTCGTACTATGCCACTGTCAAAGGTAGGAGAAAACGGAAAATTGACCGCAACAAGATGTATAAGAAACGCATACACATAATCTTGCTGTACTTGGAACAAAAAGCATTTTCAAAAATATTCAAAACAGACCAAAATCAAATATGCCAACACTATTACAGTTTTAAAACAGTTACAGTAAACTGTATAATTTGACGGTCACATTATAATACAGCATCAAATCAGTGATAACGCAGACCTGTAGTTACAGTATTTACAATACTATAAACAGTATTACAAATTTTGGAGGCCCAGGTATAATAAATGGTTCATGAAAACATTTGATTGAAGAAACCAGATATCCGTAACATGTCTTTGTTGACTTTCTATCAAGTCTTTTTCGTGTTTTCTCCTCAGCTGTGGACTTTGTCGGACTGTCGACCACCAAAGGTTCCCAGAGAGTGACTGTCGACACCACACCTCCGGAAAAGTCAGACACTGACATCGATGTGGGCGGCAGTTTTCACTTCAGTTCATCATCAGTGTCTGCAAGGTAAAGTCGTACGATCGTCTTATGATCGTCTTATGATCGTCGCACAATCGCAAACTGAGGGCATTCTTGTGATAGTCACATACATGTACATGTATGTTGTACAGAATCTTACTAACTGTCATGTTACAGTCTGCTTCAAAATTCTACATCAAAATCGTACAACGGCCTGCGACAAATGTGATATCGACAAATGTGATACCATTGAATCGATACGTGTACTTACAATATAGGGCCCGGTCACATACGTCGTGTGATCGCTCGGGGCATTCTTGGGACAATCGTGCATCATATGTCCTGCAATCTTCTTACGAAAAAGGCTGTCCTAGATGGTTGTCGGTAATTGGTTCTGTCACAATCTACTTGACGGCATTACGACATCAAAATCGTACGACGACCTGCGACAAATGTGGCATTGAAAACGTATGAAAAATAGAATCCATACACATCCTTATCATTATGTACATTATAGCATACTACAGAACAGTGATACCATGATCCCTTGCCTTCGCAGTTGGGAGGGTGTGTTCTACGACACAGAAAGTGGAGTTTCGTTCTTTGAGTGGGCGGTCGGCTCCAGGGCTGGTCATGCCGACATCTACCCCTTCACTAGGGTGGAGGAGACGGAGGCTCAGACAGATGAGAACAGTCCTCTTCAGCTGCATGAAGGGCACGAGTATTATGTGTCCGTCAAGGTACGTATGTGTATTCACATTTTAAGTATATTATCACTTCCGGGTACGGAAGTATTGTTATGGGTGGCTGCGTTTATGGGTTGTCTGTCTTTCGGTTTCATGATGGGTGGGAGGTTATTTTGACAGTTAATTGGTAGGGAGCGAGGTCACTTGAAAGTGACAAAACACGCGCTTGCAGGAAGTGGTGTAATACCAGATTAAATTACATCATAAGATTCCTTCCACAGTTCCCAAAACACTTCCCGGAGGTCTGTGATCTTGAACATCACGAAAACCCGAAATTCTCTGGAAGTCTGGAATCTCCGATTTCTTATTTCAGGAGGCTTTAATAACTTCATTGCAACACAAGAAATGTTTTTAAAATTTTTGACCAGTCTCCTTCAATATATCTGAGGATCCGAATGCTCAAGATACGTCAATGAGGGTCGGAGTCGGTACCACCCCCCGTCTCTGTTCAAGAATAGGCACAGCAGCACTATAAAATAGTAATCATACAGCTACATGTAATTGTAATAGCTAAATTCAAAACATTGTGAGGTCCTCAACATTGCTTATAACTTCTCCTTTGACAACCTACAGGCTTATAACGGAGCGGGGTTGATGACTATGGCGACTTCCTGGGCCGTGGTTGTAGAGACGTCCCCGCCCGAGGCCGGGAATGTGTACGACGGACCCACAAGTGGCGCCGTGAACGACATAGACTATCAGGATGACGTCACGACCATCCATGCCCACTGGGACGGTTTCTACGACCCCCATTCTGCCATCGTGAGCTACTCATGGAGCGTCGGGGTGTGTCCCGGATGTAGCGACATTCTTGCTCCACAGAACGTCGGGATTCTCCAAGGTAACTTTTACTTAAAATGCACATTCATTTAGACTGATTGTGCACTTTATTGGCGACACCTCTGGGGTGGAGGCATCATTTGTTAAAAACGTTTATTAAACATAATGCTCCAGTCACATTTGCATACAGGTACCCCACTTGGTAGGTACTGTTTTTGGTCTGGATGATGTTTGGATGTATATTTCAAGATCCATTGGACAGATTGCGATGGTATTTAGCAGGTGGGCGGATTGTGTAGGTTGATTTTGAGCACTGCAGGAATTTTTTAATATCTTTGGTGCTGGATGGTCAGTGGGCGTATTGCGATCATTATCTTTGGTATGCAGGTAGTCGCTGTGTGCCTTGCATAGCACGTCGGCAGAACGTACTGCACCTGCGCGAAACCTGTAATGTATTGTGCATAGCACTTCGGCAGAACGTCTCATATAAGGTCGAATTCGCGTATATAAGGGTGACATCCCGTCTGTAGTTTTCAAATGTTGTGTAGAAAAAGATATGGTCTGCAACAGGCAAAATTCTGATGCAACGTTGACCAAAAATCTAGCGAAAATCCAGGTTTTGCGCAGGCGCAGTACGTTCTGCTGGCATGCTGCCTTGCATTGACCATAGGTTTGAGGATATCATATAAAACGTTTGTAACAGGTAAACTCTGTTTTGTTTGTCAACAGCTGCAAGTGTTGACGCCCTCCAGCTGACCCCTGGAGAGACGTACTACGTGACGGTGACGGCGTGTAACACTGCCAACCTCTGCACCACGGTGTCGTCTGACGGAGTCATCCCCGACGACTCCCCGCCTGTCGCTGGGAGAGTGTTAGATGGGGCTCAGGGAGAGGAGGCCTCATACCAGGCATCAACGTAAGTACAGTCTACAGAACATGATAAGATCTTTTAATGATAAAATTATACATTGTACCTAAAATGTGCATGAAAAGTAGCATTATCCAATGACGATAAATGTCAATTATGTTTGGTAATGGTTGCTTTTATCATTTGATGATCAAGGCAACCATGATCAGACTTACCTTTCATACATGTACATACACGAGACATAATCACATATTCTGCTCTCTGCATTATCCGATTACCTTTTCTGACATCAGGAGCGGTTTGGCCGCCCACTGGTACGGGTTCAACGACCCCCACTCTGGATTGGCCTACTATGAATGGCGCGCTGGTACTACACCTGGTGGAAGTAACGTATTGGGAGTGACACGGGTTAGTATACACTGCGCATCACTTATGCTTTCAATGTTTGTTGTCTTTGGAGTTTGGATTATAGTTTCTCAAAGCCTATCTGAAAAAGATGCTTCAACAAAGTTGGATAAGTGGATAACAAAATTCTTAACACGCATCTAGTTCATAATCACCTGTATGTCGCCTTCCTCAGGTAATAAACCGATTCTATAACCCCGCCCACCTCCGTCAAAACATATAAATGCAGCCACTCTCTCATTGGTCGAACCACTAATTCCCAGGCCATCATTGGTTGAGCAGGAAATGGTGAAGGGACAGTCTGGATCGGACTAAACTAACTGGTTCAACGTTTGGATTTTAAAATGGTGATATGCATGTGTCCTGTTGTTCAACAGCTCCACCTGACGAATGTAGCTGTGAAGACAGGACTGTCCCTCCCTGTCAACACCATGATCTACATCACTGTGAAAGCCTACAACCATGTGGGGATGTCTGTGGAGACCACATCCAACGGTAAAGAACTTATAAACCATTTATACTTGATTCTAACCCAGCCAACAGTTGGATGCTTTCTTTGTGGTGAAATATCTTGAACATGATCGAATGTATTTAACTAATAGTTTCTTTGTCACAATGCCCAAACAAAAGTAATGTCACCCTATATTTGAGAGAACAGCCTTTTTTTAAAAATATGTCCTCAACGTTAAATAACTAGTTTTAGTAAAACAGCGATCGCTGAGCAACTGTTGAGTCACCAAAATTGGACTTATTTTACCATTGATTTTATAATTCGCATACGATGCACAATGTAACAGTATGAATCAAAAGACAACAAAATGTTTTTAAAAAAGTGTTCTTTATCTATGAAATTCGTTTAGCGATCTGTCAAATAGCTGGTCACTCAGTGTTTGCAGCCTCTAGTGGAAAGAGGCCGTTAGATTTATACGCGAAAGATGGTACGAATAACCTGATATTTGTTTTATGTTGACAGGGTTCCGCGTCGACACCTCTGCACCGACAGTGACGACAGCCGTGCACTTTGACCACACCCACGGTTCCCTCGTGAGTGGAACACAAACATGGCGGTCTGCTGTGAAGATAAAATGGCGGTTTGACGACAGCGAGAGTCGGGTGGTGGATCAGCACGTCTCGCTGTCCAACCATCACGGCGCAGAGGTCGCCAACATAAAGGTGGGTAAACATTATAATCATACTTTACGGCCCATTCACATGTTATACGATCGTCGTATGATTGTTGGGATTCATGGGATAGTCGTGCATGCGTCGTACAGAATTCAGCAGTAATGTTTCAGAGAAAGTTGTGTGAAATCCTTTTCAATCATAACATTATATCAGACCTGCTTTATCTTATTAAGTATATATATGAGTGTCCAATTTGCGACAGCTATGTCACTCTTTGGATCGCTAATCAAACTATCAAATTATATAACATTTGAAGGACAAATCCAGATACAATACGCGGTTTGATCAAGGAACCAGTTGTCCAGTACCTTAAAGTTATAAAATGTTTTGTTCTAACCTACATAAGTCGTAATTTTGTTTTCAGCTCAACGGCACAGTGTATGAGTACACGTTTACGGAGCTCGAACTAGACGATGGAAACAACTACGTTGCGAAGGTGATCGGATGTAACAACGCAAGGCTCTGCACTCAACAACAAACTGGATCTCTATTGGTAAGGAAAATGCAACAAAGGTACTCATTGGTTCATTCAAGTCAGAGCGGGTGTCTTCTAGAAAAAACGGTGCAAACACCAGTTTTCTCTTTGAGAAAACATTACATTATGTTCTGAACAAGCAATTTTTAGTATTTAGTAAGAATTGGTTTGAAAGTCTCCATGCTAAACGCTATCAAATCAAGCTAACTACTAATCTGTGATTTTTCAATAAACAGGTGGACTCATCCAAGCCGTTGACTGGACACTTTGCCATCAACACTGACCACGCCGCCCGGCTGACCAGGCACAGGGACAGCTGGATGACGTACGACAACAGCGGAACTCCGACCCTGAAGCTGGCCTGGCTCGGCTTTAGTGACTACCACTCTGGGATAGACAGACTCATGGTGGCAGTCGGGACTGGTTTCTTTGGAAGGGACAAGACTTTGGTGAGACATCTGTGAAACAAACATCAGCAAAAGCAATGGTGTTGTTGCCAAGTTTGTATACATTCTGCTTAAAAGAACCAACCATTTTTAATTTCTGGGACGGAAGTATTGTTTTGGGTGGTGCTGGTTTAGGAATGTGTACTACCAGGAATGTGTACTGTGTAATCATGGTATGAAACATATAAAAGCTGAAATACCGGAGTATGTTACGTCATACAATCGTATGAGTAATCATTCTATGATGTACATGCCCATACAATACAGTTCAAATACATTCACAAAAACCCAAAGCTCTTCCCGGAAGTCAAAAATACTTGATTTCTTTCGAAACATTAGGACAGTATTCGTCAGAAAAAATATAGGGACTTCACCCGTGAGCTTACATTGTACAATTCTCCCTTCCACAGAATGGTTCACCCCAAGTTCTGGCTCATGGCAACCAAGTTGGCGACCAGGAGAACGATGAAGGTTATGTCTACACAGGGACAGTACAGCTGTCAAGTTTAGTGACTGCCTACAGCACGCTGTACATCTCTCTATGGGCTATCAATGGGGTAACATACATACTTTTCATATGTGTATATATAAAAGTTGTATATAAGTGAATTGTAGCACAAACATCTAACATAGTTGTGGAAAAGTTAAACTGTTTTCCAACTCAAGAAATTGGAATCACCGGAAGTTTTTGACTGTCCCTCATGCAATCTTATCTTATTCGGCTATCTGAACCGACGCTCAGGGCACGTGACTTTTTGTATGTGCGACGTCAGCAAAGGGTCAAAGTTTGTCGGAAGTCTATATCGCCCCTCGTCTCATAGTTGCATTAATTTATTCATTTCAACGTATATTAAAACTGAAATGTATGAAAATTTCCTCACAGGCGGGCTTGGCCAGTACCGTGGCCCACTCAGCTTTCCAGGCGGTTCCTGCCACTGGTTCCACCGGGAGTTTGGCGCTGGCCCGTCGGTGCGATGCGCACTCCTGCTACGGACACTGTATCTGTGCACCTTTCAACCAGAACTGTGCCCGGCCAAGCGGCAATACCTGCACACAACTGGACAGCTGTGAGTTCAAAAACTCCATTCTTTTGACCATATTTTGTCATGGTGCTGCTTTAGTGGTAGTCTGTATGTATTCGTCTTTAGCAGAAAGGATTAGAAAAGAGTGGGTGGAGATTCGGTTCAGTTGATTGACAGGGTTGTGGCCGTATGCTCTTAAGCTAAGCTTTATGGCTGTTTTTGTTTTATTTCAGCCGATGCAAGCTACTCCAGAATCGAAGTTTATGACAAAACCGACTACAGCCTCCTGACCAATGGGGACACGTCTGACGCCTCCTACACCTACTCCACATGCGCACTGGCCGCCAACTGGAGGGAGGCTACAATAGGGTCTGCTGGGAGACCTTACAGATACGAATGGAGCGCTGGCATCAATGTAAGTACTTAAGTAGACATCCTGTCTATTTAGGAAGCAATCAGGGTTTTCAATAACAAGATATCCAGCTATTACTGTGGTTCACAATATCTGAATCCCCTTAAATGACCTGGTGTCTTTCAAAATGTGAAGGAAATTTTATTTGACCAAGGAGGTTAAAAAACCTTGGACCATTGGTGCATATAAAAGACTATAATAACAGTATGCACTTTGTGGACCTTCTGATTTCATCACATTTTATGATAAGAGAGAGTAACCTATTTTTGTCACACCCATACCTTCCAGGGACAAACTGTTGGCTCGGGGTTGTTCGATCTTGTTTACGACCGTGTCTGGTATGACGTAGGTCTGGAGACCAGCGCTATTCTCACCCTTCCAGTTGGAAGTAAGTTTTCATCATATTCAAAATGCCTTTTCTTTCCATAAATACCTATGCATACCTTTTAGTACGACACAAATTTGCAATTTCATTGTTATCTCTGCCAACTCTTTATCAAAGCTTCCCTGGAGGTCGGTGTGAGCTATGTGTTCTATGTGAGGGCCTGGTACACCGACAACATCTACAGAGAGTTTCAGTCTAACGATGTGAGAGCTGATCAAACTCCACCGAAGAGGTCAAGTTCAAGGAAGGTCAGTGCATCATTGAAAAAGAACATTTATGTGGGAACTGTAGCTTTATCATTGTGAAGTTACCAGATGTGTGGGAGGTGTGTTTGTGTGTGAATAGTGATTCAGCACCAAGGACAGGTGCCTTTGTGTGTGGATAGTGTTCAGCACCAAGGACAGCTGCCTTTGTGTGTTGATAATGTCCAGCACCAAAGACAGGTGTGTTTGTGTGTGGATAGTGCTCAGCACCAAGGACAGGTCTGTATGTGTGTGGATAGTGTTCAGCACCAAGGACAGGTGTGTTTGTATGTGGATAATGTTCAGCACTAAGGACAGGTGAGTTTGTATGTGGATAGTGTTCAGCACCAAGGATAGGTGTGTTTGTGTGTGGATAGTGTTCAGCACCAAGGACAAGTGTGTTTGTGTATGGATAGTGTTCAGCACCAAAAACAGGCGTGTTTGTGTGTGGATAGTGTTCAGCACCAAGGACAGGTGTGTTTGTGTGTGGATGGTGTTCAGCACCAAGGACAGGTGTGTTTGAGTTTGTGTGTGGCTATTGTTCAGCACCAAGGACAGATTAGTTTAAACTAAGATAAATTTGAATGCCTGTAATCTATGTTTGATGTGTAATGTTTGGTTTTGCTGCAGATCAAAGACCTGACGTCCACATCAGAAGAACATGATATTGAGTACATGGCCCAGACAGACAGGCTGAGTGCCAGCTGGGAGTATGTCTTCCTGGATGCCATTAATGATGGGAATGACCGACATTTCCTGCGCTTTGAGTTGGCTCTGGGCACCTACCCTGGAGGTAAGGGAGTGGATCTGAATCTAACTTCTAATGATTCATATTAAGATTCTTATAAAAGTTAGTAAACTGTTTGCCTCAGTGAAATAGAGGGTATTGTTTTGTGTGTTTGTGTATGTGTGTTTGATTGTGTGTCCGCACAGTTGAGAAGCTTGTGGTTGGGGGATTACATAACCACAGACCACAAAAGGTCAGACACAGGAAGTTAGGTAGAAACTTCTGGCCAGGATCCTGACAGGAAGTTGTCCCTGGAGTATAAAATGCATCTAGAGGAAGACAGAGAAATTCAAAATAATTGATAAGACAAGAAAGTCACAAAATTTCACTACATGTAGGTATGAAATCTTGATTTTAGTATTGAAACGTTTCCTCTTCATTAAAATACCTTCATACCTCTCCAAATCAACCTACAGGAGAAGACGTCAAGAGGTTTGTCGACAACGTCGTCTCCGGGACCGCCACGTCCCACACCTTCACGGGCCTGACCCTGCAGTCAGGCAGGACGTACTACACCTCCGTACGGCCGTACAACTTCGCCGGACTCCACAGTACCTTCCACAGCGACGGTGTCATGGTGGATACTGTAGCGCCGACTGCAGGAGTCGTCTTTGATGGGCAAGGTAGGAAAAACGTTGGTTTTTTTTGCAAAAGTTTAGTACATACATGTACTTTTAAGCCAACCAGTATAATTGTTACTCACCTGAGTCATTGACGAAAGGTAGTGGGGGTTACCTGAAACGTCTGACCATTTTCAAACTTTATCCAGTTGCTTGAGTAACTGTTTTCTTGTGTATCTCATTACCTGGATGTCTAACCTTAATCGACGCTTCCTATTGTTTGTTCATCCATAAGTATAATCACAAAGATGACAGAGGTATATATATTCCATCATTACCTTTGTCAAGAAGGTTATGTTTTCCATAGTATAGCCATGTTTGGAATGGTGTTTGGTTGTACAGTAGTTAGTTGGCACAGCTCAAGAGGCTTTTTAAAAATGGATTGCTATAAAATTTGGCATTATGCTAGTGTTTGACCTACCGGCTTTCCCTGGTACTGCAGCAGAATTTACTGTTTTTTGCATCTTGTTTGCAGATGTCAAGGACATTGCGTACACGCCGGACTCAATTGTTGTGGCAGCATCTTGGCACGGGTTCAACGACCTGGACTCAGGCATAGACAAACATTTCTGGTGCATCGGTGAAACCAACAGCCAATCAGAGTGTAACATTATGGGTTGGACAGACACTGGGCTGGTCCAAGAGGGAACCGCTACATTGGGAAGCAGCTTGACCAATGGTGAGAAACGGGATGCGAAATCCTTATAGCATTTGGTGTACATATTCCGTCTGTTTACCGTTTGTGGCAGGTATTATGTGGCCATGTTACACCACTGAATAGAAATCTATTTGATGTTGTATCAACTTTGAGTCTCCTTGTACCTATGTCAATGAACCCAATACCCAGCTACTGATTTTATAAAACACAATTACTGAATATGTGACTGTCTTTGAAGCTTGCTGTCAATGATCTTCTGCTGAATTTACCAATTGCCAAAACGCCGCGAAATCTCAATATCGCATGAGAGTCGAGCACATTTACTGACCTGAAAATATACCCTGTCACTCGGTGACCTCAACCATCCCTAAAAATTGCAGAGTGATCGAGAGGACACTGGCTGTATTGCTGCTAAAATGTCCCATAGAGCTCGCATATTCGTCGGACGAGCTATTTGTCTGTTGTATTATATGAACCATGTCATTATCTTATCACTTATATCAGTGCACAACTATCCTTAATCAGAAATGTAGCCTTTGATATGTGTTACCAAAGGTATTCATATGAAGGTAAGAAGATCTTGTTTTGTACCGATTAAATGCAAAAGTCGACACGAACATGACAGTACATACATAATGATGTCACAAGAAAAATGCTCTATTCGATCAGAATGGAAACTTCTCCTTCTGAGTATTTCATCCTCAGTTCTAAAGTTTTATTAAATTCTTCTAACAAATCCCAACTATTCTTGGTCAAAAAAGGAACATTTGACAATGTTAGGAGTTGTCTGAAGGTCTTCATCCTAAGGTAATAATGTCTTGTTTTGTATCAGGACAACGTTATTACAACAAAGTGAAGGGACAGGACGCTGCTGGGCACCAGTCACCAGTGGCAGTGTCTGACGGGTTCCTTGTGGACACCTCCCCGCCCATACCAGAGGCCAACCTGCAGATAGGGGACAACCTGCTCCTCAATCCGTCGTTTGAAGATGCCATCATCGCAGGCGAAGAAGGTTAGTGGTAAAATTGACATTTTTAAAATCGAGAATGGTAGTAGTTTCACCTGAGCAAATGCTTCTTACAGCCTAGAATTGTGAAATATATGCTGGACGATAGGAACGTTAGGCTTATTTCATCCCAAATTCCAATGGATATTATGCACAAGCTGTGATCATGAGATGTTCACATAGACACTGATCAATCACATTCATTGTTACAGCTTAAAGATAGGAAATTTATGCCGTACTATAGGGGTACATGTTGTGATCATGAGATGTTCACATGGACACTGGCCAATCACAGGCTAGCGCTCATTTTACACGCCCTATTCAATCTGGGAAAACCTTACCCACAGTGTCTTACGTATAGCCTGATTAAACAAATGGGTTAGGACACTGAAAAAAGTGAACATTCTTACTGTTTCTTACAGGTTGGGTACTGGAAGGCGACTCAGTGGCTCAGCAGATCTCCTCCTTACCCACTGATGACTTCCAGACGAAACACGGACGTTCTCACCTCCTCTTACATGGCACCATGTCTCAGACCTTCACCACTGTGGCAGGTGAGTCATAACATGCATGCTGATTGGTTGGTTAGGAAACATTAACCAGTCAGCATGTACAAATGATACTTCATTGGGGAGACACATGCAAATTAATTTTTTGCAGCAGTGATTGGTTTGCAGTGATTGGTTGAATTGAACTGATGGTGTGACTAGCCAATCAGAGTAGTTACATTTGTGTACTCGTCATACTATTGGTTACATTTTGGTAGTATTGCAATGAGTTCATTATATTTTTCTGATTGCAGTGATTGGTTGAACTGATGGTGTGACTAGCCAATCAGAGTAGTTACATTAATTTTATGTTTTTGTCATGCTATTGGTTACATTTAGGTAGTAGTACAATGAGTAAATGGTATTTTTCTGATTGCAGTGATTGGTTGAACTGCATGATGGTGTGACTAGCCAATCAGAGTAGTTACATTTGTGTACTCGTCATACTATTGGTTACATTTTGGTAGTATTGCAATGAGTTCATTATATTTTTCTGATTGCAGTGATTGGTTGAACTGATGGTGTGACTAGCCAATCAGAGTAGTTACATTAATTTTATGTTTTTGTCATGCTATTGGTTACATTTAGGTAGTAGTGCAATGAGTAAATGGTATTTTTCTGATTGCAGTGATTGGTTGAACTGCATGATGGTGTGACTAGCCAATCAGAGTAGTTACATTTGTGTACTCGTCATACTATTGGTTACATTTTGGTAGTAGTGTAATGAGTTGATGATATTTTTCAGATTGCAGTGATTGGTTGAACTGATGGTGTGACTAGCCAATCAGAGTAGTTAGATTTGTGTACTCGTCATACTATTGGTTACATTTTGGTAGTAGTGCAATGTGATTATGATGTTTTTCTGATTGCAGTGATTGGTTGAACTGATGGTGTGACTAGCCAATCAAAGTAGTTACATTTGTCTTTTCGTCATACTATAATTGGTTACATTTTGGTAGTAGTGCAATGTGTTAATGATATGTTTCTGATTGCAGCGATTGGTTGAAGTGATGGTGTGACTAGCAAATCAGAGTAGTTAGATTTGAGTACTCTTCATATTATTGGTTGCATTTAGGTAATACTGTAATGTGATTGGGTAACCGGTGCAATGGCCAAGTGTGGGTAGAGTGTTCGCCTTGCATTCGGTAGGTCGTGAGTCCGAGTCATACCAAAGACTTTAAAAATGGTCCATACTGCTTTCTCTGCTTAGCACTCAGCATTTGGGAAAGAGTATGGGAGTTAAACACACACCACTACCAGTGGACTAGCCCCCGCTGTAGTGATTGCACAACTTTGTGGCCCAAAGGCTACAGAAACGGAGATGGGCGCCGCCCAATGCACCATTTATAGGTGCGAGAAGGAACTTTGACTTTGACTTTTTTGTAATGTGATTATGATGTTTTTCTGACCACAGATCAAGAATACCGGATCTCCTTCTTTGTAAACCACGACGCTACCACGGACGTTCCCCGTCTGACCCAGGAGGGTTTGCTGACGGCCCCAGGTCTTCATCAGGTCTTCAAACTGCGGAACAGACAGGTGTCCACTGTGGACACCACCTCTACAGAGCAGTGGGACACCTGGCAAAAACAGATCTTCTACTTCACTGCTGACGGCACCGGCTCAACTGTCACCATCCAGTCTGTGGGGACCAAGGCAGGGATTTCTCTGGATAACTTTAAGGTAGGAAACCTTGGCAATTTGTGTTTTCTATTTATACGTTTACACGATGAGGTTCCCTTCTCAAAGGTGCACTGTTGTTTCCAGGCACGGAAGTATTGTTTTGTGGGTTTGTGTATATGTTTGGTCGGACAGAGTAGGTTGACATCTTGTGGGTGGGGAAGATTGACAGGTAAAATGACTGTTTGAAAGTATCGAACTAGTACAAAAACGTGCCTGTCGTACCATCCTTGGAAAACACTATACTGACTATGCATCAGCCCTACAGCAGTGTGGACTTGAGACACTGGAGAACAGAAGAGTCAACTTGTGCCGTAAGTTTGCAGTCAACATGGAGAAGTCAGAGAGAATTGCTGACCTTCTACCTCCAACCCGGGGACAGTCATGCCAACGTGAACTGAGAAACTCTACAAAACGAACTCTTACAATCACACGTACAACCAGATTTAACAACAGCCCTATACCGTCGCTGTTAAGACTATTGAACGAAACAAAATGATATATTGTTGGTCTTATCATTGTTATGTGTTCCTGAGCTATATTGTATTTTGTATGTGGATTATTTAATGTAATTTTAATATGTAAAGTACAAATATGAATAAGTAAAATTTGAAATTGAATATATGATATACTGCTATGACGTGTAAATGCTTTTTGTAACGCGTAGTAATTTTTAATGCCGTAATTTTACTTTCATTTTACACTGTGTAGTCGTGAACGTTTTTAACAAATACTTCATGTACATCTATGAACGCAATTCAGCTTCAGCTGCAATGTTCATGATTGACCAATAAACCATTTTTGATTGATTGATTGATTGATTGAAAGGTCAGACAAAGGAAATGGGGTGAGGTTGACCGAGAGCCAGCAGGAATATGAAGGTTGCCATGGGGGAATTCAGGAAGCAGAGGATTCCATACTTCCTGGAAGTCTAAAATCTACACTTTCTTGTCTTTTTTTTAAAAAGTAAGATAGCATCTTGTAACAAATGTGTGATTCTAAAACATTGTACAGTATCAGAACAAATGACGAACATACGTTTACATGCATTTATTCTGCTTATTGCTAGGTGGAGCCAGTGAGCTACACCACCACCCACTTTAACTCCACGGCCGTGTATGAAGGCTACATCGACCTGACGGCCCAGACCCTGTCAGACTGGGGGTCGGTGTCGGCCAAGTGGAGCATGGTGGACCCTGAGTCTCCTATTGTGGACTACTCATGGGCTATTGGCACTACTAGAGGTAATGTAAGGTTCAACCAAACCATTTAACATCTTTAACATAATCATATTTAAGATTGATTCCATAATTTGGATCGCAAAAGCAAGATTATCCTCTATATTCTCTGCTTTTGACCTTGGGGAGATGGCAAATTTAACTGATATTTAAAATTACTTGTTTGTATACGTGTTACAGAGCCATATTGAATCGTTAACTTTTCACTTCTGGGTACAGAAGTATTGTTTTGAGTGGCTGAGCTGTGGGGTTGTGTATCTGTGTGTCCGGAGAGAGTAGGTTGACAGCACTTGGGTTAGCGAAGATTGAAAGACAGAATGACATGATGTCAAAAGGTTCTATACAGGTAATGGGGTAAACGTGTAGATTTCAGAATCGGCCGGGAGCCAGCAGAAATTAGTGGTCGACATGGGGGAATTCAGGAAGCCGAGAATTGCATACTTCACAGAAGTCTGAAATCTCTGATTTCTTGTTTTGAAGGGGGAACCCAGTTGCAGGGCTTTGTGCCCCTCGGAGTCCAGGAGAGCGCACACAACAGCAACCTGTTCTTACAACATGGTTCCTATGTACACGTCACTGTGGTGGCCACCAATGGAGCAGGGTTGTCGGCAGGTACGTGAACTCTTTATATACGTTTTATATAGAAAAATCTAACACTTCCTTCTCATTCTTTTCTTGTGATCATAAAATCAAAGAGAACATATTAACTGGATATTAAGTATTCCTCTGAAAGAGACCTGTCAGAGCTGTAGTAAGATAAAAATTATGCCAAGGAACTCTTGGGAAAGTTTAGGATTCCCCCTACAAAATTCAGCTGTATTGTGGCAGAAAATATAATTGCAGACTGAGTATATTTTTCTTAACGGACGGGTGATGGGAGGTAAAAATGTCAGACAGAAAATGGCTCTGGCTGGGAGCCATCAGGAATTAGAGGACAATATGGGGGAATTCAGGAGGCCAAGGATTGCATGATGGACTCTCCAATACTCCAAGTTCCCAGAAGTCTGATTTCTTTTTTTTTTTCTTGCAGTGCTTTACTCCGAGCCAGCTCTGGTTGACCTGACTCCACCGGTCATAGGAACAGTGTTCGACGGGCCTGAGCAGGATTCAGTCGACCTGGAGTACCAGAACAGTGATGTCATTTGTGCCAGCTGGCCCGACGTTAATGATGAGGAGAGCGGCATCAACTACTGCGAATGGGCTCTAGGTGAGATACTAATAAAAATAGAATTAGGACACGAAAAAAAAAATCATAGCTGCATTAATTTTGCCATTATAAAGTTGATGACCAGCCCTGTGGTGTATACGCTGTCATAATGCATAGTCACGTCCTATAACCATTGATTAAACCACCGAGTGAGCGAAGCAAAGAGTGTGTGATGAAGACCGATGAATATAGGGTAATAATGACCGGTGGTTATGGCAAAATGTGGCCTTCTCATTGGCCAACGTCATTTGGCTATATGAAAAATGCATTTATATGCATGTAGCATGGAGTGATGCTATATAGCTATGCTTTGATGACTTCTGTTTGTAGAGCTTCATTGTGATGATGATGATGATGATATTGGTACATGGTTGAGCTTCTGATCGGCTCCTCTATTCTTAGCGTAACAAAATGGCTGCTGCATTGGAAAGGTAGCATATGAGCAACATCACCAAAGTTATAAACTGTATGTGTTGGATTGTACACTATTCAGGTACATCTTCACATCTGGCCAACTTGATGAGGTTCACCACAAGCTACATCGAGGAAGACGGAAAATCGGCCTGTATTGATTCACGCTCGTTCATCGCGCATGGAACGAAGATTTATGTCATCGTACGCTGCCACAACCACGCCGGCCAGGTCAGTAATGGAAAGGAAAAATATATTATAGGGTTAATGACCCGCCCTGAGGTGTATATGGTGTCATAAGACATGGTAACCATCGAATAAACCACCGAGTGAGCGAAGCGGTGGGTTTTGTTCTCGCTGTGTTTGTTTGCTTGTGTGCCCTTAGTTACTACTAGAGTCACAGAAAGTGAGGGGGAAATGATGTAACCACAGACTAACTGTAAGGTCAAATTGGAGCTCAAAATGGTCTCAATTATAACACCGTAACTGGTATTTTTTCTATTCTACAGTCGGCCACGGCCAATTCAGACGGAGTCGTCCTGACCTCTGTGCCCCCCAGTATCGAGCACGCGTACGTGACGGTTGTGATCGAGCCGGTGACTCAGTACGCACCCAGGAACCACTACCAGTACTCCCCGGACAAACTGCACATCGCGTGGGGAGGGTTCGAGGACCCGGCCGGCATCTATTACTACGAGGTAAAGTTCTGCTTTATACATCTACATCACTGAAAGACTTGTAAATTGTATGGATGCTCAGAGGTCTTGTCTCTGTGGAATCCTCACTTTTTAGTCTTCTGTGCTACATGTAACAAACCTACAAACAGAATGGCTTTCAGTATCATGGACAGTAGAAGCTTTCGTTACATTTAACTCTAGGTGTACATGTTGCATAAAGTTATGAACAAATCTTCTATCACTTCTGTAGTTCATGGTTAAATTTCCTATATTTTCTGTAGTAAATGATTAAATCTTCTACCATTGCTGTAGTATATAGTTAAATTGAATTCTATCATTTCTGTATGGTTAAATCTTCTATCATTTCTGTAGTACATGGTTGAATCTTCTATCATTTCTGTAGTACATGGTTAAATCTTCTGTAGTACATGCCATCTTCTATCATTTCTGTAATACATGTACATGGTTAACTCTTCTATCATTTCTGTAGTTCATGGTTAACTCTTCTATCATTTCTGTAGTACATGGTTGAATCTTCTATCATTTCTGTAGTACATGGTTAACTCTTCTATCATTATTGTAGTACATGGTTAAATCTTCTATCATTTCTTTAGTACATGGTTAAATCTTTTATCATTTCTGTAGTACATGGTTGAATCTTCTATCATTTCTGTAGTACATGGTTGAATCTTCTATCATTTCTGTAGTGCATGGTTGAATCTTCTATCATTTCTGTAGTACATGGTTGAATCTTCTATCATTTCTGTAGTACATGGTTGACTCTTCTATCATTTCTGTGGTACATGGTTAACTCTTCTATCATTTCTGTAGAACATGGTTAAATCTTCTATCATTTCTGTAGAACATGGTTAAATCTTCTATCATTTCTGTAGTACATGGTTGACTCTTCTATCATTTCTGTGGTACATGGTTAACTCTTCTATCATTTCTGTAGAACATGGTTAAATCTTCTATCATTTCTGTAGAACATGGTTAAATCTTCTATCATTTCTGTAGTACATGGTTAAATCTTCTATCATTTCTGTAGTACATGGTTAAATCTTCTATCATTTCTTTAAATCCTCTATCATTTCTGTAGGACATGGTTAAATCCTCTATCATTTCTGTAGTACATGGTTAACTCTTCTATCATTTATGTAGTACATGGTTAACTCTTATATCATTTCTGTAGAACATGGTTAAATCTTCTATCATTTCTGTAGTACATGGTTAAATCTTCTATCATTTCTTTAAATCCTCTATCATTTCTGTAGTACATGGTTAACTCTTCTATCATTATTGTAGTTCATGGTTAAATCTTCTATCATTTCTTTAGTACATGGTTAAATCTTCATTCATTTCTGTAGTACATGGTTAAATCTTTTATCATTTCTGTAATACATGTACATGGTTAACTCTTCTATCATTTCTGTAGTTCATGGTTAACTCTTCTATCATTTCTGTTGTACATGGTTAAGTCTTCTATCATTTCTATAGTACATGGTTGAGGGTCCAGACTTCACCTCGGCCTGGGAGGAGGTGTCCTGGACAGGAGAGCACACGGCAACCCTGACGGACCTGCAGCTCGTTCCCGGGGCCACCTACATCGTCAGTGTTCGGTCTGTCAACTTCCTCGGGATGCAGAGCGACTCTGTCTCCACGGAGGTCAACATCGCGGTTCAGGGGAGGCCTTCTGCCAACGGTAGGTTTATCATCATGGCAATAAATCATATGATATGATATATTGTGGCCATAAAATGACAAGCGCCAAAGAGGTACTGATATATCTAGAATAATGTCTATTGCAGCATCAGCATTTCTGTCATTTTTCTTCCAATAAAATTGACATACACTGTGATACACCCTATCAGAGCCTTACCTGCAGTACCAATCCTAACCGCTAGACCGTCAAATTGCGAAATTTGGTCTTTTCGGGAATGGAGAAATCAAAGACGGCTCACAAAGGGGTCAGTGTTTCTCCTTTAGTGTCCACCTGTCTATTGTGACCTCTTTTGCGAAGTCCCTCGAGTGGTTCGACTGTATTATGAACCCTGTCATTGGTGCTGATCTATCTGTTAGGTGTTTAACATTTTTAAAAATAAATCATATCTTGCTTCCTTTGGACTTTTTTGGTACCAAATTGAACACTTCTATCGCCCGAAGCACAAGTCTATTTCTATCAGAGAAAAGAAAAAGTTTAATGGAAACTATCACTAAACATAACAATCTTCTCCGGCATTTTACCAATGAAAGCTGCCGCTTAAACATTACCCAAAGTTCTTGACTTTTGAGTTATCAGTAGCGCTGAATGTTTCATTGAACCAATTATGTAAGTCCTGTTATCACAGTATTAGTTACAAGAACGTTTACCTGCATGTATTTTTGTCCAGGTGGACTCCAGCTAACTTGGGAAGCCCAAGGCACGATGCTGATCAACTGGGAGGGTGTCTTTGGATCTTCAAACGCTGGTATGTTTTGTGTGTACAAACGAAATGTCTTCATTTTAAGTCTTTCAGTCTTCCAATCATTCTGCTAATGCAACATTGTAGTCAACCCATGGATACAATGTTTGCTATACAGTTACATTTTTTAGATGGGGCACAAGGCCCATAATGGCTTGTAGGGTTTATGTTGCAACGGATATGCAGATACCTTTTGGTCAAGTTATGATACAGTCAGCATTTAGACTGGAGTAAAGTCACATGTTATATTGTTTGTTTGGCTTTTTCCTGTTACTTGCAATTAGCCTTCAGGCAAAAATTCCCGATTATGAACAAACTAGCTTATTTATGATAGACTGGAACTGTGTACTATGTATGTTTACTATAGAATGGTGCAATGTTGTTGTTTTTTGTAGACCTGTACTACGAGGTGTCAGTGGGTCTAGTGGAAGGTGGCAGTAAGGCAGGACTTTGGTACGAGACCAAACAAACTAACATGACTGTCTCCAGTCTGGATCAGTCAAAGGTAAGCTACATTTGTATAATATTTCTTTTTAAAAAAGAGTAAAGATCCAATAGCCTTTTTGAGGCTATAAAGGCAGTGAGTTGATAATCCACTGTGTCTAGGGCACGGTATTTCATGCCACTAGTCCAATATTTAACGATTGCTTGCTAACAGCAATATGAAGGGAATGTTTGAGAATAGAAAAGATATCTTAGGCCAGAAAAACACATCTGGATAAGTCGGGAATTCAATGTGTATTTATCAGTACCCAAAAGTTGAAAATGTGTAAAAAGGACGTGTGAGAAAACTTGCAAAAATAAGCTGCAATGATTTTTCACTGTGTATTAAAACTCTGATGTTCTTTCTTTGTTTCAATTGTATGACCCTGTATTTTTTGAAGGAAATACTCATTGATGGTCTTTCATTGCTGTTTCAGGAATACCACATCACTGTCAATGCCATCAACAACGCTGGCATGTACATCACTGTGGTGGGCCACCTGGAGGGATGAGGCAGCATTGCACCTTCAGTCACTAGTACTCACAAACCCAGCAGTGGGCTTGAGAACTAGAAAGACAAACATTAAACAGAGTGTGCTGTGTTTTGTTGACATTTTGTATCAGTCCTTACTCTACTCAAAGTAAAAGAAAATCCTTTTTTGTTACGTTTTACAAAACAGTATCAGTAACGTGCATTTAGAAATTGAATGTTCCACTTAAGACAGTTTTCATATACAATGTACTTCAGGTTCTGCTATTTTACTGATAGATGTTTTCAATTTGCTCTGCATTTTAAGTACATGTACATCACAAACTATAACGATCCTACTGTTTTTCTGGGGTGAAACTACAAATTTACAATTACATTTCCAAACCGTTTCAAGTCACAGTAAACTAATACCTTTCTATTCTCTATTCTATTGGAGACATGAATAAAGTGTTTTGTGTGCAAAATGACTTGGCTGTTCATTACCTTCGCCAGATGGTTATGTTTTCGGTGTGGCTATGTTGGGGTGAGTGTGGATGTATGTGCATAACTCTTGAAGCCATGGATGGATGTTCGTGATTTACAGTAAGGCCATGTCAATTTGATTATATGGATTATATCCTCTGGGAACCCCTAAACTGATGCAAACGTGCAAATAAAAAAAAGTTTGGCCAAAAAAAAGCTGTCTTCATTATGAAATCTAAGTGGCTAGGAAGGTGCATGGAACAAATAACTTAACACACAGAGTATGGTGTACAGATCAAAAGGACCTCATTTGCATAATTTATTAGGAAATGCTAGAATGGCCTTGTTAAGATAAGACTGGGTGGAGAACAGGAATGATAAACTAAACAATCAATTCATGCAGATGAGGATCTTATTTGCATAATCAATGAGAAACATCTATAAGTCGTACAGCTTATCTTCATTTGGCGAAGGTATGAGATCGTGGAACTCTATTTGATCAAAACAACAGGCAGAGCAAAATATTCATACTGAATTTTTATTGTAACCAACTCAAATGGAAAACAAGTAAAACAAAACACAGAGGATGTATTCCAGTAATAATAGAGTAAGACTTATAGCAATAGTTATGAATTCAATGAACTTATCATTGATCACATTGTTCAGCTCCATACATTGACAGACAATAGCAGCAGATCGTCTTTTTCCACATTTCAGTAAACAGACTAGAACTCATAGCAATATGAACACAACTAGAACACATTGTTTTAAACAAAATTTCCACACCAAACAAACAAACATTTGACAATTTCTTACTATTTCCGTAAAATCATACTTTTTCGTTGTGCGTTTCGCTTCCAAGTTTGTTCAATCATATTCAAAATTCATATCCATACAACACAGAAATGCCTTTGTACATAAAAGCTTGAATATTGGTAAATTCCTGGATATTCTTATTCCAAAAATATCATGTCCTATATTTTAGTCAAAATCTTAAGTAATGAAAAATACATGATACATGTATGACTTCAATACTTGAATGAAATAAAAGTTTAGAAATTAATACAATGGTTACCATTTCTTTGAGATAAACTAATGAAACTGTGAAATTAATTATTATTTCAGCATCAGAAATTAATACAACCATTTCTTTGAGATATACTAATGAAATTATGACATTTCAACATCACAGCAATCAAAAATAAATCATTATTATATTAAGCGCTCTCTCTCTCTCTGTTGTTGACGATGATGATCTCAGTCCCACATGCTAGGATCCCTCCTCTTGTGCCCAGGGCCTCGAGGGAGTCTGGCTATTTCAGCGTCAGTCTTAGAGAATGGGCTGGGATCTATAAAATATGACAACAAACAAGGTCAATCACAACACTATTACTTTATAGCATAAGTTGTTGAAACTGTGTCCTAAAAACATGATGAGGCCATTATCGACTTGCTATAGGTTGTTGAGATTCTGAGTTTAGTATTTGACCTTGAACTGTAATTTTTTTAGTTAAATATTGTACTGTATGTTTGAACCACAATTGCAACAAAACCAATACATTTCTTAATTCAGTCATGCAACTGGGTCTTCCACAGCAGCCATATGCATAAGATGTAATTTTTGTGAAGTAAATGTTATTGATTTGTAATGTTTTGGGAATTGTGGAGGAATTGTATGATGTAATTTAATCAGGTATTACACCACTTCCTGGAGGTGCATGCTGGGCCACCTTCAGGTGACCTTCCTATCAATCAACTGTCCAAATCACCTCTCAACCACCATGCAACCAAACACAATTACAACAGTCTGAGACAAACCGAAAAACTCAGCCACCCAAAACAATACTTCCGTACCCCGAAGTAAGAACAGATTTTGATTTTCCTTACCTGAAGCTTCAGCTCCAATAGCCGGCTTGGCAAAGCGTTGCTTGGCCCGCTGTAACGCCATTTGTCGTTTCTCGGCCAGTTCGTCAGTGATGAGTTCCACGTTGGTTGGGGTAACGGGGGTCGGGATCCTCTCTGGTTCAGGGGTGGGGGCGAACGCAGTCTCCTCAGGAACCTTATGAATAAATAAATATTATTAAATAAATTGGTTTATTTCAAATGAACAACAGGCAGCCTACAGGCTAAATTGTGTGTTCTTACATACATGTAGATACATAATATAGAGATAAAACTAAGTTGCACAATGTTATTGTCTAAACCATTATCAACACATTCAATTAGTCAAGAGCTACGGTAATAAAAACTTGGGACAACAATATTACAGTCACAGTCATATACATATTATCTAATACATAAATTATTAAAGAATTCTTCTGTTGTTTAGCAAACTGGTTAAAAACATTTAACCTTGAATAAAACATTAAAAGTTATGTCCCTCCTTTAATAATTTCAAAAGTGTTTACTAAAGCCGCTTTTATAAAGAACCCTACATTTCCATAATTTTGGTTTGTGTTTCCTTGTTTACCACTTCTCTTTAAACTTCATATTAAATCATACCCATGCATGATCATCCAACTAATGGCAAATTCTTTCTTGTATTGTGTTTTCATTAATATTGTTTCATTTACTTATTAACATAATAACTTATTTCATTTCTTTAATTGATTTATTTGAATTGTTAAATAAGTTGATAAATGGAGGCCTTTATATAAGCATGTTAACCTTTTGGCCTCCTTTGCACTGTTATATAATTTCATCTATATTTACTTTTTTATGTATTTGTTGTGTTTTTTCATGTGCGAATAAATAAAGAAATCAATACAAACCTTCTCGATGACGCTGCTGTCTGACGCTCGTCTTGCCACGTCGGACGACGGTACAGCCAGGAACGTTCCCGCTCCTTCAACGACACCAATGGAGTTTCTGCGGGGGCTGAAGTTGATGGGAGACCTTCGCATGGGCTCCATGGCTGCGGCTGGGTGCAGCCTCTTGGTGGCAGCATCAGCCTTGGCGAATCCCGTAGGTCCTTGTGGAACTGGAGGTCTTGGAGCCGGCTTGTTGACTGCATCTACATTGTATCAAGCGAGAAAAATATCGTAAAACCTGTATATGACTGTCTCTTGTCATGTGATAATCAACACCAAAAGCAAGTCACGTGACAAGAGAACTCTGAGTCGAGACCTGACTTCACTGGGCTGATGAAGAGACAGAATTGCGTCTCGAAAGCTCCCCAGAGCAATAAAATTTGTTGTGTGTATGGTTAAATATTTTGTCGAGAAAAATATTAGTGAGAACCACAAAGTCATTTAAATATCCATGAGTAGATTTTAGACTCAAGAGGTATTCTTGGTTTTCATGACCTTCAAGATCACCCCATGTCCGGTGTCTGACCTTTTGAGCTCCTGTTATTCTGCCTGTCAATCTTCCACCAACTACGTCCTGTTAACCTTCTCTCAAGTTCACCCCATTTCCTGTGTCTGACCTTTTAATTTTGACCTGTCATTTTGCCTGTCAATCTTCCTCCACCCACGTGCTGTCAACCTACTCTGTCCGGACAAACAGATACACAACCCACAGCTCAGACACCCAAAACAATACTTCCGTACCAGGGAATTAAAAGTCTTTGTACGTTATAGAAACAGAACACTAGGTCTGATACCTCTGTATCTGTATCTGTAAAGCCGGTACAACCGCCCTTTGGCGTAACACACCAGCTTCGCAGGAACGAGGCGCGGCGACAGCTGGCTGCATTACACCGAACGACCTGTTACACCTAACCTTTGAACGTCTAACTCTAGACTTTCTTTAAAACTATCTAGTGACGATGCCCCTACTGTACTTGTCATTGGCAGCGAGTTCCACTCTACGATGATTCTAGAAAAAAATGAGCTTTTGATACAACGGAAAATCAGGACTAACCTTCGCCCGACAGAGCCATGGGTCCCAGGATCCCCTCTGAAGGCAGGCGTTCCTTCTTCAGGAAGGTCTCCTTCCCCTTGGTCTGATCTTGCGGACTCTCCAGGTTCTTGTTGAGTTTCTTGATGTGATATCGTTTCCTGATGGTGTAAACAGTTCAGCATTCGTTACAAGTTAATTTTCAGTAAAACCATTCAGTTTTCCATACAAGTTACCTATCTTCTAGAAGTTTATGTTGTGTGTTTTTGCTTGGTTAAGGACTTTAAAAAAGAGTCATCATTTGACAAGAAAGGATGTAATGCGGAATTTTCTCACATTCCCAGTTGTACTTGGACGTCTCCATGCACATTCAATTGCATATCTTTTTCAGTTTTCTACATTATGATGATGACTTGTATTCTCAACTTAGTAGCCTACTGATTATGTATGTCATTTTGTATTTCTCCCAAGGTTTGCCCTTAGAAATAGCTAGTACTCGCTAGTTGGGCAACCTTGACTGTATTATATACCAGCCAAAGAAGACTGTAAAGAATATATAATTGGTGAATGACAAGAGCACTTCTCTCTTGGGTGGCACTGAACTGGATACCACAAGGGAAAAGAAGGAGGGGAGGTCAAAAAATGACATGGGAAAAACAGCCATGAGAAAGCTAGAGGAGATGGGCTTCACTTCGGAGGGAGCACAAAGACATTTAGTGCTGGACCGAAGAGAGTGGAAAGTAGTGGCGGCCCGCTTTGTCAACAGATGGGAGCGCCGACGATGATGATTATGAATTAACAAATGTGCACTTACTTGAGCTGCCTGTATCTGTAGTAGACAATCCCTGCAGTTATTGATGCAGCGAAGGACAAGGCGATGAGAGCGATCGCCCAGGGCGGCAGTATCTCACAGTTAGGGTTAGAGTCTGGACACTGGCACCTATTAGAAATAGAAAGTAAAACAATCAAATTCTACTAACTGTAACCACAGAACATACAGTTGTACAGCTGATCTAATAGAATGCAAGCATATAGTTGCTACGTCATGGTCACATTTGTTGTTGGTTGTCATTATAACAATTTCGATGTCACAGTGTTTTCAAGCAACCACTGACAATGCTCTAAGACAGCCTTTGCTGTAACAAGACAGCCAAATTTTTTTTAGGACACATGCATTCCAAGAATGTCCTCAGTTTGCCATCTTACAATGCATGTGACCGGGCCCTTACACAACATAACTATGAATGGTATCTTTTGCGTCTTAACTAAAACACAAGTCTTGATTGCTTGCAAGTGTAAGTACAGTGAAACCTGTACAAGTGACCACCTCTACATAGGGACCACCTGGCCAATATGACCATTTTTTTTTGGTGGTCCCTTAGATAATTTTTCCCATTGACACAAGCATGAAAAATCCTGTCTATAGTGACCACCTGTCCATATAGACCAGATTTTATAGGTCCCCTGAGTGGTCTTCTTGGGCAGTTTTGACTGCACTGAAGTAAAAGATCATGAACAGTAGTCACTATTTTCTTACCAGTAGTGGTCAAGCCCATCGTGGCATTCCTTCGGCCAATGACAGGGGTTGGACCCACACTCGTCGAAGTCCGTCTCACAGAAGCGGCCCACCCAGCCGGGAAGGCACTCACACTCATACCCATCATATCCATCCGCACGTTTGGTGTGTGTGCAGTTCCAGTCATCCTCAATGCCTGTAGTATTGGATGGAATATTATCATCATTTAAATTAGACAATATTAGCTCTCACACTATTTTACTCATCAGGCAATTCCGATTGTAACACATCACTCAGTAACACAGACAATGTATCACTCCGCACTCGGAGTCAGCACTAAATAAGTCTCTCTCGTCCAGCGCATTGAGACTGCCAAACTGACAATGGAACACAACATGGTGTCAGCAGTGGGATATAACCAGGTACCACATCAAATATATGAACGGCATCAAATATACGAATTTACAATTTTTCTGTCAAAATTTGATGAATATCATAAAAATTCAATAATTGCTTGATAGTGAAGGTAATCTCAATCCAGATAAGCTCAAGGAAGAGCTAATTTTTCACCAGTGGTGACTAGCAAGGCAAATGCTATGAGCTAATTTTTCACCAGTGGTGACTAGCAAGGCAAATGCTATGTACAATGTTCATTGTACCAGTATAAGCTTTTTTGGTCAAGAACAATGGACCAAATGGAACAATCACACTACTTTCCAGTAGTGTGAAAGTCGTGTAAGCGATCATGACTACAGTCGGGATTCAAATAACTTTTGACCTCTATTGTCAGAGTTGCTCATCATCTTCATAATACACAATTGTCACAAGTTTTAATCATTTTTCAAACAATAGCATAATCATAATTAATACCTTTGCATGTAGCGTTGTTGACACATGGCATGTTGAGAATGTGCATGTCAAAGATGAGGCGCTCTGAGTACGCCCCTGCTGCGTCAATGCCGATCAGGATAAAATCATCGTGGCCGTAGAAGTTCTCTATGGGGACGTACGTCACCTGTGCCTTGATGAAAGTTCCCGTTGCTGGGATCTCTGTGGAACAACAACATGGATGGTGAGTCAATTATTTTTCTTTACCTCCAAGAAAATGAGTATTGCTGTGTTAGTGTGTGTGTGTGTGTATGTGTTTCCACATATTTGTGGTCGGCATAAGGAAGGTTTGGATGGATTGTAATTTTTTTTAAAATTAATGATGTTGACTTGGTCTTGGGAGGGTTAAGGCCAAGGTCAATTTTGGGGCCTCCTGGTGGCTTTTCTTGGTTCTGCAGCAGACATTCCATTTTTGTGTGGACATGTCCTAGTTTCGATTATTTTGGTGACGGATAACTGTTTAAGCAAACAAAAGGTGTATGTTTGGTCTCCCTAGCAGCTTGTTCTTGAACTGCAGGGGCATTTTTGTTAAAATCTTTCAAAGAATATAAGAAAGGAACAACGGATTTTCATGACTTTGGACATTAAACAGAAAGGTACACAGAACTGATACATTACCTGCGGGATCCGGTTCCAACAAGTCGATGTAGGCTGTCCCAAATGTCGCGTTGTACTGTTCCACCTGGAGGGTGTCATAGTTATCTGGGTCCCACACTGTGACTACGATCTGGTACGGCTCGTAGTAGATGTTGGTTTCAATGTTCTGTTCAACAGTTACCTGTTAAGGGAAGTAAGATATTATTAATATATTTATAGTGACAGTTACCAACTGTAAGGCAGTCATTAGAGGCTTTTATTTTCAGGTGGTACAGGACATACTACAGTGGCTGAGGCCTTTTGGAGTGTCTTGAAAATACTAGTTTCATTCAAAGAAGTCAAACCCAGTACTTTTAGGAGTTACGGTAGTCTTTATTTCTTGTGTCTAGTTATATATTACTTGCTTGTACTTATATCAAATGTTCCTTTTGTATTTGCAATTAGCCCTCAGGCATGAGTTTGCAATAAAAAATTATTATTCATTTTGGACCGTAGTCTTTTAGATACTAGTATAAGCCGCTTTTTTGTAAAACAACAATTTACGCAAATTTTTAGGATGTCATGATGACGTCATCACTAGATATGGAACCACAGCCATTTTGTAGTTTTTTGTTTCAAATACATTTTGAGTAGAGTAGCCTTAAACCAATGGTTCAGAATTAAAATAGTTTTGAATTATTAACTTGTCATATATTGATATTGTTGTTATTGCAGCCCTAGGCTAGTGTAAAAGTTTAATTCAATTTAACAATTAACGACAATATCACAAACCACGAGGGTGTTGTTTTCAGTCACAAGTCTCATCTGTCCGTCAAGTTCCACCGAGAACTCTGGCCAGTCGTTGACAAAGATGACTTCGATGCTGAGAAGAGCTTGAGTCTCCAGGGCTGGAATGATGTCGTCGTCTGTACGGTTCTCTCGAATGAAGATGGTGAGGTTGTCAAAGCCTGCAAAATACAAGATATCAGAGTTTTCAGACTTTTAGTATTTGGCTATTCATGGATATATTTGAACTGTATTATATGATCATGGGGAAATACAAGATTGAATTACATAATGAAATGGATTATTACTAATACAATTGTATGACGTAACTGACTCCCTTATTACACGATGGTTTATGTTTCATACCATGATTACACAGTACACATTCCTAGCAGCCTCATATCACTATTCCTAGCAACTCCTATCACTATTCCTAGCAACTAGGACCTGGTATGTCCTAACAAGGGCATACCAGATCACAACCCTGTCAATCAACTGAAAACCAATCTCCTCCCACGACATAAGTACCATTGGAAGGAAGCAGCCACAACTTCAGCACTAAGGAAAGACCCATGCTTAAGGCATTGCAACCATACTGCTAAATTTAGAATTCAACATATGAAGTGACGGACTGCTGATATGACATTGTTTTCTGTATCTGTATGGCTGATATAACCGCGGCAGCTGGCTGCATTACACCGAACAACATGTTACACCTAACCTTTGATCGTCTAACTCTAAACAATGTTAAACAACTATCTAGTGACGATGCCCCTACTGAACTTGGTAGCAGCGAGTTCCACTCTATAATAGTTCTGTACAGTTACAGTGATATTGATGATTGAGACTCACCCCACTCCTCCTTAAAGTTCTTGTAGGTAAGGAGTCCATCCTCAGACAGAGAGATGGTACCAAACTGAGCCACCTCACCAGGGACAATCCCGTAGATCAGGTCGTCACCGTCTGCATCATCAGCCTCGATCCAGTACATCAGAGTACCTGAATCACAAACAATAAACTATCAACTTCAAAACATGAGATTTTGGGGAAAATGTTGCTGTCTATAGCTGTTTTCTTCTATGAATGCCTTCTTTGGTGAACATGTACAGTAAAACATGTATCCAGCAACCACTCAAGGGACTTCAGGGTCACTACAGACTAGAAAAGTGATCACTTTAGAGAGAAAAACGGTTATACCGCAGTCAATCTAAGGGACATATGGAATAAGGTTTCCCCAATTGCACGAGGTCCTTCTGTACAGATCACAAACATGTATACATGTATAAGTACTGGTTTGAATGCATTCATTTAGCATTTCAAGAGAAGTTCTACCTACACGTCCACAATCCTAATCACTATATATGTTCAACTATATATAATATGAAAAGCTTCATATGACATTTGTTTAGATATGGCACCAATCTTGGAAGCAGTATTTTCTATCGACTTCACATATTTTTTATAATTGTACAAGATATGGAATTACAAATTTAAAGTGGTGGCACTAATTTAAGCAAGAGACCATTTGAGCTCCAATTTGACCTTCCTGTCAGTCTACAGTTACACCATTTCCTCCTCACTTCCTGTGACTCCAAACAAGTATACTGAAAACCAAACCTCTTTACATTGCGGTAATTATTTACCTGAATCTTCTTCCATCCAGACTTGTAGAGTGGATGTAAACTCTGGAGGTTCGTTGGGGATTTCCTTGAGAGCGATGACCACGGCGAACTGAGTCTCCCTACTGAAGTAGTGCACAGTGCTGTCTGTGGACCGCATGGTCCTCTGGCTACGTCGGGTTGGGTAGTTGGTTGAACACACCTGAGAATATCCGTGAATAATTGCATCAGATTGTCAAGATTTGTTTGTTTGTTTGTTTATTAGATCTCCATTAGTGGTAAAAACAACTAATCTTCCTGTAGTCCACATAAAATCCAAAATTATAACAACAGAAATGTACAGAATTCAACACAATATTAACATAAAGTAAATAAATTAAAGTAATTAACATAATTAAGTAACATAACCTGAGTTCGAAATCAAAGTGATCACTAACATTAAATAATAAAAAGTAATATAATTAAGTAACATAAAGTGAGCTCGAAATCAAAATAATAATCAAATAATATAGTCAACTATGAAACAAATTTACAACAAAATATCTCTTGATTAAACAAATTGATAATGCAACTCTAACCAGAGTGGGAGAGGTCAGAGGTCAAAATGAGAATAAATTATAGTGGTAACCCAAAATACAGTAAACTAAAGGTGAAACAAGGTGGTAATTGATAAATAATCTATGGAAACCAAAACAAACAAATAATGAATTAAAACATAATCATGATCACATTCAAATGAATCTGATGCTGTATAAGAAGCAGGGCTGGAAATAACACATGCATATGCAGGTCAGTGCAGGTAAAATTGGGGCTTTTTGTATTCCGTATTGGTTTACATGACATTGTTCAAACAAGGGAACACGTTGTTTTATTAAGACAAAGAGAGGTACATGACAATGGTACAATGACAGTGTAAATACTTTTTTGAGCCAGGGTGCCGAGTGGCAACTTAGGATGAAAGCTAGCTATAGGATGACCATCAAAATTCCAGGTTGCCCCGAATTTAAACTCTACTAGTCATTATGATTAACTTTGTTAGAATGCAATGTGCATTTATACATTTGTTGTTTCCCCATACCTGAAGTGATGAGTCCTTCCATGGGAACTTCTCAATAAACAGTTCCCAATGGAAGAAAGGGGCATCCTTACCACAAAATTCAGGTAGAGCACCGGGCTACCTGGGTGTTGAATTAGGTTGCACCAAGCATAATATGGTTGCACAGTGCAACTGGGTAACCTAGTATTTTACACGCTGAATGAATACTTACATATGTTGTCAGAGTCCCGGCAGCTTCATCTACTTCTGTCTGGCCATGTTCATTACAGGTACGGGAGGCGTCATCCCACTCATCCAAATCTGTCAGATAGTGGGCAAAATCTCGGATTAATACCTTTAGTTACTATTGATTCAAAAGTGAAACAAAACGTTGTCATTTCACATGATTTTCTAACGATTTATTTTTAAATACTTTTTCCTATGTGTCAAAGATGAAATGTACAATGTACTTTCTCAGTAATCTATAAAAGTACAAAGGGAGTTTTTTTAACATCTGTCATGATAATCTGATATACAAGAAGTGTTATGTCTATTTCAAAGTTCACAGCAAATACCTTTGTTCCAAAAGATCAACAGCTGAGTGAGCTCCGTCCAGTTGGCAGAGGGGTCAAAGGTCGTTGTTATGGCGATGGAGTCGTTCAGCTCCACCTGGCCCACCACTGTCAGGTAGAAACTTGGGTTCATGATGGTTTTGATCCTGGAGAGGAAGAAAAAGCCAAATATAAACACTCAAGAAATCGGAGAGCATGAGAAGTACACAATCCTCGGCTTCCTGAATTCCCCCAAGTCGACCTCTAATTCCTGCTGGCTCCCAGCCAGATTCTGAGACCATTGGTGTCCAGTCATGTTGCTTGTCAATCTTTCCCCACCCCCACCCATGTGCTGTCACGTGTTGAGACTTCCAAGCAGGCTTACCCAACGGCCAATAATAATCTAAGACAGCCTTTTTTGGTATACCAAGTTCAACTCATTTGAATATTGTGTGACACATGCATGACTATCCCAAGAATGCTCTCAGTTTTCAATCATATGACAATCGTACAACGAATGTTACCATTCTTATGATGATCAAAGGATCTTCAGTTTTTATGAAGCAAGTTTAAACTGTAATTTCCAACACAAGAAATTGGACTTACCCAAATTTTCGACTGTACAACTTTGGGAAGTCCAATGTAATCTCAAGTGTTGGAAATTACAGTTTAAACTCGCTTCTTAATGACTTCTACCAACACAGATGAACTTTCAAGATAGAATCTTCAGTTTCTCTCTTACACTTACCTTCCCAGTAGGTATCTGGACGTCATGTTGGCTTCTATAGTGAGTGCAGGATCAGTGATGTAGGGAATGAAGTCATCGGAGGCATCAGAGCCATACTCTTCTGCAATACGAGCGTCATCTAACATCCCGAAGGCCAGGGTTACTCCAGCAGACACCTCTGCAGAACAAGAAATCAGAAATTTCAGACTTACAAGAATTTGGGGTTTTCATGACCAAAAATGTGGGGTTTTCATGACCAAGAATTTGGGTTTTTTATGACCATGAATTTGGGATTTTCATGACCAAGAATTTGGGGTTTTCATGACCAAGAATTTGGGGTTTTCATGACCAAGAATTTGGGGTCTTTATGACCAAGAATTTGGGGTTTTCATGACGATGTTCACCCGATTTCTTTTGTGTTACCTTTTGAACTTCTGTCATTCTGCCTGTCAATCTTCCCTCACCCATGTGCTTTACTTAACCTTCATCCTGCTAAGGTAGCCATTTGGTACAAAATTCGTACTGCATGGTTACTGGAGAAGGTTATTATAATAAATATTTTAGAAAGCTATTATGATATTAGATTAAGTCAATTTCTTAAAAGCAAGCACAGCAATTGAGGGCAATCCCTATTATCATCCTGAAACATTGAAAAAAATTATACTTTGTGTCATATGGGCTAACATCTAAATGCTACATGTGAAAGCTTAATAACCTTCAGTCTGCTAAAGTACAAAAATGTAGCTGCTAAGGTAACCAAATTAGTCTATATTTGTTTATGCAATTAGGCAGCAAGGAGAAGGTTAAATGTTTGCTAGTTATTTACATTATTACTGTAAGTCAGAGTTATGTCTTCTTGCACTTTGAAAATTGGCAAAAGAAGATGCATGAAGTACTAGCTATAGATTATGATAGTTTGTAACTGACCCCCCATGGCTGTTATTGTCAGGTCATAGTCGTCCGGTGTGGCCCTCTTCTTCCTCTTTCTCAGGTCTGCACTGCTGGCAGTCAGTGGTTGGCCTGGCTGTGCTGTAACAGCCTCATCGCCATCAGCTAGATATAGAGGAAAAAATACTTGGTTGTAACTTTGAAACTTTATTCGAATTACCAGACCGGGTCCACCGCTAGTCTTCCTGGTATTCACAAATATACATATATACATGTATATACAATACTTAACAGTCACAATAACATATTACATATTACAGTTACAAATTTACAATTACAAAAAAGTATTTAAAAACAACAATCCTATTGCACAAGTACTACAGCTGGAAATGTTCATAGAGACCCTTCTTAAACAACCTCAAGGACTGTGTGGACTGCACAACAAGTGGAAGGTCTTTCCACACTGTGACATCCGTGAATAGCATTGTGAAATACAGTTCCCAGAAAGAGTGCATGTGTACTTGTAGATATGTAAATACGTTTGGGAACGCATCTATAGCAGCGACACCTGTGCTGCAGTGCAATGTGAACCAGTCAGAATTGCCCTGAGGAAGGTGACAGATGGTCACCGAAACGTTGGCTGAATAAAACATTTGGTTGTGTAGAAAGAGTCTCTTTATTCTGGATTGTGACAACTTTATATACATGAATGGGTGACTAGAAATACTGTAAAGATAAGGTAAAGGTCCCATAGCCTTTTTTGAGGCTGTAGGGGCAGTGTGTTATTAATTCACTGTGTCTAAGGGCACGGTATTGGAAGGCGGAGCCCATCCCTCTCCTTCCACTGCCTCTTACCTCCCCTACAGCAGTAAGGTACTCATTTTATACCTGGGTGAAGTGAAGAAAGTCGTGTTAAGTGCGCCTCGTACTAAAAAATGAAGTCTTTGCCAGTCTACTATCATATTGAACTCTCGACCTCCAGGTCCAAAGACGGGGTTACTCAACACTAGACCAAACCTGCTGCTTGTGAATCTTTGACCTACAGAATGATAATAGTTTTTGAAAAGTGGAGGAGGACAAAAAAAGAGTTGCTGACTTACGTAGAGTAACAATGGGTCCATCACATTTCTCAGCACACAGATTTGAAGGGTAGCACATCTTCACACAGGTCATGGTACATCTGGAACATAAAAGAAAAACATTAAATTTTCACAGCAACTCTAACATCACCAATAAATACATCGTACCAGAGAGAAACAGAACCATTTGAAAAGTCTGTCATCACGGCTCTTGTTCTGATAAAATCTGTTTATCAATAAGTATCAAAGTTAATTTTTGGGGTGTACAAATGTATAGAGCAGTGCCCATGCTCTGTTTTTATAGCTTTTGGGCCATGCAGTTTTTTTTTACTAGTATAACAGCAGGGAGCTATCCTACTGGCAGTGGTGTGTGTTCAACTTCATCTACCATACACATCCAAATGCTGAGTGCTAAGCAGAGATTACACAGTAGTGTAATCACTACAGCAGGGGGCTAGTCCACTGGCAGTGGTGTGTGTTAAATTACATCTACCATACACACCCAAATGCTGAGTGCTAGGCAGAGATTACACAGTAGTGCACTACAGCAGGGGGCTAGTCCACTGGCAGTGATGTGTGTTCAACTACCATACTCTTGTTTCTTATATTAAGTGCTGTGTTTTAGTGTCTCAATCACATAATGATACATGACGAGTTACTTACGATCCTGGTGGAATGTTGTAGTTGGCGTCAGATGAAGAAGAAGTTGTTGAACTAGGAGGAAATTTCATAAAAAATATTTTAAATATCAAAGATACTGCCAGGGATGTAATGTAGATAAAGGTACATATGGTAATCAACATTTTCTTTCACATCGTCAAGTTATACATTACTTTTAATAGAATATCAGACTCAAACAATTTAATATTGATTGACAAAATGCTGTTAATAATAAGGACTGGAAACTGCCTAATCAACTGTAGATGCAAGGCAACAGACATTATATGGCAACAAATTGAAGACAGGAAATGGGATAACCTTTTCTGGGACCTTTGAACTAATTTCCTGTCATTGTCTCAGACTTGTCTAGCATGTGGAAAGAACGTACAGGAATACAAGCAAACACACAGACAAGCCGAAGACAAAACCTTCATAAGAGTAGGTATTATGACCTCTAAACAACACTGCAATAAAAGTTAGTTACCAATGGTAGCATTGATGCCAGTAAAGTTGGGTAATGTTTACTTTCAAATTGTTAACAATATCGTACACTACAATCATTTATGGTAGTAAATAAAAGTGAAGGCCGGTAATTCATTTAGTAATACTACCATTGTAACGTCAGGTACTGCTTAACATTACCCGACTTTACTGACAATTACTACCATTGGTAAATCCAAATTTTCATGCAGTGCAAGTTACAGTGCACGCACCTGCACTGTGTGGCACTATCTTCTTTTGCGTTAGGATTAGCAGCTCTGTAGCTGGAGGCAGATTTCTGTGCCTCTACGTCAGATGTGCTGGGCTTGGTCTCTGCTTCGATAAAGCAGGCCAGGTCGATAGGCTTGGGGAGGGCGGACACGTTGGCCACGACCTGGTCGGAAATGTACAGGTGGCCGTTCCTGATGGCGACGGTTCCCGCGCCGTTGGTCGCAACTTGGATGTAGGGAACTGTGAACTCTGGGTCTTCACCACAGGTTGTAATGCCCACCACTGTTAACAAAGACATAGAATTAACAAAAATCAGAGATTTCTGACTTCTGGGAAGTATGGAATCATTGGCTTCCTGAATTCCCCCATGTCGACTACCAAATTACTGCTGGCTCCCAGCCAGATTCTGAGACTTTTATGTTCACCCCATTTCCTGTATCTGACCTTCTGACCTCCTGTTGTTCTGCCTGTCAATCTTTCCCACCCACATGCTGACAACCTATACTCTGTCTGGACATATAATACATTGTACATGTATATTAGATGCACAAACCCACAGCTCATCCACCTAAAACAATTCATCCAAAACATATTATTAATTGATTTGACGTAATGAACAGTTTTGCTATAACCAGACATGTACTGGGAACTTTCTAATCAACAGTTACTGTAGCAGCAAGGCAACAGACATTCATATGGCAGCAAATTGAAGACAGGACATGAGATAACCTTTTCTGGGACCTCTGAACTAATTTCCTGTCAATGCCTCCAATGGTCATTTCTGCTAATTACAAGTTTTTAAATACAGCTAAGATTGTGTTGAAGATATAAGTGGCACTGTAGTTTTTCATATCGAAACTTACTTGTTTTGTTTATCCCTTCATCGCTTGGCTTTTGGAAGGAAACACCGCATTCTTTCCCGTTGCTGCTCTTCTTGGCGACAGGAACTGTTGGCGTGTCAAATTCTTTAGTTCCGAGCGTGTTTGTCTCTACGTCAACTTGTGGTGGCAGCAGCTGCACAGTAACACCTGGCAAAACAGATATCACAGAGTATCAATGTCAGTCTAGTACATTGTATGACCTGATACATACATGTATATTTACATTCAGCACTTAAAGTTCAGTTCAGTTCATCCTGTTAAGGTGACACCACAAAGTGCCTCCACAAGTTCCTGTCTCGCATAATCGAGGACAGTTCAACACCCTCTAGACCTGTGTGTTCTATTCGATCACCTTCTTTAGAGTTAGAGAAGGGCGATCACGTCTACGCTTTTCCTCTGGTGACCAGAGGAGAACCAGACCCGCCATTTCCTTAGCACTTAAGACATTCGGTAATATGGAACCAAAACAGCATGACTGTCCATTGACTTAGTAACTTGGTATTTGACAACAATTGGGGCTTCAGAACTCCTAGAATTGTCTTGGATTTTCATGAATTTATTGGAACAACAAAGGAGATTGTATGACATATATATACTTTAATAGGGTGTAGGACAAAAACTTTTCAGGGTTAGAGGATCGCTTATGCAATCCTCGGCTTCCTGAATTCCCCAACGCTGTCTTTCTGCTAGATTCTGGGGCCTTAATTCAACTTTACCCCGTTTTCTGTGCCTGATCTTCTGACCTCCTGTCATTCTACCTGTCAATCTTCCCCCACCCACATGCTGTCAACCTATTCTGTCCTGACGAACATACACAACACACCCACAGATAAACCCCACACAAAACAATACCTAAGTACCTGAGGTATCTAATATTTACAGTAATGTTGCTATGACTTCATTCTATGAACCATACCTGATGTAGTACCGGTCCCTGTAAGTCCTGCCTTGTTGACTGCCTTCAAAGCCACATGGTAGGTGTGGTTGTTGAGAAGTCGACCGGAGAAGGTGGTGTTCTCTGCCGTCTGGTTGATTCCCACAGGTTCGTAGTCTTGAAGCTGCGTTCCGTCATTGTCATATACGGCCCAGGAGATTTCCTGTGTTAACATTAGGGAAGAGATAAGAAAGATGCGTAGCACACTCGGTCTGACATACAATGCAGGGAAAAGTCTCTTGAGTCCATTTTTTTTACTCATGGGAAACCTGTTTTTCTACTAGCAGACTGGACCTGTTTTTTTGTGGACTGAACCTGTTTTTCCGCAAACCCAATAAAAGTATGATTTAATCCAATAATATGGATACAATGTTTGAATTTCCCGAGTTTGATTTGTAAAAATTCATATTTTACTGGTGCAGATGACTTTTAAAGACAAGTATGCATCCTTCCCTACCAAATCCTGTCCACAGATGACCTCGCTTGCGACTAACCATGGTCTGAAAAAGGTTGGCTATGTGTGGCAGGGGCTTAAAGGCACATTCACATTCATCATAAGCCATTGTACAATTTTGTTGCCGTAGGATTTTCAAGCAGGCTGTAACAGAACCAACCACTGGTAACAAGACAGCTGAATTTTGTACAACACAGTGGCGTCTGTGTGGTGTAGCGGTAGAGCATCCGACTGTCAAGCAAGGAGACCCAGGTTCAATCCCCAGGGTTGGACCCACCAGACATGTCCGGACATGCACCCAGACGTTGTGCCCTTGGCCATGGGAAAGGCACTTAACACGTATTTCCCCCCTCAGTTAGAGGGATCCTGGGCCCTACTAGGGTTTGGGTTGGCGTTAGAAAGGGCATCCAGCCGTAAAACATCCTGCTTCAAAAAAGACTTGCACTTGATGCAAGCACGTCTAACCCCCGTTTTGGGGGGAAAAAACGTTAAAACAGGATAAGAAGAAGAAGAGAAGAACATGAAAGACTATCCCAAGAATGACCTCAGTTTGTGATCCTACAATGACTGCACGACGTTAATCTCCAAGCAGATCTTTTGGTGGCTGCAAGACAGTATCAAATTGTCCAGGCAGTATCCAATACGCCATCCGAAGTGTAAAAAAAAGATACCAGTCCGAAAAAGAAAGCCAGATAAAAATGGCTAAAACACGTCAAAAATAAACTGAAGCCTAAACTTCTGCTTGGAGAGTAGCACAACTAGTGCTGTGTACCGGTTCGCTGGACTCAATTCCGGATCTGTAAAAACGTTAAGGTTCAAGTAAAAAAAACTGAATTGCAGGAACCAGTTTCGGACTAGGTTGGAAAAAAACCCATGTCACATACCCCTTTTCGCTCCGAATCACATAAAACCTTCCATAGATCGCAACATCTGTGCTGCAAAATGAAGAAAACATTGCCATATTGGGCATTGTCAAGTGTCCGGAACTGAACCTAAACCTCTGGACTTGAATCCGGACCTGAACTTAAACGTGGGTTTAGGTACACAATACTAAGCACGATGTATAAGACAGAGCCCTTACCTTGATTCCACTCTCTGGATCTGAGAATCTCCAGTAGGCCTTAATGGTGTCGTTAGACTGTTGGTAGGAGGTCGGCCGCTCTCCCTGCACCTTGTCAAAGTGGAAGGACGACTCCAACACAGGGGGTGTCATGTCGATGTAGAAGCCATTGGAAGTAGTGTTCACAGTCTGGCCCTTTGCAGACAAGGCTCTCACTGTGGAAAAAAAGAGGGAGTACAAAATTTGGTTACTATAAAGTTGAAAATACCGAGTAATCTTTATTGAAAAATACCCACTGAAGGCTATTGCTAATAGCATAGTTCTTAATATATAACAAGTTTGAAAGATTGTCATACTTCAATTTGATAAATGAGAAAACCTGAAATCATTTTTCTGTGATTCTGGACTATCAGACAAAACTAAATGATCTCATCCCTTAAAATGGTAATGTCTTAAGTTTGAATTTTATAGCAGAAAACTGATGTATTCATAAAAAATAATTCCTACAATAATTATTATGGCATCATGACAAAAACATTTTTAACTTTTTTTACTTCACGATTTATTTTTCCTGCAGGAACAAAAATTTCATAATATTCATCAAAGTTATTAGGATCATACACGACTGTAAAGCATATTTGATTGTTCATAATTTGTAAAAACTTTTCATCTAAAGCAAGTATCTGACCAAAAACCAAATTGAAATTGAATGTTATACATGTACTAACATGTTATACATGTACTGTTATGTTAGAAGTACAAACCAGTCTACAAGACAACTACATAAAAAATCCTAACCTATGAGTTTGTAGGGGATGGCGTAGGTCTCCTCCTCCCCATCCTCGTCTGTCACAGTCCTGGTGGTGGGCAGGTCAAGGTCAGTCAGGTTGAACTTAAACGCGATGTTCTCACTGGCCTGGCCGTCACAACTTGGGTTACAGGCAAATCTGCTGCAGCCATCCAGACAGGGGATACAGGGGTTGTAGATCTGTGGAAAGACGGTAACCAAAAATTACATGTACTTGATTATTTCTGGGTATGTAAGTATTGTTTTGGGTGGCAGAGGCATGGCCGGGTTTGTGTCTCTGTTTGTTCTATTACATGTACATGTAGCTTCAGTTGTATGGCGGTTGGGATGTGACTTTGAGAGTTGATTGAAAGGGAGGTCAAGCCTGCAGGTGACCCAGCACGTGCCAGGTGGGAGTAAGTGAGCGGTATGTGGAGGAATTCAGGAAGTGGTGTAATACCTGATTAAATTACATCATACAATGCCCTCCACATTTCCAATACATCCACAAAAACCCGAAACACTTCTGGGGTGTGGGAACTTAAACGTCACAAAAACCTAAAATACTTCTGACAAGTTTGAAATCTCCAATTTCTTGTTTCTTAAATGTTTTCAAAGATTCAGCTTTCCAAGGTGCTGAAAAGCCATTCCATTAAAAAAAGGAGGTCACGCTAAACTGCTGGTTATCATTCACTTTCAATTGATAAACTGTGAAAAGATGCATTTAAGAGGTTACATGATTGGGTATTATACATTTTCCATTGTTACAGGCCTCATATCTTTTTATTGGAAGCTTTTCTTTTTTAGTATAATGCATGGAAAATTGAATCAGAGGCTGACACTGCATTTGGAAATACAGTAGAACAAAGTCAACTGTTTACCAGTAATGAAATACAAACAAACAAACAAACAAACCTCTCTGAAGTCTACGACTTGGTAAGCAGTGCCGTTCTCATACTCCGACATGACCCCTCCGTAGTACTTGATGATTGGTGCAGTGTTCCCTCGCCATGGTCGGCCATATCGGCACAGAACGTCACTCGGCGGTGGAAATCTTTCACGAGAATAACAAGAAATTGAAGATCTTATGTGAAATATCAGCGAGTTATTGTGAATTTCTTGTTTTATTTATTCTTATGAAGTTCTGATTCTGTCTATGCATTTTGTCACTGTTTTTCATAGTGAAAAACAGTGACAACACATATGCGTATAGTTGGAAATTGAAGACAGGAAATGATATAACCTTTTCTGGAACCTTTGACCTAACTTCCCGTCAGTGTCCTTGACATGCCCAGCAAACATGCAAACAGACATACCAAAAAGAACAATCATTAGGTTAGGTCAAAGGTTCCAGAAAAGGTTATATCATTTCCTATCTTCAATAGTCATGGACTTGATTCTGTGTACTTACATGACGTTTCGGAAGTACGCGTAGGTTTCGTATGGGTTGAACTTGTCCTCCAGTTCCGGCACGCGGTTGTCCTTGTTCCACATGCTGAGCATGAACTTGGTGGTGTCGTTAAAGACTGGAAGACCAGACATCATGCCCCACAGCTGGTCATTTATGTACAGCTCTAAGGACCAGTCCTCCTGTAAATGGTACAAACAGAAAAATATGTATGAATTTAATGAATGAAATTATTCATCAAAACACATAGCAGCCATAGGCTGAATTGCATGTTTCAATACACATAATAGATTAAAAAGTACACTTAAACAGTACATACTTAAACAAATATTAAACACAATCAAAAGGAAGTGATTCTTAAAACCTACAGGCCAGTCTGGTATATGTACAAATCTCGTTCTATGAATATGCGTACTAGCTGCTTCCATTGTCTCGTTCAGAATTTAAAATGTGATGTTGTGCAAAAGTAACAAGACACACATGGGAGCAATGTTTTGGCAACATTGTATGGGAACAAGCTATGGTGATGATGTAGAGAAATAAATGAGAACAGAAGTATCAAGAATTCTATCATTTCCCGAACTTGCAAGCTTAGAACAAAGAATTCAAGACATTTACAAATTAAGCAAAAATTGCAATGAACGCAGCACTTACCAGAGATTCCCAAGTTGTCCGCTTGAAGACAAATTTGTAAGTGTACCAAGCTGCAGACGGGTCAAAGTTCAAGTAGACGTCCTTGGATGTGGGGTCGTATTGATCGTTGTAGTATCGGCACCACAGAACCAGCTTGGAGTTGGAGGCTCCTGTATAGAAACACACAATACAATCTTGGTTCAAGCAGAGATGATAATATTATGTATCATTTTGTTAACTACAATGTATATAGTTTTAGTTACATTACAATTATTGCATTGTTACAAGGAGGTCATTGAAAATATATATGTCTCAAAGTTGCACAGCAACAAACCCAGCTTGTAGATAAATGCAAACAAATAAATGACTAAAAAGAGCAGAGTTCTTTTAAATTGGTGTCTAATCTAGCTACATTCAGCCTAACATCTTATAATATCATGTACAATAGTACCAGTAGTCTTCATGTCAGTAGTGGCCAAATATTGGACACAAGAAAACAAGGCACATTTTAGAATCTTACACAAAATCTTACATCGGAAGAAGTCAAATAAGAGATGAATCATAAACCCTGTTAGAAAGCCTTTCAAGCCTTTCCAAATAAATTGCACCCAGGGAAATTCAAAAAGTTGTCAGGGGAGACCAACAATATACTTAGTTCTTTCAATTGGTGTCTGAGCTACATGTACAACATGTACTAACATAATAATATCATGGACGTGTGTTACCACAGGATAGAGGCTACCCTGCCATTAAGCCTCGGCATCAGTATGCAAGCACGTCTAGCCCTCGGAAGACGGAGACCAACTGAAGCTAAACCGGATAGTGAGTGAGTGAAGTAGTCTTTGTGTGTTTGTCCTTAAAAATCGGTTATATTTTCAGGTCTTTTTACATTGTACTCCAAGAAAATTGATATCAAAATAAACTGTTGTGCTTTCTCCTACCCGATGGATGGATCTGCATGCCACATGCACTCTGGGTGACGAATCGTTCGTTCTCGTCTCCTGCGTACGTCTCTCCTGACACGGGATCTGGGATGACGGCGAACGGCGGAGCGTCAGAGTCCGTGGCTGCCACGTCTGTGTCCTGAGCCGCGGGCTCCTGGGCTGCCACTGTGTACAAACTGCAGGTACACGTCGGGCAGTACTTCTGCAGGGAAACATCGGACAATGGCAAGGCTTATTATTGGGTAGTTTGTGTACTAGACGTATTATTTTTGTATAAAACAAATAATCAGTTTAATGCCATATGGATCGATCTTCAACACTTAATAATTATAATACAGTTATAAATCATAAATCTGTTCCAAAACATTGGTATTGAACATTATCATGGAATATTATCAGCGGCATCGAATGGCTGAGTGGCTTAAGTCATGCGGACACAAAATTGAGAGGTTGCAGGTTCAATTCATGGCATTCCTAGGTACACATTGTGTCCTTGGGAAAGGCACTTTACACGACTTTCCTCGCCCAGGTGTAAAATGGGTACCTGACTATGGTTAATAGGGAGGTAAAAGGCAGTGGAAGGAGAGGAATAGGCTTCGTCTTTCAATACCGTGCCCTTGACACAGTAGATTAACAACCCACTGCCCCTGCAGCCTCAAAAAGGCTATTGGACTTACATTTTACCTACCATGGCCGAGGTATATGACATAAAACCCTGTAAGATGTACATTGTATACATTGTAGTCTAAACTGTGCTGAACAGGTGGTCACTATAGACAGGATTCTTAATGCTTGTGTCAATGGGAAACTTATCTATTAGACTGAGTAAGGAACCACTAAAAATGGTCACTTTGGCCAGGTGGTCCTTATGTAGTCACTAGTACAGGTTGGACTGTATATCAATGGCCAGGTGGTCCTTATGCCGAGATGGTCACTTGTACAGGTCTCTGTTCAAGATTTATAACTTACATCATCGCTGTCGCTCAAGCAGCAGGCCATACAGTAGTTGAAGTCACCGACAGTGCCATCAGGACCGGTATAGAACAGCACGTTGGTTACAGCTATGCCTGTACCAGCCCTGATGTCAACCTGAATGTAAAATGTAAAAATGTAAAATATGAAGACTAGGTAAAAAATGTTACACATTTAATATCAATGGTTTAAATTTATAATATTCATCTTTTGTGATCTACTTCAAGCCCTTTGTCCTGTAATCATAAGAAACTATGAGTGAATATTGTCACATTACCCACTCTTACATACATGTATGAAGTTTTTGTTTAAAACTGAAAATTCTTTGTTCAGATAGTACACATCATCAGACTTGAATGAAAAGTACATGGTCTGCCTTTGCCCTAAAGGCATTGACAAAAAAGTCAAGCTAGGCTTTTTTAGCTAATTTTTGTTGAGCTTTGGAACCTACAGTACACTTTTTTTAATCCAGGATATTTAAATTAAATTACATAAATACATACAATGTACATACATGCATGCATAAACACATAATATTCATACATACATTGTACGTTACATTTATACATACATACATATCATACAGACAAGTTACTGTACATATTACAAGATTGCAGACACCTTTTTTTAATTTACATACCTGATAAGTCCCACCCTTCTGCATATCAGCCTTCCTGTATATGGCACCTGTGTACACCTGTGGTTTCTGGACGTCCCGGATCATGGTCACCTTGATATCATCACCGCTCTCAGAAATCTCAACCTTTGGAAAAAAAGACATTTTACAGTTAAAACTCAAGACAGATTTGCACATGTTAGTCTAAGAAGACAATCATTGAATAAAAACCATGCAGGCTGAGAGCTGGTTATGACAAACCCGAAGTGGGTATACACACATGTACATGTACCTTCAGTAACTGAGAGAGGGCAACTCACGTTGTACTCCAAGCATGCAGGGAGACCATTTAGCCTGCCAACTTGACCTTAAGGTCAATCTGTGGTTACAAAATCTTCACCCTTCTTGTCACTCTACTGTATTCAAATATCTACAAACTGTGATATATAGATGCTGAAGCAAGCACACACAAACACAGCAAAAACAATACTTCTGTACCCAAAGCTAATGAATTGGGATTTTTTATTCTCTAGGGAGAAGGGGTACTCAGTTAGCCTCTACAGACCTTCCTATGGGGGGTACGGATCGTAGAATTTGGCCCCAAAAAGGCATAAAAAGGATATAGTTGTGTCAGTCCGCAGTATGAGGTTATATCGGTATGCCTAAATACCTCAACCGCCCTCAACCCCCCTCAACCCCCCACTTCCTGGGCTAATATGCAGTGAACATGTGCTAAGAACGCTTTTTAACGCTCTGGATACATTGCCTATGCAATTATAAATAGGAAAATCACTGTAACTCTGGCGTTTTACCAGTTTTTTTACGGCGCGCCGTGCGCCCGAGGAACAGGGTCCGCCATCTTGTTTGTTTACGTCGCGCCGCCAGAACGCATCGTGCCGTAAGTTTCAAGTCAAAATAAGGAAAGTGAAAAAGCTTGTGCAGCACGGAAACTCAGCAGATATAGAGTGAAACCTCTTTAAACATCATGTTTCTGGTGGTGGATTTTAGCGCTCAATACTTTAGGGCGGATATTTTGCGGGGTGTATCACTCCCTAAAGACGGTAACTGCACTTATGATATATTACAAGTTATAACTTGAAGAAACTCGCAAATACTTAGACGTTACTATGTGATTTTTATTTATAATCGTATAGACAATGTATACAGAGTGTAAACAAGGGTTCTTAGCACATGTACACTGCATATTAACCCAGGAAGTGGGGGGTTGAGGGAGGTTGAGGGCGGTTGAGGTATTTAGGCATACCCTGAGGTTATATTTCCCCTCTGGCAAATGGCCAAACTTCCCTGGCTAAATTTTACTGCAGCGTGCAAAATACTACATGTAGGTTGCCCGGTTGCACCGTGCAACCATATTTTGCTTGGTACAACCTATTTCTGCAGCCAGGTAGCCCAGTGCACTCCCTAAATTTTGTGGCAAAGATGCCCCTTTCTTCCATTGGGAACTGTTTATTGAGAAGTTCCCATGGAAGAGCTCATCACTTCAGGTAAAGGGAAACAACTCTGTGTCAGAAATGTATAAATTCACATTACATTCTAACAAAGTTAATCATAATGTAGAAAAGTTTAAATTCGGGGCAACCTGGAATTTTGATGGGCAACCTAGCTTCCATCCTAAGTTGCCACTGGGCAACCTGGCTCAAAAAAGTATTTCGTACACTGTACTGTTTTCGAACCGGCATTGTTAGTCTGGTGGAGACTAGCACTCAGTAACCTTTCCAACACAAGATACATTGTACTTTGTTATCTCACCTGTTTGGCCCTGAAGGTGGCATTCCAACAGTTGGAAGCGTCCCGGCACATCCCCCACAGCTTGTCTGTAGTCACCTCTTCCCAGTTCCCATCCGTGAAGGGGGAGGGCGTCTTCGGACACTCTTCAGCTTCTGGATCAGCAAGATGCAGGAACATACCTGGAACAAAATTTCATATGTAAAAAAGGCTCAAACAAGCAACAACGTCCATAGTTCTGTTAACCTTCTCACTGCTAAAGGTAGATAATTGGGAACAAATTTGTATTGATTATGGGGTTAGACAGCAAGGAGAAGGTTACATGTGACTGTAATTATCTGGGCTAAAGAACAAAATGAGTATATGTGAGAAAAACTAGCATATTATGCATACATGGCTAAAACAAATCCAGGAAACAGTGTGTACAAAGGTCCAGACTTTCCTCTCTGACTCAGTTTTCATGTTCATTTACAAGTTCAGTATTACATGTATCATTTACAATCTGTGAAACAACAAATTCAACTGGTATGGACTAACGTCTATATTTAACCTTCTCCCTGCTGCTTAACCCTGTAACCAATACAAAATTGGTTCTAAAAGGCCACTTCAGCAGGGAGAAGGTTAAAATATTAAAACATAATAGGGTACAAAGAATGCAAAAACAAGAATGGAAAGTGATGAATTCTTCTTCAATGCAAGTGAGAAGTCTGTTACATATGCTTTGTTTGTCACTATGTACCACCTAGTGATTCACAGGAAAACTGCACAAAATACATTCTCCCAGACAAAGTCGAATCAATGGTGTATATAATATAAATACACTTTCCACTGTACTTCCTAATACAGCAGTAATTTTAACTACTCAAAGATTATATAGAATTCGATAAAACATTAACAGTTAATGAACCTGGGAGTGTTGTGTTGTCTCCATGGAACTCCAAGTCCTCAGTGTAGTTGTGTCCGTCCACCAGGGTACCGATGGAGATTTTGGACAGGTCATAGATGATGGGGGCAGACTCCGTCAGGATGGAGGTCCCAGCATTGTTGGTCACCCTCAGATGGACATAGTACGGGATGTTGGTCTGGCGGACAGAAGTTTGAAGCGCATAATGTTACCTTCAAACTGTTTTAATTATAGCTGTAGCATTTATATCAATGTCTCAATGTGATTTAATCAATTTACTAAATAAATGTGTAATTCCATTTGTTACCTCTGTGTGCGAAGGTTTTATTTTTGCGTGTCCATAGTGAATGGATGGGGAGTGGCAAAAATGCGATGTCAGGGACGGAAAACAGTTGTTTTTTTCGTATCGTAAGCTGGTTCTAGCTAATAGTATTTATGCGTGGGATCCAAAAAATAAAGAGACGCCTTGCGTACATGTAGTTTGTTTTTAGGTTATTTCAAACACTTCAAATATTGAATGATGAAAATATGTGCTAGAAATTGGCAGTAAATGCCAATATCAGACAGATTTCCTCGTCCAGAATATTTTTGTTTTGCCACCCTGAAATTGCATTGGATGCCTTTAAAAAAAGAGTTCTATTGTATCTATAGCACTTACCCTTAGTTCTAGTTCTACAAAGGCATATGATCTGTAGGAGTTGTTCAGCCTGATCCAGTCTACTTCTACAGACAGGGAACCTTCGTCTTCCACCGCGCAGGACGCGGCCTTGAACAGGGCCACCTCGTAGTAGGCGATGTCGCTCTCTGGGTCCGAGTAGCCCTCCCAGTGGACTTCAAAAGTCTCAAAACTGTCCACGTAAGTCATCACCTGTCAAAAAAGAAGTTAAAAGTGTTTTTAAAAGTGTACTTGGAATAAAATACGGTTAAAATTCAGTCTAAACAATCAACTTTTTACCTTCGCCTGGAAGGTTGATGTTTGTTAAGCTTTTTTTTAATGTAACATTTGTGTGTATGGGTTTTAGCAACTTAAGAAGCTGTGAATGGATTGTCATGAAACTTGGTAGGTGGTTAGGTCTTGGCATATCAAAGAAATGGTTAGATTTTGGACCCCCTGGTGGCTTTTCTTGGTACTGAAGCAGAACTTCTATAGTTTTGATATCTTGTTTGATAACTGGTTTTTCCCAAAAACTACGATAGTCACAGAATGCAACCTATAATCATCAAAATGGAAACTATTGCAAGTATCTGCATTCTATTTTGTAGTTTCCTAATATATAGTATATGAAAGTTGCTTTGATAATTGCATCATTCAATAAACTGAATGTTAAATTGTATTGGTGGCTTGATTCTCTCTCTCTCTCTCTCTCTCTCTCTCTCCCTCTCTCCCTCTCTAGCTCTCTGCATGGAAACCTGGCTTGATAAAGAGTGTAAATAAACGTTGCATAATCCAGCACAATTTTTAGTTACTGTGAGTGCATACTTACCATACCATACAATGGACCAGCCCTCAGTCTGCCCTCCACTGGGTCAGTCAGGTCCACATGGAAGGTTGCTGTGGTCTTGTTACACTCACCTGGAACAGAAAATTAATTCTAAGACTGTGCATGCATTAAACTGTTCCTGTATACATTTTGTATATACGTAGCTTTATCAAGACTTGAAATGCTAAAACTGTACACTACTACTATGTGGTATTACTAAAATTGATTACAAGGACAAACAACAGTTGCTTTAATTTCAGATCACCATGGTATGAAAATCTGAAACATGGTTCATCAAAAACATTTGTTCACTAACATTTCAGGACATATTATACAATCTGTATGGTAGTAGAGAGTCTTGTATGGATTTCTTTATGGTCTGCTTTCTAGAAGTAAAGAATAACTGAAACATTTAAAAAACCACTCAATGTTATATGGTGAAGCAGTATTGAGCAGTATGAACCAGTATGAACCGGTCTGAACCAGAATCTTACCAGTTTCATCCATGGCTACCACAGTGGCAAAGTAGTCTTCATCATGCTGCATGTCTAGGTCGTCTGCCTTGTAGAAGGTATCCTTGTCAACCACGGTCCACTCTCGGGTGGTAAAAACGTCACCAAGAGATGCATACACCTCACTGTTTCTATCAATCTATAGAGTGGTAGATGGATAAAATGTAAGAATAATTATTGGTATTGCCATTCACATAGTTTCTGATTTTCTTCAACTCAATTAATGACATACAATTTGTACAATTGTTACAATGATGTAACTTACTCTGGTATTAAACCATTGTTTACGTTTCATACCATGAATACAAAGTACACATTCCTGGTGACCTCATACCCCGTCCTATCACACAGAGCAAATTACCGGGTCACAACCCTGTCAATCAACTGAAACCAAAACTCCGCGCACTCATTTCTAATCCTTGCTGCTTGGACAAGATACATGCAAACACAAACAAGTACTTTCTGTACGTTTTGCCATTCTTTTGTTTCATGAATCATTTGACAATGTATGTTTTCAATGTGTCAAGGTGTCCAGGGCCCCACTGCAAAGCAGTGTTAATCACTGAGAGGGCTACCCTGGCTAAAGAAAACAAAAATAAATAAATAAATATTAAATAAACCCCCCCTAAACCAGCAACACCCAAAACAATACTTCCGTCCCGGAAATAAAAATATTGCAGGACAAAAACTCACCATGTCCTTGCAATGTAGTGCATGTACGGCCTCGTAAGCAGTAGTGTTGTCAGTCTTGTGCCCGATGCCGACGAAGTTCAGGTGAATGCCCTCTCCCCTGGTTTCGAAATCGGACCATTCCACTAGCACTTTGGAGGGGGAGTTGATGAATGCGGGCACCGTCACCTCACCAGCTGTTGATGAAGTGGTTAAACTCAGTTTTAGTAACATGTTTTTTTCATTTTCTCTTACTAAAGTTGTAACCATGTTGGCTTATTGGTGATGGGCTAGATGACAGTTTTATCATTATACACACTTCTCAAATTTAAGACAGTCACCAAATACAAAACTAACAAGGAAATCAGAGATTATGATTTTATAATTAATAGTAAACTTTACCCCCCCTGGCAGAACACACAGAAACTGCACTGTTCCCTCTAGCAGAACATACAGAAATTGCAGTGTGTTTATCTTCCCCACCCATGTGCTGTCAACCGACTCTCAAGTTCAGCCCATTTCCTGTGTCTGACCTTTTGAACTGTCGTTCTGCCTGTAAATCTTTACCCCACCTACTCTGTCTAGACATACAGACACAAAACCCCACAACTCAGCCACCCAAAACAATACTTCCATACAAAAAGTGATAAAAGCCATATAAAAGAGAAATATCAGTCACCTGTGACTCCACCATCACAGCCTACCCGTCAATCTTTACCCCACCTACTCTGTCTAGACACACAGACACAAAACCCCACAGCCCAGCCACCCAAAACAATACTTCCATACAAAAAGTGATAAAAGCCATATAAAAGAGAAATATCAGTCACCTGTGACTCCACCATCACAGCCCACCTGTCAATCTTTACCCCACCTTCTCTGTCTAGACACACAGACACAAAATCCCACAGCTCAGCCACCCAAAACAATACTTCCATACATAAAAGTTATAAAAGCCATAAAGAGAAATATCAGTTACCTGTGACGCCACCATCACAGCCCACCCTGATGCCATTAGAGGTGACTTCTACTTGGGCGTAGTTAGCACTGGAGGCCCGCACAGTCACATAGTAGATCCCAGTCTTTGGCACCAGATCCTGGACAAAGTAGAAGGTCCAGGTCTTGTTGAGCCCCACGTCGGTGAAGGGTATGATGTTGTCTCGGGTACGCGCGTACAGTCGGTCGGTTCCAACTGCGATTTCGTACTTGTCGACTTTCTGGTGTGCGGATTCCTCTTCTTCTCGTTCAACTGTAGGGTTGCCTGGAAAACGAATTTTGGTCAGTTGATTGACATATAAATGAGGTGGACTGAAAGAAAAACTACAATCGTTGATGATAATTTTCAGATCTTTTTTGATCTCATGACCAAAGCATATCCCTTGATATTGCTTGAAAACACATCAGTTCTGTTATGGTTAATTTGAACTGTCAAACTATAAAAAAAGTGAAATTTCAACTGACATTTGTAGTTAGATGTGAATGGCATTGGCGATGACATGATATTCAAGAACATGTCATCTGAAGTTACACATTGGGCTCCATCAACACATAATATAGGATTTACAAAATTGAAAAGGATTTTTGCTAAATAATTTTGCAAAAGGGTATCATTGAAGACTTTTCATTTTGGTTGCGGTGATGTTTTGTTGTACTTGATAATTCTTACATATGTGTACAGAAGTTTTTTTGGGTGTGTCTGACAGGAAGTTAGGTCAGAGGTCCAAGAAAAGGTTATCTCATTTCCTGTTTTCAATTTCCTGCTATATGCATGTCTGTTGCCTTATGGGAGCCAGTGCATAGCATTACTAGACAGAATCAACGATCGACAAATTCAAAATAATAAATAAAACAAGTAATTGACAAAAATGCGAAATATTTCAATACAATAACTTACCAGAAGATGCAGCGTTGATGCTGTCACGTTCTACACCAAAGCCGTCAAAGTTGGTGGAGATCTCATCGTCGGCGATCTGGTAGTTGAGGTCATAACCAGGTACTGGGCCGTCTCGCACAAGTCCTGGGATGAGTGGCTCCCTCTGGACAGTTATTCCTGATGGAAAATATATCACGTTACTGCCATATTGATGTTCCTAATACAGTAGAAGGTATGTGTGGATGGTGTTCAGCACCAGGGACAGGTAGGTTTGGCTATGTGTGGATGGTGTTCAGCACCAGGGACAGGAATGTTTGGCTATGTGTGGATGGTGTTCAGCACCAGGGACAGGAATGTTTGGCTATGTGTGGATGGTGTACATGTACAGTACCAAATACATTTTGACAGCAATGCGGTTTTCTTTGAATCACTGCACAATTGGCCGATATTTGCAGGTCAAAGATTTTCAGGTACAAACTATGCTTGACCCTCTGGCAAATTTGACATTTGTCACCAATCTGGCAATCAACAAGTTCGACCAAAAGTTGTCAACAGAGTGATGCTGGCCTTTACAAGACAATCAGCACCGAGGACAGGGCATTGTGACAAGAAAAATATGGTCCTAAACACGACAACCTTTTACACCCTAAAGTTGCCAAATTTGTTATCTGGTTAACCATTTCCCTGCTGCTGCCTAACCCCATAACCAATACAGATTTTGTGCTGGCTACCTTATCACGCTGAAGGTTAAAATAACCTTAAAATGACTTTCCAACCAAATGAAGCTATTCATGGGCTATACATGTAGCTAGCAGTGACTAAAACATATAATGTAGCTGAAGATGTATTTAATTTAGCACTCACCGTTGGACCGTTCAATCCGTGTAACATTCTGCAGGTTGGTAGCCTTGACTGTGACGTAGTAGGTTTCCCCGTCCATCATTTGTAGGTTGTCATTGGAACTCCCAGTGTTCTCTGCAAGAGCACATTTAGTTATGATACAAAACTCAAGAAATCTTAAAACACACTTCTCAATAAGCTAGTTCACTTTTCGAACTAGCATGTCAGCAGAATGCACTTGCACAATACTCGTAATGTGTTGTGTATAGCACTTTGGCAGATTGTCTCTTTTAAAGTTGCATTCGCTTATTTTTCTTAATATGTAGTTTTCAAATGTTGTGTCTGAAAAAGATATCATCTGCAATGTTGCCAAAACATTCAACAAATACTGTCTGGACATACATGTATATCAGGCATGGTCTAGACAAGAACTGTTTACGCGTTTTCACCTTTGACGTTGAGAGACTTTGAGAGTTTGAGACTTTATTGAAAATCTGTTAGTGGCGTGCCCAAAACCAGCTTAAACCAGGTTTATAGCAAATTAAATGTCAGTGTATGGATGTAGATGTGCACTGTTTGTTTTATTTACTCTTTCTTAGTTTGAAAGTTGAAGTGCTGGATCAATTCATCCATAGAGCATACAACACGGTATATTCCGTATTGCCCGAGGTAGCGGCCCGACCGAGGGTGATGCGGAATACACCGTGTTGTATGCTATTTATATCATACCCACCCTAGAAAACACGTCTTTCAAGGCGAAATGAGCGAAAATTTGGTGTCCCTACAACATCCATTCCAACGTCCGAATCCTGTATTCGAATTTTCGAAAGCGGCGCACACGGTTGGGGCGAAACGCGTTTGAATCGTTCTATGGAAGCCCGGTTTATACACCCGGTCATACAGGAGAATACAACACGGCCGGGAGCACTGTATCGCCGCCCGGGTATGATATAAAGGGCCTTACCGTCCACATCTGTGAATTCCTGTACGACGGTTTCGTCCACCCGTGTGACTGACCACTCGTAGTTAGCAATAGGACAGGGGTCTCCACTAAAGTCCCAGCTCGCATACAAAGTGTTCAGAGATGTCTGGTAGTCTCTGTAAAGCAAGAATCCAAATGGCATTTTCTGGTTACCGTGTGAGGGGCCAAAAAGCCATGAAATAATGAATTGGAATCTGTATCTGAATCTATATAGCCGGTATAACCGCCCTTCAGCGTAACACACCAGCTTCACAGGCACGTAGCGCAGTGGCAGCTGGATACATTACAACGAACGACCTGTTACACCTAACCTTTGAACGTCTAACTCTAGACATTGTTTAAAACTATCTAGTGACGATGCCCCTACTGTACTTGGTGGCAGCGAGTTCCACTCTACAATAGTTCTAGGAAAAAATGAGTTTTTGAACACCTCAATCCTTGGAATATAAAAACCATGAAAGCTGGTGTGTTACACTGAAGGGCGGTTATACCGGCTATACAGATACAGATACAGATAATACACAGATATCATTCAGTCTATCTATTGGTCTAACCTATCTGGTTAGTAGTAAAATTGAAAGCTAAACTCACTGTTAAGCTACTTTACCATTGGTTGTGACAGGAAAGACAGATGCTATGTACATCATTTACAGGTTCATTGCACAAGTGAAATTCCTCTAGCTCTTTTTGACAAGTGACAGTGGCTCATAGCTTAATGGCCCATCCTAAGGATTGTGACCCTTTCAAGTAGCATGCATGTCGGGAGAGTGACGCAGTCAGGATTCGAACTCAGGACCTCTTGTTCCAGAGACAGGGATGCTAACCACTGAACTACTGATGCTTCCACAAAGTAAATGTGTTCAAATTTCGTTCAAAATTAGTCGTATCACGATTACTCCCTTGAATACTTACAGATCGTTTCCAGTGTTCTCTCCATCATATACCATGCCTCTGGAGTCCTTACTGATGTACACACCATTGGAGATGGCCACTGTAGTCAGGCCTGCCTTGTTGTAAGCCTTCACTGCCACAAACACCTGGAAAAACACAGTAGTTAATGACACTATGTTCTGTACTTCCAATTTAGATGGTATATTAGTACCATGTTGAAAACCTGCAGATAGAAAATGCGCTAAAACTGTAGAAATTCCAGATATGACATTCTGTCTATATTCTTATGTTACATGACATACATGTACATGTACTAGGAATCAGAGATTTCAGACTTCTGGGTACCATTTTGGAATGTGTTTGAACTGTGGAGGGGATTGTAGAGTATGATGTAATTCAATCAGGTATTACACCACTTCCTGAATTCCTCCATATACTGCCCTCTTACTCCTACCTGGCACATATTGGATCACCTTCAAGCTTGACCTTCTTGTCAACCATCTGTTAGAATATTAATCACCTCCCGCCCACCATGTAATTAAAGCAATTAGGACAGAGACACAAACTTACATCTCAGCCTCCCAAAAACAATACTTCTGTACCCAGACATAACAAAAGTGATCAAGCGCTGCTGCTGAAAATGTAATCTAATCATTACTTACTAATTATTAGAAGAGTTACTTTGTATACACTAAAAATCATGTGTGTGATGCTGTTTTTACTTATTTTCTGACAAAAAATGTGTCCAAACCTGTGAAACCTCTGTGAGATCCAGCCCTTCGATGGCAATGGGACCGTTGGGGTTCACCTCTACCTCCCTATACTCCCTCACATCACCTGCTCCTGGGTTACTTCCAACTGCAACCTCCATTCTATAACATCAAGTAACAATAGATTATGAATATATCAGAACAAGGACTGTACATTTGAAATTTCATACATGGTTAAAATACAAATAAAGTAGTTTCATGTGCCATAATGGATTAAATTGGGAAGGACAGTACAACAAGGAGACGAGAAAGATGGGAGAAAGTTGTTCTGACATTACAAATTAGACAAACCCAGAACCAATGCTTTGAAGAAGTGTTTCACGTACAGGGCTGTAAGAGTGTGGAACGACCTTTCACTTGTTGTGCAGTCCACACAGCCCTTGAGGTCCTTTAAGAAGGGTCTCTAAGAACATTTCCATCAGTAGTACTTGTGCAATAGGATTGTTTGTTTTTAAATAATTGTAATCTTGTGAGTGTTATTATGTTGTATGTTGTTGATATTGTGTAGTGACTGTGTTGAGTATTGTATTATGTATATGTGTGAATACCAATAAGACTAGCAGTGGACCCTTGGGCCAACCGCTAATGGTAATTCGAATAAAGTTTCAAAGTTTCCTCACTTGGCAATGGAAGAGTCCGGATCACTGAAGGGAGTCCATTCAGCAGTTACTTGTGAGAGGGACTGCTGACATACTGCATCCTTGGCCAAAAGACATTCTGGAAAGAAAAAAAATCAGTCTTCAAAAAAAGTTTAAAATCCTTACATTAAAAAAACTAGCCAATGGCTTAAACACTAGTATCTAATTACATGCTACACACATTCCCCAAATTCTGAAAATGCATTGTTTCTTTCTTAACTTAATGATAATCCTCTTTGAAAGATTTTAATAAAATACCCCTGCAGTTCTAGAACAAGCTGCTAGGGAGTCTAAACTAAGACTATTCTATCCTGCATAAAACAACTATCTACCACCACAAAATCAATACCTCAGCATGTCTAAGAAAAAAGATACAAACAAAAAGTTTTGTCAAAACTACCATGTACTTTGGCGTCCTATTCAACATAAACTACATACACAAGTAATGGTGACAAGCCAAAAATATAGACTCACCCTCTCCAGTGCAGTTAGATGCAGAGCTGCCCTCGCTGTAGCTTACAGTGTTGAGACCAGAGAGCTCCACTACGACACCTGTCATTGGTGGAGAGGCATCCACAACAATGCTGCCAGAGTAGGCATCAGTCTTCAAACCTACACTGTTGTAGGCTGTCACTGTTACGTAGTACTGGTGAGTGTCATCGAGGGTGAGGCCTGTGTGGTTACAAGGAGGGAAAAAATAATGAATAAATGCTTCATCTCTAAGCCTACTGTTTTCTAACCTTACCTTACCTTACCTTACCTTACCTTACCTTACCTTACCTTACCTTACATTACCTTACCTTACCTTACCTTACCTTACCTTACCGTATATTGTCACACAAATGCAATCCTTGAGTTACTTAGTTCCTCCACTGTACCATTCACTTCCAGCCTTTGGGAGACCAATTTGACCTCACTTCCTCACAGCCTACAGGGAGACCATTTTGACCTCCAATTCGACTTTCCTGTCCTTCTTCAATTACACTCTTATCCCCCTCACTTGCTGTGACTCTACTGTATACAAATAACTAAAGACACACAAGCAATCAAGCAGAAAAGAAATCCAAACTTCCATACACGGGGATAAAATCTGTAGAGAAACTAGAATGTTACCTGTGGCTCTGTATTCAGACCTGCTGCCCTCGAGAGTGACTGCAGCCATGGTGTCATCCTGTCCCTCCTGTGTGCCGATCCTGACCTCGTACCTGTCTATCCGACTCTCCAACTCCAGGAAGAACGCCCAGGTGCAGTAGATCTCTGTGGAAGCTGAAAAGAAGAAAAAAAAAGAATAATTCAGAACTTTAAAACTTTCAACAACATTATCTGTAATCTTGATTCATTGTAAACAAAAAATCGTAGATTTCAGACTTTTGGGAAGTGTTTTGGGTTTTCGTGAATGTATTGGAACTGTGGAGGGGATTGTATGGTGTAATTTAATTGGGTATTACACCACTTCCTGAATTCCTCCATATACTACCCAATCAGTCCCACCTGTATCTCCTGTAGGCTTGACCTCCCTATCAATCAACTGTCAGAATCACCTCCCACCCTTTCAAGCAACCATTGCTACTTGGACATGAAACACACAAACTCACAAGTCAGCCACCCAAAACAATACTTCCGTATCCAGACCTCCCTATCAATCAACTGTCAGAACCACCTCCCATTCTCCAAGCAACCGTTGCTACTTGGACAGGAAACACCCAAACTCTCTAGTCAGCCACCCAAAACAATACTTCCATACCCTGAAGTGTTTATAGTTCCATGCAATGTTTGTAAGAATGTTAGCCTAGCTCACCACCGGGTAGGTACTCCGGACAGGTCACAGTTCCTATGTCTGGAGGGGTCTCATCAATGATGACACTACTGCTGATGGAGTAGCCCGTGATGCCTGCTGCATTTTCTGCATAGACTGTCAGGATGTTGGGCATACCTGTAAGACAAAACAGTTTACATAGTCAATATAACGGATGACCCAACATTATAACAATCAGCACCAAGGACAGGGCCACAACTGGCAGGGGCTATACCTAATATATATAGATATTCATGTATAACGTATGTCTAAAAAGCTGAAAAAGCCATGAATTTGTTGCTGTTATGTACCAAATGTAACAAATGAAAAAGACCAAAATAAAAACACAACTTCGTCAATCAGGGACAGAAATGCCGCTTTTCAATTCTTAGTATTAAATACTAAATATAAACTTCACAAAGACTTCACTGAAATATAATGAAAATGTCTTTTACAAATATACATTTAACAATTACAGTAAAATCAAGGAAAATAAAACAAGAAAGATTTCCTGACCTGCACCCACTGGTGTGATAGCTGCCTTGTTCCCATAGCTTGGATCATAGCTGGTTGCTGACCGGATGCTGGAGCCAGAAGGAACCGTACCAAACTGGTACCAGCCGGATGTAACTGGACAGGTGGTATCACTGACTTCCCATGCAGCACTCAGGGCATCCTTGTCCTGTCTGTAGGTTGTTTCACCTGCTGTTACAGCCTAAACAGTAGATGAAATCCCATTGGTTACTTAGATAATTAGATTAGTTACATCTTTTAGGTCTGTTTCTTTCATCTTCCTCCTACACCCTAAAGAGTACGTGATTGGTTACTTAGTTAATTAGATTATTTAAATCTGTACAATTGCAGAAATTACTGTTTCTATCATATTCCCAAAGTAGAACAGTGTTGTTACACTCTAAAGAGAAGGTGAAGTCCCATTGGCGACTTAGTTAATTAGATTATTTAGGTCTGTACAATTGCAGAGATTACTGTTTCTAACATATTCCACAGGTAGAACTACTACTAGGTAAAATACTTTGGTAAACATGAAGTAGGAGATTTCAAACCTCCAGGATTCTTAGTATTTAGAGGTTTTTTTTAGAATTCATTGGCACAACCAAAGAGATAGTCTGATATACTTTCAACTAGCCTAGCAGGAACCTTGCAGACAAGTGACAAACCCTAAGTGGGTATACCCTCAGTAGCTGAGTGGGTGGACTCACTTTCTCCCAGCCTATGGGGCTGACCACTTAGACTGCCAACTTGACCTTAAGGCCAATCTGTGGTTACACAATCCCCTCTCCCTCCTGCCGCATAAGTGCATTCAAATATCATCAACACCCAAGTAAACACACACATTTGGGTGCAAAGTCACCATGAAAAGCGTAGACATGCGACCACCGATTTACAGTAGACGAGTTCCAACTTACCGCATTTCCACCGGAAAGATCCACGCCAATACGTGTGATATCGACCACTGGCCTGCTGCAGACGACAGTGACGCCATCAGAGTACGACTCCAGGAGGTCCCCAGCCCCAGTGACAGCACGCACAGTCACGTAATACGTTGCGCCACAGTCGAGGGAGAGGATAGCCCTTGCTTTCCCACTACCACCAAGACCTGTCACGAAAGTTAGTGGAGACTAACATCAGCATTTAGCAGTGTGAAACATACAAGCTTGAAAAGTTAGATTCTGTTTGTGCTTGAGGCTATAATTCTACTACAGGGAAGAAATAACAGCTTCACATCCCAACCACCCGAACTCAGTACAGGGGAGGGTGTAAGGGACTGGAACAGCCTTGATAGTGTAGTGGTAGAGGCACCTACAGTTGACACGTTCGTGTCACATGCCTCCGCCAGCCACTGAGTACTAGCGCTACACTATGGCCCCTTACAGAACTTGGACCCAGGCAACGGCTAAGGACTATGAGACTGGATTATGGACATGGACTAGATACACTGGATTGATTTAACTACACAACGATGAGCAGGGCGGGAGCATGAACGTTGACAGCACCAGCGCACTCTAACATGCCGGAGCCATCATTATCATGATGTTGGGCATTAAGGAGAAGAAGAAATATTCACTAAACTTGCTGAGTTGTCTCTGATAGTTTCTGTGAATTTCTGTATAATATGCAATTTCTGTGTCACTGATTCTGTGTAATATGCATTTTCCTACTGGCTCCCATAAGGCAACAGACATGCATGTTGTAGAAAATTGAAGACAGGGAATGAGATAACCTTTTCTGGGACCCATTACCTAATTTCCTGTCAGTGTCAACATGCTTAGCATGTGGAAATAACTTAGTCTTCTTCTTTTTCTATCCAGTTTAACGTCTTTTTTCCCCAAAACAGGGGTTAGGCGTGCTTAAATCAAGTGCAAGTCTTTTTTTGAAGCAGGATTTTTTACGGCTGGATGCCCTTCCTAACGCCAACCCAATCCTAGTAGGGCCCAGGATCCCTCTAACTGAGGGAGGAAATACGTGTTAAGTGCCTTTCCCAAGGGCACAACGTTTGGGTGCATGTCCGGACATGTCTGGGTCCAACCCTGGGGATTGAACCTGGGTCTCCTTGCTTGACAGTCGGATGCTCTACCACTACACCACAGACGCCACGCAGTCTACGGAAACATAAGCAACTAGAGGTCAACGATCTCATGCCTTCGTCAAAAGATGTTATCGTTATATAACTTAAGAAGGTAGAAGTGATATATTAGTCCCCCTAAATATGGAAGTTGGATTGTGAAAATTACCCCTGCCGATGCAGTCTGCAATCGAGCATTGGGCAAGGGAAAAAACACATGTAAGGCAACACCGCCTGCAGCTACATGGACTATCCCCTCTGGGACTTTCTCCCTCTGGGACAGCCTGTAGCCCATGTGTCACAATGAAGGTAGAGTATCATGGAAGGTAACTGAATTATAGAATTGCTTCATTTATTATGCAAATTAGATCATAATTTGCATAATTGTCATCTAATTATGTCAAGCATCACTTAAGCTACCTACACACCAAATATCAGGACGATCCGTCGACCGGTTATTGAGTTATCCTACTTTAAACATTTTCATACAAATGCTCCTGCAGTTCCAAAGCAAGCCGCTAGGGGGCCCAAACTTATGTCACTTCTTCCCGAGCACAAGACCTATCTACCATCCAAAAATCATGACCCTAGCTCCTCCAGATCACCATATTTCAAAACCGGAAGTACCGCTGCAGTACCATAACGAGCCGCCAGGGGGCCCATATTCCTATCACTTCTAGACCTCATCAAGACCTACCCACCTACCAAATATGAAGACAATCCATTTAAGCCTTCTCGAGTTATACTGTTGACAGACTCACGCACACACGAACGCCCATGAAAACATACCCTTCTTGACGAAGGCAAATACACAAACAGACACACAGGAAACAAAGCTTCCATACACAGAGGTGCTAGATAGAAAAGACATGTCTGACCTCCTCCCCTGACTTGGTCCTCAGGTTTAAGGATGATCCCAGCAGACAGGAAGGGTTGAACATCGTCCTCCCCACTGGAGGTTCCCACGGCCCACAGGTAGTGAGCGATGCCATTCAGCTGGCTCTCAAAACCTACAAAATTTTTTAAAAATTGTAAATCATGATTGTGTTGGGCAAGGTATAGACGTCCTGCAACTATTTAATAAGAAGAAACATCTACTGAAGAGACCCTAAAACTTGAAGCACATATGATGATACACATACGTCTTGTTATTTTGAAATGATTGTATGTAATGTAATAATTACAGTTAGCTGTACGTCGATGTTATCCTATGTCTTTTATGTACTTGTGCCCTCTGCTGGAAGACTAGCTGTCACTATAGAGCACGTCGGCAGAACGTACTGCGCCTGCACAAAACCTGGATTTTCGCTGGTCAACGTTGCATCAGAATTTTGCCTGTTGCAGACCATATCTTTTTCTACACAACATTTGAAAACTACAGACGGGATGTCACTCTTATATGCGCGAATTCAACCTTATACGAGACGTTCTGCCGAAGTGCAATGCATAATACATTACGGGTTTCGCGCAGGCGCAGTACGTTCTGCCGACGTGCTTCACTATAGGTAGACAGCTAAAGGAGAGGTTGAACAAACAAGACCATGCATCTACCAACAATTATACAAAGGAAAACTTAGAAAAGTACAATCACATGTGTACGGAGAAATATTTAACATTCTAAGTGTACCCAAACCTTATTTAACATAGTTTTGGTTGGAAATGTTTTTTTTAGGTGGAAAACATGTTACTGACTTTTATTTAATTAGTGTTTGTAGGCTAACTGAAACAATCTGGATTGCGAGTTGGATCGCGGTCAGGCCGATACCTCGGGCGATATGGAATACAGTGTGTTGTATTCTATATTTACGAACCTGAGAAGTGTGCCATGAGAGTGATGTCGTCCTTCTGATAGTCGATGTCCATGCCTTCCTCTGCTCCGTCCGTGACGTAACCGGCCCTGTCTCTGTCCACGACAAAGATGGGAGTCGACGTGGTGGTGTCGGAGAAGGAGTTGGCGCCGTTCCTGGCCTTCACCGTGACGTAGTAGACAGGAGTCTTGCTACCCCAGTCGGTCAGGGTGAGGCTGAGACTGTTGATGTAACCTGCTTCTTCCGAGCCCATGTTTCGGTAGTCGAGTATATCAGTCGAACCTGGAAGAACAAGAAATCAGAGATTTCAGACCACTGGGAAGTGTTCGGGTTTTTGTCCATCTCTGCATCTCTGTATAGGCACACAAAACAATACTTCCGTACCAGTAATAAATTCATTTGACAAGTAAAGAAGGAAATAAATAACATGTAAAAAAAGTTTTTGTATCTCATGTTCTGGCATACATTGGCAGCTGGATTATGGATATAGTGATATCAGGAATCAAATCTCGGTGCTGAATTGGCTGCTGGAATTAGCTGCAGAAAGGGCTGCTGAATAGGCTGCTAGCTTTAGCTTAGATTGTCAGACTGTAATTTGTACACAGTTAAAAAAGAAGGAAGTTGGCATTATAGTGTCCTATTCCATCATCTCCATATAATTGCATTATGAATGTATTTAGCAATCCACAATGCATTGGCCGCAAATGCTACATGCACATATAAACCATGACAACAATTGTACTCAGTAAACCAAGAATACAACAATCAGCACCAAGGACAGGGACTGTTGAAAAACTTCCACTCACCCCAGTATTACACCATGGTTTATGTTTCATTCCATGATTACACATTACACATTCCTAGTGACTTAACACTACATGTACATCCTACCAACCAGGGTATATTGAGTCACCACCCTGTCAATCAACTAAAGCCCAATCTCTGCTCACCCACATCCAATCCACTTCAGGACAAGATACATACAAACTTTCCCTAAACCAGTGCTGCCCAAAACAATACTTCTGGAGAAAAAAATCTCACCAGGACTTGTTCCGATGCAGACCCAGTAGTCCTTTATCTGGCTCTCAGGATCCAGGGCTTTCCAGGAGGCCTGTATACCGTCAGGGTCGGCCTGCCACACGTAACCGTCGATCTTCTCCTCCTCACTCCCATCCAGGACACCCACACGTATGTACAGGATCTGTGGAGACACAGAAAAATGTCTTTAGACGCAAGGAACCTTAAAAGTTGGCAAAATGGGTAGGAGTTATCTCAATTTTGTCTTGTAGTCTATAGTGTGCATCATACAAAGTTGTAGTATCAGTGTGAGATTGTTCTTTATATGGCTGTCACTTTGCGCGAAAACGATCCGCCGACTAGTCTGTGAGCTCTTAAGGACATTTATGGCAGTAGTGCGCCCGGTATTTTGTCGATCATTACGCACATTGTAGGGATCACCAGCGATTTTTCAGAGTCAGCCAATACTCGCTGTAATGTGAAACCCGTTTCAAGTCAAAAATACTTGCGACTCTTAGTTTGTTGATCTTAAAATCGGGCAACCTTTCGGCTATCAACAAATACAGCCAAAGCTCGATGACAATTTGATGTCGGCATTACAATAATCTATTTGTGTAGGAAAAATTTGGATTTCTATACTGTAAAATGTATGGTTTACATACAGTAAGTCATGTACCTTTCCGGATGTAAATCTGGACAAATGATGATGATGAAGTCATGAAACTTTTGCAGTGGTTTTATTTTTGTGGTTCATGACACTGCAATATAATATACAATTCATATGTACCTTCCTCGTATGACTACTGTACTGCAGAATTGTAATTTTTAACATCCCTTTCCCTTCTATCAAATAAAACCACTGCAAAAGCTTCACAATTAATAGTATATCAGCAGAACTTATACACACCACTGGTGGTGATGGGTCGACGATGCTTCCGTCAGTATCGTAGGCAGACGACAGCAGCGCCCTATTGACGGAGGCCACCCTGGTCTGATACAGCGCTCCTGCACTGAGGCTCAGGCCGCTCTCCTTGTGGTGAGTGAGGGATGCTGGGTAAAGTAGCTCCCAGGTCTCACCAACTATAGTAGACAGTAGAAGAAGAACTTTATTGCACAACAATTTATTTATTTATTTATTAATCTTGAGGGTCGCCCCTTCAGTTGATAAACAACTGATTTCCAAGGGGGCCCTGGCTCCATATTCAACAAATGAATCAACAAAAACGTTACAATTGTACGACATAAAACACAAAAAATCGAACATAGGGGTAATACTTAATAATCATTAACAACTCAAAATACGTTGAACAATATCAACTCAAAATCATAATTTCAGAACCTATCACATACGTAAATCAAATAAATAGAACAAAACAAACAGCATAATCAATTCGTTTGCAAAATAAAATACTAGGTCATTGCTTGTTTTGGTCAGAGGGGTCAGAGGTCAGATTTTAAGGCTTGTTTGAATGAATTCAGAGTGGTTTCTATTTTTGTCGCTGGTTTGAGGGAGTTATAGATGGAAACCGCTCTGAAGGCAAACGTTCGTTGGCCTGTTCGAACAATATGTGCGGGTACAATGTATGGCAACATTTACATATAAAGTTGGTAATTGCATTTATTTATTAAATTATCAAATAGTACAGTTCTATGAGGTCACCAACTATAGTAGACAGAAGAAGAAGAACTTTATTGCACGACAATTGTAGCGGGTACAATGTATGGCAACATATACATATAAAGTTGGTATTGGTAACATTTATCTAATATTACTGACAGTTCTAAGAGGTAACAGCTCTAAGACAGGAAGGGAAAATTTGGGCACATTTTAATAAGTCTTAGAATTTTTTAAATTAACATTACACAAAGGACAAAGTGAAGTTACAGCCAAAAAAATTTGTAGCTGGGAAATGGATGCAACCTGTGAAATAGGCTAGTGGGTCAAGTGCTTCCTCTGAATTAAAGAGGTTGCGAGTCATACCATAGACTTTGAAAATGGTACATAATTCTATTGCTTTCTCTGCTTAGCCTTTAGCACTTACAAGAAAGGATATGTTTGTTGAATACGCACTACAAGTGGACTGTACATGTCTCTGTAGAAGTTGTGGATGGATCCGTATGTTATTTGGTATGTGGGTATATCTCGGCAAAAGGAAGAACAGGTTCGATAATGGGCCCCCTAGTGGCTTTCTATAGCACTGCAGCTGAAGTTCTAATTGTTGTATCTCATGTTCTGGGTCATAATTTTGGGTGGCAGATCGCTCTTGGTCCCGTGAATAGGTGGTATAGGTTTGGGTTCCCTAGCACCTTTTATGGAACTGCAGGGGCCAATTTTGTTTGAGACTTTTAAAAGAGTATTACTCAAGAAGTGTCATGATTCTTAGTATGTATATAGCTTAATGTAATGATTGACAAAGTATTAAAATATTCATATTAGCCAACAGTTTTTCCACACACACTTACCTGGAAAGATCTGCTGTTTGGTACCATGTAGGGTCTCAAAGATGGCCATCTTGAAGTGGTCCAGTCCGGACTCGTTGTCGAAGAAACCCCAGCCCGATGAAAAGGAGTCTTGGTTTGTCTGCAGCGTTGAGTAAAAGACAGACATTTCAAAAAAAGTAAATATTTATTAGCATAGTGGAATCACTGTGAAACATGATTGTTATGCATGACTGTTTTATTTTAGTATTGTATTGCATGTTGAGTGTATTAAAGTGAGTATATGTCAGAAATACTTTGAAATTCTAAGGGGAAACTCTGACTTAGCACCTTGGTTCATACAGTAAATGAATTTTTAAAATTGCACGGTTACCGTAGGCATGTTTTGTAGTAATAGGGAAAAGGAGGTTTTCATGTTGTTTTCGTTGCAGTTGATACAATTCTGTAGTACAGCATTAATACAATTCACAGTATCAGGGAGTTGCAATGAAGAGGTCACTGTGAAATCCACAGAAATAAAACCAACGCAAATGTTTCTGCATTTACAGTATCAGAGCAAAAATACACTTAGTTGAGTTTTGCTCTCAGACCTCTGTTTTCCTCTTGGCCACTTGCTGAATTTTGCTTTTAAATATCCAATGATTCTTGTGGCTTTAGTCTGTAGATAATAGTAGAAACAAATGAATCCATACTACTGAACAATTTTTGAAGTATATTCAGACGTTTCAAAGGCCATCTAGCCTACTTCATCAGTGCATAGCGAATGGAAGTTTACATACAGTATATGGAATAAATACAGTAATATGGAAAAAAGAATAATATTACTGTATTCATTCCATATACTGTATGTAAACTCCCATTCGCTATGCACTGATGAAGAAGGCTGGATGGCCTTTGAAACGTCTGAATATACTTCTGTCAATCAAAAATTGTCCAGTAGTATGGATTCATTTGTTTCTACTATTATTATCTACCTGGATGTCTAATCTTCATAAACGTACACATATGGAGATGTGTAACCACACAACTATTAAAGACAAGTGGAAGAAGTTATAACCTGGAAGTCCCTGTCTGTATCTGTAGTGGAATCTCCGTCCCAGATGTCCACCAGGTAGTTGAACACAGGAGGAGTCAGGTCCACGATGAAGCTGTCAGTCAGGGCTTCTGTCACGCCTACGGCTACATTGATGGCTGTGAGTTTGCTCCAGACAACATCACCTATACAAAGAAGAGGAGGATTTTTAGGAGACATACATGTAGATCTAACTGCAAGATAGGTTAGATTTATGTTAATATGCTTATGGATTTGATATGGCGGCCTTCAAAAGGAAGCTCCCATCTACATGTACTATGTTGAACAGATTTAACAAACACTTTAGTGTAGATATGCCTTGTTCGTGGATACTGTCATGTGGTTGTACTACCTGCCGTGCTACTAGGCCTCGATGAGTGTACTCATTTTATATGTATATTTAATTGAAATGTAATGTTATATTATGTTATGTGATGTATTTTATGTACTAGTATGACATTGTTGGCATGGTGGCTTTGATAAGGTGTCCTAATGTCCACCTGTTCCACAATGTCTTCCATGTAAACTATGTGAAAAATTGTAATAAATAAATAAATAGATAGGACTTCAATCATGTAACCGTTTCTTTATCATATTTTGTCTGACCCTGAGCTCTTCCCTCGTGACTTGAATGAAAAGCAGCCAGCAGGCCAATTTGATGAATAAACAATTGCTCAAACAAACAAACAAACAAACAAACAAACAAATGCTGAGCTGACTAGCAGCAGATACATCCATTTGAAATCTTGATCCAGATACAAAAAAGTTGCAGGAATGGGCCATATTCTTACCATGAATAAGGTGGAAGTGGAAGAAGTTGGCAGCTCTCTGGCTCTTGTCTATGTCATCAGGACCATGCATCAGCTGGTCATCTCCATAGGTGCCATCACTGCAAAAAGTTAATAAACCATCATTAGCATCATTAAACTGATCTGAATGGTTTCAGCTATCACATTAATGTAAACAAATGCAAAAAAAACATATTCTATCATCAAAATTCAGAAAGTTTCTGACGATTGTCTTATAGTAGCTTTTCTACAATTCTCAGAAACATGGTAGTAATTTTAGCAGTCACATATCCCAACTTCTGAAAAGACCTCACCATTGTATAACCAGGTCACAAACGTATACTACAGTCATGCAACATGTAGTCCTTGTTACTTATGGGTATGGAAGTATTGTTTTGGGTGGCATTATTATTAACTAATTGCGAGTTTGTATGTTTTCTGTCCAAGGGGCCATGGTTGAAAGGAGGGTGGGAGGTGATTTTGACACAGTTGATAATTGATAGGTCATGGTAGAAAGTGACCATGCAAGTGGATATGTGCAGAATTTATTGGATTAAATTACTGTACATCATACAATCCCCTCTACAGTTCTAATACTTTCACGAAAATCCAGAAAAATCCAGAAGTCTGAAATCTTTGATTTTTGTTTGTTTGTGAGAAATTGACATATATATATATATTATTTTGCTTACCCATTCAGTTGTCTCCTGTAGATAGACAGTGTGAACTCATCAATGCCAGACTCTGGGTCTAAGAAGTCTCCCCATTGGGCGTCGACCCTTGCGGGCTCAGAGGTGAACTCAAGGTCAACGGGGACACCGTTGGCGTCCGTCTCTTCACTGTCTCCGTCCACAAACCATCCAGATTCTGGTGGGGTCAGGTCCACTTGGGCTGGAACATTACAAAGTCATTGATATTAACTATATAATGTCAAACATTAAGTGTGTATGTGGCAAGTACAAGTTTCTACTAAGTCTTGCTGAACTGAACTGAAATATAGGATTTGATACAACAAATTTACTCAAAAAGTTCAATCATAGACTGTAAGACAAAATATTAGTTTTTGTAGTCATATATATATATATGGTAAAATCTTCAGAAATATCATTTTTTGTACAGTGCCATAGTATGAAATTGTAGATGTCAATATATGCTGAAGTTGGAAACATTTTGTTGCTGGCAAAATCTGAGACAGTCTGAGGATAATAACACTTATCGTTAAAATTAGAAAGATTTCACAACGACTACCTGTTTCAATTAAGCAATTTTTTGGCCATACGAACACCAGCTGCATACACAAGTATTATCAAAGATTGAAGATTTCATATGACAGTATACAATCTTGCCTTAATACAGAATGGCATTTTCCTTCAATGATTCTGTAACAAATGTAAAAATCACAACACTTGAACTTACAGCCATTGCTTGTTGCTGAGACATTTAATGCCCTGTACCCCCCATGGACAGCCACTATGGTGGTGTAGTACTTGGACATGTGCACCAGGGGCTGGGAAAGGCTGACGCAGGCCTGGTGGGTCCTGGTGTCGATGGTCTCAAAGGCCATCAGATCGCTCTCCCCTGGGGTGGAGCCGACGGCCCACCAGTAGGTCTTCAGTCCAGACTCAGGGTCGTAGAAGTCCCTCCAGTTAGCACACACCTGGAAGATTCGGGCGGGCAAAATTAAGACTTCCTCTGTAAAAATCAGAGCTTCAGAGTGCGTCAGAGCGCGTCTGAACAGCGTTCCGTGTTGAACAGCCCCAGAGAGGCATTCACGAATGCTTCACAAATGCTTGTGAATGTCCGCTAACGTGCATGACACATAACGTTACCACAACACGTTACGTTACTTGTGGGGTCGCGTGGCGTAACTGCAGAGCACTCGACTCGGAACCAAGAGGTCCCGGGTTCGAGTCCTGACATGCCACCGACCTTGTGCCCTTGGGAAAGGCACTTTACACGACTTTCCTCACTTAGCTCAGGTGAAAATGAGCATTGTCCTGTCCTGTATTTGTCCCCTGTGTAGGTGGCGGCATAAAATAAGTTGAAAAAACTTGAGTTTGTCGTCACCACGTCATGTCATGAAATGTTGGAATAAAAAAAATAAAAAAAAAAAAAAAAAAAAAACATAACGTTACCAGTTTGGCCGATTTGAACGGTCTGTGTACGCTGATGTGAATGCTGATGGGAATGGCCATTCCGAACCGGGTACGAAAGTATTGTTTTGGGTGGCTGACTTGCAAGTTTGTCTGTTCCATATTCAAGTAGTGACAGCTGCATGCATATATGGAGAGTGGGAGGTGGATTTGACAGTTGATTGATAAGGAGGTAAAGGTTGAAGGTGACCCAGCACACATTGGATGGGAGTAAGTGGGCAGTCACATGGAGGAATTCATGAAGTTATATGTAATACCTGATTAAATGTCATCATACAATCCCCTCCACAGTCCCAATATAATTCATGAAAACTCAAAACACTTCCCAGAAGTCCAAAATCTCTAATTTCTTGTTTAAAACATCAGTGGTTGGCAGTTGGACTAACTGTTACTAACTCATATACTGTTCAGTTGTATTGTACCGTCACCTACATGTACATGTAGATGCATAGTGGTACAGTACTATGCTTTTGAAAAAGTGTCATGCTTTACCTAATAGATTGTCTTAAAGTTTATAATTCTTTAAACAGTTATCAACTGACAGTGTCTAGAAATTGACACTTCTGGAAGCAAAATGGCCGATCCACAATGTCACAAACCAAGATGGCGGCTTCCATCGACCCAAGAGTAAAACAGAATAGGTTTATGATTCAGGTATAGTAACTGAAAACGTTCTCACCTCGTTCAGCTCCGAGGTCCAGTCTAGATCTTTCCCATAATCATACCCATCATACACCTCTCCACCAATGGGCGGAGAGCCGTCAACGATGATGGGTACATCTGCTGTACCCACTGTCATCAGATAAACTATGGGACGGAAACAACAAAAAAGTTAAAATCAAAGAGTCAAAAGCAAAGTGGATTTTAATAGTTATCATACATGATAAAACATTGTAGTGGGGTCGTGTGGCACAAGTGGGGTCGTGTGGCACAAGTGGGGTCGTGTGGCGCAACGACAGAGTACTCGACTCGGAACCAAGAGGTCCCGGGTTCGAGTCCTGACATGCCACCAACCTTGTGCCCTGGGAAAGGCACTTTACACGACTTTCCTCACTTGACTTAGGTGTAAATGAGTATTATGTGTTAGGTGTGCACGCTACCAGCATACTTGCTGCTTAGTGCACACTTTGTATTGTCATGTTAGAATTCTGTACAAAACAAAAAGAAAACATTGTTTGATCTTGTACTGTTGAAATTGTCAGTCAGCATTCTTGTTGGGACTAAATGAAAACAGTATTTTCCATTGAAGTTCGGTGGTCTTGATTTTATGGTACATGTAGAAGGCATTTTTAGTGGGTTTCTTGTCTGTCCAAACAGAGTAGGTTGACAGCACATGGGTGTTGGAAGATTGATAGGCAGAACGGCAGAGGTCAAAAGGTCAGACACAGAAAATGGCTCTGGCTAGGAGCCAGCAGGAATTGTCAACATGGGGGAATTCAGGAAGCCAAAGATTGCACGAGGAACCCTCCAATACTCCAAGTCTTATTACAATTCTGTACAATGTACGAACTTCCAAAAAAGATGTTAAAAGCCGTAGTTCTGACCTCCATTGACAACCCTTATTTTGGGCCAGGCGGGCACGCCGTCTTCGATGGTCGGGTTGATCTCAATGGTCCCAGTGTGGTTGTGCCGTTCCCAGTTCATGACCAGCACGTCAAACTTGGTGAGCCCCAGTCCTATGTCTGCCTCCACAACAGCTGACTGTTCATCACTAAGGACAGGAACAAGTTACGTTGAAAATCATTTATGATTACTATGAGTATTGTAATAGTTTAATGTTACCCCAACCTATATACACAACCATAAGACACGTCTATGCAACCATAAGACACATACATGCAACCACAAGGCACATATACACATGCCAACCATAAGACAACAATGCTACACATTGTCAAGTATAGAACACTTCTACATGTATGTAACCATAAGATACTTCTGTACAACCAAGGGACATATGTACACATCCATTAGACAACTCTATGCAACCATAAGACACATTGAGACAACCTCAATGCAACCTTAAGGCACCTCTACACAATTATAGAAAACCTTGATGCAACCACAAGACAAAAAACAATGATTGCTTTTCCAATCTGATGGTAAGGCCACACCAATTTAATTTGTTGGTTCTCGGATTCGCCTCTTCATTTTTTTCTGATTTGCAAAAAAAAAAAAAAAAATTCTGGTTCTGAATCAACTCAAGAATGCTCATATTTTGCCTCCAACAGTTCAAGAAAGACCTGTTACTCCTAGTTGTTACAGTTATTACATCTACCAATGCACTGGTTTGATTAAAAGTTCAAAATTCATTATTCAAATTTTAACCCAGTCTTTTGTGTTGACTTCATGGCACCAATTCTAGCATTTGGGGCTATAATAGGATGCCCAGGCCTGTTTTTATTTTTATTTTTTTTCGCCCTGTCGCTTCATATTTTTTCTGAAAAAATCCGAGAACCAACAAATTAAATTGGTGTGGCCTAAACTGTGATAATTGTAAATATGAATTTCAATCTAAATTTCATTGAATGAATTTCATTCATTTTAGTATTAAATTCTTTGCATACCATTCTGATAGGAATTGGGAAGGCATTATGTTTCAGTTGGAAATACATGTAAATTAAAACTAGAAAGGTAACATTTGCAAAACAAATGCATAATGTTTACCTTTGCATATGGTCTGCTCTGTTAATTCTTACTCAAACCAAGGATGTTAACCTCCTTACTCCAACACATTCATATATGTGGTCAGACAGGAGTCTAAATCCCTCCTACTAAATTGCAACATGCTGTAACCCAACACCAGTTACCATGGTAACAGACAGTCTGCTTCAGGTCATTGACCAGGTCAGAGGTCACTGTTTGGAGAAGTGAAGGAGGAAGAGGAAGAAATGTAGCAAAAACAATATGTTTTCCTTCGGTAAACATAATTATTAGCATACCTCGCGTTGTAGGAAATCTGAAGGTCATTGGTCTCAATGTCAAATTCGACCCCCGTGAGGCCGTGGAATACCGGCGGGGTGTTGTCGATGCCGTAGGGAGACGTGTGACAGACGGTGAGCGACATGGTACCTCCGTGGGCAACTCCGTTGAAGGTGCGAATACTGAGGTAGTACCTCCTGTCTGTAACGCAGAATTGTACATTGTACAAAGTTTTCAGAAAGTCTCTTCATTTTTGTTGGGTGAGCAACTGCAATGAACAACCTTATAGTAACTAGAACACAAAACATCTGGACTCACATTTTGTTTCAGATAGCTCTTAGCCTGTATTTGGAGAAGATCAACTATTGTGTCTTGAATGGATATAAAACATTAATAATTATTATAAATGAATGAATGAAGGAAGGAAGGAATGGATGGATGGATGAATATTTGAAGGGACAAGAGTTAGAAACCATGATCGACTGAATGAAGGATAGAAGGAAGGAAGACAGGAAGGGATAAAGGGAGGAAGTTAGAAGGTAAGGAGGGAAGGAAAGAAAGAAAGGAAGCAAGAAATGAAGGACTGAAGGAAGGAAGAACCGAAGGAAGGAAGAAAGGAAGGAAGGACTGAAGGAAGGACTGAAGGAAGGAAGGAAGGACTGAAGGAAGGAAGGACTGTAGAAAGGAAGGAAGGACTGAAGGAAAGAAGAGAGAAAGGTTCATGTAAGGAGGGATGGAAAGAAGAAAAAAAGGAAGGAAGGAAGGAAGGAAACCATTAGTTTCCAATGAATGAAGAAGAGTTACTGTTCATACCAGGTAGGATGCCGTTGACCACAGTGGGGGCATCTGGTACTGGGTAGATGGTACCGGTGTGCGTCCACTCCGAGCTGTCGTACAGGTGGTCATGTGGGTCGTGGTGTGGGTGGATCATACAGTCACAGTACTCCACACCCGCACACCACGAGTACCCATAGATACCCGTCTCATCGTCATGGATACCATCAAAACTTACTAAAGAAGGGAGATAATGGTATACAGATTTTGGTATCTTCAACTAGCATTGAGGAAATCTTTAAATGCATCTATTAGGAACACAAGTGAGCAAAACAAAATATTATAGCAGCTGCACAAAGTATTACACTAACATGCTAAATACTGGTAAGCTACATTATTGTTAAAAGATTCTAAAAATTATCACATTTGTAAATATTGAATATGAATTTTACTATGATCATTGAGTGTCGTCATCTTCATTATGCAAATTCAAGTCCAATCAAATTGTTGTCTTCTTGGCAAGAACCTGAAGTATCTTAAACTGTCTGCTTCATTTTCGTCTTGAGACAAATTGCTTGACAGATCTAGACACACTAAGTCTTGTAATAGCTATAAATGGTTTTGTATCATACCCCGGCGGCGATACAGTGCTCCCGACCGTGTTGTATTCTCCTGTACGATCGGGCGTATAAACCGGGCTTCCATAGAACAATTCGAACGCGTTTCGCCCCAACCGTGTGCGCCCCTTTCGAAAATTCGAATACAGGATTCGGACGTTGGAATTGATGTTTAGGGACACCAAATTTTTGCTCATTTTGCACTGAAAGACGTGTTTTCTAGGGTAGGTATGATATAAATAGAATACAACACGGTGTATTCCACATCGCCCTCGATCCAACTCGCGATCAGGCCGAGACCGAGGGCGATGCGGAATACACTATAATGCAGTCATAATGATTAACCTTCTCCCTGCTGCCTAACCCATCACCAATGCAAATTTGGTGGCAAATGGCTAATGTAGTAGCAGGCTAAAGGTTAAAGGGACAGATAGCAAATTATATTTAATACTTTCCTCATTATGTGTAGTGACCGTAAAAGACTAGTCTAAGAGAAAAGGCTCACTTGAGATGAAGGTGTTTGCCCTGGTGTAGAACCCTCCAACTTGGTGTTTCATGCCATTGGTCACAGTTATAGAAGTTGGTCCATCCTTAATAATCCTGTTATGGGTGAGGTAAAAAGTAAATCCAATTATTAGCTAAACTGTCATGTACTACATGTACATCAGGATGGATGGATGACATCCTCTGGAGACTCCAAAAGTAGAGGGCAAATAGAAAAATTCCAGCAAAAAGAATGTTGCTAAACCACAGGAATACAAAGCTGATATTGCGAATTTGCGGTAGTACATAAATTATGATTTTTATGACAAGCTGGCACATTCTGGCCTCAGTTTCAGTTTATTTATTTCACCAGCAATTGCTCTCAGGTACAAAACAACCTGTTTTTCAGGCAATGCTGGGCATACAATGAAACAGACTATACAATATTACGGAATAACAAACAATACAGCATGACATAACAACAACAAAACAAAACATCACCTTTTGCGGCATTTATGAGTTGGCACTGTACTGAGTTCTGGACTTCCTACTAAGCTGCTAAGCTTACCATTAATATTGGACTTCGGATAATGGCACCCGGGCTAGAGCCTCGGAATAGGTGATTTTTTTAAAACAAGCGAAAATCAATGTGCGCAGATGTCATCCATAAAATCAGTCTGGCCTAAGCTGCAGCTATATTTCCAGCCCTGCTTCTGAGCTATTCACAGACAAATAACTACGTTTATATCATATCCGGGTGGCAATACAGTGTTCCTGACCCGGTCGTACTTTATGGTACGACCGGGCTTACAACCGGGCTTCCATAGAATGATTCGAACACGTTTCGCCCAAACCGCATGCGCCGCTTTTGAAAATTTGAATACAGGATTCGGACTTTGGAACTGATGTTGATGCATTTTTTTGGTTTAGGGACACCAAATTTTCGCTCATTTGGCATTAAAAGGCGTGTTTTCTTGGGTGGGTATGACATAAATAGAATACAACACGGTGTATTCCACATCGCCCTTGGTCTCGGCCCTCCCGCGAGTCGGATCGCGGTCGGGCCGATACCTTGGGCGATACGGAATACACCGTGTTGTATTCTATATGCAGTAAGTAGATACTAACCTGTGGTTGGGCAGTCTGGATGTGGCTGTCTCACATCTGTTCTGGTGCCACTTGCCCACCACCTTGTCATGACAAGCCTCGTAGACAGTCTCGTCGCTGAGGATGTCTCCCGCAAAACCAGGGTCTGGTGGGGTGAAGTCTGCCAGGATTCCCTGAAGAGGTAAACATTTTGTTTGTTTGTTTGTATAAGTAACTGAATTAACAAAGTCTTAGAGTAATACAAATTTGCACAGCTTTACTACCCCTTATAGGCATCATGGAATGCGATCTTTGACATTGGCAATCTAATCAATGTGACATTCAATTTGAAAGTAAAATTCTGTCATGATTTTTAAAACTAACAGTGGTTACTTTTGTCACAATACAAAACCAAATTTGATGTTGTAATTAATAATTATTTATAGTATAATCTACTGTTCCCTTACGAAATATAGCAAGTATAGTACATATGGCTAGCCGGAATTTGTAAGTACCACCTTAGCTTATCATTATCAATACATGTTGTACATCAAAAAAGATACAGTTTTGCTGCTACTGTACAGTTACAAACTTCAACACTGTCAAGTAGCATTGAATTAGGTAATAGAATCATACAAAAATGGAAGCATGACACTAGGGTGTGCAAAGTATGCATACATGTGATGCAATTTCTCCCAGATATTCCATGGTGTTGTCTGCCTCTACGTTGAAGAAGTACAGCTTGTTGTGTATCAGCTCCAGACCATCCAGTAAGAGGGCAGCAGTGTAGCCAACACCCAACCTCTCGTAGAAGTGGAACCTGCCAGACTGGGGGGAAGCAAACAAAAATATGTGAGAAATGTTGGCCATAGCAAACAAGATTTCAGACTTCTGGGAAGTATTATGCAATCTTCGGCTTCCTGAATTCCCCCATGTTGACTCCCCACCCCCCATCTTTGTTGAGTGACAAATCTTGAACACAGAACCAGATTTTTTGCATGAAGTATTAAAGAGGCCATCTACATCATGTCATATTGCAACCATCTCTCAACAAAGACGGGGGGCGCCACAGACTTCATGCAACCTATAATCCACTGCTCACTTAGTCACGTGTGTCATCTGCATAACGTGACGTCACAAAGACTGGAGTTGTACTGTCGAAAAATTTGGGTACTTGTCTAGTAGTAGTAAGTCCAATTTCTTGTGTTGGAAATTACAGTTCAAACTTACTCCAGAGAAATTCAAGGAATTGTTTTCTTACAATTTGCACTTGTGGTCCACTCTTCTGTCCAACAGCTTCGATCTCTCCCAGGAGTTCACAGTTCTTGGATTCACCGTAGTCGAAGTTGAAGCTCTTACAGATCACCTCTGTGTATTTCAGACATTCGGCGGCACACGTCTCGGGACTGGCGGCATAGGTGTCCGCACCGATCATGACCTTGAAGGCGTCCACTCCAAGACGACCTTCCCTTGGAGCAGTGAAAGCACCCAAGCCTAAAAAGGAGGGTAGCTATCATTAGTCTCAGCGTGGGGTCGGTGGCGCAGCGGTTGCGCTTTCGGCTCGGGGCCAAGAGGTCCCGGGTTCGATCCCCACCCATGTCACCGATCTTGTGCCCTTGGGAAAGGCACTTTACACGACTTTCTTCACTTCACTCAGGTGTAAATGAGTACCTAGCTTCGGTTAGGGACGTTAAATGGAGGTCCCGTGTTTGGGAGAGCCACACCCGACGCACGATTAAGAACCCACCACACTCTTCGAAAAAGAGTAGGGGCATGCCCCGGTGTGCGATGGTGCAAATTCTACAGTGACTGGCCTCAAGGTTAGCCCTTAATAATAGCCCCGTGCTATTTGGGCAGCCTTGGCTGTGTCTTCAGCCGAATAAATTAAAAAAAAAAATCTCATTTGGATGCTATCAGTCTCCTGATTATTATGATATATTATAGTAAATAAGACATTCCATAAATATATTATTCACACTTGCCTTGTGAATTTCTTGTTTTATTTATCACTTATTGGTAAATTGCTCATTGATTCTGTGCATATTCCATTAGTTTACTCCAAACCTGCAGTGAGACCATTTTGACCTCCAATTCGACCTGACTTCCTCACAGTCTGTAAGGAGACCATTTTGACCTACACTTGACCTTCCTGTCAGTCTGTAGTTACATCATTCCCCCCTAACTTACTGTGACTACTGTACAAACTTTGGACAGGCCAGCAAGCCAGCAGACTAACACAACGAAATCAAAACTTCTAGCTGCACACAGAGGTTAACAAAGTGTAACAGTGGGGTTCAAGTGCCACCAACTGACCAGCCCAACCAGTGAAACTCAAGAGGCGAGTAGAAACAGGAAAACCCCTGACTCCCGGGATGCCGGGAATCGAACCCACGCCAAACCCGGGCAGCCAGCCCACAAGTCATCACCATAACCGCTAGGCCAAAAGGTCCAGGACCAGTTGGGCTGGTCAGTTGGCGGCGCTTGAACCCCACTGTTAACAAAGAGTTTTACAAACCATTAGATTTCGTGGTGCTTTTTGTGATGGTGAAAGATTTCCACTCTCCAATCTGGTCCCCCCAGACTCCCTGGCCATAGCCTACAGACCATCTCTGACCAGTCAGCACTGAGTCATCATGCAACTTCACAGCCGCACTCAACTTGGTCGGATCACTATGGATGAAAAAAAACGAGAATGAAAAATTAGTCCAGCACTAGATGAAATACAAAGTACCTGACACCTGATAGACACACTGCATCACTATCATTTTATATTTATTTAATAATATTAATTTTGATATCATTTAATTTGTTAAGATTTCAATTCTTGTTGATGTTTAATTCTCCGTCATAATTCAGTAACTTTTTACATAAGCAGAGATTAGGGACTTTTTGGACATTTTTTTTCTAGGGATTTTGTCCAGCTTTCTATTTTCAAATTCAATTTGTCATGATCTTTTCTTTGGGTTAGGCCAGCATACAAAACAGAAAAGTTGACAAAAATAAAAGCCCGACAAAACACCTATATATATCAAAATTCAATAACCTTCTAGTATAGTGATCAGCAAATTTGGCTCAAAGCCGTTGACATTGTGACTACCAAAGCTCTACTGAACAAGGGGCTTTTTTTAGTTATCTCCAAGCAGATCTTTTGGGAGCAAAGAGAGTATCCAAATGACCAGACAGTATCCAAAGGGCTACTGTTGGGCTAATAATTGGAAAATGTCTTGGCTACCGAAAGATCTGCTATGAGATCAGTTATCAGTTACCTTGTAGAGAGGTAGTCCACTTCAATCTTGCCTGTGGTTGGAGTGTTGTCGTAGGTGGGCAGACTGCAGGTGGCCTGAGCACACTGACCACCAGTGTTACAGGCATGGACAATGAAGTACAGTGGAATACCATTCCTCAAGTCCTGGATGAATACAACAATCAGTAAAAATGTTAGATGGTTTCTAACAATTTTCAACAACTTAAAAAATGACGACCTACTGGAATGGACTGGATTATGACTTTGTTGTAATTATCATCATTTATTATTATTTACGGTTGCTGTTAGCTTTAAACCACTCATTTAATGTGAACAGCTCATTTACTATTGTTATTTAAGTGCATCAAAATCTTTGTGGGGATAAAAATAGGTTTGTGTCGTTTGCAAATAATACTGTGAAAAGTTTGTCTGATACCAAGGCTAGGTCATTTACAGAGACCAAGAATAAAAGGGGGCCGAGGATAGATCCTTGGGGGACACTGCAAGATATGCCGGAGTGGATGGCATCAAGTCTGGTACTGTTTACAAATTAAACATTACTAGATTTCACTGGCATTTACTAGCATTAGTAAGCCCAACTGTTTATGCAGTGTCTGATGAAGCTATTCAATACTTCAGATTCCATTATTGTCAGCCAACACACCTGTTTAATCTGTGTCACAGAGCCACCCAGTGTCTCCTTGTCCACAATGTCGGAGTCCCCGGGTGATGTCCCCACGCTGTAGAACAGGTTAGCGGGCGACCTGTCGTCGTTGGCGACAATCTCGATCTCGAATGCTGGCTCCGTGTAGTCCAGACCTGGTATCTGGCTCACCTCGCAGTTCTTCGCTCCTGAACTTCCTCCTGAGCTTCCCTGGAATAGCAAAGCAGTCAAATAGCAAATTATCATTAATATTCATTGTTTTCAGTGGGTGTTTTGGGACAGAGTAGGTTGACAGCATGTGGATGGGGAAGACTGACTGGTAGAATGAGAGGAGGTCAAAAGGTCAGACACAGGAAATGGGGTGAGCTTCAAAGTAGGTTGACAGTGTGTAGGTACATGGGCAAGATTGACAGGCAGAATGACAGGTCAAAAGATCAGACACAGGAAATGGGAGAACTTGAAGTTTACAAAAAATCCAAAAGTCTCCCCGGAAGTCTGAAATTTCTGATTTCTTGTGTGCTCAACATATGATTGTATGAACTTCCTAATTTCCTCCTATGGCTGTACCATCAAATTTTTGACATCACACATTCCTGGCCACCCCCCACCCCCCAACCATATTATGATCCCAAGGGCACACTGAGTTCACGACCCCATCACTCCAGTGAAGCTCAACCTCAAATGATTCAATTCCCCAAGTCCCAATGCGGACTCAACGCAAACACACAAACTATCAATCAACACGACCAAAAACAATACTTCCGTCCCGGAAGTACATGTAAATGTAAATGATAAACTTACACCAACAGCCGGTTCTATTTCTGGAGGGGACTCATCTTCCTCTTTGGTGCTGAGTTCCAGGATTCGTGAGGTGATTGTCGGGGTTGTGAAGTGCCACAGTAAGGCCTCGAACAGCGTCTCTTTGATGGTTCCGATCAGCGGGATGCTGACCTCTACTGTGACCAGGGCCTTCAGTCGCAACTCCAGGGGGATCAACTCAACATCCAGCGTCATCCTGCAATAGAAATTAATCATGCATTATTTATTCATCTATTTGTTCATTTGCACATACATAGTAAAAGTAAAATTTGCAAAACATAATATAAAAATAATAAACATGCAGAGGTAGAGAAGAAGCCATAAAGGCTTGTTTGAGATCTCCCACCATGTAAACTAACATGATCATATTCTTACATTGCTACATATGTATCTAATCAAATAATAATAATAACAAAAAATAATAGTATAAGAATAAAACAATACAATGAATCAGTGAATCAATTAAACAAATAATCAAGTTTGGCAATATGCAAATGAAACAATATAATGAATCAATGAATCATTATGAAGAATTTAAACTGTTCTCCAACTCATAAATTTTCACTCGCTGGAATTTTTGACTGAATCACTCAGTCCTTTTCGGCTATCTGACCCAAATGCTGTGGACACGTGATTTTTCTCACGTGTGACGTCAGCAAAGGGTCAAAGGTTGTCTGAAGTCGATATCGCTCCCCGTCCCGTTTGAGCAAAGGTTGAAGTTGGAGAACAGTTTAAATTCTTCATAATGTAATTTACCAACTCAGATGGACTTTCATGCTAATCAATGAATCAATTAAACAAAGAAATACAAAGCATACCCAACGTCGAATGGGAACTTGCTGAATCCCATTTCTGCACAAGTGGGGAAGCGAGTCTGCATGATATCTCCCTCCAGCCGCAGTTTCCCGTACATGATGGCACCAATCCCCAGCTCCCCCCAAACTGTGATCCCCAGATATGGGGTCACACCACCTGCAAGTCGGAAAAAAATTTGTGGTACAGAAGTATTGTTTTGGGTGGCTGAGCTGTGGGCTTGTGTGTCTGTTTTGTTTCTTCTATATTTCTTAGCTCACTCCAAACTGTAATCCCCAGATATGGGGTCAAACCACCTGCAAGTCGGAAAAAAGTTTGTGGTACAGAAGTATTGTTTTGGGTGGCTGAGCTGTCGGCTTGTGTGTCTGTTTTGTTTCTTCTGTATTTCTTAGCTCACTCCAAACTGTAATCCCCAGATATGGGGTCACACCACCTCCAGGTCGGAAAAAAAGTTTGTGGTACAGAAGTAGTGTTTTAGGTGGCTGAGCTGTGGGTATGTGTGACACTGTGTGTTTTGTTTCTTCTATATTTCTTAGAGTCACAGTATTATAATGGAAGAAGGAAAAAATAAGCTGTCTATTCATTATAAAAAAGGGGCAACACTTGAAAATATGTCCTACATTACACGTAAGTCATTTTTTAATTTAGCATCTGTTAGAAGTTAGCTAGGTTTTGGTTTCTCTTGACAATGTGTGTGTGTACTCATTCTTTGTTTGTTTTTCATGCACTTCTGTTTTTCAAGAAAGATCAAATACATATGGCGTGTACCTTTCAAAATCATTGTCAAGGCCTTGGCCGTAAGAGTGAACTCTGCTCCATAATACCCATCAGCACCAAAGGCTGAAAGAAGAGAAAAAATAAAAAATAAATAGAGGTTCATTTGCTATCTAATATCAGCATTCCTGAAGTTACGACACATATTAATTTTACGAATCTAAATTCTACCATTTTTTATATTAATTTAAATTTTCAAATCTTATCTACTAGCAATCGGCAAGGTGGCACTAAAAATAAGTACATGTAACACTGGTCAGTTCAAAGTTGTATGAATTTCCAAAAAAAACTGGATTTTCAAAAGAACTTGTCTGGTCATTTTTTCATGGAGTAAGTTGAATCAATCCTATCCAATATCATACTGATATCCGTGAGGCAAAAGTGCGATGTCGCTGATGGAAAATCGTTGCTTGTTTTGTATTTCATAGACTGAATCTAGTTGCTATTTATTGGAGTTGGTATGATAAAAAAAAGCACTCTTTACAACAATGCACATAGCTTGTTTTAGAGCTATTTCAAATGCGTTGAGTTTGAAAATGTGCTAAAAAAATAGCAGTAAATTAGCCAAATTTCTTCATCATGAACATATCTTGTTTTGCTACCCTGAAATTGTTTTAGATGTCTTTGTAGAATAAAAGACTGACACAAACACTTACCAAATGTCATTGGTACCAGACCACCAACCATGAAAAATTGTGAATAGCTGAAGAAGTTGATTGTCTGCCTGGGGAACTCCATGGCGCCTGTCATGCTCAAGTCCATGGACTTAAAAATCTCTTCAGTGCTCTTACTTAAGAGCAGGTCGATGGCTTCATTCACGAGGTCTGCAAGCAGCTCCTTCAAGCTCTTCATGAGGTTAAATGCGAGGATGGGGTCGATGTTGTTTAAGTCCAAGGTCTTACGGATATCCAAGAACGTCATGTTCAGGACGGGGTTTGTGGCGGTCGCAGACCTCTTTACGAGGCCGTGATGCAGCTTTATAGCTTCCTGTTGCCTCCTGTAGGCTGCTAAGGCCTTGAACTTGCCATTAGGTTCAGCGACCTGGACTGCTGTTGTTGGGCCTGGTATGCGTCTGTCGGCTTTCACCTTGTAGCGAAGAGAAGAAGCCCCGGCCGTGTCACCGACCAGTTTATCCTCTCTACAAGCAAACAGGGGGATGACGGCGTCCTTCAGAATCTCGACCTTGTGGCAGTGCCGATCGGCTGCTTCGTGGTCGCACACATGTAGTTTGAAATCAACCACTACCCTATGGCCGTCGGGATTCATGGCAGCATACATGACTTGTACGGCTTCTCCGATTTTCGCTTTCTGCGAGAACCTCTTGTGCGCCTTGGGTATGGTCTCGGTGAATGACCAGTTGCCGACCCGGATGGTCAGGTGCCGTCCGCACGTCTCCATGTCCAGGCTGATGTGGCTCATGAGATCTGAGTGATCTGGATCCAGGTGGACACAGCAGGAGATCCCACGGCAGTTTCGGTAGGGTAGACACTTCTTTTGCTGGTGCCACATCTGTGGTAGACCCGGACAGTCCGGTGATTTGGGGTCGTAGTTCACGTGTAGCATGCGCTTGCACTGCTGAGCCTGGATCTCCAAACCGTTGCCGAGGGTGTGGATCATAAGTGGAACGAACTGTGGAGTTTTTACCAAACTCATGCCTTCTTCAGTAGCCTGGACATCCCTTCTCCTGCGAGTGCAGTAGGGAGGCCTGGGGATGGCGAGTTCATCCAAGATGGGGACGTTCACAGCACAGATGTTGTTCACACACATCAGGAGGTTCAAGGTCGTGACGAAGGTCTGGTCAGCACCACGTTGAATGCTGTACTGCAGCTTGATGTGGTCACCAAAGTCGAGGACCTCCAGCGGTCCCTCCGAAATGTCGTATGTGGAGCTGAAATTCAGGTAGTGCTGCTCGCTCTCGAACTGGATTGTCGTGCCAACGTCAGGAAGACAGGGGTTGATCTTCAGGGAGACCAGGAAGACAGGTTGAACGACCTTGAGGTCAACGCTCGCCTGACATTGGATCCCAACGCAGTGTTCAAGAGCCACACACGTGACCATATTGTTGGACAGCTCTGCAATGCTTTCTGCAGCAGTTTTCAAGACGCAGGTACTTCCTGCAGTGAAGGTTGGCATCGTCAGTTCCTCTTCCCACAAACTTGGTTGTCGAAGAATGGCTGCATCTAGTCCAAGCTGAGATCCAGTGAATGAAAGATAGTCCGCCTCAGGCAAAGATGCTGGGAAGTCCTTTACCTTCGACAGGACATCTGCAAAAGTAGACGCATCAGACTGCTCGATAGCCTTGTTGGGTAGGCTGACGTTCTTCAAAATGCTGTGGATAACCAGGTGGTTGTCTGTGGTAAAGTGGAGGTCAAGGTTCACACTGATGAGTTCTCCAAACTCCAGGGGACGGGCAGTCCACTTCAGCTCGATACTGCTGCTGATACGCTGGGTTTGTATGTCTCCGTTTGCCACTTCGAAGAGGTCTGCAGTGAACTGTCGCCCGCCAAAACTGTATCGTACGGTGAAGGAGTTTGCGTCCAGAGAAAATGATACACCAAAGGAGTACGTCTTCACTGCATAGTCCAGCTTTACGCAACCCTGGACTCCGAGGCATTGGTCGGCCGGCTGGAGGAACACTGTGTCGTCTTGTTTCAAGGACAAGTCGGGGCAGGCCCTCGCAGTAAGGGATGCGGTGTCACATTCGTCCTGCTCCAGGAAGTCGTACATGTCGTAATGGCGGAACACGGCTTTGGTCATGGTGTCAGCGATTGGTCCAGCAGGATCGTAGTGGACGGATTGGAGGAACTTTGCCACAGTCTCTGGCCAGGCTGAAATAAAGTAAAAATAATATCAGGATATGCACTCAATGGTTGTGACTGTTTTGTTTATGGTGCTATCACATTCACTGTAAGTCGTTGATGTATGATTCTGATTTCACAGTGTTTTTAAGCAGGCTGTGACAGAACCAACCCTTGAAATTAAAGGATCTTAGACAGACTTTTCCGCAACAAGAGTCAGCTAAATTTTTTAGCTCGGCTATCCCCCAAATTCTCTCACTTCGCAATAACATGATGTATGTGACCGGGCCCTTATGTGCTTACTCATTCTTTCCATCCAAAAATTGACAAATCAAACATCTTCGAATTTGTTTTGAAATGCTCTAGTCAGGACAAAGTTTAACCATCTCCCAGCTTTTAACCCTGTAACCAATGGAGAGCTGGTGGCCAAATGGCTACTTCAGTCTGCTTAAGGTTGAACCAACCTGTTATAGAGAAGGATCCATCATAAGGACAGAAGTTCATGGCTTCTCCCATTTGTTGCCCCGTCAGGGAAAGGTTCCAGACTTGTACACAGGCCAGGCTCCCACTGAAGGCAAAACCGTTCCCATCAGCATCTTCAGCGTACCCGGCCCTCGCAGAAGTGTCCGTTGCTAGCCTTCCTGGTGGATGTCGTACCTCCCCGACAACTTCTCCGTCCACCCACAGTTGTCCTGTTGCCGTGATGTTGTCGTAGGATACGCCAACAAAATTCCACTCCCCTGCCTTCACCGCGTCTTCTTCGGATTGGAACGTCACGTCTTCTACACCGGCCTGTGTCTGCATCTGGAGGTTTGCGTTTAGACTCCCATTCGGTGAAAGCCAGAGGTACAATCCGTGGACATCGGAACCCACACTGCCTCCTCTGTAGTCGAAAATCGGTGCGGACTGGTCGAGCGTACTCGGGCGAATGGCAGCGAGTATGGTTATCGAAGACCTCGACTCAAGTTTGCCATCGTTGGGGAAATCTATGTATGCGGGAGTGTCTGCGGTCCCCTGTACGGTCTGGGATCCGCCGTCTTCGTTGTTGAGTCCTGTACCAGAGGTCGTTCCATGAAGGACAGCGTCGTTTCCTGTCTTCGTTACGTCCATTCCACCCAGTTGTGCGTTTAGTGGATAGAAAGCAATTGGCTGTGCTGAAACACCTGCAAGAAAATTAGGCAATGAACAATGTTTATCGGTTTGCAACAATTTAGACTTCCAACTTGACCTTAAGGGCAATCTGCAGTGACCAAATCTCCCCCTTCCTATAAGCCTACAAATGGCTAGCTCTTCAAATAGCATAGTCCACTCCTATTATGTACTAAATTAAAGCTATTTTCTATACAAACCAAATGACTTGTCTTAAATATTCAATAACATAAATTAACACAAATTAGATGCCCTCAAGTATACCTTGGATCTTAAATGGCACATCAGGATCGAGTGCCTCCTCTGGGAGGAGGATGTTGTCAAGGAGGACGAACTCCTCTTCTTCTCCATCCCCTGTGTTGAAGATGACCTTCAAGTTGGTGTTGTACTGTTGGTCGTCTGTCAGGCTCTCAATGTTGTACCTGGAATAAACAGATATAAACAATTTATATCATACCCGGGCCGCGATAATGTTCGATAACGGTGTTCCGGACCAGTCCGTACGTTACGTTCTAACCGACCAGGCTTCCATGGCTTCCATAGAATAATTCGATAGCGTTTCTGCCTAACCGCATGCACTGCTTTTGAATATTCGAATACAGGATTTAGACATTGGAATTGGAATGTTGTTGCAGTTTTGTTTTGTTTTGTTTTGTTTAGGGACACCAAATTTTTGCTTATTTCACATAGAAAGGCATGCTTTCTTGGGTGGGTATGACATAAATAAAATACAACTGGGTGTATTCTGCATCGCCCTCTTTCCCGGCCCTCCCGCGAGTCAGATCCTCGGCCATCGGGCAATCCAACTCGCAGTCGGGCCGATACCTCGGGCGATACAGAATACCCCGTGTTGTATTCTACATGTATACGTATTCAACAGTTTCAACAGTTTTATTTATAAAATCAGCCTCGCAGCATGTACACCATTGGTAACACTGTTAACAATGAACTATTTAAGTGGCCTAAATGCCTGATTAGTTATGGAAAGCAACTTCTCTGAAATGGGGTGGCATCGGAAAAAATGCAAACACAAAACCACAGTGACTATGAATATGTCACACTTTACAGTACATACACATGCATCAAGTACCAGAGTTATCAACCAAGGATCGAGGTGTTAAAAAAAATCATTTTTCCTGGTACTATCATAGAGTGGAACTCGCTGCCACCAAGTACAGTAGGGGCAACGTCACTAGATAGTTTTAAACACTGTTTAGAGATAGACGTTCAAAGGTTAGGTGTATGTAGCCAGCTGCGGTGTGTTACGCCAAAGGGTGGTTATACTAGCTATACAGATACAGATACAGAATGATACAGATACAGAATGTACATGTAGTTACACTGAAACTTGGACTTATTTTTAAAACTTTCTTACCTTATCCTGAAGACATCACCAATGGTTTCTTCCCTGTCCTCAGTCATCGGTAGCAACAGGCTGTTGGTGAAGACATAGCCGCCCAGTCCAACAGACAGCTCATAGGCGTTCACATCAACCTGGTACCACACCCTGAAGGACCTGCGGCCAGTCTGAAAAACAGTAAAACAGAACTGTCAATCTTCTTGAACTTCTATTAAAAATCTTACTAGTAAGTTACCCTATCCATAGGTAAATGCAGTATTTTATTTACAACCACACAGAATGGATGGTAAGTGTTGTATCCAATAGTGTGCATTTTTCCAGAACCGTGCTCAGGCAAGGTTCTGGATACTCTGCACATATCCAAAACCGTGCCTAGGGCAAATCTACATTCTTGGATATGCGGAGACTATCCAGAACTGTGCTTGATACAAACCCAAACCCATGATTCTGGATACAATTGTAAGCAAGCAGCATGTTTTTGGTGTACATGGACTGGAAGAACAACTGCGATGTTTTCAAGATTTGAACCATACAGCCAGATTTGATATTATGTATAATACTGTAAAATTTTCATTTAACTTAGCAGCACTTAAATTTTACGCCAAACAGAAGGCTAAGAGTCTGTATGTACATTTGTTTGTTTGTTTGTTTGTTTATTAAGGAATCGCCATTAGTGTTGGCCACACTATTTTTCCTGGAGTCCTTTTACATAAAATGCATACATTCTTAACTACTATGTCTGTATGTCTTTGAGTTCACGGTTGAAACAATCATAGTACTGTTGTAACGCAATGGAAAACAGAACATATGTTCCCTGCAAAAGCCATCATTAAAATACAGAAAAATTTTAACATCTACAGTACCTTGAAGTCTACAGACAGACAGCATTCGACAGCGCTGCATTGGTCGGTATAGCTGCAGGTGAGGTTTCCTGGTTCACTGGGGAGGGTGGCATTCTGTTCCACACACGTGTCAGGGACTGTTGTCTGTACACTGTGGCTACAGTCCTCCACACAGAACAGGTCAGAAACTCCCAGGAAACGGTATACAGCCTGTTCCTTCAGCTGGTTTCTGTCTTCCTGAAGGAAGCTCTCTACAGTGCCTAGAATATAGAGAGAATATCACAAATAAAATATATGAATAAGAGACCACCTTTTTTATCTTACCAAATATCTATAATAATTTTTTGGGGTACTTTAATTTATTTTCAAGGTTTTCATGGTCACTTGTATACCATAAACTTATTATTACTGTTATCAACTCATTTGTCTTTCACCCCCCTCCCCCACCACCATGAATATTAAGTTACATGTACGTTCACTGAACATGCCCATTTTCCTACGACTGTGAAATTTTGCTACCATGAAGCAAAGTGAATAACATTTATGTTGCTTTTTGTTGATTTGATTAGAGAAAAATGTGTCACAAATATTCAAATATCTGCTGTACCAAAAACAGTGAACAAACACATATTGAAAGCCTTTTCGAAGCATTTTCTGTCTGATCAAGAATAAGCTCAATAAATCTAATGCACAGTAGGGTTTTAAAAGACTTCTAAAGATTGCCAGGACAAATTGTATAGCTTTCGTTAACTACCTGGAAGGGCATATGGAGCATCCACCAATGGGTGGATGGAGGTTGCTTCAATGGTTAGGGGCATGTTGGGTTCCCTGGTTCCATCAATGCTTACATCCAGTTCCATGGTAAACTTCATAGAGTTACAGTCACCTCCAGCAGGATAGTCAACATTGTACCTGGTGATAAAAGAGCCTTTGTGAGAAATTGCAGCTGTTTCCACATACATCTTTAAACTCAGTAAAAAGTATACCGATTAAGCATATAATTGTCAGTTACTATCAGCAAAATAAGTAGAATGAAGGTCAAATAGAGAATCAAGAGAGACAGTTAGAAGTTGTGTTAACCAATCAGTATTGAGGAGAAATTAGGAAGTCACCAATCAAGCAAAGGAGTGACAATCACCAATCAGCACCAAGGACAGGGACAACAACAATCAATCAGCACTAAGGAAAGGAGGGCAAGTTCAAATCAGCAGTAAGCACAGGGTTGGTAATAGCCAATCAGGACTAAGGATAGAGGTAACAGTAACCAATCAGCAAGGAAAGGTGTTCCACAAGTTCCAATCAGCAGTAAGATCAGGGGTGGTAATAGCCAATCAGAACTAAGGGCAGGGGTCACAATAACCAATCAGCACTAAGGACATGAGTAATGATAACCAATCAGCACCAGAAAATATAAATTTTACTTACTTGACACTGATTGGACCAACAGTGTCACTCTGCTCCTCCCCCCATGGGTACAGGAATGGTTGGTAGTCATGCCTTCTGTTCCCTACAACTGCTTCCACCCTGTATGTGTCTGGGTCATAGGTAACCCCCATCTTAAAACTCCAGGTCTTTACCTAAGAAAGGCAAATGGTTGTTAATGTCTTGAAGTCTATTTGTGACAACCTGAAATATCCCATTGTACTACTTGCACAGGTAAAGCTTTAAAACATGTATGTATCATAGGGAGATACTAAAAAAAGTACTTTATGTTTTTTAACAGATTTGAAAGATTGCAATTATGATAATCATCATAACGTTTACAAATAACATTATATAACCACTGCATTACTTGAAGTTAAATAAAAAAACTCTCAACTTCTTTCACCAATCTAACCTTCAAATAAGAAGATCATTTGATAACAATGACTTACAGTAATGGTCAGTAGCAAGTATAGAGTGCTTAACCTTTAGCATACTAAAGTAGTCATTTGGTTGGCAATTCTGTATCGGATATGGTGTTAGGCAGCAGAGAAGGTTAAAGTACAATGTATGTGACAACCCTACCTTTAGGTCAATCTCCATACAGCAGTTGAAGCCAAGACAGCCTGGGTTGATTTCACAATGGAGTCCGGGGATACTGTAGGTAAGAAGGAGGTTAAGAATGTAAAAGAAAATAAGGAAAACTTGACCCTCACAATTTGCAATGTGTTTTTCCATAAAAGATATTCTTGAGGGCAGTCAAGAAATTGAAAGAAAAATTATCTTAAACCAGTTCAGCTCAATGAACTCAATGAACAGTTGAGCTACTCTTCCACTGGGCAAAAAGAGAAGACAGATGCTATCTACAGTATTTACAGGTTCATTGTGCTACAAACAACATGAAGAGTGGACCATGGCTTAACATCCTGTCCTAAGGACTGCAACCCTTTCCAGTAGCATGCAAGTTCCAGAGGTAGATTAGTTCAGCCCTAGAATTATACTACTGAGATTGAGAATGCCACATTTCATTTCTATTTCTTCATTTCTGCTAGGTAGTGTCATTAGTCCAGTGGTTCATGACCCTGCCTTGACCAAGAGGTTTGGAGTTTGAATCTCGGCTGTTGTCGCTCACCCGACATGCACGCTACTGGAAAGGGTGTCAGTCCTCAGTATGCTAGAGCCCACTTTTCATTGTACTTGTTAAAAGAACTTGGGAATTTTGCCATTAGAATGAACCTACAAATACTGTACATAGCATCTGTCTTCTCTGTCACAACCAGTGGAAGAGTAGCTCTTCAGTGAGCTAAACTGGTTCGAGATCACCTGCACATTTTTTATTTCACTTACTCGGGAAGGGTGATACTGGAGCACTCGGATTGGCCAACACCACTTGGTTGGAGGGAGCACTCTTCTGCTCCGAGTTGGTCCGTCATGTCCAGTTTACAGAAGACCGCATCCGTTACATATTCGTTCACAGTTCCAGACAACTCCGTGGCAAATCCAGAAAGACTGCCATCACCTGTCAAATAAAATATAAGCAGAATTAAATTCTGTCAAATCTTTTCTGGGACTTAATTTTTGTATGATGTAATTTAATCGGGTATTACACCACTTCCTGAATTGTATGATGTAATTTAATCGGGTATTACACCACTTCCTGAATCATATCTTCAAATTGTAATTTAATCGGGTATTACACAACTTTCTGAATTATATGATGTAATTTAATCAGGTATTACACAACTTTTAAATTGTTTGACGTAATTTAATCAGGTATTACACCACTTTCTGAAGGTGCATGCTGGCTTACCTTTGGGGTAATCTCCTTATCAATCAACTGTCAAAATCACCTCCCACCCAACATGCACCAAAGCAATTAGACCAGACAAACCCATTAACTCAGCCACTTAAAACAATACTTCCATACTCAAAAATTAAATGACAACAAATAAGCTTTTGCATGTTTTCTAGTATAAAGTATATTGGTTTGCTGACCTGGTAGTTGAAGTGCATCACATGTCTCATTTGTGCACTGTCGTTTGGCGACGAGCCCGTCAGACAGGAGGTCCCAACCATTCTGACAGGTGTCATCCTTACACTGGGCCACAAAGTAGCTCACTCTGTAGTGGGTGCCTTCATCTACCACAGTGTACCTAACACAGAAATGAAAGCATCTACATCAGAGCATTGCTCAAAGACGGGGGGCGCCACAGACTTCCTGCAACCTGTGATCCACTGTTCATAGAGTCACGCATGTCATCTGCATAACGTGACGTCACAGAAGTGGTGGATCTCTCATTCCTTGACAAAGACTGGAGTTGTACAGTCAAAAATTTGGGGAAGTCCAATTTCTTTTGTTGGAAATTACAGCTAAGACTTCATAATGACTTCTACCAAGTTGAACACAGATGAACTTTCAATGTCAGAAATGAAAGCATTGTTACTACAATCTCTTCAATAGTTCACACGTTTCTCCTTGTTTTTATGCTGTTATTTTATTTTGTACAATTGTGACTGTGTATATCTAATAATAATATGCAGAAAAAAATCAGCACTATCATTAGTGTCTTGTCTTGTTAATTCCCCTCCACCCAGGTGAACATGGTGATTAGACCAGGCAGAACCATGGTATAGTCACCATAAACTACAGTTGCTGGCTGGCCAATGGTATCATGGACTCATAATCAGTTTAGCAAATGGAGCCCCCTGATTGGTCAATCCCTTCTGGCTTTGTGACAATGTCATATGAATGGGATATCATCCACTACACAACAGTGAAATATTCATACATTAACTCATTTATCTATTCATAATATATTATAACATAAAGAAAAAACATATTTTTTCAAAAATATAACAGGGTTCATTTCTATGCATTGTAAATTGTTACTATAAAAGAAACTTACTTGATGAAGAAAGCCTTTGCGATCCTGATTCGCTGCTCCTCTCCCCAGGGGAAGTCAAAGAAAGTGTGGGTAAAAGTCTGGCTGCCGATCCCATGGGAAATGACGTACGTACAGGGGTCGATATCAAAGTGGACACTGAGATGTTTTGTGATGACCTGCAATAGAAATTTAAATCAAATTTATGTTGTAAATTTCAGGGATGACATCCTGAGCAGACTCCGAATCTCTGTATCACGGCAAGTGTTTCACTTTGTGCAAGGTCTATTCTATCCTGCATGACTATGCGGATCATAAACTGGTCAATGATAGGAAATTTTTACAACCTTACATTTGTACCTTACAATCAAAATGAAATTCAGCATAATACTGTCTGCTTGTTGTCTTTTACTAGATCTTTTGTTTCTTTGGCATAACATGTAAATCACATTTAGGCATAACAGACTAGTTTTCTGCAGTAAGTACAAGCTGTGTATTAGACTAGACTGTAAGGTTTGAACCACTAACACTATATACCTCTTTTTGATAGTTCTGCAGGTCTTAAATGTACTCGAGGTGTGGCTTTCCTCAAACACAGGACCTCTGGCTTTCCGTCCCTAACCAAAGCTAGGTACTCATTTTCACCTGAGTTAAGTGAGGAAATAGGTGTAAAGTGCCTTTTCCAACGGCACAATGTTGAGGCCTACCAGGGATTTAAACCCAGAACCTTTAGATTCTAAGTCAACAACCCTAACCACAAGACCACCTTGCCACCTTCTTAGTCAAGTTCTTAGTTCATCATCATCATCATCATCATCGTTTGACCTTCCCGGGGGTTGGGGCATGTCCCTGCACCACTGAGCTCCACCCCTGTCGGTTGGCCATCATGACTGTTTTCAGCTCTCCAATGTCTAAATCAGTATCTCTTCAGATTGTTTTAGGTTAGTTCTTAGGTCTAAGGTCAACAAACATCTGTCCTCACTGTCTGTGCAATAACCCTAAACATTTGAGTGGCTCCCATGAGCCTTGTTTTGTGGAGAACACAAAGTAAATAAAACAAGAAAGCTTTTAAAAAAAGCTGGCCATAGGCCGCCAAAATGGGAATAGCTGGTTGGGTGGCATGGGTGTGCACTATTAATGATTTGCTCACCTTGCTCGAATTGCAGCAATGCTAAAAAGAGTGAATTGAAAGACCTGAAAAATAGACAGTGTTGCTTTCCTTTGCTTCCCACGAATGGATCGCATTCCTAAATGACGTGGACGCCAGAATTGTCCAATTGCCCCAAAATTGCCGAAACGTAATTTGAATTGTCCCGAGCTGAAATTTAGCGTCATTTTGACATCGGGACATTGTTAATTTCGAGGCCTGGCTTGGCATTGCGTAACACGTGCGATTAGACATTGCGCAACTTCTTGCGATCCATCCTGCATTCACATGTTAATTTCGAGGCCTGGCTTCGCATTGCTTAACGTGAGGTTAGACATTGCACAACTTCCGATGCGCAACTTCCGGATTCCTGCGAACCATGCTACCAAAAGGATTCCAGTCTCTATACGCATGGCGGCCTATGGTAAAAAAGTTCTTACCTTGTAGTCAAATTCGTGGCAGCAGGTGATCCCAGTACAGCTGTTATCAGCCCCACAGTCTGTCCCATCTGAGTGGGAAGCGGTCCACCAGCAGTTCTCAGCCTGTGCCGTACAGGACTCCGTCATCATGTAGGGGATTCCCTGGCACCGGTACACGTTCGCAAGGGCTTCTTCTGCGGCGGCCTCTGAGGTACCGGGTCCAAAACTGTTCAGGTAGGCCGTCACACTCAGGCCTGGGTTTGAATCTGTAAGCAGGGAATGTTACACTTTAGGCCACACCAATTTAATCAATTGGTTCTTAGAATCACTCTCTCCTATTTTCCCAAAATTAAAAAATAGACCACAGCTCCCATGAATGACTTTTTTTTAGCAATGGAAAGTACTCTAATCTCAAGTAAAAGCATTTGCAATTCATAAATAGATCGCTAGAACAAATCAACACCAAAGACACGGATAGCAATCACAACCCAACTAAGGAATGTTGTGGCAATCAGCAATAAGGAAACTGATAGCAATCACCAATCAGCACCAAGGAAAGTTGTGGCAATTGCCAATCAGAACCAATGACAGGAATTATAGCAATCACCAGTCAGAACCAATGATGGGGTTGGCAATCTCCAATCAGCACCAAGGACAGGGAAATCAATCACCAATCAGAATCAATGACAAGGATGGAAAGCATCAATCAGCACCAAGGACAGGGATGGCAAACACCAATCAGCATCAAGAATAGGGATGAAAATCCCAGTTAAAATGCTGTTAAGTATCTAAGCTGCAAATTCTCAACACTCACCATCCAGCTCGCAGCTTACTTCCGTGTCACATGTTGGTTTGGGGAAGACGGAGTTCTGCATCACATGACCACAGGACTGACAACTGCCAGGGTCAATGCAGGTCATGACCTCAAGGTTAATCCTGTACTGCCTTGCCTCAAGGTCGTTCCACAGGGTGTACCTAGAGAAGTTTAAATGTATCCACTATTTCAACCATGAAGTGGCCATAGTTATACACATTACAAATTCTGTATTAAATCTGCAAAATTTAATGTAAGGTACAGTAACCTTATAAATATATATCACAAGGTCATTTTATGCAGTTTTAAATATACATGATTTTATTATCATAATTACATTTGGTTCATCATAAAGCAATTATGGGAAAATCTCATTGTAAAATTTAATTTAACAACAAGTTAAACTTAAATGTTTTTGGGAGTCCTTAGAATTCTAAGTTTATTTATAACTTCCCAAGTTTGTTTGCTGTTTGTTATGGGTTTTCTTGGAAATCAGCCCAATTCAGCTGAAGGTGAGAAGAACTACCCTTATGTATTCAAGATTGATCAATAAAAAATAAACCAAAAATTTTCTTGACTTACTTGAGCTGGTACAGATTTCCAATCTCCCATGTTTGCTCCACTTCAAACTTAAAGTCGTACAGCTTGATGTTGTGGCTCACACTGTGGAGGGTAAGGGTCAAGGTCATCTCGCAGGGGTCAAGGCTGACAGCCACCTTGGACGACCTTGCTTGAACCGGAAGGTCGCATTCCACGCAGGTTTCGATCCCGGTACAGGAGTCGTGGAGGGAATACTGGTACGTGTCGGGGAGGTTCAAGGTGCTGAGGTCAAGGTCACATGAAGGTGACGATGCGGGGACTATGCAGGTGTCCTGAGGGTTGAAGTCGTCAGACAGACCCCAGTATCTGTAGGCAGGTTGGAGGGCGGCATCGCCAAGGGTGTCGCCGTACTGTGTGACCAAATCCTGCATAGTGCCAGCTCCTGTAAAGAAAGCACAGTGTACATTACTTATACTTTTAAATAAAGCATTATAACCAATCAGGACAGGGATAGCAATTACCAATCAGCAAGAAGAACAAAGGTAGTAATCACCAATCAGCACCAAGGATAGGGATAGCAATCACCAATCAGCACCAAAGACAAATATAGTGATCACCAATCAGCACCAAAGATAGGGATAGCAACCACCAATCAGCCCCAAGGACAGGGATAGCAGTCACCAATCAGCACCAAGGACAGGCATAGCAATCACCAATCAGAACCAAGGACAAGGATAGCTATCACCAATCATAAAAGTTCTACATGAGGATACTTCTGGACATTGCATACATTGGCAGCCAAACATTCCATGGACTTGTACCACCAGCAGTCAAGGTTATAATATACAGTCAATCTCACCTTTAAGAACACTCAGTTGAATTACGTAACACTAATTAGGCAATAGCTGCACTTCAAACAATTTTCACTAGGGGGCATACCTGGGAGGACAGGTGTCTCCTGAACACAGGCAGGTTCAGGGATGCCCACTTGTGAGAGGATGGCTACAGGTGTAGTACAGGTGTCCACACAGGTTGCCACTGAGAAGCTGAGGTAATAGGTCTTTGCTGGCTTGTCGTAGCTGATGGTGTATATGAGACGAAGCTCATTGTTCTGACCAACATTCTGTGTCTGTTCAGTTCCTATGGAGGCAAAGGTAAGAAAATATTAGAAAGCTAACAATTGCAAAGCAAATGCATAATGTTTACCTTCACATGGTCTGGCCTAACAAACTACTGCTCTGTTTATTCTTACTTAAACACATTCATATATATATATTGGCAACCCCTAGACTATAGTATTTGTGCTAGCTTGACAATGGCTTGTATTCTGTAGACTATTCTTCTGTTGTGACCTGTACTTAAACCAGTATGATATTGTGGAAAAAATAGTTAGGATTTGGTACTTACCCCAGGTATAACTGTAGAGATCCAGGTCAGTAAACTCTGTACCACCAATTTGGGCTGACAGTGTGAACTTACAGGGGTCAAAGTTCAATGCTGCAGTTGTCTTGAACGTTCCAACCTAAAAATCGTCAATATAATTCATCATTAACTTTGAAATTCCTTATACAAATTTCTACAGAACACAGAAGAAATAAAAACATGCTCATTATTTGATGCAATGATTCATGATTCAGTCCACATTTGCTGGTTTTCCTTTAAAAAAGTCTGCATGACCATAAACTTCCGTCAGAGTCATCTTTTCAAGTTAATAACCTTAAAAACACTAAATTAGCCATTTGGCTACCAATTGTCTATCAGTAACACTGGTTTATTAGGTAGCAAAGCAAAGAATAAATGTAAAGAAAATGCATATAAAATCATATTCTGAGTTTATTTTGTAATGATGGTGATACCTTGAGATCAAAGTCCACACAACAGCTCATCCCCGTGCACAAATCATCAAACCTGCAGTCCACTGAGCTAGGGAGGGCTGGTGGCTGGAATGTGCTTGGGCACGCTGGAACAGAATATACAAAGTTTATCAAACAAGGAAACTTTGTTTAGTTGTAAACATCATTTACAATAGCCAGCATACATAGAAGCTGCACTTTACAAATTTAATTCAGGTTTATGCCAATAACTTTGAAAAGCAGAAAATCAGTACTACAATGTTCTATCTCTTAGTAGCCAGACTACATCATGCATCTAGCCGCATATAACTGCCATTTATTGATTCCACAGATATGACATAAATAACAAAAAATTGTATTATAAGTTATCACAAAATGAACATACCATCTAGCCCGTGCCATCCACCCTGGTGAGTACAGCTGTGACCAGCGAAGGTGTCGGCCAGTCCCAGACCTCTCATCACATAGTCCTGTCCAGCATTCCCTACCTGGCCACCTTGGAGATCCAGGAAGTCATCAACTGTGTCTGGAGAAAAAAGAAGCTGTTTAGAGCCTATTTGACAATGTGTGTGTGTGTGTGTGTGTGTGTGTGTGTGTGTGTGTGTGTGTCTGTGTCTCTGTGTGTGCGTGTGTGTGTGTGTGTGTGTGTGTGTGTCTCTGTGTGTGTCTGTGTGTGTGTGTATGTGTCTGTGTGTGTGTCTGTGTGTGTGTCTGTGTCTGTGTGTGTGTGTATGTGTGTGTGTGTGTGTGTATGTGTGTGTGTGTGTGTCTGTGTGTGTCTGTGTGTGTCTGTGTGTGTGTGTGTGTGTGTGTGTGGTGAGTGTGTATGTCATGTGTGTGTGTAAGTGTGCGTGTATCTGTATCTTTTTTTTTAGCCGGTATAACAGTTCGAGGTAATACACCAAAGTTGCAGGCATGCGTTACGTGTGTGTGTGTGTGTGTGTCTGTGTGTGTGTGTCTGTGTGTGTGTGTGTGTCTGTGTGTGTGTCTGTGTCTGTGTGTGTGTGTGTCTGTGTGTGTGTGTGTGTGTGTGTGTCTGTGTGTCTGTGTGTGTGTGTGTGTGTCTGTGTGTGTGTGTGTGTGTCTGTGTGTGTGTGTGTGTGTGTGTGTGTGTGTGTGTGTGTGTGTGTGGTGAGTGTGTATGTCATGTGTGTGTGTAAGTGTGCGTGTATCTGTATCTTTTTTTTAGCCGGTATAACAGTTCGAGGTAATACACCAAAGTTGCAGGCATGCGTTACGGCAGCAGCTGGTTATATAATACTGCAGGACTGAATGACCTGCCACACCTCACCTTCACAGCACGTCGGCAGAACGTACTGCGCCTGCGCGAAACCCGTAATGTATTATGCATAGCACTATGGCAGAACGTCTCATATAAGGTCGAATTCGCGTATATAAGGGTGACATCCCGTTTGTAGTTTTCAAATATTGTGCAGAAAAAGATATGGTCTGCAACAGGCAAAATTCTTATGCGAAAATCCAGGTTTTGCGCAGGCGCAGTACGTTCTGCCGACGTGCTCACCTTCACATATCTAGCTACAAGGCATACTACACTGATGTACTACAAACAATTTCAACCACGGACTTCAAACAAGCTTTTTTTCTTCTTTTTGCCTCCTACCGCAAAATAAAACAGTTTAACCAAATAGCAAATAAATCTACATACACCTACATGTACATGTATAACATAAACCCAGAACATGGACCAGTGCAGGTTAGGTGCAGGTAGACATCAGAAATACCTGCACAGCTCCAATTTTACCTGCACTAACCTTCATATGCTGGTTGTATTTCAAGACCTAGCCTGCCTTAGGTTTGTAACAAATTCAGCACACAGCTTACCTGAAATGTCGACAGCTCCACAGTCAGTCTTGTACGGCACTTTCGTGTTGTGCATGAGTGGTATGTTTAACGCCGTGCTTGTCCCACAGGACAGTCTGAAGGAGTAGTTGATTTGGAAAACACTTTCGCTGTCCAACTTCTGGATACTGTAGGTGAAGGATAGGACTGAACCAATGGCGATGGTCTCGGTTTGACCTGTAAAAATGATAGACAAGAAATCAGCTATTTTAGACTTCTGGGAAGTGTTTTGTGTTTTCACAGATATATTAAAACTGTTGGTTGTATGATGTACTTTAATCGGGTATTATACCACTTCCTGAATTCCCCCACAAACTGCCAGCTTACTTCCACCTGGCACATGCTGGGTCAACTTCTGGCTTGACCTCTCCTTCAATCAATGTCAATCAAAACCACCTCCTACTCTCCAACATGCAACAAAAAAAAATGAGGAAAAAACTTTTTTATCATTTATATCTTATCTTTTTAAAGAAATTTGGTCAACATGCACTCCTTGGCTTCCTGAATTCCCCCATGTCAACTTCTGATTCCTACTGGCTCTTGTGCAGATCCTGGAACCTTCAAGTTCACCCCATTTCCTGTGTCTGATATTTTGACCCTGTCATACTTCCAGTCAATCTCCCCCCCCCCCCCCCCGACACACACACACACTGTTAACCTTAGCTCTGTCTGGACGAACATTCACACAAACCAACAGACAAACTAACCCCAAACCATACTTCTGTATTCAAAATTAACAACAGTACGTAAATGTCAACAGGATTCTTATGAAACCCACCCCAAGTGTACTGGTACAAGTTGAACTCCGACGTCCATGTTCCCATCCCCACAGACAGGCTGTAGGTACAGGGGTCAAAGGCCACGTGGAAGCTTGGCTTGACTGTCCTGATGGAGCAGAGGTCAAGGGTCATGCAGCAGGTCGCATGGTAGCAGCCATCGCTGGCAGCACAGCCAACTCCAGTGGGGAGGGTCGGTAACACGGCAGCTGGGCAATCTGGAAAGACAAAGATGTCATTCAATAAAGGTCTGTACATGTATGTGTCATTCTATAGATCATGATCTTTGTGTTTATAATTACCTTGATTGTAAGGCCACATCGACTTTATGGATGACATCCGCGCGCGCATTGATTTTCGCCTGTTCTCAAAAAAAAAATCATGTCTTTCGAGGCTTCACGGAACTCGGCTGGAACTCAGTACAGACTGCCGACTCATAAATGCCGCAAAAGGGCGGCTTATCGTAAAACGAAGGAGGAAGCTGTGAAGTAGGATGAGACCTGAACAAGACTATCTACATCTACCTCCTGCAAATAAAAACTTGTTTGTTTGATGCAGTCACTGTGTCCTGTGCTTCAATTCGCAATACCGGCTTGTATTCCTGTGGTTAAGCACCTTTTTTTTGCTGGATTTTTTTTTCGCCCTCTCGCATTAGTTTTGTGGTCCCCAGAGGATGTCATCCATAAAATTCAGTGTGGCCTAATATTCTTCAAATGGCAGAAAAATTATATTATTTCTTTAGATGAATTGGATTAATAACCTATCTCCTAAGAAGCTCCTGGTTTCGTAAAACTCTTAACTTATGATGTTTTGATTTTAATCTTTTGGAAGTGAAGCAATGTTATGTAGCACTGAGTCCTTTAAAATTAGAAACGTTGTAACAATTCCAATTCAACACAAGAAATCAGTGATTTCAGGCTTGCAGGAAATAATGCAATCCTCAACTTCCTGAATTCCCCCGTGCCGACCACTACTATTAATTCCTGCTGGCACCCAGCCAGATTCGGAGACCTTCCCATTATATTCACCCAATTTCCTGAGTCTGACATTTTGACCTCCAGGGGTAATTCTGCCTACCAATCTTCCCCACCCACTTGCTGTCAACCTACTCTTCATGGACAAAGAGTTCTTCAAGCTTAAACTCTCTGTCAATCAACTAGCAATTTTACTGCAACTGTCCCTGCTGGACAAGCATGCACACAGTTACCCACAGACAAACTGGTGCCTACTCAAATAAAGAACTTACTTAGCATGAAAGCTCATCTGTGTTTGAAAGTTCCAAATATTAAGTTAAAGAAACTCACCTTAAATTTTCGGTTGCTCTTCCATCAACCTTCGTCAGGAGTGATGATTCAATTACTCTGAGCACATTGGCCTACTGACACATGACTCGAGTAATGAATCGTAATTGCCTGGCAAGCGATATCGGCCCCCGTCTTGGTTAAGTGTCGGTTGGTGGGCTCTAATGTAAAGTGAGCTTCTTTACTGTGTTGATTGACAGTAGCAAAACTTCAACTATAAAGAACTTACTGTTTGCCCCAGTCCACCCACTGGTGCCCCCAGTACAGTCTGCAGCTCCAGTGAACACCTGTACCAGTCCCATGGCTCTGTCTGCTGCCTCTACAAACACACCAGGCAGCACAGCTGGTGCTCGCACTCTAGCAGCGGCCTGCTTCATCTGTGTGATGGCTGTACTCACAGATCCTGAGATGGCAAGATTGTGGTCAGGGTTTTTGACTTAATAAATAATATTAAGCCCCTGTTACACATAGCCCACTATATATACATTGTATATGACTTCCCCGGCCAACCACTCCCAACTTCTGCCTAACCATGGTTTTGAGTATTTTTTAGTCTAAGCAAGGTTAGCTGTTGTTGGCTGCTGGTTGGCTCCACCAGCCAAATGTTTTAAAATTGAAACATTTGGCAGTTGAAAAATGGTTGAGGACAGGTTGGCTGATGGTTGGGAGTAAGTCTGAGTAGTGGCTGGGATATGGTTGGGAATCAAATTTGACTTTCAACCACACCGACTCTCAACCAGTTCCTAACCGACCCAACCAACTCCTTCAGAAACAAGGGGACTACAAACAGAATAAGTGCCAACCACACCCAACCTTCATACAACCGACACACAAACAAAAACACAGAAGAAATTAATTAAGGTGCTAAGAAGCTAAATTGAAGGTAAATTTTACCTCTTAAAAATAAAACCACTGCAATAGTTTCAACATTTTAAAAAACTTAACTCACCAGTAGTTGGTGTCCATGTGTCTTGTTTATAGCAGGAGGGTTGGGGAACTTTTGTTTTCTTCAGGAAGGTGTTGTTTGTACAGCTTGCGGCATCCTGGCAGAACCTCAAGGAGAAGTCGAAGACGAAGTTGTCTCCCTCCTTGTCGATTGCGAAGGTCAAGTTGAAGACAGTCCCAAACTTCACAGTCTTGGTTTCACCTGAATGACAGAAAAGTTAAATTGCATATAAGTACATGTTCAGTCACTCAATATCATATTATCTATGAAGAATAAAGAAGTCGATTATTCAAGTTTGCTGATACACTATCACAATCATTCAAAAGGTATTTTTCTATTTTCCTATAACAATCGTACAGTGGAACTTGTTGTTACCAAGTAGTGTATGAGTATCCTCAGACTATAACTTTAAGCAATGCCTAGAGATAAATGTAACAAAAGCATATGTTGATCATGAGGACAGACGGTGACTGTCCATGGTACTGAAATTAAGGCTATGCTGTTTGTAGCTTTTGTAGCAGAGAAAACTTAAAAGAGAGGTTTTCAACGATATTCTTATCAGAAGATTATAGAGAAAATATGTCTGGACAATTTCAATTATTCTGCCGGGATTCTGGGACCTTCAAGTTCACCTGTTACCTGTGTCTGACCTTCTGACTTCCTGTCATTCTTCCTGTCTTCCCCCACCAACGTGCTGTCAGCCCACTCTGTCCAGACAACCATACACATAAATCCACAAACCCACCCCAAATAATACTTCCAAACCCAAAAGTAAGCCCACTAAATTACTGTAACTTACCCCATGTGTAGTTCCAGGTGTTTGACGGCAGCACGGAGTATGTGACAGTTTTTAGACCGACCCCAATGGTTAGCCGGTAGTCGCATGGGTCAAAGTCCATCCACGTTTTTGACTCGAAGGACTCCAGACTGAGGTCGAACTCTCTGTAACAGGTGACACCTGTGCAGGTGGGGCTGGTGACCTCACATACCACACCTGTGGCCAGCTGATGCCACGAAACATCTGGACAGGCTGGAAAGAGATAGAAGGAGATTGAAGAACTTTACTGCACGACCTATGGCAACTTGTACACAATATAAAAGTTGAACTACTGCCAATATCTAACAATTCGAAGTGACCTCCCTATCAATCAACTGTCAAAATCACCTCCCACCCACCATCAACCAAAGCTATTAGGACAAGCAGACACACAAACCCACAACTCAGCCAGCCAAAACAATACTTCTGTACCTGGAGTAGTCATCAACTTTATGAAGTGGACAGCTTCTCAAAATGACTGAAGTAGCTTTTAGGCATGAAATTTGTTAGACTGTAGAAAAGATGATTAAACAAAAAAATTGGAAATTTCAGACTTTCAGGAAGTATTGAAGGGTTGAATACTTGGCTTCCTGAATTCCCCCATTTCTGATGGCTCCTTAAAAAGTCACAGTCATTTCCTGTGTCTGACCTTTTGAACTGTCATTCTACCTGTTAATCTTTACCCTACCCATGTACTGTCAACCTGTTCTGTCCAGACAAACATACAGTGTCACATAAACCCACAGCTCAGCCACCCAAAACAATACTTCCGTGCCCAGAAGAAACTAATTGTAACTTTCCTTCCGGTAATGTCATACCTGGTCCGCGATAACATTTGATACGGGTGTTCTGGCCCATGTGATAACTAGCATTATCACACAGGGTTCTAATGGTTATCACACGGACTTCCTATATTCAATTACCAGCTAGAGGGACGTCTATCCAACCCATGAACAAAACATCGCTGACAGGAGGGAGGTGGCGTATGCCTTCTTGTATCACATCGCTGATTTGAAGGGCACTGAAAAGCCCTCGGATGGTTGTACCGGTAACCTGCGTGGCCTCTGTGATGCCCACGGCTTGTATATAGTCAGCAGCTGTCCTAACACCATCTGTCAAAAATAGGAACCAGTTAGGCCTTGTCATAGCTTATAAGACCAATTTACATTGTTTACACAGCTAATTTACAAACATACAGTCACTTACCAACATTATCTAGCATATCAAATAATCATAGATTGTTGTGTCTTAAAGCTAAGAACCAAAGCCTTCATGACAAATGCTCTTCCAAAGGACCTCAATACTCACACATGCAACAGTAGCCTGTAGGCTATTGCTCAGTATACCTAGCGTGTCGGCAGAACATACTGCCCCTGTAAAACCTGTAATGTTATGTGCATAGCACTTTGGCAGAACGGCTTGTTTAAGGTCGTATTCATATATTTCAGGATGTTTACATTCTGTCTATAGTTTTCAAATGTTGTGTCGAAAAAATATAATCTGCAACGGGCAAAATTCTGATGCAACGTTGACCAAACATCCAATGAAGACCGTGAAAAATCCGGGTGTCACATAGGAGCAGTATGCTCTGTTGACGTGCTTTACTACATGTGGACAATAATATTTGACTGGGCATGACTTACTTAAGAACGTCAGGGTGGCTTGAGGATCACAGAAGAGTTGTGGTATCTTGCTGTCCTTCAGTAGTGTGTACACGGCCTCTACGTCACCGTCGATCACCAACGCTATCTCCACGGTTACCAGGAACTTCTTCTCCGCGTCGTTTTTCTTGATGTAGTAGTAGATCTTGAAAGCGTCACCGATGGGAATTTCCTCTCTTTTCCCTATGAAGGTGGTGATTCAGAACATCAAATTCGGTTATTCTTAACTCTGAGTATTATTATTATTATCATCATCATTACAAGGGAAAAGATGATATGGAAAGTAAAATATATTTTTGAATTATTCAGATAAAGAGATGATAATTATGAGGAGTTTAAAAACCTCTTACACTTTAAATTTTGTGAAATATCTAAAGTTTCTCATAATGTACAATATGTCGGATTTAATTGTAGTTTGTTAATTATGGAAAATAGATTTTGATTAACTTAATTACATGTGTACATTGATCATTTACTGTCAATCTACAGTTAATACGACAAGCATATGGAAAATACATAATTATTAACTGCGAAAACACACACAGACCAAAAAACAATATCTCCCCATTAACTAGGCTCTTCCATTGACCCCATGACCTGGAATGTCTTTCAGTTGTCCACAAGGTTGATAAATTACTAATTCTGCCACCTCTGAACTCTGCTTCCAGTCACTCTGGCAACTCTGATCTTCACTTCGTATCACTCTTCAGTGAATGTGACTAGCACATGGGAAATACATAATGTGGAAACACAGACAGACACACAGAAAACAATACCTAAAGCCCCTGTCACACATTCGGAACCTTCCCCCAAACACCAGCAAACCAAGGTTGGCTGAAGTTTGGGAGCAGTCTGACCAGGTTTAGGCCATGCCTACCTTTCTATATAATTCGAATCGAATCTGAGTTAAATTTGAGTCAAATTTGACTGACAACCACTCCCTGAACTACTCCCAAACACCAACCAACTGTTGCCGAACCTCCCGTCCACACCCAAATGTTTTAAACATTTTGAAGCATTCAGCTGGCACAGCCAAACAGAAGACAACCTCGCCGAACACCAGCCAACCACAGCCGACCTTGCTCCAGACCTACTCCTAACCATGGTTGGGGGGAGTTTGGCAGTGTTCGAGAGGCCATATTTTGCTATGTGTGACAGGGGTTTACTATCTCACAGACTGAGGCAACAATAAACAAAACAACTAAAATTACTTACCCCACTCGTAGACAAACAACAACTTGCGGATGACTCTCTTCCCAAGCGTCAAGGACAAGGTGTAGTTACACATGTCCAGGACGGCCGAAGCCTTGAGGGTGATGTTGACCAGTTTCAAGTTCATGTCCAGACAGCAGGTCAGACCCAGACAGTTGGACTGGACGGTACAGGTCATGGTGGAGGGCAGGGTTGGGGCATTCATGTCTGTGCATTCTGGGATAGGAAAAGGTATATGTCAGTATAGAATGTAGATAAAAGTTTAAACCTTTAAACTACATGATTGTACATACTGAAAATCTTGAAATTTTGCGATGGTTTTATTTTCACAGTGACAAATATATGACACTGCAAATATGCCTTTGTAACGTATTACTGTATATTAATACAGAATTGTTGCAACCATGAATTTGAAACACCACAAAAACCTCTTTTTCCCTCCTACTACAAAAATGTTGCAAAATTAAAGGAATTTAGAGTAAAACTGATTGAATAATACATAATTGTATAACATCATATTATTTCACAAATTCAAAAATTATAAGGGTGTCCCAAAGTTCAACTAAACTATGGAGTACTAACAAACTTACTATCATATCATTCCTGGATATGACAAACTTATTATTGAGCCCAGTGACCTCTCAACAGTAAATACATGACACTGCAAAATATGCCTTTGCACCATATTAATAACTTACTGTCAAGTCCTGACCAGCCACTCTGCAGTACCACTGGTCTCTGACAGGTGTGCTCCTCCACGATGTCATCTATGCCCAGGATCTGCAGCAGGGCGTCTTTACTGGTCTCAGCCAGAGCTTGGCCCACCACGTATCCCTGCTCCTGTACATACGTCTGCAGGCCGCTTACCGACAAATCTGTCAACAAAAGAAACAAGAAAGTTTGAAACCTCAGACAGATTCCTTGTTTTCTTCCTTAAGTGTGAATCTCCTGCTAATTCTGTCTGCATTTTCCCACTGCTGACTCCTATAAGACAGACATGCATGTTGAGCAGAAAATTGATAACAGGAAATGAGATGACCTTTTCCGGGACCTTTGATCTAGCATCCTGTCAATGTCGCCGATATGTCTGGTACATAAAGTATGTGGAAATATGTACGCATTACTAAACACATTGTCAGCAAACACACAAACAGACACATTGTAAGCATTTTAAGTCTCTGTATACAAGTCAACTTACAGTTCAACCCTGTTCCATAATTACTTCTACCAAGTTGAACATACTATGAAATTCTCAAATCCTGGATAGTGATGAGTGAGTGAGTGAGTGAACCAAGCTGCAAGATTCTGCACGAAAAACTATGAAATGGGTGCCAGTGTCACAGAAATGAAAAGAAACCTACAGAGGGCGTCACTGGAAGACAGGCAAAAAATGTCCAGACTATGCATGATTTACAAAATGGCTAATAAACTGGTGGATGTACCAACTACCAAGTACAGTACCTAGTACCGCAGCTCAGAATAGAACAAGAAATAGTCATGTCTTCAAGTACCAGAACTTATCAACCAAGGATTGAGGTGTTCAAAAACTCATTTTTTTCCTAGAACTATCCTATAGTGGAACTCGCTGCCACCAAGTACAGTAGGGGCATCATAGTTAGTTAGATAGTTTTAAACAATGTCTAGAGTTACACGTTCAAAGGTTAGGTGTAACAGGTCGTACGGTGTAATGTAGCCAGCTGTCGCCGCACTGCGTGCCCGCGAAGCTGGTGTGTTCAACCAAAGGGCGGTTATACCGGCTATACAGATACAGATATAGAACTTTCAAGCTCAGAACTAAAACTTACCCGGTATAGTTGTGGACAGATCGGTATTACAGAAAGGCTGGGGGATCTCCATGTTGCTGATCAGAGGGTTGCTCTTGGAGCACCTCCCTTCAATACAGAGAGTCACATTCATGTTCACCAGAAACACTCGCTTCACGTCGTTCTTGCCAATGGAATAGCGCAGGTGGAAGGCATCCTCTCCTAGGATCTTTTCCTATTGATAAAAAGAAACATTCAAAATTGTAACTAATCTTAAATGAACAAGAAACTTGATAGCTAGCATTCCAATTTTTCTATATACAGTCATGTATGTCCATTCTGTTTTGTTTTGTATTGCAGAATGAATTTATTACCTCCATGAAAATGAATGGAGGTTTTGTTTTGGGTTTATCTCTGTGTGTGTGACTGTGTGTTTGTGTTTCAAAACATTTGTGACCTAAATGGATTGTGATGATATTTTGTATGTAATTAGGTCTATGGAAGATGAAGATCAATTTTGGGCCTCCTGTAAGCTTTCTTCTTGTCATAATCAATGAGACAAGTTAAAACCAAAAGAAATTAACAAATAGGATAGTAACATATAGTGCCTTTCCCATTAGGGCACAACGTCTAGCCGGGAATCGAACCTGTTACCTCTTGACTCTGTGTCTGCTCTCCAAACCACTCGGCTATTTCATGGCACATAAATGCAATGGAACAATCCAACAAACTAGTTTCCAAAAACATCAAGCATTGCTGGCTTTCCTTAATCTACCATTAAGCGTTGCTTGGATTCCCCCATCCAGACCCTCAACCCACCTGTACTTATTCCCCCATGCAGACCCTCAACCCACCTGTACTTATTCCCCCATCCAGACCCTCAACCCACCTGTACTTATTCCCCCATGCAGACCCTCAACCCACCTGTACTTATTCCCCCATCCAGACCCTCAACCCTCCTGTACTTATTCCCACATCCAGACCCTCAAGCCACCTGTACTTATTCCCCCGTCCAGACCCACAACCCACCTGTACTTATTCCCCCATCCAGACCCTCAAGCCACCTGTACTAATTCCCCCATCCAGACCCTCAAACCACCTGTACTTATTCCCCCATCCAGACCCTCAACCCACCTGTACTTATTCCCCCATCCAGACCCTCAACCCACCTGTATTTATTCCCCCATCCAGACCCTCAACCCACCTGTATTTATTCCCCCATCCAGACCCTCAACCCACCTGTACTTATTCCCCCATCCAGACCCTCAAACCACCTGTACTTATTCCCCCAACCAGACCCTCAACCCACCTGCACTTTTCCCCCATCCAGACCCTCAACCCACCTGTACTTATTCCCCCATCCAGACCCTAAACCCACCTGCACTTTTCCCCATCCAGACCCTCAACCCACCTGTATTTATTCCCCCATCCAGACCCTCAACCCACCTGTATTTATTCCCCCATCCAGACCCTCAACCCACCTGTACTTATTCCCCCATCCAGACCCTCAACCCACCTGCACTTTTCCCCATGGGTAAGTGAACAGGGCCAGATGGTAGCTCCAGTTCCCAAGTCCGATGTTGAAGGTGTAGTTGCAGAAGTCCAGGTTGACGTAGGCCAAGGTCGCGATGTTGGTGTAGTTCAACAAGTTCATGTTCATGATGCAGTCCAGCCCCAGACAGAAGGCGTTGACCTGGCAGCTGAAGCCCTGGGGGAGCCAGTCGAAACTCGGAGCCAGGGAGCAGTTGCCTGTAGAATGGTACATGTAACCTCCAATAAGTATTAGAAGTCCTGTCAATGTAAAACTGTACATCTTACTAGTAACGGTAAACTTATATTTGTATGTCTGTACTTAGCCCAATAGGGCAAGAATGCATGGTAAAGGCTTTCTATATCTGTTATCTGCCAAGATACATATATCTACCATTTTGAAAAACAGTGTGTTTGAAAGATCTCTAGAACTAGTGCAGCACCTTCCAAGTATGTACAATTTAGATATTCAGGAGTGTATTTTACAAAGATCATTGAATGACCTTGGAGATCTTTAAGCACTCACTGAAAGACTGTTGCTTCTCAGCAGTTTTTCAGTGTCATCATCACTGTTGAATCAAAGCCTTACCTGGCAGAGTCCTTTTGGGAAGTGCTATCACCTGCCCAGCTGGGTAGAAGATGTCTTGAAGTCCTGCGTTGTCAACAATGAGGTCCACAAGTCCTGAGGCCACGTTCTCTCCAGCATGCTGGATGAACCGGTCGATTGCTTGCAAGGGAAACAAGAAATCAGAGATTTCAGACTTCTGGGAAGTATTTTGAGGTTTTTGTGACCTTCAAGTTCACTACTTTAACCTCCTGCCTGCCAATATCTTCCAAACCCACCTGCTGTCAAAGTAAGTTACATGTAAATCAACCCCACACTATTGCATAGTGCCATTCAGGGAGTGGACCTGATAAAGTATTAAAAATGTGTTTAAAAGCTCGAAACCCAGCTGTCAGCCATGTTTGTTTACATTTTGGTGTTTTGTGGTGGTGCCACACAGTGAGTGCATCTCGTGTGGGCCGTTCTAGATGTCAAAAATGTTGTGAGATATTTGCACAGATATGTTGAAAAGCGGAAGTAAATAGCGATCACAGAAGAGATTTTCAATTAAAATACATCTAATTAATTTTTATGTTTTTCTAATCAATTTTATAAAGGACGTTTCAACATAAATTTCAAGATCACATCGAAAAATATTGAGGTTCGTTAAAACAAATTTAAATTGTTACAAACCAATCTCAGAACAATTTTCAGATTCTTTGAAACAATTTTCAGATTCCTTGAAAAAATCTTCAGATTCTTTGAAACAACCTTAGATTCTTTGAAACAATCTTCAGATTCTTTGAAACAATCTTCAGATTCTTTGAAACTATCTTCAGATTCTTTGAAACAATCTTCAGATTCTTTGAAACTATCTTCAGATTCTTTGAAACAATCTTCAGATTCTTTGAAACAATTTTCAGATTCTTTGAAACAATCTTCAGATTCTTTGAAACAATCTTCAGATTCTTTGAAACAATCTTCAGATTCTTTGAAACTATCTTCAGATTCTTTGAAACAATCTTCAGATTCTTTGAAACTATCTTCAGATTCTTTGAAACAATCTTCAGATTCTTTGAAACAATTTTCAGATTCTTTGAAACAATCTTCAGATTCTTTGAAACAATCTTCAGATTCTTTGAAACAATCTTCAGATTCTTTGAAACAATCTTCAGATTCTTTGAAACAATCTTCAGATTCTTTGAAACAATCTTCAGATTCTTTGAAACAATCTTCAGATTCTTTGAAACAATCTTCAGATTCTTTGAAACTATCTTCAGATTCTTTGAAACAATCTTCAGATTCTTTAAAACAATCTTCAGATTCTTTGAAACTATCTTCAGATTCTTTGAAACAATCTTCAGATTCTTTGAAACTATCTTCAGATTCTTTGAAACAATCTTCAGATTCTTTAAAACAATCTTCAGATTCTTTGAAACTATCTTCAGATTCTTTGAAACAATCTTCAGATTCTTTGAAACAATCTTCAGATTCTTTGAAACACTCTTCAGATTCTTTGAAAAAAATCTTAAGATTCTTTGAAACACTCTTCAGATTCAGATTTTTCAGATAATTTTAAGATTTTCCAGAAAAATCTTCAGATTTTTTGGTTTTCAACGACGTGTGACGTTAATCAGTTTTTGGCACGAAAATGTTAACATAATAATAACACAGATTTTAAGGGTTCTCCTTACTTGCAGCATCCAGTGATATCTTGTTACAGATGGGGATGGGCACCACCAGGTGTCGGATGAAGTTCCCCTCCAGGATGCACTCTCCGTTCCCCATGCAGATTTTCACCCCGAGGTCCACGATGAAGTCTTTGGCGGTTTTGTTGATAGTGAGCACGACAGTGACGCCTTCTACCAACTTGATGTCTTCCGGTGTTCCTAAATGTGTTTGTAAGGAGGAAAGCATTTGTCAGCAAGGAAGCATTTGTTTGCTTTTATTTGGATCTCTATTAGTGTTACAATTAATCTAACACTATTCTTCCTGGAGTCCCTACATATAGCATACAACAAGTGTATCGCCGCCCGGGTATGATATAAAACACAATACAGCAAATAAAATTATATAAAAGAACAAAACCTTTGCAATTGATCAGTAGTAGACAGAAGATAAACAAAATGATATAAACTTAGAAGTGAGCAGGAGAGGTCAAAGGTCAATGTTCAATAACTGAAACATAATCTGGGTATTGTATATAATAAGCAATTCAAGTATTTCAGTTAATTTGTGATTATCATTTGTCATGTTTAAAGGAGGAGGGCTAGTATAAGCCTAACAGGCTTCCTCTCTTCTCCTGCACAGTGTTTTTTTTAAATTCAGTTTACTCCACTTTGTATTTTGTATTTCGGTGCAAACAACAAACAAACAAACAAACAAACAAACAAACAGCAAGGAAGCATTAAAATGATGATGATGATGATGATAATGATGATGAAGTAAGTACAGTCAAACTTGTCGAACACAACTAATCAGGAAACCGAGGAAAAGTGGTCTTTTTATAAAAGTGTTTTTCTTAAAAAAAAAAGCATGGCGACAAGATAGGACAGAGAACATGAAAATTGCAGCAAAATGACACAAGTTACTTACTCTGCTTTCATCAGAAGACAACAATGTTGTACTTATCGTAGTTATATTTTTCTTTTCTATAAATTTCCTCTTCATTTATCATTATGATATCAATCTCATATCTATCACAAATTTTGTTAATTAAGTTACAAATAGGAAGGAGGAGGGCCCTGTATAAGCACTGAAAGCTTTCCATCCCCTCCAGCACGTAGTGGTTCTTTCATGTAAATTTCTTACCTTTATTTTTAAAGTTGTGCAAATGAATAAACAAACAAATAAACAAAAACAAGCAGTTTGTATGATGAGAAAAATCCTTTTTCATTGACAATGACACACGTTGTAAACAAAAAGAACCAATAGGTCCCAGGTTCGAACCCTGCCATGCCCCCGATCTTGTGCCCTTGGGAAAGGCACTTTATACGACTTTCCTCACCTCACCCAGGTGTATATTTGTATTGTATTGTCCTCTGTCAGTTGGTGGCGACATTAAAATAAGTTGAAAAAACTTGAGTGTGTCGTCACCATGTCTTGTCATTACATGTTGGTATATAAAAAAAAAAGAACCCACCCCATGGATAAGTGAAGAGTAGCTTCCTGTGCTCCAGGCTCTCGAACGTTATGATGAACTCAAAGTTGCAGGCATCGAGATGGACCCCCATGTTGAATGGTCGGGTGAAGTTCAGCGATCTGATATGGAGGTCCATGCAGCAGCTGATACCTGAAAACATCATAAAGAGTAAAAAATAATTATTATTATCATATCATAAGATTATTGAAAAAGAAATTAGAGGAAAACGACAAACAATGAACCACAAAACATAATTAGCATGAAAGTTCATCTATTATATAATTATTGTCATGTATAACTGAGGGGCCCCAAAATTTGCCACTTTTTAAAATCCTATTTTTAAAAGGCCAATTCTAGGTGCCAAGAGATGTTTTAGTTTTGTTGTTTGACTTTTTACATGTGTGTTGCTATGGTAATTGATCGAATATCAAGGTCACAGGTCATTACACGACGTAATATCGGGTATGTTTTTATAGGTGTACCCTGAATTCACCACTTTAATAATAGAAGCCGGGGCCGTACCGTAAAGTCCACCATTATTGAATGTTATCGTGGCCTGGGTATGATATAAATGTTTTTATTTGAACCCATTAGACTAACCAACATTGTAGGCAACAAAATAAACAAAACAAATTAGTTCAGAGCTCTAGCCAGCACCCGTTTTTCCGTAAATTACTGGAACTTTGCAGTGCCTGACGGAAAAATTTTGAAACCAATCCATCAACCTTGACAGACAAAATCAACAAATATCTTGGGTAAAAATATAAAAACCTCCGAAGGACCTCCGACAACCACTCTAAACCCCATGATCTGATTCTCAAAATGTGGGAAAATGCATTATTGAAGGCTTGAAAATCCAAAAAAGGCTCCGTACCGTGTTGCGCCTACGGCACTCCTTTAATTCAGATCACAAACCTGGGCCGACGGAAAAACATTTCGAGCTGGCTAGATTCCTGATTTGAACCTATAATCTGTATTCTATAAATTGTCATTGTGTACATTGCGCACCGAGGGCGATGCGGAATACACCATGTTGTATTTTATTTATGTCATACCCACCCAAGAAAACGCGCCTTTCAACGTGAAATAAGCGAAACCAAAAAATGCAACAACGTCAATTCCAACGTCCAAATCCTGTATTCGAATTTTGAAAGCAGCACAATTGCAGTTAGGGCAAAACGCATTCGAATCATTCTATGGAAACCATGGAATGATAAATGTTTTTATTTGAACCCCATTAGGGTAACCATAATTGTAGACAACAAAATAAACAAAACAAATTAGTATACACATGTAGTTTATACCCACCAAGACATGTGTGGTCCAGTTTGCAGTACACACTGTTATTCAGGTGGGGTGACATAGCTGGGAGGTGGGCACCATAGTCGCAGGCTAGAAAAAAACAACAACAGGACGAATCAACAAACAAAGTTTAAAAATACAAGAATTTATATCTGGCTCAAGTTCCCAGAGTTCTGGCTCGAGTTCCCAGAACTCTGCAAAATTCTGGCTCCGGTTCCCAGAATTCTGCAGAAATCTGCAGAATTGGGTTAACCCCTAAGGGCTCCTCGATGGCTGCTACGTATTTCTTACATCATTTTTACCTGTAGTTAACGACAGTAGTCCGGAATGAAACTGGAAGTCCGGAATTAAACTGGAGGCTATTATACACTAAAACATGGATTGTGATATTTGGTACATATGTTGCTTCTAAGTTAGCTCCTTACTTGCGTCTGCAGTCTTTAATCTTTGTACAAGTGCGTTCTGGTTCCCTGTTGTAGCCAGTGTCCTGTTCTGTAGTTCAGCTTTCAGCTGGCCCACAGTTAGTCGATGTGGAAACATGCAGGTCTTGGATCCGTGCAACAGATCCTAAGTCAGGAAAGAAGTAAAACATTCCACATTTCCGACAAGTAATTCTTTCTTTCTTTACTCTTTATTTCAGGCATCCATGGCCCTTATAAACATGAATATAAGACAAGATATAGATATGGGCACACAAAATAACAACAGACTGAGTTGAAATGTGCAATTGACTATGAGTACAGACGGCCCCAGATATTGCGGAAGAATCTGTTGCGGAAGATTACATCGGATTTGAGAACAGATTGGATGATATTATTTGAGGAGTTGTACAAACGAGATATGAAATAATAGCACTGTTTGTGCCATGTAGCGTCAAATGTGTCCGTCCTATATATATAGGGTAAACAAACATTTCACTGGCACTGCAAAATCTGGGTAAAGACATTATATAAATTCAAAAACAATTGTTGTAGACAATTCGACACTTTGATACAACTCTAGTGCTAGCGGGGTCCAATAACTGTGAGGCAAAAAGTTGAGTTAAAAATTAGAGTTGTGGTCAATGTTTTCTCTTATGCATAATTGCAAATTTCTTGCTACGGATTTTCTACTGCCTTAATTACTTCCTCCGAGCTTATGAGGAGGCCATTTTGACCTCCAATTCGACCTTCCTGTCAGTCTGTGGTTACACCATCCCCCCCTCACTGTCCCTGAATGTAATATGTCCAAACGACTATGGCAAAACAAGCAAGCAAGCAAGCAGACCAAAACACAAAAAAACACCGCTGGTGGGAACGGGAAGTTAGATAGGCAATATATGAGGGGATGTACAACCCCACCCTCAACAGGGAAGGGGGTTACAGTTAGATCTCTCTGGCACTTGGGATCTAGCACTCCCAGCCCCAAGGAAATAACAGGAGCTTCTTGACTCATTTGCATCAATATTGTCTTTGTAGTTGGTGCTCATTAACCTGCGGTTCCTAGGAATTCTTCAGTGTCACTGACGAAAGGTAGTGCATGCTGCTTGAAATGTCTGATCGTTTCCAAAATCATTATCCAGTTGCTTGAGTCACTGTTTTATGGCGTATGCATTCTACTTACACTTGGAAGCCCAAGAGCTTTCAGAGCCATGGCGGCAACGTCTGCCAACGCAGTCTTCGCCACGGTTTGCGCTAAGGCAGTCATGTTGACTTCCGGCATTTCCCACTCCCCGTTTGCTCCTTTCTTTGGTAAGGGAATGAGCGCGTGCTTCAGTAGGTGGATAAACTCCATGCACTGCTCACCGCACAGACCCATGCTGAAGGTCAAGAAGAATCTTGAAGGTCGTTGATACTCCAGCATAAACCTGGGCAAAGGGAAGAGAGATTAAAATCATGTTAAGTTGCTGTTGGGTCTGCATGTAAGTTATCATTTTTATAATTTTTCCCTAGTTAGGCCACAGCAATTAATTTCTCGGTCCTAGGATTCATCTGTTTCATTTTGTTCTAATTTGCCAAAAAAAAGCAAGTAACATTAAAATGTCATGTTCCATTCAAGAGCTGACTCAACAACCAAAAGGCTCATATTTTGACACCAACAGTTGAAGAAAGCCACAAATTGTCTTCCTCTATATACCAATAGTTGTTACAGTTTTTTCATTTATCAATGCATTGATTTGATTAAAGGTTAAAAATTCATTGTTCGAATTTTAAACGTATGAGGATCCTATGGTAGCATTTGACTATATAGGTCTGTTTTAAATTTGTTTTTTTTTTCCATCTGCCTGCTTTATTTAATCCCAGTAAAAATCCAAGAACCAACAAATCAAACTGGAAAGGTCTCAAGCAGGTGTTCCAAACCAACAAATCAAACTGGAAAGGTCTCAAGCAGGTGTTCCAAACCAACAAATTAAACTGGAAAGGTCTCAAACAGGTGTTCCAACGCCAGGCTGTGCAGCCTTAGCCCTAGATATGGAAAGGTGTCCAACTTACCTCATCCTGAGATCCAGTGGGTCATCACCAGTGAAATCAATGCTTATTCCTGTGTCTAACTCTTTTTCTTCACCTAAAACAACATAAAACAGAGTCAACACATTTAGATTATATACAAAATACATCTAACTATAAGCTTTGTTTAAAGCTATCCAGTGACTGTACTTGGTGGCAGCGAGTTCCACTCTACGATAGTTTTAGGAAAAAAATGAGTTTTTGAACACCTCAATCCTTGGTTGATAACTCTGGTACCTGAAGGCATGACTATTTCTTGTTCTTTTCTGAGCTGGTATTAGGTACTAATACGTCAACCAGTTTATTAGTAAGTTTGTACATCATGCATAGTCTAGACATTTTTGCCTGTCTTCCAGTGACACCCAGTGTATTTTTTTAATGACACCAGCACCCCTTTTGTAATTGTTTGTACAGACTCTGTTAGAGTACCTAGAATGACAATTATAATCATAATGCAGAATTTGTCATAGTGCCTAGAATGATTATCAGTTAGACTTACCCCAGAAGGCGTCCGCCACCTTGTACTGGTAGCGGTAGGGTTCCACCCCTGGAGTCTCTATCCCCATGTAGAAGGTGAAGTCAGTGATGTTGAACACAGCGTAGGCTTTGATGGACTTACGGAACTTCCACATCTGAAGAAGGAGAATTCAAAAATGTCTTAGAAATGTCTTCTTCATGTAACGTTATCATCAATCTTTGCACACTCGTGCTGTCAACCAATATCGTACTCACTCAAGTTCACCCCATTTTCTGTGTCTGATATTTTGACCTACTGTCATTTCACCTGTCAATCTTCCTTCACCCACCTTTCAGCCTATTGTGTTTGGACAAACATACACACAAACCCACAGCTCATCCACCCAAAACAATACTTCCATACCTGGTAGCAATTAAAAGCTTTAAAACTAAAATCTTTCAAAGCTTTATAATTAGAATCTGCTTATTATATGGGTAATATTATACAGAATCTGACTAATGATACCTTGAGGTCCGCACAGCATGATACCCCCAGACACAGGTCCGAGAATTTGCAGTAGACGTTGTTGGGCATTGACAGTGTCAAGAAGGGACACACTGTAAAAGACATATTCAAAACAATTATAAACATTTTTTAGGAAGGGTGCAGTCAAGTGCAACACATTTACAGACATTATGTACCTAATTTTTCTGGTTTTAAATTTTTCACTTTACAAACTGATATTATTGAAAATCACAGAAGAAATGTTGCAGCCAATATCAACGCAACATCGTTCACTGTTGTGGAGTCAAACTTTCTTTAAACCACAAATCTTGGAACCATGGCTCTGAAAACTTCTGGCTGAATCTCTGCATGGTGCTCTTCAATGTGATTAACCCTGTTACTTTGGTCGTGTGACTTTACAGAGCTGGATTTTGTCATCTTTCATGTATTGTATGTTGACTGTGTTTGTTGTATGTAACTTTATATCATACCCGTACTCTACGGTACGACCGGGTTTACGACCGGGGTTCCATAGAACGATTCGAACGCGTTTCGCCCTAACCGCGGGCGCCGCTTTCGAACATTCGAATACAGGATTCGGACGTTGGAATTCATGTTGCTGCAGTTTTTTGGTCCAGCGACACCAAATTTTCGCTCATTTCGCCTTGAAAGACGTGTTTTCTAAGGTGGGTATGATATAAATAGCATACAACACGGTGTATTCCGCATCGCCCTCGGTCTCGGCCCTCCCGCGAGTCGGATCGCGGTCGGGCCGACACCTCGGGCAATACGGAATACACCGTGTTGTATGCTCTATTTATATCATACCCGTACTCTACGGTACGACCGGGTTTACGACCGGGGTTCCATAGAACGATTCGAACGCGTTTCGCCCCAACCGCGGGCGCCGCTTTCGAAAATTCCAATACAGGATTCGGACGTTGGAATTGATGTTGTTGCAGTTTTTTTGTTTAGGGACACCAAATTTTCGCTCATTTCGCATTGAAAGACGTGTTTTCTTGGGTCGGTATGACAAAAATAGAATACAACACAGTGTATTTCACACCGCGGTCGGGCCTATACCTCAGGCAATACGGAGTACACCGTGTTGTATTCTATATGTATGAACTGTTTGTGTTATTTGTGCCCCAGTGCCCCAAAGTAAAGAAGTGGTCGCATTACTGATGAGCTGGGTCACCCTGGATAAAGATGACGGAAAATAGATATACATTCATAAATAACTGAAATTGTACAAAGTCCATATCATTCATCAACTTACTGTCGTCGTCAGATTTCCTCATCCTCTGTATGAGCGTCTCCCTCGGGCCGGTCTTGTTTTGTCCTCGGAGCTCCAGTTCCATCCTCAGCTGTGCTTCTGTCATTGACTCAGGGCGCTCGCACGGTTTTGAATCCAGAAGTGCCTGAATGTCATTAGAGAATTGTCAGTTTTCAAAACAGCTCCCATTTGTGATTAGTGTAATGATGACATTTGGATTTGCTAGAAAAACCAGAACCCTTAGTCAGTAAGTTTCTAAGTCAGTAATCCTAACCATAAGACCACTTACAAACGATGGACCATAGAACACGTGAACGTGCATTCTGATTTAATTTGGTATCTCTAATATGATACAAAGCAATATGATGTTTTTCTGTCAAGCTTTATTGAAAAGAAAACATTTTTTTCATCAGCAGCGTCATGATACAATTTTTTCATTGTGACGTCAAGTGACATGAGTAGCTAGGCCAGCAGACACGAGATCTATACATGGATAGATCACGGGTTTGATTCCTGACATGTCTTGTAAGAAATTGTGTCCTTGGGAAAGGCACTTTACACAACTTTTCTCCTCCACCCACTGTGTAAAATGGGTACCTTCCAATACTGTAGTCTGTTTTGTATTAATATTGTAATCTGTATTTGCATTGTAGTGTTTGGGAGGACAACTTTGTAAAGGTGTCTATGCACCTGTTTTGTCCTCCCTTCCACTTGTATGTTACTTGTGGTAAACTCAAATAAACAAATAAACAAATAAACTGTGCCCTAAAAAGTCTATGGGACTGCATTTACCATTAACAGCATCTTAGAATTCATCTATTACATTGGGAAGTTTCAAGACATCCTAACTTACCTTTAGGTCATCAGCAACTTTCTGCAGGTTGTTCTTGCTCTCTGTCAGCCCAACTGCATCCAGAAAGCCCATGACCTGCCCGACCTTCAGGTTGTTAATGTTGAAGATGCTGGAGGGACCTGAAGCATTGACTGCTGGGAAACCGTACTTGCTGGCTGTTGCTGTGGACACAAAATCAAACACTGTAGATCTTGAACAAGAAATCATAGATTTCAGACTTTCAGGACGTATTTTGGGTTTTCATGAATTTATTGGAACAACTGGGGAGATTGCATGACGTACTTTAAATGGAACTAGGACAGAAACTGTGCAGGGTTCCTGAATTCCCCCCTGTCAACATCTCCTGCTGGCTCTCGACCAGATACTGGGACCATAAAGTTTATGTGTCTGACATTTTCACCTCCTGTCATCCTGCCTGCCAATCTTCCCCACCCACATGCTGTCAACATACATGTACTCAGTACAGACAAGCATACTCCCAACCAAACCGATAAACCCACCCTAAACAAAACTTCCATACCCAGAAGAATATATTTGTGGTATTTCTAAATCTGATAAATGTGAACAGTGTTAATGTTCAATGGAAGGGGTATAGAAACAGACAAGGGATATAGAAGCAGACACTGAAGGGGGAATGTGTAGCTATGGTCCTAGTCTAGAAATATAAAATGCTCTCTGACCCAGAAAACACCATGATTGAATTGGAAACTTATTCAGCACCAAGGAGAGAGTGTCTGTCGTAACAGTATACATATATTTTCAGTACCAGGGACAGGGAAATAATTTGACACTAGTGTTATAATGGCAATCCAAATGGTATGTTCAACCCCTTTCAAAGCCAAGCATAACTATATTAATCCAAGCAAAGAGAGACATTGAGTTTATATCAATTTTCTATTGCAACAAAAATGGGGGGGGGGATGATTCTATTACATTCTTATCACTCAGGTGTCAGATCAAAAATTACAAGTCCCTTGACAGCAGTAGAGCCTAACAAAAGCCTTTTGCTTTGGTCAGTCACACTGCACAAAAAGTTGGATTTACCAATGTTAGCAAATGGCAGTAAAGTCAGGTAATGTTTATTTTATAAACAGCACCAGACTTTACAATGGTAGCAAATGAAATAACCGGACTTGATGTTTATTTACTACCTTTGTAAGATCCTGTACATACTGTTTACAAAGTAAACATTGCTTGACTTAACTGGCATTTACAACCATTGGTAAACCCAACGTTTCGTGCAGCATCACCAAAAAACACAGCATTTTTCCTAGTCCTACAATAACTGCGGACTGACCTGCGTTTGCGTTGATCTTGGTGGCAGCACGTTTCTTCCTGCCCGACCTTGAAGACATTTTGCCCTTCAGGTTGGAGTTGCTTGGCTGGGTGGCGGTTCGAGCTGGAGAGGTGTCCTTCTGTTGAGTTCCTGCCAACCCCACAACTGTCCCTGCCCTGATGGTCTTCAACTGGAAGAGCAAACATTGAATGCTCTTGAACTTGCTCATTATAGCTCTGAACTTCCTTGCACATGGTCCATGTCGTGTGGGTGCACTGCCTGTACGGCTTAACGACCTCATTAGTACTACATTAGTATCATTACCTGTTTTTAATGTTTGCCATTTTTGTATAACGTTATATGTATGATATTTCATGACATTGTATTGTATAGTATGTTCATGTTTAATGTATGATATTTTGTAGAAGTTTGTATCTCATGTTATGATGTTTAATATAATTGTAGTCTGTTTTGTATTTAATAATGTAATCTGTATTTATATTGTAGTGTTTGGGAGGACGACTTTGTAAAGGTGTCTATGCACCTGTTTTGTCCTCCCTTCCACTTGTATATTAACAATGTACTTGTGGTAAACTCAAATAAACAAATAAATAAATAAACAAATTAACGATGCGGGAAAATTCATCGTAGGTCATAGTACGATTTTGATGCCTTAGAATTTCCAAGCAGGCTGTGACAGAACCAACCACCAACAAAACAGCCTTTGTAGGAAGCAAGCACAAATGTCCAAAGAATGCCTTCAGTTTTGAGATAGTACGATAATCTCACATCGTATGTGGTTGGGACCTTAGAGATGTATGCAAGAGATGTGTTTTTGTAGCGTTCCTGTTGCAGTAGTCTTTAGCTGGTAGAACAATGCACCAAAATGTCAGGAACTTTCAACCTTATGTATAGGATATGTGGTAAATTGTGATATTTATGTAGGATGATTGTGTTTTCTTCTTTCTACCTCGTTTAGTTTTCTCACATACACTGTGTGATCAACTGACACATTGATACACTTCAATCAATTTCATGACCCTGGTAATGTATTTATTAATGTTTAAGTAAATGTAGAGTTCTAGTCAACTTTATTCACTTTATTGTTATTATTTGTTTGAAATATATAACAAAGTTATGACAAATGAAAGTCAAAAACATTCTGCCCACCTTCCACACCAGTTTGTAGTCATCACAGTCCTGTACCCAGACAGGGAACTGGATTCCCCTCGGCTCCAGGAACTTGGTAGGGTCCAGGTAGCCTGTGCCTTTCTTCAGGGCGAAGTGGACGTGGTTGTTGCACCCTGAATTCACCACTGTTCCTATATGTTGCCCTCCTGTCACCTAAAATAGTTAACATCAGATTGTAAGTGAGACATTGTACAAGGTATCAATTCTAATTTTGCCAAATGGTTCTTTTTTCTGTGTATGACTGTAGCTATTTTTGGGGACAGAAGTATTGTTTTGGGAGGCTGAGTTGTAGGTTTGTGTCTCTGTTTGTCCTAATAACTTTGGTTAACGCTTCTGGGATGTATTTTTGGTTTTCGTGATCATCCAGATTTTTGTGACCTTCCTGAATTCCTCCACGTACCACCCACTTACTTCCACCCAGTGCATGCATGCTGGGTCACCTTCAGGTATGACTCCCTGTCAATCAACTATCAAAATTACCTTCTTTTAACAGAAGCTATTTGGACAGACAGGCAGACAGACAGACAAACCCACGATTCAGCCAACCAAAACAATACTTCCATATCCAGAAGTAACTATTCAGTTAAAAACAATATTATGATAATGAATAAATGTTTTTAACTGTTGCATTGAATGTTTCTTTACCTCAGCTGTTTTGGCAGTGGGATCCGCGAAGACGTCCGATTTGAGCTCAAAGTTTTCCACGTAGGCTGTCATCCCATTCACAGAAGTTCCAGTGCAGTTGATGCGCACTGCTGTACTGCTTATCCTCTCCAGATTTCCTGTAAATGGGGCATACAACTGGAGAAACACAAAACAAGGGTGGAGTTTAGAAAGACATCTCGGCGATGTATACATGTAGTTTGTTATCAAGGACACATCTACCAGTGAATGCAGCATGCAGATCTGTAGAATGGTACATAAACAGCATTGCAGCTTAAAGTGATAGTATGGTGATGGTGTCTTTGTAAAATACAAATTATTGTATACAAAAATACCAAATTCTGTAAGGCCATGTTGATTTGATTATATGGATGACATCCTCTGGGTACCCCAAAACTGATGCGAGCGTGCGAATAAAAAAAAAGTTTGGCAAAAAAAAAAAAAAGTTGCCTTCATTATGAAATCTACGTGGTCATGAAGGTTGAACAAATGGCTAAACACACAGATTATGGTATGGCGAATAATAGACTCTTCATTTTCATTTCTTCACATTTTCTTCTTCCTTTGGAATTGATTTCTACGATATTAGTATAGTTTTCCAATATTTTTTTTTCTATTTACGGCACATATTTGCTCATTTTGCAGCTGCTTTGTACGATTTCCAGTATGGTCGAAAACTTTTTTTTTTTTTGGAAACGAACGAAAATTGATGCGCGCGCGGATGTCATCCATATAATCAAATCAACATGGCCTAATTGATAAAACAGACGATTGTTCAATGTGTCAGCTACTGAGTTGTTTGTGTAAGATATATCTGGTGTATGCTCTAAGTACAGTAAATTGGATAACTGATCAGCTTGTTGATTAATCATTGTCTCTTTCGTTAACTAGTATTTAAGTTGCCTAGTTAACTATGTGCCATCAGGCACAGGAGGAACTAAGGTCTAAGGTAAGGTAAGTTAACTATGTTTCTATTTTCTCGATTGAATATTATCGTTCATAGGACTACAATTATTGGTTAAACCCATCATCATTCATTAAACTGTTTCATTATTTTTTTAAATCATTCACATGTGCTTCTGAAAGAAAATACTACCTCAGGAAGCAAGCATTTCTTTTAAAACACATCACACTTTTAATACACAATGCAACAAAATCACAATCAGTTCAAAACCATTACCATATCCCCTGCGTCAGCTTGGAGGTCAACGCCCTGCCGGTCACCGTACTTTCCGTTATGGGTGGTTGGGTAGAATCCTCCAGGGCAACCACCGCCCCTTTCTACATTTATCTTCCTCTTAAACTTCACATGAGCCCTCGCACCAAACAGACTCTGGTACATGGCCATGGCCTTCAGGTATCTGTGTGGATGGACAAATAAAAACAAAAATTATCTTCAAGTTGAAAGTTCATCTGTGTTGGTAGAAGTCATTATGGAACAAGTTTAAACTGTAATTTCCAACACAAGAAATTGGACTTACCCACATTTTTGAGTGTAAAGCTCCAGTCTTTGTCAAGGAATGAGCAATCCCCCGCTTCCGTGACATCACATTATGCAGATGACACACGTAACTCCGTGAGCAGTGGATCGTAAGTTGCAGAAAGTTACAGAAAGCTTACGGAGTCACGTGTGTCATCTGCATAACGTGACGTCACAGAATCGGTGGATTGCTCATTACTTGACAAAGACACTCAAAAAGTTGGATAAGTCCAATATTTTGTGTTGGAAATTACAGTTTAAACTCGTGCCATTAAAAGAAAAATTGTTTCTGTTCATGTCAAAAAGAATTACACAGGATAATTGGAAAAGGGAAATTGTGCTGTAAAAAAGAGTGTTAATTTGAAAATGGAAAATCTTTATACTTTCAGCTACTAGTATCTTCCTTCTCTCTCTTTGTTGTCTTTCTTCCTTTCTTTCTTTCTATTTGTTTCTATTTCTCCTCTCTCTTCCTCTCTCGCTCTCTACTATTATGATAATAAGTTATTACAATTCTTCTCCAAAAAGCTAATCCCAAATAAAATGTGCAAAGTAGATGCAATTAAGCAAACAAAGACACATGTGGCTACTCTAAGTGCTAATGTTGTAAATCTAAACTTGTTCGGTTTGATGAAATAGAGACTAAGCTTTAACTTCCAACACTAACCACAAAGAATTGGGACTTACCCCAAATTTTCGGTTGACTCCATCAACTTTGTTCACGGAATGGACCCGTCTACTCTTGGAATCTGACGTCAGAGACACATCACCGTAGTAGGTTTGATTTCTTTACAGTACATTCTAGAAGTGTACCAAAAATTGTAATTTGTCGAAACATAACTTACTGTTCGTTTAGCAGGGTGTATCCTTCCTTGACAGCATTGATGATGTTCATGGCACTGTTGTAGATGGGGAGGAAGCGGTCTGCCAGGGTTAACAGCGGCTCGAGCGGCTCTTTCAGCCTGTTGACGACACTTTCCAGGTCAGCCTCCATTTGCTTTCTGAGTTTCGACTGAAGCAAAAAGAAAAGAAGAATTTCTACTCTTTCCATCTGCTTACTGAAGCCCGATAGAGGCTACACTTCAGCTTCAAACAGATGCACATGTTATTCGGGAGATGTTGTTTCTCTTTTCTTTATCCCAGTTTTAGTTTTAAATATTTCATTATTCGACAGCCCTACACCATTACTTGTGGGACAGTCTTGTTGGAAAACCAAGACGTTTGTTAAATTTGAGATAAAATGAAAAACCATCAAAAAAAAGAAAAGAAAAGAAGGTTTAGCTCTCATGAAAGTTCATCTGTGTTGGTAGTTACATGTTTGAAATTGAAACTTTTGTTCCAACACAAGGGATCGTTCTCAAATAGAGCTTTCGACCAGTCCCTCTGGTCTTCTTCAATAGACTGACCCAGTGAGACTTGTCACGTGGCTTCTCTGAAGTGTGACGTCACCCATCACGCAACCGTGACGGCTCCGACATCATTTACCAGATACCTTTGACCCAGTGTTGACATCACACTTCAGAGAAGCCATGTGACAAGTCTCACTGGGTCAGTCTATTGAAGAAGACCAGGGTGACTGGTCGAAAGCTCTAGGTGAGAATAATCCCTTGTGTTGGAAGAAAAGTTTTAACTTCAAACAAGGTTTTAGCTCGTTGATAACTTTACTACATACCCATGCATGCAGCAAATAAGTATCATGGGAAAAATCTAACCTGGTATGCTTAATTTTATTTTTCCTGTTTACTTTGATTCTTATTTGTTAGATTCTGTTTCATTTTTCTAATCTGTGATATGCTTTCGTTTTGTTTTGCTCTTTGCATTGTCATTATGTAGATGGAAATGATGACGAGATTCAAGATTGGCTTATTGGTTCGTTGCGATATTGCGATATTGTGTAAGATTTTTGCACCAAAACTGTAAATATGAATAATTGAAATTTATTTTCTTATCTAGATTGTCATTTTCAATAACTTTCAACATATTAGCGTCACTATTTTGCTTTTCCGGTGACTCAGCACAGCACGATAATAAGTTGCACCAGGCCCGCTATATTTTTAGGAGGCTCCTAAAAAGAATAAACAAACAGTGGTTTTCGTCCGGGTATCTTCGGCAGCTTCCAACACGTTTCTGCGGCGCATCAACGTTGATCTTTTACTCCCCAAATGCCATTATTAACCCAGGTAGGCTTATAGTGCAAGAAAATGTGTAAGACAACATAATATCGCTTTAATCATATCTTTAAGCAATTCAGTATTGAATTTACTTCTTTGATGCCGGTGTACGCTCTGATGGGGTCCTTCTTGGACTGCACCAGCCAGGTAGCAGTGGCAGCCTTAGTAGCTGCGTATCCATTGGTCAGGTTATCCCGTGCCTCCGTCACCAGTTTTTGCGGGTAGAAGAAGTCGGCCAGCTTATCTGTATAAAGAAAACATCACGTTAGAACTGAACGGTGGCAGGATCCTCATTTGCATGAATTACATCAGTTGATCATATTCTCCTCCCAATGACAGTGTTATCTTAACAAAGAAGGTAATTCTAGCATTTCCTGTACATGTGTGTTACGCCTAAGGGGGGTATACCGGCTATACAGATACAGATACAGATAGAGATTCCTCATCAATTATGCAAATGGAGTGCTGATTTGAATAAGTTATGTTGAATGATGTTCACCTCCAGTCAACTTTGAAATGCACAAGTATGAAATTGCCAACATCAACCACTATGGAAGTATAGTATTTTCTCATTGATTATGCAAATTAAGTCTTCATTTAAATAATTAATATATGGCGATGTTCCTCTCATTCTTAATTACACATGTCACAAGGTATAATAGTCCTATCATGGAAATTCCCAAATTAATTATGCAAATTAGATCCTAATTTGCATAATTGACATCTTATTATGTCAAGCATCACTTAAGCTACCTACATACCAAATATCAAGACGATCCGTCGACCGGTTATTGAGTTATCCTACTTTAAACATTTTCATACAAATGCTCCTGCAGTTCTAGAGCAAGCTGCTAGGGGGCCCAAACTTACGTCACTTCTTCCCGAGCATAAGAGCTACATACCATCAAAAAATCATCACTCTAGCATGTCCAGATCACGAGATATCAAAACCGGAAGTTCCGCTGCAGTACCATAACAAGCCGCCAGAAGGCCAAAAATCTAATTATTTCGAGGACTCATCAAGACCTACCAAGTATCAAGATAATCCATCTAAGCCTTCTCAAGTTATGCTGTTAACAGACACACAGATACACGGCCACGAAAACATAACCTTCTTGGCGAAGGCCATTTAACCCCCCAAAACGTCCTTTTCAGCCCTTTTTCAGTTGGTAGTTACGTAATCTTCTTGGGCAGGTGGCCTTCCTGGGCAGGTCGCTAAATGCTTGCCTCTAATAACCAGGAAAAGGGGACTGGCTTGAAACCAGTAGCCACTGATGAGGCAGGGTCCACTGTAGATTTATGTATCACACCAAATACAAATGAGCTGGAAGTTACTAACTTGTTTCTTTATAAATTCAAATTCATTTTTGAATATTCTAAGTTTGCAACAGAGTGTAGGTTTCCTTTCAAAAGACCTCAAGGGCTCAGTACGTACTAGTACTGCTGGACTACTGTACTACTACTACTACTACAGTACTGCTGCACTACTACTACAGTACTGCTGCACTACTACTACTACAGTACTACGGTAACTGTGCTACTACTGCAACACTGCTGTACAACTACTACTACTACAGTACTGCTGTACTACTACTACTACTGTAACAGTACTGCTGTACTACTACTACTACTACTGTAACAGTACTGCTGTACTACTACTACTACTACTGTAGTGATGCTGTACTACTACAGTACAGTTGTACTACTACAGTACTACTGTACTACTACAGAACTACAGTGCTGTTGTACTACGAGTGTACATCAAAGCCTACAATACTCACTCCCTGGGTAAACAATGTTCTGCAGCCGCTTCTTATTTTCCAATATCTTGGCAACAGCCTGCTGCAACCTGGTGGACAAAATACCAAATGAACGGACCCAAAATCGATCCAATTAAAACAACAACAAAAATCAAAGATTTTATACCTCCGTGAAATGTTGCAAGTTTTGGGGAATTTCTTGTTGCACTCATTGTAAATTGCTCTCTTTACGTCTTATAATGTATTTCCCACTGGCAACAGATGCCTGGGCAAACTTTCTGTCAGTTGCTGGGGCCTAACTTCCTGTGTCTGACCTTTTGTGGTCTGTGGTTAGGTAATTCCCCCACCCATGTGGTGGGGGAATTACCTAACCACATGGGTGGGGGAATTACCTTATGAGGAAAAAGTGATGACTGTTACCTGAAGACAGCTTTGAAGATGTCTGCCAAGGCACCTTTAGGGTTGCTGAAGATGTCGTCGATGGAGTCCACTATTGCTAAGATGGAATCCCAAATCTGGTCGGCAGCCCAAGGTAAATCAACAGTGACTGTTTGTGTTGAGAGCTGAAACATGTTAAACATAGAAAAGTCAGTAATATTGCCAGAGTGATAAACTTTCGACCTTTTATTTTTCTTTACCTCGGGCTACGGAATGTTTTGGGTGGCTGAGTTGTGTGTTTGTCTTTCTGTCTGTCCTGATTGCTTCGGTTGCATGGTTCGTGGGAGGTGATTTTTACAGATGATTGATAGGGAGGAAACGCCTGAGGGGAACCTGGTGGAAGAAAGTGGGTGGTATGTGGAGGAATTCAGGAAAGTCACAAAAACCTAATAGTATATGGTTCCAAAACCCCAAAATACTTCCAGGAAGTTTGAATTCTGTTTAGATTATGGCTTTTTTTCTATTCTGTATCATACAATTTGTTGCCACTGAAATTGTTGTAATACCCGATTGAATTACATCACACCATCCCCTCCACAATTCCAATACAAAACCCAAATCACTTCTCAGAGGACTGTGAATTTGAAGGTCACAAAAACCTGAACTGCTTCCAGGAGGTCTGTGAACTTGAAGGAACACATTAAGCTAAGAATACTTCCCCAAAGTCTTAAATCTATGATTTCTTGTTTTACTTCCTATTGATCACATTATGATAAGTTATCATGAATAGTCAGTTAAGTGCACATACATAAAGTGGTGCACTCATAGGTATTGCACATTTTGGTTCAAACTATGATGGATCAGAAAACAACTTAAACAATGTTATTACATATAATTTGAAGCATCAGATGAATTATGTCCAAACTATAGTAATTGTATTAATTTTGCACCCTCAAGTCACAGTACCTGTCAATCAAACGAAATTTGCTTACGTCATAGAATGTCAAGACGTCAGTCCTGATTTTATTGATCTTGTTGATGACCCCATACACTGCCCTAACCAATGGCTGGAGATGTACAGGCCACGCCTCCAGTGGGTATTTTCCCGTGACATTCATGGCATACTTGACGACCTCGCCAATGCCCCAAACCTGGAAAATCAAACAGAATTATAACAGATTACAGTTTTTTTTAATGATAATCTTCGCTGAAGGAAAACATATAAACTCTGTTTCCTCTTCTTCTCCAAATAAGGTCAATGACCTGGGCCAGACATCTATCACTGTATGATAACAGATGCTGTAAGAGACACCCTGTGGTGTTGGATTACATTATAATGTAACAAGTCCGAGGGGCTGGTCACAATATGCATGTGAATATGGTTTAGTAAGAATAAACAGGGAAGTTGTTTGTTAGGCTAGACCATGTGAAGATTGGCTCTGTCACAGCCTTGTAATGACATCAAAATCAGTCGACGAATGTGACCGCGGGCAAAAAAAAAGCTCGAATACAAGTTGTACATGTATAAGATCGGTTCACCACCGATTGAATACACCATGTATCAAAAGTTTCTTCGGTACCTTCGTTGGGAGTTCTTCGAGAGAGTCCTGCAAGTCCTCAAACAGCTGCATGAAGTCGATGTCGCCCGCTATGATCTGCTGTAAGGTGGACACACCGAGGTTGATGTTGTCGACAATTCTGGTGATGATCTTGTCGAACTTGGTGGTGAGATCTGAGACGCTGTTAATGTCGAATTCCTGTAAGACATGAGTGAAATTGGTGAGTGAAAGATTATTAATATTACAAGCAACGCTAGCTAAATGAAAAGCAGTGATGTTGTGACCAAGTTCAAATTGAAATCTTAAGACAGTAGCAAAGCCATTCTTAACTTGCTGCCCCTTTCTAGAAAGACTAGTCTTCCCTTTTGGAAATAATATTTATCTTTTTATCATGAACGTTCATCTATGTTGTTGCAAAGCATTATGGGAAACGAGACGGGGGCTGTTACAGACTTACAGCCACATTTGACCTGGTGACACGTCAATTTTGTAAAACGGCATGTAATAAACAACTTGGTCCTCAATTATCCTGAAGAAGACAAGTACTGGTCGAAAATTCGCTGAGTCTCAATTTTGTGTTGAGAAAAGGTTAAATCGTTTTCTATAAAATGTATTATTTTATTTACCCTTGGCAAATAAACTGCATGATTTACACTTCTTACCAAGCCATAGCTTCACATTGCATCTTTATACAAAATGAATATAGTATGTTTGCAGTGTGAATGGAAATACAAAGTACATGATTTAGAGAATGACCTGTAGCAGGTTGAAGTTGTACTCGGTGTGGCCCTTGAAACACAGCCGAATGACGACGATGTCTAGGTTGATGTTCATGATGCCCAGATGCACACGTGCGAAGACTTCGTCATGGACGTCAATTTTCAAATGACCACTAATGGCCGCTGTGGTGGAAGGTATTGAGAAGAAAAGATCAAGTCAACTAACTAGGATTTGTTGAAACAGTAATTTAGATGAAATAAGCATGTCGGTACAATGTCCTGCGCCTTCGCGAAACCCGAATTTTTCACGTTTTTCGTTGGATGTTTGGTCAGAATTTTGCCCGTTGCAGACGATATCTTTTCCGACACAACATTTGAAAACTATAGACATCCTTAAATATATGAATACGACCTTAAAAGAGACGTTCTGTAGATTGCAATATATAACACATAAACGTTTTGCGCATGCGCAGTACGTTCTGCTGACAGGCTAATAGAATAGAAAATGAATATCATTTTGTAGTAGAATGTAGTTTGTACAACAATGAGAGAATTAAACTTTATAGGCTGATAACAATCCATGTTTCCCTACTTCATACACCTAAATAATACAGACAAATTTTATATTTCAAACTTGCCCTTTTATTATTCTTTTAATATACTCTTACTTACCTGCATACAAGTCCAGTCCATTTTTGATTATAACCCCAAATGACGCGCCCACGTCCGATGACCCGATGATTTTCTTCCAGTCAACTCCAGGGGACTGGATTTTAAATTCGATCGGATCAAAAAGGTCATTAAGGGCTCTCTTGCCTCGCAGATGTCCCGGCCTTGTCACGTTCTTGACGCTAAAAACATACATCAATTTTAGAAATAACACAGATATATTCATTACTTCCAGGACGGAAGTATTGTTTCGGGTGGCGCTAATTTATGCTAGGTTTGTATGTTTGGGTTCCAAAGTGAGTGGATGGAGATTGGATTTCACTGTAAAATATTTCTTTTGCAATTTTAGACATCACAGATATATTCATTACTTCCAGGACGGAAGTATTGTTTTGGGTGGCGCTAATTTATGCTAGGTTTGTATGTTTGGATTCCAAAGTGAGTGGATGGAGATTGGATTTCACTGTAAAATATTTCTATAGCAATTTTAGAAATCACAGATATATTCATTACTTCCAGGACGGAAGTATTGTTTCGGGTGGCGCTAATTTATGCTAGGTTTGTATGTTTGGATTCCAAAGTGAGTGGATGGAGATTGGATTTCACTGTAAAATATTTCTATAGCAATTTTAGACATCACAGATATATTCATTACTTCCAGGACGGAAGTATTGTTTTGGGTGGCGCTAATTTATGCTAGGTTTGTATGTTTTGGTTCCAAAGTGAGTGGGCGGAGACCTAGACTACCCCAGCCTTGTCACGTTCTTGACACTGTAAAAATACATAAATTTTAGAAATAACACAGCTGGTATATTCATTACCTGCCGGGATGGAAGTATTGTTTTGGGTGGCAATTTTATGCTAGGTTTGTACGTCGCTATCACCGCAGAGAAAAACTACATCGCAAGGAAATCTACGTCATTTGTGACAGGGGCTTTAGTGTACTGAAAATGAGTTCAGTGTACAAGGTAAAGGTGTATTGAAAGTTTTACCCAGGTCCGATGGGTCCGGTCCAATGTTGGATTTGCTGCCCTTTCGGATGTGCCTGGTAGAACAGGTTAGCCTCGTACCGTACATGTTCGTCTTCGTCCGTCAGAGCTGACAATAGCAGCCTTTCTGCTGCCTGGATACAAAAAATGGTACTCATTTAGTATTCAAAATGTGGTTCTTTTCTGCATACAAAACTGCTAATTTGTTTATAAACAGGTGGCCTTAGAAAGCTGAATATCCAATCTCTTTTGTTTTGTCTTTAAGCATACCCTTCGGGCAACTTGCAATAAAGTATCACTAATGCCTGTGTCACATTGTCGACGAGCTTCGGCCGTATTTCTTTATCGCCGAAAGGTCGCCCGATTTTAGATCGACCGAGGATCGCACGTATATTTGGCTTGAAAATCGTCCCCGTCACATGGAGCGAGGCTCGGGCGATCGTTTGCATGAGAATACATCTATGACCTCAAAAATCAGGCGACTAGTTTCACGTGTCAGCGAGCATCGGCCGACTCCTAAAAATCACCGGCGATCCCTAAAATTCGCGCGATGCTCGACGAGACATCGGGCGTACTACTGCCATAAATGTCGTTTAGAGCTCGCCGACTCGTCGGCCGATCGATTTTCGCACAATGTGACGGCCCCTTAACCACTGGACTAATTATGCTACTGCCTGTCATTGCAAAAAAAGTTGGATCTACCAATGGTAGTAAATGCCAGTGAAGTCGGGTAATGTTTATTTTGTAAACAGTACCAAACAGTACCAGACTTATCTGTATCTGTATATGTATAGCCGCCCTTCGGCGTAACACACCAGCTTCGCAGGCACGCGGCGTGGCGACAGCTAGCTATGCTACACCTAACGACTTAACAATGGTGGTAAATAAAGTCAAGTCTGGAAATTCCCTTTACTAACGTTGTTAGGCCCGTTTCTGTTTACAAGGTTAACATTACCCGACTTTACTGGCTTTTCGTGCAAAGCTATAGGTTACACTGACCTCTTTATGATGGTAGTGCCTGATAGCATGTAGCCCCGCCCTCCTGAGTATCGACGGCGCCGACGATTGGTTGACGTACGACAGCAGATGTTCGTACGAGCTCCGCTGGGCGGCGTTGCCGAGGGCTTCAATCAGGGTGACCCGGCTGTGATCTAACTCCTCCAGCTCCAGAGGTGTGAGGGTGGAACGCTTCTGCCTCTCCCTCCAAGGGTCTGTTGAAACAGTCGTATGTTATCATTGAAAAATATGTATTAAAGGATTACGATTTAAACATTTTTTTTCATTCCAACATGTAGTCACAAGACGTGGTGACGTACACTTAAGTTTTTTCAACTTATTTTCATGCTGCCATCGACAAAGAGGACAATACAGTACCTGAGCGAAATGAGGAAAGTCGTGTAAAGTGCCTTTCCCAACGCCAACGGCACAAGATCGGTGGCATGGCAGGGTTCGAACCCGGGACCTCTAGGTTTCAAGTCGAACACTCTACCATTGCGCCACATGTGATTTGTAACCAGTAACTGTATATAACGATGGATGTCTCTTCAATGACAATGTGTATTTTACATAAATGGGAAGTTTATTTGCATAATACGTGCAAACGAAAACAATAAAGTGGAGATTTCAGACATCCGTGAAGTATTTGGGGTTTTCATGACCTTCAATTTCACCCCATTTTCTGTGTCTGACCTTTTGACCTGTCATTCTGCCTGTCAACCTGCTCCCACGCACGTGCTGTCAACCAACTCTCAAGTTCACCCTATTTCCTGTGTCTGACATTTGGACCTGTCATTCTGCCTGTCAATCTTCCCTCCACCCATGTGCTGTAAACCTACTCAGTCTGGAAAAACACATACACATACCCACAGCTCAGCCACCCAAAACAATACTTCTGTCCCCGGAAGTAAACATGTATTTTGAAGTTATGTATCTCACTAACCATGAAGGCCGAGGTTGTCCTCCAGGCGTCTCACGATTCTGCTCGCAATCCCCTTGTGGCCATGTTTGGCTAGATTCTCCGCAACGGCCCCGAGGACTAGCAGACATCTCTGTTGAACACTCTTGATCGAGTACACCTCTACAGAGAGAAGTAGACGACACAATTAGCTTTTCATAACATAAGTCTTTTGTACAGAACAATGAACGACTGATGAAGGTGCATTGGTTTCTGACAAGCCACTAATAGACCGATCCTGTAGCCACGCCCACCTCTATCAAACGTGAAAAGCAAAATAAAAATGCAAATATTTGAAGACATGCAGCAACTCTCTTATTCTCTCATTGGTCGAACCGTTAATTGCTATGCTCTCATTGGTTGAACTGCTAATTGTGATGGACAGTCTGGATCGGTTTATTGTCACTGGCCAATACTTGGCTTGAAACGGGATATGACACACTCGTAGAATATAAAACACATACCGTCGTAGTCCTCTGGATAGAAGGACACACTCTCCAAGAAGTCCACGAGTCTCTGAAAATAAAAGTTTTAAGGTTAGTGTTAGTTTAATTTTCTTAATATCTTGACCAGCCAAATACAAATATTCATCCCTATATAATACAATGTCAAAAATCGTATAAAGCAATGGAAGAAATTTTGTTTGTATTCATAGTGATAAGCTTACAAAATGTAGCTGTCTTGAAGGGTAATAACGTGTTTTGCGATGATAAAAGTTTGAGTTAAAGTTATTCTTTTAGAACACCCAATGGTCACAAGATGGTCTTCATACAACTTGTACTTACTGTAAAAACCTGTTGTGTTACTCCTAAAGGCGGTGTATAGGTTATGCAAACAAACAAACAAACAAATGTTTATGTTTACCTTTGGTGGCAGGTCGTCCATGCTTACATAGTGGACCAGGACGCGTTCTATGATTCTGTGGTCAGGGTTGTCCGACTCGAAGACATAGTCCATGATCAGGTCTTCTGAAAAGTCCGTGTGGAGGTCTGCCACTGCGTCCATCAGATGTGCCCGGTCTGTGCGCTTCGTACTGAACACGATGAAAAGACAACATACCTTGGGCACAATCTTATGGCTTGGTCAAATTCGCGGTAGGTCGTCGTACGATTTTGATGCCGTACAATTTTCAAGCAGTCTGTGAAACCTAGCCAACCTTTGCAACAACAAGACTGGCTGAATTTCTCAGGACACATGCACGAATATCCCAATAAGGGCTCGTTCGCATGCATTTGTACATCGTGCGATCTTCCTATGATCTCAAACGGAGGGATTCTTGGGATATTCATGCATGTGCCCTGCAAAATTCACCTGTCTTGTTGCTGAACAGTTGCATGCCTCGTGCAATTTTATGTCTCAGGCGTCAAACCTTTTAATGCACTAAAGACCTCTAGTGACGGTGTAGTTGGCATTGATTTATTTGTCAAAAAAACAGTCTCCATAAGATCACTATCATTATAACGTTTAATCGCAATTCAGAAACATTCTGGCAGTAGTTTTTGTGTGTCTTTTGCATGATTGTTTATTTGACATGTTTGTTGTTTGTTTGAACCTCTATTCGTTCATGAAAAGCTCAAATCGGCATGCGGGCCGCTTTTCACTGTGTGTGTATGTTATATCTAATTTACATTCTGTCATGCTTGGTTCGAGAGGGAGATCGACCAAAACAAATATGTCCTTGTTGATAGCACGGCTTTAAAAGGGTGGTAACACCTGTTCCGCCATCATACAGCACATTGTTATGGTGAATCATGACAAATAAATAAATAGATAGCTGCCAAAGCATGAATTGACCTATATCCCACAACGCACACGCACTACTATATCTACATTACACTACCAGTTACCGACCTGAACTTCAACTGAACCCAACATGTAAAGTAGAACACTATAGGTTGTAATGAATGTGTTGACAGGTATACTATATCCTTCTAGTCCTTTCAGTCAAATGTGGGTTATATATCAAGTTGTCTTTGCTATTGAGAGCTTACACCACAATGTCGTCAGGTTATGAATACACTATTGTTCTAAACGGTATAATTACATTGTTTACGTAGCCCCTTGGCAAGGGGGGTCGGCTTGCTAGCGCCGCCGGTGTTAACAAAGGTGACATAGAAAATAAGCAAATGTGATCTCTTTGACTTCAGAAGGTGTTAAAGAAACAACATAGAAGCACGATGTGTACATAGCATTAGCTTTGCTGGCTGAGTAAATGCCTTTGTGTGGGCATTTTTTGGTCGGATATATGTTGGTCAGGCCTGGCTTTGTGGGTTTTGTCAAGATGGCTGCGCATTTTTGAAAGATCTAGAAGACAAAGGAGGCTTAGGGCCCAGTCACATATGCGTCGTACGATCGTCGTACGATCGCAATCTAAGGGTATTCTTGCGATAGTCGTGCGGTACAAACGGTGCAAAAGCAACCCACACACAATGCTCCCTTATTTGTGGATGGTACCAATAAATACTAGACCAACTGGGAAAACAAAAATACGACTGACAACTGCGCTACATGCTGGAAGTTGACTTTCTGAATAAGGTTTATTTAACTTAACATGTAAAGAAATGACCTAACTTAATTGATTTTAACCTTCTCCCTGCAGCTGCTGCCCAACCAACAAGAATTTGTATCCAAATGACTACTTCGGTGTGATTCAAACATGGTCCTCATCTAAAATGAAATACATTTAGAATCTCCGTCTTTCTGTAGTCTCTTTTGTATTTTTTAGAACTTCACCACTGGCTGTCAATTGGTGTTAATCATTTCAAGCAATGTTAACTTAGAAATTACTACCTCTATGAAAGTAAGACAAGTAAGTAATAAGTTACCAAACTAACAGTTACCCAATTAACTGAAGTTACTACTTACTAGTAAGTTCTTTTGTGTTGTAGAGAACTTCATCTTTTTCAAAGAATTGATACGTGGTTGTCAATTCAAACAATGTTTTAACTTGACTTGACTAAGAAATTACTACCTCGATGAAGGTTAGGCATCCAGGTAGTAAGATAAAGTGACAGTTACTCAAGCAACTGAAGTTACTACTTACGCCAAGTTGGATTGCTTGAAGTAAGAGTCGACGACAGAGAGTAGGTCTTCGTTGCTGAGTTTTCCAAGAGTATCCTTTAGGCTTGTGTAGCAAGGAGTCACTCCCTTCTTTGGGTGGGCTATGCAAAAAATTCAATAAAACAAAATTAGCTGCTTCCCTAATATCACTGTTAGTACTGGTATAAACAAGATGTTCAGAAAAGTTACAATTCTCAATCAGTACAGTGTAGCATACAAAAGGCAGTTTTACCAAGATATTAACCTTCATTGTGCTGCCTAACCCCATAACCAATACAAATTTAGTGCCAAACAGCTACCTTAGCAGACTAAAGGTCGAAATAGCCCACTGTCAATGATGTTTTATAAAATTTAATACATACTGTCTTATACTTTTATATGTTAATTACTTCCGTAGACAAGACTAGACTAGACTAGACTAGACTAGACTAGACTAGACTAGACTAGACTAGACTAGACTTGACTAGACTAGACTAGACTATAGAATGATGCTAGTAGAAATCATTGTTAATAAATCCAATCTCCTTGTAAGAAGTTACACTTAAGGATTTATTTGCCAAGAAATATATAAACTCTCATGTATAAAAACGCCATGCACATTACTAGACTAGACTAGACTAGACTAGACTAGACAAGACTAGACTAAAGTAGACTATAGACTAGACTATAGACTAGACTATAGAATAGACTAGAATAGACTAGACTAGACTAGACTATAGAATGATGTTAGTAGAAATCATTGTTAATAAATCCAATCTTCGTGTAAAAGGTTAAACATAAGGATCTATTTACGAAGGAATATATACACTATCATGTATAAAAACGCCATGCACAGTAGGTTAGATGCATGTATGGATTTTCAATAACTTTATGTCACACACCTCTCTTCATGGCAAGTTTCCTCAGACACACCAGGTCCTTTTGGATGAGTTCTTGAGCGTACGTCAAGTTCAACTGTGGTCCTTGCTGAGTCTTCGTACGACGCTGAAATGACATATCAGGTTATGATATAATTAACTTAAATTTAATCAATATTTCTGGAAAGATCATAAACCTACTTCATTAAAAAAGTGGGACTATTCATTATAAAGCCATTGATTGACATGTTAAATTTATAATTATTAGTTCAATTTTGTTCTTACTGTTCTTTAATAATAATACGCACTTTGTTGCTTTTTTGTTGTGAATGAAATTTGAAAAAAGCTAGAAAGGTAACATTTGCAAGGCAAATGTATAATGTTTACCTTCACATTATTTAACATTACACTTATTGTTCAGTTAATTCTACATAATGTCCTGCCACTTGCTACATAATATAATCCAACAGCACAGGGTGCCTGATACAGCACCAGTTGCAATGGTGACAGCTGTCTTGTTCAGGTCATTGACCTCATTTGTTTGGAACTAAAGAAGAAGGTAAACATAATAAAATTGACATAGTTTCTTCCTATTTATTCGCACTCACATTTGAGACGTGCAGCGTGTCTTCTAACAGGTCAGGTGGCGGTGTGGCGGGTTCGGTGTGCCTCAGCCCGATCAGTGTGAACTCTGACTCAGCGTCAGTAGACATCTCCGGGAGGTCTGAAAGTGTATGGACAGGTTTGAAATTAGTGCTTTTCAAAATCAGATGAAGTATGTCACACACAAGCACACACACACACACACACACACACACACACACACACACACACACACACACACACACACACACACACACACACACACACGCACGCACGCACGCACGCACGCACGCAAATACATTGTACGCACACACACACACGCACGCACACACACACATGGAGGATGCCATAAACTATATCTGATGCCCTGTTCACCGAATCACGTGTTCACAATCTGCATAAACTGACATCATATGAGAAGAGGTGGCTTCATTCTCTGACAAAAATTTGTAATTCAAATTCTTTGTGTTGGAAAAGCAAAATCTTATGAACTTTCAAGCTATGATATCATTATGTGTCTTTAATATGATATAATAATACACAACATGAAGGTACGTACCGACATGATCCGGTTCGTTGACGAACTGTCCTCCCCTGGTGCCTTCATGAACATCAAACCCTGGCTTGCTCTTCCGCGGTGACGTCACCTTTTCCTTGATCCGCACACGGTGAGGAACGTCTCCGTCATGTTTGATGTAGATTTCCTGCGAGATAATTAATTAGGATTGTAGCCAATCAGGGGAAGGGATTTAGTTTTAGGTATAACTATTACGAATCCATGTAAAGTCAACTTATACATGTAGTGCGGTAACATTCGTCATAGGCTGTTGTACAGTTTTGATGCCGTACAATTTTCAAGCAGGCCATGACAGAACCAACAGCCAACAAGGATCTAAGACAGACTTTTCAGTAACAAGACAGCTGAATTTTGCAGGACACATGCACAACTATATCCCAAGAATACCCTCAATTTGCGATTGTACGACGATCGTACGATGAATGTGGACGACTAGGTCCTTACCTTGTGCATTCTCGAATCGTCGGCATCAAGGCCCATGATAGGGTGACCCTCACGGATTTTGGTGAACTTGAGTCCGTCCTCGTGTGGTTCTGCACTATACACCGCTTCATGGTCACCTATAGGATTGTAACATTGTGAAGAATTCAATGACGCTTTGAGGTGTACAAGATAATTTGTTAATATAAATTCGTGGGGATTCATCCCTCATGATACATTCCTCAAGCTATAACCGACATCTCGCACACGTACGCAGTCGTCCCTCAGTAAGAAATCTGGAGCCGCAAAGTTCCCGTTTAGAACTTTATTTCAGCCTGACACACGACCGGTGTCGCTTGTGTGTACGTGTGCGAGATGTCGGTTAGCTTGAGGAATGAATCCTGAGGCATGAATCCCCACGAATTTATACAAGATAATTTGTTCATGTTAGTCTACAAACAAATGTAGGGTTCTCTCGAAGAGATAAAAAACGCTAGGCAGCCATCGAAAATGCTTCAAAAACATGCGTAAAACACTGTATCGAATCCTACATCTGCTGGGACAGTGTTAGATCCAATGTTATCCCTTTCTAAATGTAAAACATACCTTAACAGTGACTATCTTCATGGAAACATTTGCAAGAATTACGTAATATATATAGTCTTGCTATACATGCCCTGTGACAACGCCTAAGGAAAATTGGTTTCTCTATTTATACGCTATCTATTCTGTAGTATTTTATGTCATAATTGTCATGTAACGTTTGTTTAATTTACCCTGGTTATTGATTCTAATTCACAAAAAATCATGAAAATAGGGATAAAGCTTTTTTTTCAAGAATTAATGGACGGTTTTACATTAGATTTTCGGTGTGTAGGGGTGTATGTTTGACCGTGTGTGTGTATGTGTGTGTGTGTGTGTGTGTGTGTGTGTGTGTGTGTGTGTGATCCCAACTATCTGCTTTGATTCAGACATGTTGACATCCTCATCAACAAAAGAAAGCTCCAGCTCCATCGGATTAAACCGATGTCGCCCGACCCAAACTACATTGTCCTAATCCTCCTCAATCACTGTCACTCTACTCAATAGATAATGTTGTATAAACAGATTCTATTGCTCCGCATTGAAAGCATGGTGACCCGACGTTATCGATATCCACCAACGCCCACCCCGATGTGAATAGGCCCATTATATAGGTCACAAAGAGGTGAAGGTGACCATAGGATGACCTCATTCAGATTTTTAGCTGCGTCATTGCAAAAATCGTCTCCATTCTAAAAAAATGGTGACGAAACCTTTTAGACAGGCGCTGGACCCGAATCAGAAATCTTTTACAATCCAAGTTGTAACGTTACACTAAATCTACTTTCTATGTTTGTTTGATACTTGGTTTATTCAAGAAAAGCTCAAATCGTCCTGCTGGTCGCTTTTCGTTCAGGTCATGAGGAAATAAACTTTATTGCACAACACCAGAGGTAAGGGCCTGACAAAATATAACGACTGTGCGAAGCGCTAATCTTCTAGTAGGTGTATCGGTAGGGCTTGTTTCTTGTCGGGTCTTTTGAAGCCTTTTTTTCATGTATCTGCTTCTGCGTATCTTCGCCTCTGTCTATGTCTGAACGTCTTTTCTGTTCCTCCTCTACGAAGTGTTAAAAAGGTGCACAACTATATATAGACGTACTAGATATTGAAACAAAACAACAGGCGTAAAACACTGAGACAGATCGTTACACCTAGATTAGCAGAGCACATCTTCTTGAGAAAGTCGGACAGCTATCGTTTCCCCAAGTGCCACAAATGTAGTTTAAATCGCGGACCACAGAAACCTGGCTTTGTCAAGTTACACAAGCTCATATCTAAAGCATTTTCAGACATCGATATCTTCACATGTCAGATACTGAGAACAAGGACCAAACACGTTTATCTAGTACCAATCGAAATGGGGTCAGCAGTTTACCAAGATTATTACTGTTAACGCATCTACAAATGCACCGGGAAAAGGCTGTTTTGTGATACTGGTATGATCAAGCACGTCGGCAGAACGTACTGCGCCTGCGCAAAACCCTGATTTTTCACGTTTTTCGTTGGATGTTTGGTCAACGTTGCAACAAAATTTTGCCTGTTGCAGACGATATCTTTTCCTATACAACATCTGAAAACTACAGACAGGATGCCAACCTTATATGCTCTAATACAACCTTATATGAGACGTTCTGCCAAAGTGCTATGCACAACACATTGCGGATTTCGCGCAGGTGCAGTACGTTCTGCCGACGTGCTGTATGATCATATTTCCAAACTGGGGCCCAGCCGGGATGTTTCAGTGTTTGCGTGAACGAAAAATAAAGAATTCATATCAAGAATACACATAAATAGTGCTCATGATTATTTTTTCAACCTCTGTGTGTTTTGTTGTCTTTTGTATCATAGTTTTTGTCCCTGTCCCGAGTTGGGAATTTTTTGTGACCTTAGCATAAGGTACCCCTCTACATGCAGACACACACACGTTTATGTAGGGATAGTGTCAACCATTTTTTTTAAACATAGTTGGGGCATACTGGGCGCTTGCAGGCTTTAAGTGATGGTTTTCCATCATCGCTAGCCGGATGCAAGTGTCAGCAGTGCATGAGAAAAACAAACCATGGCGAGAACCTGATATATTTTTGTGCGTCTGCAGGTGACAAGCCGAATGAATTGATTTGTTTACTTTGGCAGCAGCAACTCACGTGTCTCCAAATGTGGGGCTGTGTTTCACGTGTCCCAGGCGTGGTGTCAGCTAGACCAGCGCTACCGTTGGAAAATTCAAGATCCCTTCTTTCATAGAATTTACTGAACTCTGAGACTCATTCTTTGCATTTCAAACACCAAAATACACCCTATTTGTTCAAACAAGTCCCTGTACCCTTGCCATAGCTCCGCCCACCTCCGTCAAAACGTAGGAATGCAAAATAAAACATACAATATACAAATATTTCACAGACATGTAGCCACTCTTTCATTGGTCGAACAGCTAATTACCATGCTATCATTGGTTAACTGTTAATTATGTTAGACACTCAGGATCGGAATATTCTGCCACTGCCAGCAACCACATTTTTTCACTGATTCTAATGCATGTAATTACTAAGGCTTACATGCACTGAATTACAAAGTGTGTTCAGTAACTTTGCATGAAAAGATACAACGCCAATTGTTTGCCAAAAAAAGGTTTACATTAGTGACCTAGATAGAAGAGTAAGAGGCATGATGAACCATGTATTAGTGGTTCAGTTCACCACATGGATGCTCTTTAAACCAGTACAAGCCAACACAATTGGAAACCCGACTAGGCCTTCATGGTAAGATTTTCTATGGTAGCCGGTTACCACATAGTGTAACGTAACACCAGTCAATTGTGTAGGAGCTGAGTGTTACAAGCCCTTTCTACTAGAGGCTGTTAAGCCCCTGTCACACATTCAGAACCTTCCCCCGACCAACAACCAACCAAGGTTAGCTAAAGTTCGGGAGCAGTCTGACCAGATTTAGGCCATGCCTACCTTTCTACACGAATCGAATTGGATTTGAGTTAAATCTAAGTCCAATTTGACCCCCCGAAAACGCCCCGAAAACGCCCCAACCACTGCTGTCCTACTCCCAAACACCAGACAACCACAATCCAACCATGGCCGAACCTCCCGTCCACACCCGAATGTTTTCACCATTTTTAAACATTCGGAAGGCGCAGCCGAACAGTAGTCCTCTCTTTATATAATACCAAGAACGTTTTTACATCATTCATAATTCTTTTCTAACATAATTGGCGATGATTTTACGACGTACAATAGTCCTATTGCAACTAGGGACAATGAAAGCACCTATATAGGGTGGTCTGCGCTGTTGCTATGGTGATATGATGACGTCAATGAAATTTTAACCACTCGCCATTGCGTCCCATAAGCGTCAACATGCAGAACCAACCATGTGGGTTTTCTATCAAACGAATACATGAAATATACATTGTACTTTTATCATTGGAGATAGTAATTAAATTAGCTTTGTCCACCTATTATGGGCTCTGCTCATCCATGTTGTTTGTTTGTGTTTGTTTTCGTTTGTTCGTTGTTCACATACGTGGATTCTGAGTCAACAGCGGTAAACACAAGACCACCGTGCCACATGCAAAATATGCAGTTGTTACTAACCTTCGTGGCCAGTTTCGTTGGTGACGTAGTTCCACTTGTCTTCGTTTGGCCTACCCACCTGAAGGGCGTAAAGAAGACGTAAAGATTAACCAATCAGAGCAATACTCACAAACAGTTCAATAAAGAAGAGCCAATAAGAGCAGCACTTACAAACAGTTCAAGGTGAATGATTTTAAAACAATGTTTTAGTGAATAATACAAACAACGTTTTAGTCAATAATACGAAACAAAACATAGAGAATGTTACTAAGGATCTATTGAAATTAAAATTAAAGAGTTCTTTTCATAGTTATTTAAAGCATATATTAAAAAGTTAAGAGTAGATATGGCATGAAGAGTTTCTAAACTACCGTGTGACGCTCGCATTTTGGACGGGAGGTTGGGCCAAGGTTGGGGACTGGTTGTCTGGTGGTTGAGAGTAGGTCAGCAGTGGTCGGGGCGTATTGGGGGGTAAAATTTGACTCAAATTGCACTCAAATTCGATTCGTACAGAAACGTAGGTGTGGCCTAAATCTGGTTTTAAAAACAAGGCGTATGTTTACCTCGTGGTTGTGGTGCAGTTTAGCAGCGAGGAAACTGACAATTCCCTTCTTGATGTTGACGACCTCTACCACCTCCTGAGGCGGGTACCACACCTTGGAGATCTCACCACGGCCAGAGATCTCAAACGAGAACCTGTAAACAAAATGTGCAACTTGTACCATCGTAATTTATATAACAATGAGAGAAATGTCCTCTTCAATTGTATATAAGATGAGTTCCTAGTTCAGTTGTCGATTGCGAAAGAAAAAACAATAGAGCCTTCGCTGAAATTCAAACCTCTACAATTATGTAGTGACTTACCATTGAGAGAAGTCATAGTGCTGTGTGGCAATAGCTGTAGGGGAAAAGGATAGACAAGATGTCAACATTTAGTACTGGCTGTTTTTCAATGATACTTCGTTGTTACGATCAAAATCGAGACTAGCTGTAGCATTGTGTGACCATGTTATCGGCAAATTCTTGTGAATATTTATTTTAAGATTAGCGTTGTAGTAGATAAAATTGGGGTAAGGGAAAAGAAATCCTCGTCAAAGCACTCTCACCTTCTTCGATTGTGTAAAAATACATTAGTTATGACAAATTCCTGGGCATATACCCCCTTCCTCTTTCACGTCACTGTATACTGTAAATGTAGAAACTTTTGCGTTTTATTTTGCGGCTTTCGCGTTGGACTCTTACTGAGAAATCATATTAACACTGCGAATATGTGTTTTATAATTTGAAGGTACTACAGAATTGTTTCAACCGAAGTTCAAACACCACGAAAACCTGTTGTTTTTCTCCCCTATGGCAAAATAAAAGCACAGCGAAGGTAAATTCATTTACAGTAGTGAATGTATAAGTTTATTTCAGTGTTAACCATACCTGACTCCTTTCCATGGTGCCAGATCATACTGTGGACCGTCAGAAGACACACCTGCCCCGTGTCCGTGTCTTTTACATGTTGGAAACTGACCTGGAAGAAACGTGCAGTAGTTGATAAAATAAAACTGCATTTAAGACATTAAAGAAAGCTAGTTGTTACATACAGTACCAGCACCTACTAAAACTCAAGCAGCTGCATTGCTATACAATTTGATAACATGCTACAAATGTATGTTATGCTTCGATATATTCTTAGGTTACTATGTACTATATCATATGGTGTTATATGCTAAGTTTAGTACAATAGTATCTTACAGTATGTAACAATACTGAAAAATAAGCTATTATATACTAAATATTATTAAGAACTTTATTTTTCAATGGACTACCAACCTATTCACGAATATGCCATGACACTACCAATCCATTTGAACGTATCTTTAACTATGTTTTGATTACATTATAAAAATGCACTAGGTATCATCCTATTCTATTTCAAAATGCCGATGCTATAGGTATTTAAAAGACTAGTTAGTTAGACGTATGTACCTGAGCCCCAATGTTGAACGGTGTGTCTATCTTCGACAACTTGGACTCTGTGTCGATCTTGTACTTGTAGTCCACGCCATTCTTGAAGTTCAAGAACACAGTCGACGAATCTTGCGGTAGCAACAACAGAAGCAAAACCAACAACAACATCTCTCCAAGTCTCTCCATACCTAGCCTACTTCGTCCGGCACCATCCTGTGGAAGAAAATATGACATGTTTTCGTTTGTTGTTTGTTTGTTTGTTTGTTTGCTTCACATAACAGGTCAACTGCCTTAAGGTGTAACACAACAGTTTTGTACAGTAGGTTGTACATAGTTGCTGCGTATGACCAGACCAAGGTTTGATCCACTCACACCGGGATAGACCCCTATTCTTTTCGATAAGTGTAGTGGGATCTTTAACGTGCTCGAGGTGTGGCTCTCCTCAAACATGGGACCTCCGCTTTACGTTTGGTTTTAGTTATCGTTGTTGTTGCAGAAATAAAGGAGTTATTGCCTAAACATATGCCAAACAACACTCGCATCTGATTTAGCTTGTGTTCGTGTATCTTTCTTCTGTCACATGTACATGTAGTATTTTAGAGTAATAGATGTTCGTTGGTTAGAAATTGTTGTGTAATCGTGGCTTGTACCATTCAAGGGTCAGCGTTAGGTAAAAAATAATTACGTTCCGCCATTACTTACGATATGTAGCGTGTAGTACACTCTCCTTCACAAGTTTTGAGCGTAAGAAATGTTCTATCTAGCTCCTCGTATCCACTTTGTCATGCATCTACATCTACATAACGTTCTGTCTGATCTTTTCTGTTAGAAAGAAAGTAGTTTTTGCACATACCTGACGAAGAAATGCCAGAAGAGAGTTGCTGTGGAAATTCTTCCCTCTGCTTAGAGCACCCCTAAAACAAGGGACGTCACAGAAGGACACCTAAGAAGCTGGCCGTCTCCTTTTGTATTACATAATACGGAGGCTCTGGAAGGGTCAAACTTGTAAAGATTCTTAAACCATTTTGCACTGATATACACTCAAGTCAAACCTGGATAGCAACTAGCTATTTAGTACATGAACCGACATTTTCTTTGTATTATATCTAAAAAATAGTGAAATATGACTACCTTTAATTGTATGTAACCATTATGTTGTAAAATGACTTTTAAAGGGCAAAACAAAAACAATGCATTGTTTTAGTGGTAAAAGTAACATCTAACTGTAAAGAGAGAAATAAGCTAGCATCTTATATTAAAAAGATTGTGATTATCAAGATGATTTAGTTGAAATCGTTCAGTTAAATGTTGTTATAAAGATACACTTAACCCCATTTAGACCCTCATAACACAATTAATCATCTGTGCACCATTATATGTGACGTAATCAGTGCAATGACGACAAAGAGACGTATCGAATGCGGGTCATTGAGACTACCCAAATGTTTTTATTACTTAGACAAAGAGGGGCGTGAAATACTAACTCCGCCAAACTCTGGCCAAAGCCTTCTCGGATGACCTTTTTTTTCTCAGATAATGCTAGCCTAGACGCAGGTCTCACGGCGGCTTCACTGCAAAAAAATCCGATCTTTAAGCATATATCAAAGCATGAGTAAAGGTTCCATTTTTCCAATAGAGTGAAGAAACAGAATTTACGTAAAACTATGCTTTAAGTTGTGCTTAAAGATAAAATTTCATGCAATGCTTATACGTGACGCTATAAGTTAAGATTCCGTCACGCGCAAAGTAAGACTATCAATTGACGTTAAGTATGGTGGAACAGTGTCAAGTAAATCTGAGTGCGTCAGAATAAGATATCAAGTAAACAGACAACATTACACGTTATGTCTTCAATTGCTATCTTATTCAACTACGTTCACATACAGGGCTTTGGAAATTTTGGGATTATTGGTATTTTAATCCATTGAAGAATTGAAACGTTGATTGTCATAAAAGAACCTAGGTGTGCGTTTTTCTATTCCAAGGAGCAAGAAACAATTATTTACAGCCTTTATGCACGTTTGTACCAGTGAATAATACTCTCTTTCTGCTGTTTTATTGTGACCAATTAGTACCGAAGAATGATAAATGGTAGTGCCCCTTACGTTTTGAATGATGATACGCATGGATCAAAAGCGACCTCTTTTAATTTTAGTCAGTACTGCAGCAGAAAGTCCACCCTCACACAACAAATCGCAGTGCGGCAATCACATCCATTGCCTGGCCCAAGAGGCATGTTACAGTTGGTTGATTTCTCGCAGATGGCGCTTTGAAATGTTAATTCGACCACCTTTCTACGTATGCTTTACTGGCCAAAGTCCCAACCAGGGTATCCCGCCCAGGGTGCACGGCTAGTGCGGCCGGTGGGGTGAGGTGCTAAAAGCTTTGAAACTTAGAAACTTTATTCTTATACCACGTTGCAGACTTTGCAGTTGGTCAATTCCTCGACAGATGGCGCTTAGAAATGTTTATCAGAGCACATTCATGTCACTCGTGACGTCAGCTTCAGACAATCAACACACCCACGTAAGTAAGGCCCCGTTCATACGAAGCCGGTGAAGGCGCATTCGATGTGGTTTGGCCGGATTCTGGATTCATGTGGCTCCATCTGAACGCTCCGAATCGCATTGAATGCGCATCGATCCCAATCCACATCTGGAGGCGGATTCAAACCGCCTTGACTGGATCGCAAATTGCGTCTGAACGCGCCGATGCGCATTCATCAGGTTTACTTTGCATATCAACCCGGTCATTGACCTCGGGGTCCGCAAATAACAAGTGGCGGCGTCGGCAACGAATTCTTACAAGGGCCACCCGTAGCCTGCGTCTCCTTCGTACTCCTCTGAGCCGGTTGCAAGCGATTATCCATAAAAAAACACGACAATTTCTCTGGCATGATGCACTTTCACCCCTAACCTCTAACATTGGCAAGACACCACCTTGCGTGTTTTTATCAAACAACAATGAATGTGGTTTAGGCGAATCGTTCTCGGGCACGGTTTAGAAGGAACGTGTGGCACGTGGACCAGATGTGAGGAATGTGGTTTACCCGAATCGAGCTCAACGCACATCCGTATGAACGGGGTCTAAGACTAATCAGTCATTGTTTGTCACTCTTCGCTGCGTCACAGCCACAAAGAGCTTGACTTGGAGAGGCACAACAGCAACAAGAAAACTAAAGGGGTTGTCCCACATGCCTTCTTAGCCCGGAAAGAAATTGCCAACTGAAGATATCCTGACAAGCTTGATAGGTAAGTTTAGAAAACCTTAAGGTAAGCATTTCTCAAGTCGAACCACCTTGTGTTCATTGTAAGTCTCTGAAGGTTAGACATTCAGGTAGACCATTATGTAATACAAAATAAATCAAGCAACCGGATAAAGTCTGTGAAAAGTCTGACGTTTCAGAGCATACAGCGACTAAGAATGAGAAGACAAGTGTAACATTAACCTTATTAAAAATCAGTATCTGAAGCGATATAAAAATGGGGAAAATAAGATAGACATCTTGTGTTCATTATGCTCTAATGAAGGCGCAGCTGAAAACTTCAAAAACGTTGGTGAGAAAAGATTGTCGTTGTAAAAAATGAACTTTACCTTGACATGACTGACCTGAGTTATTCACGTGATTTACCCAACAGCAGCCGATGTTTTGCTGTACACAAATTTCTACTTCAAACTGCAAAAATTTGAAAAATCGGGTGTGGCCTAATCTTGAGCCCCTTGTATCTAAAAGGTACAAATGGCGTCATAAAAATGGCAGCGAAAAAGAAAAGCTTAGTAAACAACCTCCATGTTAATGATAATGGAAACAGCCAACTTCAAACAGCGAGCTTCAGACAGTCAACTCAGCTTTAAAAATCTGATTAGGTTTTTTAAAATCTATGTAGTAATGTGGGCCTTGTGCCTGAAATAAAGAATGAATTGAATTGAATTTACTTACACGGGCCTCTGGTTAGAGTCTTTTAATGTACATAACACGTTCCACGATTTCAAAACTGTTCTTAATGTTTTGACTTCTCACTGCGACTGGAAAATCTAACTGTACAGCTACATTTTTACTAGTACTATTGGATATGGATTCCTTTTTACTGCAAATATATTGTTAGGTTGCACTGACTTAATGATATGGATGACATCAGCGCGCTCTTTAATTTTCGCCTGTTCTCAAAAAAATGTCCTCCTCCGAGGCTCAACAGAACTCCGGAACTGATCGGTGTAGTATCCTAAATGCCGCAAAAAGAAAGATCGATGCTAAGATAGAACTCTGTGATAGCTAATAGTTGCTGTTATGGGGTGATCTTTTCAGTCTATTGAAAGACTCATACGCATTTAGTAGAGCGTGCAACCAACTATGCATTTATATTTAGACAAAGATTATATGAAATTTCCTGCTGGATTCTTTTTATCAAATATGATATTAGTATACATCCTCGGTTTGTGAACAACATGTCAGTCTTTGAAGAAGACAACCACAATTGCAAGACGTACCTCCTTTGGCCATCCATTTATCCCCTTCAAATTAAGTGTTTTTTTTACACTATGTTCTGTGGCTCAATTCTAGCTACCAGCTATGTATTCTTGCGGTTAAGCAGCATTTTTTGCTGGATATTTTTCGCATTAGTTTTGGGTTCTCCAGAGGTCGTCATCCATAAAATAAGGCAGTGTGGCCTAAATCATCATCATCATCAGGTCGGGTCGTCCCGGTCCCAGATCCTCTCCCTCCAAACCGCCTTAGGGACTGTACGATATTTACGGGGGGGGGGAGGGCTAGTGCGCCGGAAGTCTAGTCAACATTTTTTTCCATGGCCCTCCCCCCCTATCCCAATTTTTTTTCCATGGCCCTCCCCCCACCTCAAAAAAATTTCTCATGGCCCTCCCCCTACAGGTATCATGTATTACAAATTGTAGAAAAAACATCCTCGTTTTATAAGACAACAACCCCAAGTAAGCCAGCTTTGAACGTCAGGCCGACGGCGTCGCTAATTTCCGTCTCGTAAACGGTCGTCGCCTTTTGAAACGGTCGATGCCATATCACAGAACGGCTAACTTTAAGTGTATCAGCACGGTCCATCCACACCGTGATATTTCGTGGTGTAGAGGTTTAGGGTGTAGGTTAGGGTTTTAGAGCTACGCTTTTTGACCCGGGTTCGAATCCGAGCTTGTGCTTTTTCTTTTTTCAATAATACCTTTACTATTTTGCATGATCCTACCTTACATTTGCGATTAGAATGTTGCTTTTTATACGTTTTATACTTTTTTGGACCTAAAATAAAGTTATGATACACTCGGATATGGCATCGACCAGGCATCGAAAGGCGACGACCGTTCTGAAAGGCGACGACCGTTTACGAGACGGAAATTTGCGACGGCGTCCAATTGGGATAGCTGACGCATGCTATAAAACAAGAACCGGTGTTTCTTGGGACTGTATTTAGATATGTGCTATCGGGGCTTAGACCGATCATTGGACCTATATGCTTTAATATTTATGTTTAAAACAAATTTCATGTTCTAGCCAGCCTGATTTTTCCGGCCGTTTGTCATCTCCAATTTTGATTGCCGAAAGATCATGTCGAGCGCCAAAGGCGCGACAGTCAGGGAGAAATGTGGAAATCTTGACCCTATGAAACACTATTTCCTGCATTTTGAGGGGTAATTTTGCTGGTAAACTTAGTTAAATGATATCTCTTTTGATGAAGAATAACGCAAGCGTTTCACTTTTTTGGGGAAGGGGACCGTCATGATCATATGCATGTCCGGTCAAGATCAAACGCACTCACTTCTATGTTGTATACGGAACAGAAAAGAAACAGTTAACTAAGTTTACCACAACAAAAATTTATAAATTTAATAGGAATCTATGTCCTACGAGAAATACACACATGCATATACACAGAATTACGGCGACAAAAGTTGGCAAAAATAAAATCTTTTCAACACCGGTCCCGCGCCGTATGCGTCTTACTTTATACGTCATATTCAAAGTTCAAACATTTCCTACCGTCTCCGATAAGAGAAACCACCGATGAAAACCACACACTTCATCAGTAACCACATTTACACAGTAATTATCAAGGTAAGTAACAGTTTTACCACTTCAGGGTTCTCACCAGGATTTTTCACAGCGTAGGGGCACCTTGCATGCCGCAGCCGAGCGGCGCGGCCGGGCGTAAGTATTGTACGGGGTCCGAGGGCATCAATTTTGAAATTTATAACCCTCTGAAACACCAGTTCCTGCATTTTGGGGGCCAAATTTACGAAAATTGATCTTACTAAACAAATATGACAAACTGACTGCGCGTTTGATCCGGCACGCCGGTGCTCAGTCCAGTCGCCGCTGTGTATCGGTCTTCTGATTGACTTAATCTCTCAGTATTCACGAGTACAATGTGCAAAAATTACAAAATGAAGTGAAGACGTATTCCGACAGCATGCCATGATTCTGACAGTGGTCGACGATACACCAGCTATAGGTGGTTCTGAGGTAAACATGCGATTACAGGGTAGTTTTTGTCTCTTACATCAAAGTGGTTGTCGCTGATCCCCTGATCTGTTTGTTTTACCGATGTTGATAATCCCTTCGTTTCACTTGCAGTTGTTTGTTTTCAAGAAGGTAGTCCGACGAGAGACGTAGGATTATGCTGGATTCAGCTCCCTAGTCCCTTTGTGCGTTTGTACTCAATGCCTTTGGTAAAACAATACTTGTTCAATACAGCCCGTGTTTATCAATTCTGTTTGATCCGAACAATTCAAAAGATAACGCTGTAAGTTATTACTGTTTTGCCCCCACGTAAGCTTTTTGATATTTGGCTTGAAAACAACTTTATCATAATCCTTTATTAATAATCATACGTTTATGCCGTCTGTCATTTTGGCACCCACGTGAGATAAACGTTAGCCGATAATTGTCTACATTGAGCTTTTTCAAGTCTAATGTTGTACTCTGGATTGGACGTACAGGAAGCTTAAGTGCTGCATCTTTAATTCGTCGAGTGTATTTTTAATTTTTTGGCTTGAAAACAACTTCATTCATAACCCTGTTCGTAAGGTTTTTGCCGTCATTCGTACTGATGTTCCTGCTTCAGAAGCCGCAGGATGTTTGTGTTGTCAGAAGTGAGTCTGAACAACTTCTGTCACTGTTAGGCGACTATACGTCTTTTATAGACGCTCTTATTAGCAGTACAATGCAAAGAAAAACAAAATCATTGGTAGACACCTGAAATTATTCTCTAAATCCACTTCCACAAAAAGAAAACGTGGATGGTCGTTGCCAAGACTTAATTCCTTGGAAGAGCTTCTTAGAAGGGTCTTGAAAGGGTTTTTAATGTTCCTACGATACACATCAGAATCTAACACCTAAAAGAAAAAAAAAAACATTTTAATCAAAGTTGACATCTGGTTAGATGTTTATCTCATGCTGGCGACAAAGAGTGTTAAAGCTATTTGAACTTTTCAGATCAAACCAGAGATCAGGACTGGGTGTGAGTATTCCTGTGAAAAGGCATTGGGTCAAAAAGCAGAAAGAGAATATGAAGCCAAATCCGACATAATCCTACGACTCTTCTTGGACGACCTTCTTAAGAGCAGACAAAGATGTGAAAGGAAGTATTTATCGACATCGGTAAACGAAAAAACCAGGGGATTACCGACAACCTGTTTGATGGAAGAGACAAAGACTACCCTTTAATCACTGTCTGTTACTGACAATAAATTATAACTGCACGACCGATTATAAGAAAACACTTTAGAACAACCCATTGAAAACTTTGTATTCTTATTTACAAAGAAGCAAACAACTTTCGTCTGATATCTTATAATATGAAATAATGACAAGGTGTGGACTTTGTAAAGTTTATAAACATTTTTTGTACATGTGGTTGACACTGACTTAATCAGTGACGCCCGTTGTAGACCATGTTGTTACTATAGACAATTTGCTTGTCAGACCACCAGAAAAAAAAAGTTCCAACAAACTTAGACATAATATTAAGCTGTGACCTTGCAACCTTTACAAAACGTCAAACCTTTTACATAACCCATTGTTATTCGTCCTTATCATTGACGGAATCCCATGCATAAAATATGATAAAATGTGATTACTGTGACCCAAAGAAGTCTTACTTATACACGTGACTTAAAGGAGATTCTGAAGGAAACCCACAAAACGATTATAATGGATATACCATCTGGTTTGGAAAGATGGCTACCATGTTGCTCCAGTATATCGTGGTCACCACCAAATCTCCGTTCGGTCCGATAGCAAGACCAGTTGGCCCTGTCACGTTGACGACCGTGCGGACAAATTTCCCAAGCCTGGTGAACATGTCTATCCGATCACTTCCTTGGTTCGCTACGATGATAGAACCCCATCTGTCTATACAAATACTCCGAGGATATTGCAATTGACCTTCAGCGCTTCCGAAGCCTCCAAATTTAAATAACAAGTGTCCGGAGTGACTGTACACTGTGACAAAGCTAGATGCATATGCAGGATTTGAAACGAATATATTTCCTTCGCTGTCTGTGGTAAGGTATGTATTTGCCCAGTATGTTTCAATTTGAAAACTATGACAGAACGAGCCATTTGGATGGAATATTAGAACTTTACCAGGATCTAACACAAGGATTTTAATGTTAAAAGCATCAAAGGCGATTCTAGGGTTAGATTTCAGGGGTTGTACTTTGAACTTCGCCACTGCCACACCGTTCCGAGTGTACTGAACTACGTGCCCTGCACGTTCCAGCTTGCCGGTTTGTTCTCCTCCCGTCACCCACAAATGACCATCTCCGTCAATGGCAACATCAGAAGGACACATCGTTGGTTTCTCATTGTCGCCGGGAAATACCACTGGAAAGAGGCGGAGAAAGACTCCATCCATGTTAAAGACTTGCACTCGTTCGTTGTGATAATCAGTCACAAATATCTCGTTTTCAGCAGACACAGTCATTCCGTTGTGTGAATCAAATCTTCCCGGGTCTTTTCCATACCCGCCGAAGAGGATCTTCTCCAGTTTCACGTTTCCATTGTAGGTGTCTGCAAGTGATTGCAATAGTGTATGGATTCACACGCAGGAACCTTTAGCAGTCCAAAGACCATTCTAATACTTAGGTGAAGCTGTTTACGTTCAGGTGCAAAGATGGATAGTGCGTATGCAATACCTTCAAAGTACATGCATGCAATTATGGATGTATGCAAATCACGCTAGTTAGAACCAGAATTTTGATTTTGTGCAAAAAATTTTAGTCGAACATTGTTGTATGGAAAACTATTTAGAGACAGGTCAATTTCTGTCTGTGGACTATTATTACTTGATTTCCTTTTCAAATATTAATTGTTCAAGTAGGTATGAAAATCGCACCTATATGATATTAACCAGAAAGCAATGTGCATATCCGTTTAGTTTGGTGCAAAGACAAAGCAAAGGCTGAAGTAACATTATTCTGTCATCAGCACTTTGAGGACTAGTGCCTTAGAATGAAATAGACTATGATGATAATAGGTCACAAATACTATGCAATTCATAATCAGTGCGATAGAGCGGGGATATGGGCAAATGATTAGATTATCATTATCCACTCTTTCTAACCAATCAAATGACGCTACCTTGTGAGCTGTAGGAAGTCCACGACTGTGTTGTTTCTGTTGTCCAGAAAGAGTCATTGGCAAATCGTTGCTGTGAGAGAAGACAGATTTAATGCTGTTAACCTGGTAGATTGTTGTTTAAGGTAAAAAAGGTAGGCATTAATAACGTACGTTTCTGTAGAGGCAGAAAACCGCCAAAGAATGATGATACAAGATAACAAGAGACGCAAACTCTTACCGTTTGGATATCCCGGGTTCGGAATGATATCCCGGCGACAATTCCGCCAATGATTAACGACAACAGGACTATGGTTGTTATTAAAACAGCTTGCAAGAATTTGTGTCCTGAAAAATGTAACATTATTATAACCTTAAACAGCTGGGAAAGAATGTCATTTTCTGAACTGTTTCATGTAAAACGATTAGGACTGAAATATTGATAAGCATTCTAAACTGCAGAAACAAAATTATATTGACCACTCTAAATTCTTTAGACGTGATAGATTTCAAAAACAACGATGAAATCAAATGATTGACAGAAAACTTACACGGTGGTCAAATTCGGGCCCAAATGTCCCACCCTTCTTTCGAACCGAATCACGTTCGATCTGACGTAATTCGAACCGAACGGGCGTTCGATCCGGGATTACTTGAGGTCATGTACGGTAAACCTGCTACTTCAAGCCCTTTTTTTACACGGGTACCGCCTAACAGAAAAAAATGCACCTTTTCACAAATATAAACCGTTTTCTGAACAGTACATCTGTGCCGTCACTTTATAATGAATGTGTAACATGTAACAAAGCTACTAACGCCATCGTGGGTGACCTTGAAGATCGTGATTCTTCTTTACACCAGCATCAATTACAACTTCCCCCCATCCAAGCGGCGTGACATGCGTGCAAACATGAGCGAAAAATGCACATTTTAAACTTGAAATACCCATAATTCCTCAGCGCGGCTATATTTGAAAAATCCCTAAGACAGAAATCTGCGGAAATCGTTGCTCTTTCAAACAAGCCGTCAATGATGGAATTTGAACGATTTTTGGAAGTGGTTAAAATCAGTAGTTTGGTTCCCATGAACCGTTTTTAAAATTGGCAATTGATCGCCTTTGGAAGCAAATTCACACGAAGTTGAGCAAAGGCAGTGAAAGACCAACATTTGAGGTGAATATAATCGCTTGTAACATTTTATTCTGACGAGTAATTTACTTTCCAATTTCTTTTAAATTATAACCGTTACCCTCAGCCTCTCCCGGGACTTCCGCGCGACTCCGCGCGGCCACGTTGGTAACCCGATATCCTCCCTAGTAATGCGACATTTACCCTAGCAACCGACCACCGTGTTAGAAAATCGGTTAACAGCTTAGCATTCAATTGAAAACAGCTACATATAATGCAATATGTAGATCTTACCGTACGCCATTTGTGGGTCAACGTTTGCCACGTATATCAGATTGGGCATTGGGGTGTTTTGTGCGTAAGCGTGATTGGGCCTTAGGGCGTTCAGCACCGCGTTCATCGGATTCTGGTTGGAAACGTTTTGCGCATCCGTTGGATTTGGATTAAGAGTCTTCAAGGGGTGTCGTTCTTTACGTAGGTTACTGTTGTCCCCAAAGTCTGAAGTGTCAGTATCATCGTTGGCTGAACCACGTCCTAAAACGTTGTTTTCGATGTCATTGCTGTTGTTTGAAACCGTTTTTATTTTCTGAAATGACTCCTTTGATTGCGTTTCTCCTAAACTTGACGCCGCAAACGCTATGTCCTCTTGACACATGTATGCTGCAGCGTATGGTTGAATATCGACATCATGATCAGTAAGGCTGGTTTCGGTAATTTGCTCGATGATAGCTGCAGAACCGTGTGTTGTGTGTTTTCTGTTGTCCTCCTTATCTTCGTCCTGGCATCTGACAGCATATGGATGGATGCAAGCAGGGTTGTCATCACGTTTTTCGTGTTTGCTATTGTCATCAGCATCATCTTCCATCTGGTATCTAACAGCATATGGTTGGATGCAAGGGTTTTCATCACATTTGTTGTGTTTGTCATTGTCATCATCATCTTCTTTCTGATATCTGACGGCATATGGATGAATGCAGGGGTTGTCATCACTGTCAGCTGGTCTGGTACATTCAGGGAAATCATTTGGTTCCTTCTTTACGTTAGAGTTCCCACTGTTTTGTGGAAATATTGGATTCGTGTTCATGGTGTTTTGCGGGTAAATCAGATTAGGCCTTATAATTACGGCGTGTTGTTGGTAGATCGAAACGGTGTTCCCGGCGTTTTGCGGGTAAACCAGACCCTGGTCCATGGCGTATTGTTGGTTGATCGAACTGGTGTTTCCATCCTGTTGCGGGTAAATCGGACAAGGGCTCTTTTCGTTTGGGGCGTACATCGAATCAGGGTTCAAGCTGTTTGCCTCGTATTTTAGATTATGGCGAAGTCGGTTTTCGTGTATGTTACTGTCATACCCGGCCAAGGTTGAAATGTCAGTATCATCCTCGGATGAGTCTCGTCCTGCCGTGTTGACTGAGATGTCATTGCTGCTGGTTGCCGCTGCTTCTGATGTCTGAAAGAGTTCATCTGTTTTATCTTCTCCCAATCCTGACGACATAAACGCCACATCCTCCTGGTGTAGGTAGGCAACAGCGTATGGCCGAATCTCACCATCAGTAGGGCTGGTTTTTACAGTCTGTTTATTGGGAGTTGCAGCATCAAATTTTGAGGATTTGTTTGCGTAATCATCATCATCATCATCACCATCATCTTGATATCCGACAGAATACGGCTGAATGCTGGGGTTGTCCACATGTTTTGGAGGTTTGTCATCGTAATGCTCATCATCATCATCATCTTGATATCCAATAGCATACGGCTGAATACAGGGGTTGTCATCATGTTTTGTAGGTTTGTCATCGTAATGCTCATCATCATCATCTTGATATCCAGTAGCATACGGCTGGATACAAGGGTTGTCATCACGGTCAGGTGGCCTGAAGATACTCAGATTTGCTAACAACATGTTGCCTCTTAGCAAATCGTCTGCTGTGACGCTTGGTACAACGTTGGCTGCGAAGTCGTCTGCCATGATTCTGTCTGTCGTTGACGATACACCAGCTCTAGGTGGTTCTGGGCCAGACATGTGATTACAGGGTAGTTTTGGTCCCTTATATCAAACAGGTTCTGGCTGATCCCCTGATCTGTATGTTTTACCGATTTTTATAATCCCTTCGTTTCACTTGTATTCGTTTGGTTTTAAGAAGGCAGTCCAAGCAGAGACGTAGGATTATGTTGGCTAAGCGTTCCAAGACCTTTTTGTGTGTGTTTACTTCAATACTTTTGCACAGCAGTCTATCGGTTTGGTTTGATCGGAACAGTTCAAATGATATCGTTGTAAGTTCTTACTTTATTATATAACGCCCACACAAGGTAAACTTCATAGCCTATGTTTGTCTACATTCAGTTTGTTTTTAATTCAAATTCAAATTTAAACTTTATTGAAGCAACTGGCAGACATGTGTCTGAATTGTGTTGTTCTTGACAAGGGCACCTCGTCTATCACAATCAATTTCATATACACTTTAAAAATTACAATAATCTAAAATCTCTTATGGGCATAGCAAACACAAGTTCATTGCCAATCACTCTACCTTATAACATACGTATAACATATAACATTGCCTTCTTGCTTCTCCTTGTGACTCACTTCGGCGCAGTAAATGTTATAGTAGGGTTCACAAGATAAATATGTTTGAGTTTAGGGTATAATGATCTATAAAATAACAGAAAGTTATGTTTTTTTTCGCGTCTGAGGACATCGATGTATATCTTTTAAATGGCGCTCTGTAGATGTGGATACAGCACGTTAACCCAGGAACAAAGTTGTGTAATTCGTAGCCTACTTAGCAGACTTGTGTGGCGCCTCCTACAAAGATTAACACAAGGAAGGAGGCTACGTAATGCGGCCCATTAATACACAATCAAGAAAAAATTGCTCAATCCATTAATAGTCTGAAAGGCGGTATATGTCTATATTACACAGTGAAGTTTACTCCTGGCTACCTCTCACACATATATATATATATATATAATATATATAACACGTTCTAGCCAGGCGTTAAGAATGTTGTGGTACTACTTTGTATACCCGCGTCACAGACCACCGGATGTCGCCCATTGATACTGTGTTCTGTGGCTGTAATCTTCGATCTTATTGGCTTCGCTGCAGTGGCCTAGTTTTCCTCAAAGTTCGTCAGCAGGTGGTCCTCCGAGGTAAGCTTCCAACTTCTGTTCTCTTTTATTTTTGTTAGACTAAAAGCCTTTGCTCCTCTTGGATATTCCGGTCTTCCCTCGTTTCCCAGGGGTTTAATTAGTCTCTACAAGGCCTTCCTATGGGGGTAGGGATCCTAGAATTCGGCATAAAAAATAATAATTTACTAGTGAGAGCAGCCGGTACGCCTGAGGGTTGGTTTCCCACAGACTAACTGCGTAGGCAAATGAACTCTACGGTGGCTAAACTCCGGTCTCCGTCTATGGCTAAATTTTACTGTTTTTATACCCTTGACGTCATTACCTCCGTAAAGGAGGTATTGTTTCAAAGGCATGTCTGTGCAAGTGCTTAAGGTAGTTTCTGTCTCTGGCCACCATAGCGGGTGTGTTATACCGAAAAGCGGTTTTACCGGTTATGTTATACAATGAAGAAACGGATAAAGTGACAGATACAGACTTTTAAGACAAGAATGAAAGTTACTTAGAACTACGTTTGGTTCCGATCGATGTAGTAGATTGTACAGCAACCAATTTTCCAGTTTTGTTCCTTGATTTGTGACGTTTTTGTTGACGCCGATTGTATTTTTGCTAACCCTTTTTGTTTCTCAAAAAAACAATTTACTGGCAACCAATTTATCAGGACAGTCTAAAACAGGTGCTGAGAAGAAAATGTCGGGTATATATAAGATTTTGTCGCATCACAGACGGTAATACACATTTGGTACATGTTCCGATAACCAATGACATTATTCTAAATAACACCCTTGCCTTGCCAAAACATAACAAATCTGAACCTCAAAAATCTGGTCCGAAAAAAGGCTTTCTAGTCAGGCGGATCACCTATTAAAGATCGTATCCTTCCGCTGGGGTACGTGAAAGAATGCAGAACTACTACATGTGTAGAGGGAGGGGCATACTTACCTGTGCGCGCCCTGCAATTATGTGGGGTAGGTGACCCAATTACTCAGCAAATATCTGAAGGAAGCCCCGTTCAAACGAAGTCAGTGAAACCGCTTTCGATGTGGATCGCACCGAATCAGGATTCACGTGGCCCCATCTGAACGCTCCAAATTTTTTTTTAAATTTTTCATGCTCTGGACTCCAACAGAGAAGTCAGAGCGGTTTACCTAGATTTTTCAAAAGCTTTCGATAAAGTTTGGCAAAAGTGCAAACCATTACCAGTACCAGTACATGTATTATTAAAGTACATTCTTCTGTCTAGAAACTGGGCAGGTTTTAAGGATAGGTTTTTAGACTCGGCTCCTTTTTCAGATGAAGCGAACAAAAGCCGCCATGAATCCTACAGCGCTGCTTGTCTGGGGGATGGCAGCTCTACTGGCTATGTCTGCTCAAGCGACACCTATAGGTCAGTAATACAATCAGTTGCCACAAATAGACCAATCCTTACCAATGAAGAAGCTAAAGGAATCTGAAAGTACCACAGCATGTTAGCTGTCTACATGTATATTTCATCTATGATTGCCATAATCTGACCTGTACTTATTAATGAACTTATAGCCCAGTGGAGCAAAGATGTACGACAAAGGTCTTCATTCATAACACATTTATACATTTTGGCGACGCCTCAGTCGCGGATCCTGTCTGTGCATTCTCTACTGAACTGATTTTGGCAGCACCTCGTAAGCATATCATCTAATGTTTTTGGCGACACCTCAAGAGCGTGGGTTTTAAAAGAAGTAGCTAGAGAAGGCCTTGGTTGCGTTGGGTATACTAGAGGGACAGTACATTTGTATCTTTCATACTATACAACGTTTATTTGTGTTACAGCATTTTTTCTAGATCTTTGTTTTGAATACAACCTTTTTATTCTGAAGATTTTTGTCCGTGATATCTCACATTATTGTTAAACTGTTACCAAGTTACCAAACAGTGCTCGTTCTCATGACATTGTTCTGTGTTCTCTGTTTACGTTTTCAAGTGACATTTTTTCTCCTGTGTCTTGTGAGTCACAGTTACTTCTGTTCCCTTGAAAACAGGAAAAGGCCGTAACGCCGTCGAGAGGGTCGAGCCATCCATTGTTGACATCAACCAACGGGCTGGTGAGGGAATCCACTAACTTCTGGATGAACTTAGCCTCTACCAGGCTTCAGAGGCGGCGGGAAAGAATAGAAATTAGCCAAAATAGACAGATAACATGCCAGGGGAGTTTAATAGCCCGCTGAAGTAGTACAGTCTACCTCTCTTACTCTGTACTCCTTTAGCCGACTAATGACCTTCTATATCTGATTCAATTTTCAATTTATTGAGAAAATCAGCCTCGCAGCTTGTGCAGCTGAATGGCACTGACTTTTACACACTTACAGGTACTAAATAACACTACCCTACACAAAAAAAGCATCAGACAAACAAGGGCATAAAGCAACCACGGTTAACGCAACAAGAAAGAAAAGTCCTCATTAGGTCTTCACGCAACAGACTTGTTATACAGGCGTATGGCCTGGTGTAGAAAAGAGTTTTTGAGTCTCTGTGTGCGGGCGGCTGGCACTGTGATGGCTGTGGCATTTCTCAGGGTTCGCCCTGTGGCCCTGGTCCTTGCCGGTGGAACGAGGTCGTGGAGGGGATGATCCTCCTCCAGCATGTTCTTGAGCAGTTTCACAGCAGCCAACTCACGCCTTTCCTTCAGAGTCGGCAGAACAGGCACTTCCCGTCTTCCCCCCATCGAGACAATACGGAGTGCCCTCCGCTGCACTCTTTCAATCAGCCTTTCCTGCTCTCTAGTACAACCCACAAGTAGCACATGCCCGTATTCTAACACAGGCCTGATCAGCGTGATGTAAACCTGGATCAGGTCCGCAACACTGGTACCTTGTTTTGTAAGGAGTCTAAAGTAGTGGAGCCTGCGGGAGGCCTTCGTTACCATTGAGTTCACCTGGTCGTTGAAAGACAAGTTCTTGTCCAGTGCGAATCCCAAGCCCTTGGCGACATCTACGCATGGCACTAGTCGCGAAATCAAACCGCCAATCAGAGGTAGAAGAGCTCGAAAAAAAACAGTAAGGCGTTTTGGTTCCATGTTTGAGGTTAGCATGGGGTCTGTACGGGGTTTCAGCCAAGGGTCACGGAGGGTGACGGAGGATTTAGCCATGACTGGTATCGTAACACGTATGAACATCGCGATATTTTTTCTTAAATACAAAAATACTAACTAAAGATAAGTACAAATGAAAGGACACGGACTAAGTGGCTGCGAACTCAAGTTAGAAACAACTTATATTCTCGCAGCCACTTTTACAATAGAAACAAAGTATTTTACAAGACGTTAAAATGTACATATATAAGTGTATTATGCATTTTCATATCGATAGTATTGTTTTCAAAGCCTCCAAAAATGTTAACCTATTTAGGGCCTTGAAATTTAGATTACCCCGCCATGTACTGGATTTATCTAGTTTATCGTGATATTTCACAATAGACTACGAATCACTATTAAAATCACTGCTGCGTTGTTTTCTGCAGGGTTGCTGGGTAGTCCGGACTGCGGCGAGATGCCGGATTGTGAGAAGGACTGTAGGTTTGGGTTCGAGACCGGCGAAGATGGGTGTCCCATATGTAGCTGCATCCCCGGTGAGTAGACAGAAACCTACCCCTTACAACAGGCCACAGCCCACCATTTTGAGCTCCCATTGAAATGTATGGTAAACATCTAAGAAATGAGCTGTCAAAAATCACCTCCTTGAGTGTTCAACTAATGAAAACTTACATGGACAGGATAGCTTGGCCTCCAAATTGTCCATTTAGTTCAAAATTCTTATTGTTGAATCGGCAAAAACTCCTTGTACGATGGTCGCAATGACCTCTGACCCCCTGAACACTACTAAACACAACAACATAGCATCACTTCTAGAGCTCTACCAAGCATCAAAAACAAGCATAGAGGCCAGTTTTTGCAAGGAAATAGAAAGAAAGAAACCCCCAACTGCAAAATGCCGGCAAATAGCCAGATAGGCCAAGAAAAAGGCTGTTTACAGTTGGTTTGGATGCGTTCACCAAAATTAGTGCAGCCCCTCCATGGAGGCGATTAGTGCAGCCTCTCCATGGAGGCGATTAGTGCAGCCCTCCATAGAGGCGATTAGTGCAGCCCCTCCCATCATGGAGGCGATCAGTGCAGCCCCTCCATGAGGCGATTAGTGCAGCCCCTCCATGGAGGCTATTAGTGCAGCCCTCCATGGAGGCGGTTAGTACAGCCCCTCCATGGAGGCGATTAGTACAGCCCCTCCATGGAGGCGATTAGTACTGCCCCTCCATGGAGGCGATTAGTACAGCCACTCCATGGAGGCGGTTAATGCAGCCCCTCCATAGAGTCGATTAGTGCAGCCCCTTCTCGCCGCTCCCAAAAATATAAGTCGCGACATTTTGACTCAGAAATTGGAATGGTGCCTGAGCCACAAGAAAACGTGTGATATAACTGTTAAAACTTTTCAATCGGTCTATCTATCCATAAATCTTTACAAATAATATTACTGATTCTTTTCATTGCTGTATTAGCTCAGTTTCCTTCGACTACTTTGACATTAAAAAAGCAGACCTGGAAAGAAGAACAACAACAAACATGTAGAACAATGAGAGTCAGCAGTAACGGTTTGAGCAGCAAACATTGCATATCTTTAGCTAGTTTAGGTCAACTCGTGTTTACGATGTGAGAACGGGTTTTGATGTACCTTTCTTCAACCAAACCTGGCAGATGACCTGGAGTGCCGTTCCATTCCGTTCTAATTCGTTGTATGTCGTTCCATTTCGTTTCTTTTCGTTCTATTTCGTTTCTTTTCGCGCTTTCTGTACACCGCAGACGACAAAGATATTCTCATCGAGGGCGACATCATCTCAACACCCGTGGACAGAGAGCGCATGTACGGCACAGGGAGCCGCGGTTCTATTAAAGATAATCTGTGGCCAGGAGGAGTGCTCCCCTACATCATCGACAGTTCACTAAGTATGTATAAACCGTGTTGGCACGCGGTCACCCTTCCTATTCCACAGGTTCTGTCCATTTTGTCCAAGTATAATTGAAGATGAATGCTATTTTATAATGTACAATGATAAGCGCCTATCGCTGTTTACCTTTCTTTCCACCAATTTCAGTACATTAGATCCTATAAACAAATTCAAGTACATTTTAAGTGGGGGCAATCCATATAGTGTGCAAGTAGGAAAATATATTAAGGACTGTTTAAATCTTACAGACAGCATGTTAGAGAATAGTTAAACCTGTTATGTTGCCACTGAGATATATATTCTGTACGTAATTTCCCCCATACATGTACTCTGTACGTAGAATGATTTTATTCATGCATGTATTTAGTTTTGATCGTAGTCATAGTTGACCATACAAAAGTCCCTGTACTTTTTGACGAGTCAATAAAGAATTGTAATTGTATTAGAGCACGGTCACTTATGTCGTCGCACGATCGCAAACCGAGAGTATTCTTGGCTTAGTCGTAGTACATGTTTCCTGGAAAATCCAGCTGTTTTGTTGGAAAATGCTGCTTTAGATCCCTGTCGATGGTTGCTTCTGTTGCCTTCTTGGAATTAAACTCTACTGCATAGACTCAATTCACCCATTGCGCAATCTTGCACCAAAGCGAGGCTTGGAAGGCAAACACGATCGCGAGTCAGTGTCGTATGTGCCCAGTCACAGATATGCAAATGATGTTCATCAATATGCAAATAGCTGCTCCTCCTTGTAAATGATCTCGGGGACGCCATTTTGTTTGTTTACCTTCCAAGCCTCGCTTTCGTGCAAACATAGCCGCGGTGTGAATTAGGTGTATTGAAATCGTACGACGACCTACAACGAAGTGATATTTCACGGGCGTTTGAAATTTTAAATTCTTGTTCATAATTTGTTTTTACCTTTTAGCAAAGAAAAACAGTCTTGCTTTTGTATCTATACCCCTGTGAGGATGATATTTGAATTGTGTAAATTGTCTTTGTTGTTTAAGTTTCCGTTTAATGGTGAATGTTTCTGACATGGGCCACTTAAAAATAATAATGACATGAATATTTTTTTTATTTTAGCCGATAATGAGCCAATTTTAGCCAGATGGGCAATGAGAGCTATTACGGGAGGGATGAACGAATGGACCTCGCAGACCTGCATCCGCTTCGTAGAAAGAACTGACGAGAGGGCCTACGTCAAGTTCGTTAAGGGCGCCGGGTATATCTTCTATTGTTGTTTGATGCGATTATATAAGATCTAAAACTGATAGGACAACATTCAAAACTAATTGAACTATTTTCAAAGGCCTGTTTTATGGCTAAATTTTAATTCATGCAGGTCGTATATTGTACAGGTTTTCATTATTCGTACTAAGATATTTTTTTGTATATTCACAGAAGGTGGCACCATCTTTAAGATTAACGTTAAGAAAATAAATGTCCGTTATCACAACAATTCCTTTTTGTGACAAGTTCCTCTTGCCCGTCCTCTTCTAATACCACAAATTCCTGCCTTAACTTGAAAGTTCATCTATGTTGCTAGAAGTCATAACTTTGAAGCAAGTTTGAACTGTAATTTCCAACCCAAAGTTTCGACTGTACAACTCAGTGTTTGTCAAGGAATGAGCAATCCATGACTTTTATTAACTACTAATTGTAAAGTCAGATATTGTTTACAAAGTAAACATTCCCGACTTTACTGGCATTTGCTACCATTGGTGAATCCAACTTTTCGTGCAGTGTTACTTAGCTCTTTCTGGCCTTCCCATTTGCTTAATATTGCGTCCAAAATCCTCTTCATTTAGTGGAAAAAACTCCACGTCCATTTTGGCGCAAGATGGTGGACAGAGTCTAGAATGTCGTCTGATAGAATCTGTTCTTGTGCCCAGGGTGCCGTGGTTGACTGATCTCGTGCACGGGTGCGTTCCATATATATGTTCGATCTGACGAAATTCGAACAAAACTTGTTCCATATGACGTCCCCGGCGACATTAATGACTGCCGTCATTAATGACCGCCGGGTCATTATGGCGACATGACCAATAGGAAATGCGGGCCTCTGATTGGTCAACGCCATTTGGCTGTATGATAATGTCTATTTAACAGTCATTCCGTGTGTTTGAAGGTGCTCCTCCTACGTCGGTCGGCAGGGAAGGGAACAGCCCATCACCCTTGACTATGGGTGCTGGTTCACAGGCATAGTGGCTCATGAGATCGGACATGCGCTCGGCTACTACCACGAGCAGTCACGCCCAGACAGGAACGACTATGTCACCATTCAATGGGACAATATTTCAAATAGTAAGTACCTTGATATGTTGTGTAACTAAGAGGAAACGCTGCTACGTGACAACTGCCTCCACATCAAGTCAGGCTACTGGCATAGTGGCTCATGAGATCGGACATGCGCTTGGCTACTACCACGAGCAGTCACGCCCAGACAGGAACGACTATGTCACCATTCAATGGGACAATATTTCCAATCGTAAGTACCTGGATATGTTTTGTAATTAAAAGGAAACGCTGCTACGTGACAGCGGCCTCCACATCAAGTCAGGCAACATGAAAGGTAAAACTGGAGCCTCCCTACCTCCAAACAATGCGCATCTGGGCAATGGAAGATACTACAGTACCCCCCCCCCCCCCATACACCCATACAGTACCTCACACAACATATTCTTTATGCACAGTAGACTTATATGGAAAGTAGGGGTTACAATATTAGGACTAATCATTAAATGGTTACACAACACAATCGAGTCCTGTTATTTCCAGGTAATGGAGTATTGTTTCGGGTGGCTGAGTTGTCTCTCTGTCTCCCTGTCTGTCCTAATTGCTTCGGTTGCTTGTTGGCTGGGAGGTGATTTTAAGTTAATAAATGATTCCTGGCAAGGTCACGTCTGAAGTTGACCCAGCAGGGTGGGAGTAAGTGGGAGGTAGATGGACGAATTTGGGAAGTGATGTTTATTTGTTTATTTCAAGGATCTCCATTAGTGAGTACAATGATGTAATACCCGATTATATTACATTTCTATTACATCATACAAAGCACGTCGGCAGAATGTACTGCGCCTGCGCAAAACCTGGATTTTCGCTGGATTTTTGGTCAACGTTGCATCAGAATTTTGCCTGTTGCAGACCATATCTTTTTCTACACAACATTTTTGAAAACTACAGACGGGATGTCACCCTTATATGCGTGAATTCAACCTTATACGAGACGTTCTGCCAAAGTGCTATACATAATACATTACGGGTGTCGCGCAGGCGCAGTACGTTCTGACGACGTGCTATCATACAACCCCCTCCACAGACTTACAGTTCCAGTACATTCACGAAAACCCAAAACCCTCACAGAGGTCTCTGGACTTCACGAAACCCCTAGCACTTCCCAAAAGTCTGAAATCTTCAATCTTTTGTTAAATTGTTGAGATGGCACCGCATAAAGAATAAGCTGTTTTATTGTATTAGAGAAATAGCTCGTACTACAGTCATTCATGCTCCAAGTGGGGCGAGCTTCACGGTGCACCGGTGAAGGGAGGGAAATGCATGCCCGTAGCCAAGGGGGTTCGGAAGCAAAAAAAGGTCCACTTTTTATCTAAAGGTCCAAGATTTTTCTTTAATAAGTGGACTGATTTGTGTCATCACCGGGGCTGGAATCCTGATTTTCCCTTTAAAATCCTCTCCAAAACGCAGGAAATTTTTTATTTCAGAAGGTTCAATTTTCAAAATTTTCCGAGGGAGCATGCCCCCGAACCCCCTTAGGCGCTCGCCTCGCACCTACGGCGCTCGTTGGTCCCTTCGACATTAGGAAAAATCTCCCCAAGCAAAATCCTGGCTACGGGCATGAAATAAGATCTCATTCCCTTTCTGCAGTGAACAAACACAACTTCTGGAAATACTCCACCTCGGTGATTGACTCACTCGGGACTTCTTACGACTATGGATCTGTCATGCACTACGGTAGCCATGATTTCAGCAAAAACGGCCAACCTACCATTGTTCCAACACAAAGGTATGACCCTATTCTGCATTTAACAATATTGCTTCCTTTCATACTACATATGTATCAAATTGTAGACAACGTTTCTCTAAAATTAAAAGATGTAGCTGGCTTGTGGAAGCAGGTTAGACGAAAGATGGTAACAATATGGTTTTTCATTTAAGGTGGCAATTGATTTTTTTAAGTTGGCAAGGTGGTCTCATGGTTAGGGTTGTTGACTCAGAATCTGAATGTTCTGGGTTCGAATCCCTGGCAGGCTCCACTGTTGTGTCCTTAGAAAAAGGCACTTGACACCTATTTCCCCACCCGACTCAGGTGAAAATGAGTACCTATCTTCAGTTAAACGTCCGCTGAGATAGGACGTAACGCCGGAGGTCCTGTGTTTGATAAGACCACCGTTATCTATCCCACCATACTTATCGAAAAGAGTAGGGGTCCTTCCCGGTGAGAGTGGTTCAAACCTTACAGTCCAGTATTATAAGCAGCTTCTGCTAAATGAACGAAACATGTGTGACAAGCCTGAAGATTTAGCATGAAAGTTCATCTGAGTTCGTATAGACTTATGTTAGGGCTAAACTGTTATCCAACTCAAAATAAAAGACTCACCAGGTGAGTCTTTTATTTTGAGTTGGAGAACAGTTTAGTCCTAACATAAGCCTGAAGATTGTCTACTGGCTATGCGAAACAAACAACCCAAAACTATTCTACTCGAGATATTACCTTGAAAGTTTATTTGCAAAGTCATGCCCGAAGGCTAATTGCTTTTCACAAAGTCAAAGTTACAATACAATACAATACAATACAATAATAGGAAAGAGAGATAACTACTGTCTAGGAAAACTTCTACTTCTACTACTACGCTTGCTATTATGAGGTTTGGCCTCTTCTTTGAAGGCAGTGGATGATGAAGAGTCCCACGTTTTGCATAATGAGTGGGTTTTGTGATCTTAGTAGAAACGTAGTCTTTTGGTGATCTTTGAAAAGATGAAAGGATGGGGAAATTGTGGTAAATGTTTGAAATAGTCTGTTTCTGTCCGTCTCATAGTGAGAACACTGGCTAATAAAATGTGTTTCATTTTCCACTGCATTCATTGGGCAATATTTACATAATCTCTCTTTTGAATGGAAACATATAGAAACTGGTAGTTTTCCTCCCCATGCATTAGCGGCGTCACAATCGGCCAGAGAGACGGGATTAGTGCGATGGACGCCCAACAGATGAACCAGCTGTACAAGTGTGGCACGACGACGACACCAGCTCCCTGCATGGACACCAATGAAAGGCGTTGTCGCCGCCACATAAGCTCCTGCAGCTCCAGTCACAAGATGCAGAGACATTGCCGCAGGACTTGCGGGCTGTGTTAGGTCACAGTAAGTAAATCTTATGGATGGCATCCTCCACAGACTCCAAATCTAATGCGACAGAGCGAAAAAAAAACAAGGCGGGCAAAAAAAAACAACAAGATTCCTATAAATTTTGAGGTCATACATAAACCTTGTCAAACCAGCATTGAGGCCACCAAAAGTGATATCACAACCAACAGGTCTTTCATTCCTGTATTCAACAGTAGATGTGTATACATCTCGATTAAGTAGAACAATTTATTTTGTAGAAAAGAGCCTTTCTTACTATCATGGGAGATACTACACTAGTACTGGCTATTTATATATGCGATGAAACACCTTAGACTGTCAAGCTTGCCATCAAACGCGAGCAATTGTGCCTCAAGTATGCTGGATCCCTGATGGTCTCTGAACCAATAGACGTTTACAACATATTTGTCAATTTTCGGCATGTTGATCACCGTCAGAGAGCAAAAAAAAATAGTTTTTTTTTAAATCAGGCGAAAATCAATGCGCGCGCTGATGTCATCCATAAAGATTACTTGCTGTGGCCTTAGCAAGGATACAGCTGTCATCGCCCCAGCCTTGTACAGCGGGCATCCACTGTACATTCATTTCTTACCTTCAGAAATGAGGTTATATTTTCGGGACCGTGTCTCTGTGAACAGCATAACTCGAGAACTCGTGGATGGATCCGTAGCTCTTGTGTTCGTAAAGAAGTGAAACACGTTTGGGCCCCCTAGCAGCTTCTTCTGTAACCGCAGGGCCATTTTATAGAGCATAACTCAAGAAGGGGTTGGCGGATCGTTGTGCCGTTTGGTATGTAGCTAGCTTAAAGTGATGCCTGACAAAGTTAGATGAGAATTTCGCAAATCAGGAGCTAGTTTGCACAATTATATAATGAGGACATTCTATAACTCTGCTGTGTTCCATCGACAGATATAAATTATGCAAATTGTGACTTAATTTGTATAATCAATGAGGAAGTATACTACGGATCCACAGTGGTCAATTTCATACTTGCTGCAGGTGAAGGTGAATATTGTTAAACATAACTTATGCAAATCATCAACTCATTTAACTCTTTAACATTCTTGCAGTGTGACTTTTGTGATGGTATCTCAGAATCAGTGCACCTTATGTGTACTGTTTTTTATTTTTATTTTTTATTGAAACATACATTGACAAGACGTGGTGGCGACACACTCAAGTTACTGTACTGTTTTTGCAACGATAATGTCAGAAATATGAGACAATGACACAGTTGTATTGGAACATGGGAATGCGCTTCCTAGTGACATCCGTACAGCCCGCTCCTTCGGCTCCTTCAAACACAAATTCTAGACCTCGCTTGATGACAAATATTCAATCATAAATACTTGATGAAACTCTGTACGTATTGAATCGAATTTGTAAATATGGGAAACGCTCAGTTTTTGGATAGCTTGCTAGTATATTAACATCGACCGCCTTTGTATTTAGAATAACTTCTTTGGCACTCTGTTATTGCATGTGAATTGTAACAGTTTTTATTGTACAAATCGTCTTAATATTGTAAAGATAGCAAACGCATGGTGTTCAAGTCAGACACCTTTAGTTATCTTGTTAACGTTGGGCTAATAACACAGGCCGCCTCCGTACTTAGAATGACTTAGCTGTTAGTATGTTAATGTATCTGAATAGTAACTGACATTGCTAATTGTTTATTGCCAAGATATGAGAGCTAGACCTTTATGATAGCCCCCGGCTGGTTGGGCAGTCTTGCTGTATATCTGTTTATACAGTTTGATAAATCAAATCAAATCAAACATGTAAAAGGGGTAGTAAATAGCAATGAAAAATCACATGAATTTTTTTTCTGAAAAGAAAATTTCAAATTTTGACCCTAACATGTTGATTTATCCATATATTTGCATGATCGTTCACTTGTATCCACTTGTTTGTTTGTAGGTATATATAATTGTAGAAGACCTAACAATAATCTCTGTGCTTTTGTTGTGTAATTGTAGGGGGAAGAAGGTATTTTAGACTGGTAATATTACATGATACTTCTCACAGATATGACAATTTGGCGTAATATTTATTACATATTAAAATGAAATTTTATTATAGAACATATATATCGTCAATTGTGACAATTTTAATAATAAAATCGGCCATTTAGGAGATATTAAATTTTAACTATCAAAACCTTGTGCTAGCCCTTGTTGTTTTAATAATTAGGATGTTAAGTTTTATTTTATTCTTTTACTTTGTACTATGTCACCGCTGATAAGAAATTGGAGGAGAACCGGAAGTCAGCCATCTTTGATGACGTTCTATTTCCATCCGGTTTGTAGATAGGGGGTGGGGGGCGCAAGTTTGGCCCTTTGTATACATAAATAGACAAAAAGGGGCATCATATATTTTACAATTTCTGGTCACAAAAACGCACCTCCATCTGGTAGTCCATTTTCTATACAAACATTTTCGGGAAATTTTATACGGCACAAGCTATAGCCAGTATTGTAAGCATGGGTGCACTTTGACCTCCTGTTTCAGGTCGGTACCAAGGGAATAGCAAGAAAGGTGAGGTAGTTTGTTTTTGTTTTTATTTATTTTACCAGGGGGTACATATCGCCCGAGGGCGTTTTTCAATGTGCCCTGTAGTAAGGCTAGAAGTAAAACTGCTCACGACTGCAGCTGGCACCGGTGAAGAAAGAAGTTCGCAGGTGTACCCGCACCATTCAGAACTGTTGTTAATGTTTCATTGAACAAACACAGGGGGAGATAAAAGTAGATTTCAACATTTTAACCCTCAAACCACCGTATGGGGTCAAAACTAGTTTGTTTGTAACAGGCGACACTTTAAATCCGGAACAACACTTTAAATCCGGACAACTTTGATTATTAAGACATAATCATAAGTGTGAGAAGGAAACTTAATATTCTAGATTATCACATACTACATGATAACAATTACGTCTACTAGGTAACATTGGTAGGTCCCGGTGGACTAGGTCAGTTCTGCAGAATTCTGCATCGGAGCGCAATTTAAAGTGTTGTTCCGGATTTAAAGTGTTGTTCCGGATTTAAAGTGTCGCCTGTTTTGTATATATGTCTTGTAACTTCTTATACGGTTTTACTAAGATTGGCTCATTGTTGATTGAGTTATCCTAGAAAGTTTATGCGTTGTCCAGTGGGGTCAAAATTGACCCCAGAAAAATTTTATGCATTTTTAAACACATCTGCGTCCTTTGTTGTCCCCAAAATTTCTTCCAGATGATATGTTTGCTTGAGCTTAATGCTGTCATGACCTCATGCTTTGAATGAACGCAATATTGAATCAGGAAACTCAATAGTTGTGACTCTTGACTAAGTTGCCTATGGAATTGGGGTCAAAGGTCATCAACATGTCTGCCTGTGGACCTCTATTGAAATCAAATTAAATTATGATAATGAGCAGAAAATATTCACACCTAATCATGTCATCTTGTCCCTCATAGATTAATGAAATAGTGAAACTATACATAAATCGCAAAAAGAGTCCCACTAAAAACCGTATTTGTGCAAAACATTATGGGGTCACTTTTGACCCCATGCGGTAAGATTCGTCGCAAAAAATCCTACGGTGGTTTGAGGGTTTAAGGTGGTAGCTGTGGGGTTAGGTGCTCGGAAATCAACAACACATTCTTGTTACGTCGACTTTCTGGGTTTGCAGTGCGTTTAGCTCTATCTAGACTGGACTCGTGGGACGGGGGGGGGGGGGTCATTCGCCCCCCCCCAGAACTCGAGATGTATGACCACCAATTTTTAGAGGACGGTGTACTAGTAAAATTAAATCATAACAACAATTTTCATGTCGTCTTGACGTAAAAGACGTCATTATGACGTCATTCATATGATTTCATTGGCTAAAACCGTCTAGATAGGTTATTCTCTTAAAACTTAACGGCATACAACACAATTTTGACAAAAAGTGTTTATGATAGAATATTAAGGTCTACTAATACTTCTGCTGCTAATAGCAACATCAGTGCCATGCATATTTAATCTGTCCGCCATCTTGGATCGTCAATCATGAATTTTCGAAAATATTTTCTTCAAGATAAAGCCTAAAAATACAATGGAAATAGACTAAAAAGGTTCATAAGAGCCTTTTTCGTAAACAGACATTAAAGTAGTGATGAAATTGTAAGGAAAATAGTCGGGATATACATGATCTAATGATATGGTCCGCCTCGTTTGGATTTTGACCAATGGCGTCATCAAATTAACATAAATTATGCATAAATATTGATAAAAATCACATTTAATTACATAAGATGTTAAGATGTCACGCTTATTGTTAAAGGCATCCAATGCGATTTTAATGCGCCATACAAAATATTCTGTATGAGGAAATCTGTTTGACATTGACATTTACTGTCATTTCTTAGTCATCATTTCATACTTAAAGCGTTTGAAAGAGCCACAAAACAAGTTACACGAGGACTCCTTTAATTTTTTGGTATCACCAATAAATGTTACAATTGATACAAAGTGATACAAACTTCCGTGAATGATAAATCATTTATTCACATGACTGTTAACATTGCTGTTAACGTGATGTCTGAAATTGTCAACAGTCGCTGTGATCATCATGAGTTACATACTTCGCAGAGGTTTCAAATCTCCGATTTCTTGTCAACATTTGTAAAGCTGATACATACCTGGAGTGAAAATAGATAATTAAAACGTCCCTGTGCGCTGATGCGGTTGCGAACTCAGTTCAAATGAGACACCTCACGACTGAGCGAAGTACTGCAACCAGAGTTCATTGCAACAGCGTTCATGGCCATCTAGAACGAATCCCAATAACGCCCAGACATCTTGGGTTTTGTCGCACATTTTGGGTTTGCAGTTTGAGCCCCGCCCCCCTCCCCACAATGTTGTTTTTTCTCAGGAAAAATTACTTTGAGGACTTTATTTCTTTTTACCAAATATAGTACATGGCATTCCTCCACCCATATCTTGCAATTGAGAATATGCATCAAATGTATTTTTTATTTGTTTTCTTAGTTTGGATTGAGGCTTTTGATTTGCCTTGGATTAGGACTGGATATTTGTATGTTTAGTACGTTGGATTTCTGAGTCATAGTGTTTGAGCCAGTTAATGTAAAATTTTGAATAGGGGTTAAATGACATAAAAACTATCGTTGAAGAGATTCATCAGTCACGTACTATTGACATAAAAACTAATTTAAATTTTGGTGCCTTTTAACCCAAAACCCTATTTGCAAAAGGTCATTCATTGGTTTCATCTTCATCTTCATCTTCATCTTCATCTTTGCCGGGGCTCTAAGATGTTGTATGAGTCCCGGCTACACCCCCATATAGCCCCTGTTGGGGCAATTTAGGGGGGGGGGGAGGCCTTGGTCTAAGGCGGGCAGGCCTCCAGCCTGGCCCGGAAAGACTCAACGGTGGGAGCCATAACTACCGGGCCAGGCAAGGCGTTCCATTGGGGGATTGTGCGGGGGGTTTCTACCATTCCTGCACACATAGGGGTGATATGTGACCCAAATTCATGTTCACGTTTGATGACTGCCTATTCCACCAGGAGGCTGCAGTGACGTCATCATGGGTACACTTAATCTAATTAACTGGCCATAAAATCACTACTTTTAAGTTAGTACATAATTGCTTCTCTCATTTCGGACATTTGCCTAATTATTAGTTTTTTGGGTGTAGCTTGGATATATTGACTCTTTTTTTCTTTCCTGAGGGCAATTAGTATAGCTAGACCTGATTAAGGGACAAATCATTATTGATCTGATGATATCCATCCATTTTACCAAGGTCCCGCTTATTATTACTGTGGTTCTTTTGTGGCCTTCTATCCATCTATCTATCTATCTATCTATCTATCTATCTATCTATCTATCTATAGTGTTGGTTTCATGTATGCATATTCCATTTCCTTGGGGCCAGATCTAACACACCCAACCACACATCACGTACACTGACACACAGGTCAAAAATCACAGATGCACGTTTAACCATAATAGTCTCCGTTTATTGTAGAAATCACCAAAAAAAGCGCAAAAAAGCATTCTTAACAACGCCAGTCTCAAAGATAAACAGCAGATATAACAGTGTTGGCATTAAAGGGGTTCATTGTTACAGTCTTGATTGTTACATTAAGTTGTTGTTTTCTGGAGACTGGAACAAACTACATGTACAATCGTAGTAACTAAGCAGTGCACTCTGTCTTAGATGTTAATTTTCCTTTACATGATCTTTAACATTCCCACTGCATTTTTCCAGACAGTTCGTCACTTGTTCAAGCCTATAACAGACCATGTGATTATGAATGACACATTGATTTGCTTTTTAAGCACAGCTCAAGTTCTGAACATGTCACAGGTTCTTCAATACCTCCTTTAAACATCAAAACCATTGCAAATCTGCTGACATCATTGATGTACAATGGAAATTCTTTAACATAGGAAAGAAATTGTAAGCTTTTCTGTGTGAACTGTGTTACTCAAATACAGGCATTTCATGAGATCTTAGGTGTTAACTCCACGATAGTGACCAGAGTATATGCCTGAGGCATTAAGATGGTACAAAGAGTTCTTCCCTTTTGACTTTAAACTGTAAATACTTTCCACTGTACAGACTGGGATCTAACTTTCTCTTACGTTAGCTATGGATAATATACTTGATAAAAGAAAGAAATTTTAAATCATAACATGGGTATTAATGATGACCATCAACACATGCCTTGTGCAGATAGTTTTACACATGTTTTAGACAGATGTTGTAGACTAACAGTCTGTCCTCTAAGATGGAAATGGCATTGATCTTAATATATTAAGGCCACATGATCAGACATATTCTACTCTGCATTTATGAATGTTCCACTTCATCTGCTCACGTTATTCAACAAGTGTTCCCTACCAACGATATTGATATCCAACTTCATTGTTTTCTGTCTTTGATTTTGACAGATTGAAATCGCTTGTCACATGTTCTTATCACCTTTCTGGGGAGCAATATAAAGGGTAATCTGCACGTAGACGAAAGATTGTCTTGTTTTACACGTTTTAGGTGTTTGCAAGTACGTTTTGCTAGTGGTGTGGCTTTTATCTGTTCACCTTCACCATGTGAGGATAGAGAGGAATAGGGAAAAATATGCACCACAAAAAGATGTAAAAAATGCCAAAAAAGGCAAGCAAAACAAGACGGAGTCGTGCATCTGCTTGGAGATTACATAAGTGGAACATCATGGCGTTATTGGTGTGATGTCATCATTGTTGCACAGCCAACTGGTTTTCAACTGCAATTGAGACTGGAGGTCTTACTGCCAAAGGTGGAGTTGAGTTTCAGAAAAATGCGTTTCCATATTTCAGTCGGTTCAATCGGTCATGTTTTTGAAGGGTGGCTAAAGTATTGTGTTTCTTACAGTATCCAACGACTTGACTGAGCAGCCCCTTACTTATACACTTTAAGTCTTCCTTAACATGTTCTAATGGCACAGCGTCGACCTCTATGACAGAACCAAAATTTCGTAGTATTGTCTCCCAAAGTTCGGGTCGAGGTTTTACACATTTTCTGACATATTTCAGTAAACGCACATATTTCATGCGCAAATTTCCAGTTCACTTATTCAGAGTGTTAAAGTAACAAATTTTCACCAAGTAAACTTGTTATGATTCTGCCATCAGAAGGACATTGTGTGCCTGTATCTAAATGGGTGGTAATAAAAAGCAATAAAACTGTGCATATTCTATAATGGCACAGCGTCTACCTCTATGGCAGAATCACCATTTCTTAAAATCTTTTGTCTCCCAAACATCCTAGAAAATTCAATTCCGGTGTTGTCAACTTTTCACCAAGTAAACTTGGTATGATTCTGCCATCAGAAGGACATTGTGTGCCTGTATGTAAGTAGATGATAATAAAAAAACACAAAAACAATAACAGTGACTGAAATCAGGGGTTACGTATACGAACTAGCATGTGCAGATGTATTGAACAGTCAATTATTAAGGAAGGGTTAAATTTAAAGGAAATGTGTTGAAGAACTCCTAAAGGTTTTGTGTCTTGTATATGTAACTCCATGACTTCGGACGTCTGATTAGACTTTGTAAGAGGTCTTTAGTACAATGACTGGAGAGATTCTTGAACACACTCTCAAGGATCTCAAAGGGCCCTGGCTTCATTTGGATTTGACTTTGTAAGAGGTCTTTAGTACAAAGGTTGGAGAGTTTCCTGAACACACTCTTAAGGATCTCAAAAGGGCCCTGGCTTCATTCTGATTAGATTTTGTACGAGGTCTTTAGTACAAAGACTGTAGAGTTTCCTGAACACACTCTTAAGGATCTCAAAGGGCCCTGGCTTCATTTGGATTTGACTTTGTAAGAGGTCTTTAGTACAAAGGTTGGAGAGTATTGTACACACTCTCAAGGATCTCAAAGGGCCCTGGCTTCATTTGGATTTGACTTTGTAAGAGGTTTTTAGTACAAAGGTTGGAGAGTATTGTACACACTCTTAAGGATCTCAAAAGGGCCCTGGCTTCATTCTGATTAGATTTTGTAAGAGGTCTTTAGTACAAAGACTGGAGAGTTTCCTGAACACACTCTTAAGGATCTCAAAGGGCCCTGGCTTCATTTGGATTTGACTTTGTAAGAGGTCTTTAGTACAAAGGTTGGAGAGTATTGTACACACTCTTAAGGATCTCAAAAGGGCCCTGGCTTCATTCTGATTAGATTTTGTACGAGGTCTTTAGTACAAAGACTGTAGAGTTTCCTGAACACACTCTCAAGGATCTCAAAGGGCCCTGGCTTCATTTGGATTTGACTTTGTAAGAGGTCTTTAGTACAAAGGTTCAAGAGTTTCCTGAACACACTCTCAAGGATCTCAAAAGGGCCCTGGCTTCATTCTGATTAGATTTTGTACGAGGTCTTTAGTACAAAGACTGGAGAGTTTTCTGAACACACTCTCAAGGATCTCAAAAGGGCCCTGGCTTCATTCTGATTAGATTTTGTAAGAGGTCTTTAGTACAAAGACTGGAGAGTTTCCTGAACACACTCTTAAGGATCTCAAAAGGGCCCTGGCTTCATTCTGATTAGATTTTGTAAGAGGTCTTTAGTACAAAGACTGGAGAGTTTCCTGAACACACTCTTAAGGATCTCAAAGGGCCCTGGCTTCATTTGGATTTGACTTTGTAAGAGGTTGTATTGTACACACACTCTCAAATATCAACTATCTCAAAAGGGACTTTTAAGAAGAATATCAACTTGAAAACACAAATTTGATGCTAAAACTATAACCAAAATGTTGTCCACTTAGAAAATGGATGTAAATTTCAAAAATAATAGGAGCAGATAAGCATTATGTATCTCTTACTGACGAAACCACAATTTCGGGGAACTTGAATTTGAAAAACCTCTCACTCCGAATGTTGCAAAATTTTATCATTAAAACTAATCTCAAAGGGGACTCGAAAACACATTTTCATGATGATAACATTCCATGACTAAAATGTAGTTCACTAAGTAAATGGTATTTGAATAGCTGACTTCATCGAAGAAGCAGACAAACATAACCTGATAATGAGTGCATAAGTAAACTGCACATGTTCGCAGATAACCATTGTGAAAACTTTGCAAAGATATTATCTCATTCAACCATAAAAATATGACATCTGATGGAGTCCCAAAATTTGGTACTAGAATGTTAACAAAAAAACTGCTGGCCTAGAACATGGGCCTTGAAGAATTAAGAAATATTTTTCTTGCAACTGAAGAGATGACAAATGGAAGTAGCACTGATAAAGCAACATTACAATAAATGAAATGGTAGTTAGATTGAGCTATTTTGTTCAAATCATATCGCTTGCTTTCATTCTTCAGCAGGTACAACAAACAAAAAGTCCTAAGAAAGTTAGCAAAAATCGCAGCAAAACGGTTGGGGAAAAGTCGTTGCCTTCCTTTCTTTGTCTTTGTTCAAATTTGAAAGGGAAGGGGTGGGGATAATGTCCCTGTAAACATGGCATTATTCATCATTATAAAGGAGGCAAGGAACAACCCAGAATCGAAATTATTAATATCGCAGATGTCATCCATAACATATAGTTTTTGTTGAAGACAGTACATGGCACTTGATAAAGTAAGTCAATAGCAGCATGTACATAACAAAATTGGATATACCAGTAAAGTCGCAAGCAAGCATTGTGTCCTCAGGTCAATCATTCTTCATGTTGTCAGGAACTGGTCTGGTCAGTACAATCCTATAATAATGACATAGTGACCATAAGTGGAAGTGAAATCGAACACAAATGAGAAAATTGCTGTAATATTTTAGATTATCTTTCTTATTTATATTTCGCAACATTCAGTTTTTAACGTCAAGTAGCATTCCTTGAAGTAGACAAACTAGTGGCATATTTTTAATGGCTAAACCCTCAGTTGGGATGATTGAATTATTAATAAAAATATGTTTAGCAAATTTTAAAGTTCTTGGGATTTGATTCCTTTGGTATATTCACTGCTATGGTATCAATTTATCACAATGAAACTATTTCTGCGATTTTATGTGATTTACTGCTTGTCGTAATATTTTATAGAAAGCAAGTTGTTATGTATGTACACTCACCGTAGGGGGTCCTCTCACAGATGAAGTATCTCTTCTTGCCACATTTGGCATCGTTCCACTTGCTGCTTTTCCAATTTTTCCGAAAATACTTTACGCAGTCTTGGGGATTTTTGTATCTGCCCCACCAATTTTTACCCCCGTTATTTGGCTCTTTTGGTGCCCAGTATTTGTAAGACCCGAGAGACGTGCCATCATTCCATTTCCATTTGCGCTCTTTCCCCCTATCATTCAATCCAAACCAAAAACCCAATGAAGCGCTTTTAGCATTTTTCAACTGGATCAAGAAACTGTTAATGTGACTGTCTTTTGGCATTGCAAGATTTCCACCTGCTCCCTGGCTTTTGCAGTAGGCAGATGCATCAGTCCAGGTTTTCAGACTGCTGAATGCTTTGTAGCACTTCCTGTTCTTCCGTTGATAATTGTCCCTACATGTACCTGAAACAGAGCATGTTAAAGTTTGTTACAACATTACAGTAACAGTTAACCATTGATTCTTTAAAGCCACAACCTATTCTAAAGTGTAAGTAGAATATACAGTCATGTGCTGTTACAGTACTTTTACCCGGTGCTGGCTTAAAATGATTTCCCTGTTTTTCAGTTGTGACAGGAAGCAGAGCATGCTGAGGTCTCTTGTTTTATAGCATGCCCTCTGCCTAGTATAGCAGAAGATAGCTCCACACAGCATGTAATGTATGTCCAACCTTAAAGCTTCTTAACACATCAGTTACAACATCATATAACTGGTAGAGGTCAAATTTAACAAAAAGTGTTTTTGGATGCCTAGGAGAGTTTTCGCGGTAAAGATACAATTAGTTGATAAACACATTATCACAGCAATATGTTTCTTGGGAGAAAATTCTGCAGCATAAACATGCATGTCAAATGAAGATCCCAGTTCAGATTTGGATTTACATTACACATCATCAAACTTACCATAATCAATATATGTTTGCAGGCTTTGTTTCACATCGTTGAGCTCTGTTTCTTCCTCTTGTACCTTAGCTGGGATTTCCCCTTGACGCCCCTTGATTCGCAGAGCTGTAATCCATGCAGAATATCCACCTCCGATCAGTCCGTAGACCTCCGCAACTTTCAGTCGCATCTGCATGTAAAAATTAACATTCATTACTAGTATTTAAAGACAAAGCCAAATCATGTCAAATTACAAACCTTTACATTTTAAATTGATAGTTTGCTGCTTTGAGCTATCGGCTATATGCATGAGAGAAAGTGTCCTTTGTGCTATATATTCTGAGTATCCCAACTGACCAGTGGGTGAACTCTGAAGGAGAATCAGGGATTGGGTTTGTCAAATGGTAAGTTAAAGTAGTTGCAAACATTTCAGCACAGTCTGTATTTATCCTCTATCCCCTTCCCATGGCCATTTGTCTCCCTACATATTCGCTTCTTCCCTTCCTCTCTTCCTAAATATCTGAGAAACTATGCATAATCATACCTGCAATCAATGACGCAGACTTTAAAAAATAATAATTTCAAAAGTATATACTATATATCATGTACTGTATATCATATGCATTACCTAAAATGTAACAATATTACTTACATGATTAACGCAAAACATGTACTCTAAATGGCCTTTTCACAGCTAGCAAACAAGGATGAATCACTAGACCAGAAATGTAGAGTGGTAAAAGCAGGAATATATTCTTGCACGTTTACAGTACTCTCCGAACTGTACAACTCGCAGGTCAAATCAAAGTAGAAAATGCAAAAGGAAAAGGATGCTTACCTTTATCATATCCTGTTCCAGGTCTCCTCCTTTACTATTTAGTTGTTGACGATATATTTCGAACAGAGATTTTCCACCAAAAAGTGATGATTGTGGTTTTACCATGTCTAACAGATTGAACAATATCTGCAAGTACAAGACAATCGAAACATTTAGACAAGAGTTGAAGCAAACATACTACTGAGGAGCCTGAGATTTCACCTTTAATGCGCTGCGGATAGCTCCACCATTCTTCATATATTGATTCTTGATCCTTCATTCACATTGGTCATACATTACATTAACATGAACATCATCCGTTAAGTACTTTTAAATACATGTTCAAATGTGCCATTAGGAATGACAAAGTGAACTGAAGTCAAACACCTTAAAGCTAAGTTAAACTCTAATCTTTTTTTAGTATATGTACTACTATGCTTCTGTAAAGTCTAACATTGAAGAACAGTCTCCAAGTAAATTCATTGTGACCAGTAGTTTACTCTCTCAGTGCAACACATCTAGATAAGGCAATAGAGGTAACTTGTTAATGACAATGATATGACTTGGAGTGGGGCGTTCTTTTGACAACCACGCAGTCACTAACAGAAAAATCGAACATGGTCAATGGACACCAATTACATGCATCTCTTCTACTGAAGTATATGTACTTACATTTCTGACTCCATCTGAACCATGACTGAGGACGCTGTCTGCCCAACCTGGCAGCTCGCTGCCCACATACTGTCCATTGCTGACCTGAAGCCCAGCAAGAGTGTCCAGTATGTTCCGCAGTCGTAGTTCGTCTCTGCCATACAGGAAGACTTGTTGAAGGTACTCCTGCCCCAGCTGTAGGTCACTGACGCGTTCTGTCAAGTCGTCTATCTTCTCGTCCAGCTGCCGGATCTGATCTTGTATCTCATTAAGCTGTGCGGTTGTTTGTGCAGACTCGGAGCGGTCCATAACGAATCCGAGTAAGCCAACAACCCCCGTGTAAACGCCGAATGCTGCCGCAGCCGTCATAGGCTCCCGCTTGAAACAGATAAGCATCACATTAGGTAACGGGTTTCACAGCGTGGCCTATGAAGAAAAGATCAACACATGCCCAACAAATCGACAGGAGTGCACCATTTCAGTCTTTGATTCCTTATTAAAAATAATCACCTTAAAGTTTTCTCTTCCAATCTCCTCTAGAGCTGATCCTGGAATGCAATAGACAGGAAACTGTAATGCTGTAATCACTATTCAGGTTGATTCTAAATATGGCCATATATGCTTAGATACCCCTCAGGCTTTGGGGCTACACTGAACCTTGTACGTACATGATTTACACACTGGGCACTGGGTTTATTTTGTATTCAGGGGCCTAAATTTTTTGTAGCTAAACTGAAGTAAATGAGAGGCATACATAAAAGTATTAGCTGATATCAGAACCCTCATGAACGTGTCTCTAGGGGGTCTCTAGCCACGTCTGCCTGATTCATGTTTCTGTCAGCTAATACAGGGTACATATAAGGACAACGGGTGGTAAGGCTGATATAATCAAAGATGCATCACAAGTTCAGCTGGTATTGTACACGTTGTAATGTTTATAGTTAGCTTTCCTGTCACACAGTTTGCACTATCAGCTCTCATTGTTTAACTGGGCTGTGGATGGATCATAAAATTATCCCTACTGACGAAAAAGGAGGGAATATAGATGGTATATTCCTATACCACAGATGAGTAGGCAGAACAGGATACTTTCTGTTCCTCTCAGAGTTTATAGAATTGTATTGATAAAATAAGATTTTAATGTGGATCATGTACATCAGGGTAATTTGGTGAAGAAAGCCTTTTGTCAACCGAAGCATCTGTGTATGGTTGCTATGTGGTTGGGAGAAGAGTTAATTTTGCTTTGATACGACCGTAACATTAAATGTTATATTTCTCTTCTTCGCAAGCTCCGAAGAGAACTGTGTTTCCCGTCTATTTCACAGACAAACACACACAAATGGGGTAGTGAGCTCACCGTCACGAGAAGAGTTAATTTTGCTTTGATACGACCGTAACATTAAATGTTATATTTTTCAAGCAGCAAAATATGTGTCAAAATTAATTTAACTTAATCAATAGAGTGCTTTTAATATGTGTTCTTATGTGCGGGCGCAGTCCAATTTTCAACCTGCTGGCTTTCAATGAAAAAGCCAGCAGGTCGAACGTTGGACTGCGCCCGCACACAATAACACATACTAAAAGCACTCTATTGATTAAGTAAAATGAATGTGTCATATAACAGCACTAAATGTTACCTGTTATGTCTCTTTTGGAGGAATTAACCCTACACCCCCAGAGACGTTTGGAGTCACGGTCAATTTGAGAACCAGGAAGACAGACAACAGGATAGCAGACGCGGTCTCGTCCTCCACAGATGCAGTTGTCATGATCAGATGAACCCCACTGGTCTCCTTTCTGTGAAAAAACATTTAATTTCACTCTTTTAGCAAACAATTTGAAACACACTGTACATGTCGTAAAGACAATGTTCACAACACCATTTCTGGATGATGGTGTAACCTGCAAATCTCTTGATTTTGTAATATTGTATACGTAAAGTATGCCCAGCAATGACAAGCTTACATTTTCAATTATAGCTATGCATGTACCAAATATATTGTTACTGTGCTAGAGTTGAATGAAAACTGAACAAATGCATCAATTAATCCTACTGTTTGAGCTTGTCATATTCAATTGACGTGTCCAATTACCTTGTGGCCATCACAACCTTCCGTTTTGGTAAGTCCTTCGTCCGCTACCCCGCGGAGGTCGAGAGCATTTTCGTCTGCAACAGGAGCAGTTTCTGCTACCCCAGGGTCAATGGCATCTTTTCCTGTAATATAATGACAATGACAATGAGGGTTAATTTGCCCATTCATGCCCATGGGGGCTAAATGCAGTACATGGAGTTTACATGCTACAGTTGTATACATAGTACAACTCTATAGAAGTGCTACACTACAAGTACGTCTATTGTATATAGTTGAATGAACGTATAAGGCTATCGTTGATTATATAGTTTACGTGTTCCTTTCCTTTCTTTAAAACATGTGTATACAAATTCACAGAGTTTTATAGCAATCCATTGTATCATAATTGTACCAGTTTAGGGAAACCCAATTGAAATCTAGCAGCATCATTGCCTAGAGGTAATGCAAACAAATATGTGTCATTAACTGCCAAGACGTACTTGACAAAGCTGCTGAGTTCAATAGCATGTTATCTACACCATCACTATCCTGGTGCCTTCATAGACATAGAACCCCTGGTACTTGAATTATTCAATTTGTAACAGTGAATTGTCCCCTCCAAATCACACTGATTAGGAAACATCATGGCATAGTAGGGGTTCTCTTACTTTTCAAGAGTTACCTACTAGTCTCCCACCATTTCGACATTGGCTGCAATGAATACTGGCAAATATAAAGGTTTGAGAAGTTACTAGAAAATTACCAATGGCTCCTTCTAAAACGTATGGCAAAACCTCTGACAACATTCAATGTGGCTGGGAGGAAAACTGCATATAGGGTTTGCCGCAATTTCAAAACATCTTTCAAAATTTCTAGTGTTTTGAAATTGCTACATCATCAGATGCTCTACGGTCTTCTCCTGCAACTAAGCAGGTCCTTGTATTTCCAATTTCTTTTGAAAACACAACACAGAAAGGAGCAGGGCTACCCAAGTTTTGTCCCAGCTGATTATGAAAAAAACTATTAGCCCAATTGTTCACCAACAATTGGAGCACACTTAAGACTTTTTAACAGGAAAGGGACAGGCAGTGAAATTTACAAAACCTTTGGGGTACCTTTGGGGAACCTCTAGACCCTCTTCTAAAGCGATATTCAATATCTGAAGTTGTGTCTTTTAGATGGGCAGATGGATACTTAGGAAACTCATAAACCTTACCTTCCAGCATCTGCAGAAGGCTGTCTTCCAGCATACTCGTGTCTGCACGCTTGTCATTGTCGTCGGCTACAGTGTCGTCAGCTAATACAGGGAGAAGACAATGGGTGCAAAAGCTGGTTGATACTTTTGTAATTCATGTAACTCAGCTACATGTGTAGACGATATATTTGAGAAAAATTAACCCAAAATGTCAAGAGTTATTACTACCACCTCATGAAGAGATGTGATTGGAGAATAGTCCTCTCATACACAAATAAAGTTATTTTCACAGAATATAAGTGTATGCCCGTGGCCCGAACCAATTAATGTCATAAATAGCACATCTTGCACGTGAGAGATTGTTACATTTAATGTTTGAATTTTCTGATTCCTTTTCTTAGATGTACTTTAACACAAATGGGTTTGAGCATTCCATTCTTAAAACCAATTATACTAATATGCACATGTAATGGATAACTGGGGGTTATTCGGTAAAAAGTGCAGTTACTATACTTTGGGGAAACTATGGTGATACGCTTAGCAACTTGGCACATGTGCCTTGCATTTTATTCTGGGAAGACCAGGAGTTGTATGTCACAATGAGTTAGTTGGATTTGACTAAAAGCAACACATCATTCAATCCTGAGCAATCATACCTGTTGAAAAGCCACCTGGACAGTCCCAGAGACCTTGGGAGTTACGGATGATCTCAGAACCAGGAAGGCAGTCAACATGATAACAGAAACTGTCTGGCCCTTCACAGTAACAGTTGTCATGTTCAGGCGTACCCCACTCTTCTCCCTCCTATAAGAAAGCATGGCTATTATAGCATTCCAATGCAACCCTGGTAACGGCTTTCTGCAACAATTAACCACTAGCAGTAGCAGTGAAGATCTTATAAAAATTAACCACAATGCAGCTTGTTACTGACAAAATGCACAGAAAGATAAAGATTCTGCAGACTGGACATAACGCAAATCCCTTTAAAGTATCTTCACCCTACCTCGATAAAGGTTAGACCCAGGTAATAAGATACGCCAAAAAAGTTACTCAAGCAACTGGATATGATTTTGGAAAATCATAACTTTTTTTTGACGTATCTTCACCATACTGTCTACCATTTTCATTTACCTGATGATCTCCACAACCTTTCTTCATGAATAGTCCTTCATCATCAACATCCTGTTCTTCTGCAGGAGCATTATCTGCTGCCTCACTGTCAGGAGCATCTTCTTCTTCTGTAACAAAATTAAAAGACTTGGTCACAGTATGAATGAATAAATGAATGAAGATTCATTAACGTGTACTGCTACTACACGCCGCCCAGCCCATATTGGCTCATAAGACCAGGAGTTGTATGTCACAATGAGTTAGTTGGATTTGACTAAAAGCAACACATCATTTAATCCTGAGCAATCATACCTGTTGAAAAGCCACCTGGACAGTCCCAGAGACCTTTGGAGTTACGGGTGATATCAGAACCAGGAAGGCAGTCAACGTGATAACAGAAACTGTCTGGCCCTTCACAGTAACAGTTGTCATGTTCAGGTGTACCCCACTCTTCTCCCTCCTATAAGAAAGCATGGCTATTATAGCATTCCAATGCAACCCTGGTAACGGCTTTCTGCAACAATTAACCACTAGCAGTAGCAGTGAAGATCTTATAAAAATTAACCACACTGCAGCTTGTTACTGACAAAATGCACAGAAAGATAAAGATTCTGCAGACTGGACATAACGCAAATCCCTTTAAAGTATCTTCACCCTACCTCGGTAAAGGTTAGACATACAGGTGATAAGATACGCCAAAAAAGTTACTCAAGCAACTGGATATGATTTTGGAAAATCATAACTGTTTTTTGGCGTTTCTTCACCATACTGTCTACCATTTTCATTTACCTGATGATCTCCACAACCTTTCTTCATGAATAGTCCTTCATCATCAACATCCTGTTCTTCTGCAGGAGCATTATCTGCTGCCTCACTGTCAGGAGCATCTTCTTCTTCTGTAACAAAATTAAAAGACTTGGTCACAGTATGAATGAATAAATGAATGAAGATTCATTAACGTGTACTGCTACTACACGCCGCCCAGCCCATATTGGCTCATAAGAAACCGACAATAAAGAGAGTTAAATCAAATCAAATCAAATCAAATTAAAAGGTAACTTAAGTGGTAGAGATATAGACATAAATTAGGTAAAAGTGCGCCCGATACAGAGATTCAATTCAAATATAACATAAGTAATAAATAATAATAATAATATAAGTTCCAACCAAAATAGGTAATACATTAATGGTAACATCACTGAAAGTGTATTTTACAAAGGTGGTGTGTAACATAGTTGGTACATATACAGAATAAACTCAGTAGAAAAGCACATTAAGTATCGTAAACGTTCATTTCCATGTCAACAGCTGTTGCATGTGGAAGATAATTATTAGTGACTTTAAGGGTTGTTTTGCAAGACAAGACAGTTTGTCATGTTAGCATCTCCATCATCCTTCAAGCTTGATCATGGAGAAGGCATCATGTTGCAAGCCTGGAATCCAGGACAGCAAACATGCGGTAGTAGACTATTGGTAAACAATTTCCTTTCTCGCTTTGGTGTCACCATCTGGCAAAGGTATTAGCTCTTTGAACTCTAGTTTCTAAGAACGGATTGTTGTGGACGACACAAAATTTTGAAACAAGCAGCTCTCAAACTTGACCTTGATGTATGTCAAATTGGAAACATTTTTGGTTTGATGCGAAGATAGGTACTTAGAAAACTTATGAGCCCTACCTTCCACAATCTGGACATTGTTGTCCTCCAGCATGCTAGCGTCTGCTGTCTCATTCAGATAACACAGTGTGGATACAATAAGCGCAAAAGCTAGCTGGGTGACTTATATTTTTGTATTTCGTGTAGGTACGTACATGTACATAGGGTACCTTGGAGAAAACTTGAATCAAAATGTAAAGAGTTATTATCACCAAATCATGAAAAACATTACTAGGAATAATTGTAGAAGAATCCACTGATACCCAAATGAAGTTTCTCAATTCTTTATTTTTTTGTTAAAACAATTGTATGTCTACCTTCATCATCTATCTCCAAGACGGCAGCATTTTCCTTTTCTTCTGCAACAGGAGTCTCTGCATTATCTGCTGCATCCTCTTCCCCTGTAACAAAATTAAAACGATTCACAGTGCTATGCGCTGTAAAAGTTCATTTCAATGCCAACATATTTAAAGGCAATAAAGCATGATGTTAGGACTTTAAGAAGTTCTTCCTTTCCCTATTGAGACAAGAGGAAGTCAATATCACGGCTTTGATATGGCATCCATATCAAGTTACTTACTTGCGAGTTCCTTGAGATCATAAAGGATATCTTCTGCTCTCTCGAAAAGTTCTTGTTGCTCCTCCATGTCAGCAGCTGTTACATGTGAAAGCATTGATTGATAACTTTAATATTTCAAGGGCTGTTATACGAGTTGAGTGTGTGTCAGTTTATGTGTCCTTAGTAAGAGGGGCGTGAACAATCAACAAATGGTAGCAGAAGGTACACCAGAAGTTATGTACTAGTGTCGCCGATTGAGCCCCTGTCAGACATTTAGCACCTTCTCCAGACCAAGAAAATTCGGAAGCAGTCTGGCAAAGTTTAGACCACGCCTACCTTTCTAAAGGGATCGAACAAGCCCCGAACACCGCTGACTTACTCCCAAATGGTTGGCTGCTGTTCTGCTGACTTAGAGCCGAACATCAGCCAACCATGCCAAACCTCCCGACCAACCCACCCCCCGAATGTTTAAACATTTCAAAACATTTGACTGACGCTGCCGAAAAATGGCCGAAGTTGTGAATTTGGAAACATTTCTTTCTGATTTAAGGGCAATACATGATGTCAACAGTTGCCAATGATATTTTAAATAAAACAACTGTCTACAATGTTGAACATAAATAGACTACACTAAACAAACAAGACTAATTTGGTCTATTGATATTAGAGATGCGTGGAGTGTATGAAACTTGCCTGAACAGGTAGCTGAAAGGAGAAGCGCACATCCAAGCAAGATGGCACCGAGAACCCTCATAATGGGTCTTCTCTCTGAAACAGAGCAAAGTAAATTGTTGATATATATAACACTTCTTGTAAGCTTAAATTTTACGTGACCTCCTTTGGCTGTCCAATTTTTTCATTATCCATGGTAGACTGACTAATGCATGATGCCCTGTAGGAATGTGAATTATTGTATGAATGCGAACGTCTGATAAGTTTAAATATCTATCTTATCTTATCTTATCTTATATGATTCTGGACAAAGTCCCATGGGACTTAACGTCCAGTGGGGTACCCGTCTTAGTGCGGCCGGTGGTAGTAGTGCCGTGCAAAATTATAAAAAAAATATCAGTATTCAGAACTCGTTTGATCAAAAATAAGATAAAGAAAAAGAGACTGTGATGGCAGCACTAACATATACTAAGATATACTCTCAAGTTGCTTGAGTAACTGTTTCTCTGTATATCTGTTACTTGAATGTCTAACTTTCATCGGTGTATCTTGGATCAATACAGCAAGGTTTGCCTAAACTCAGTGCCTAGACACAAGCAAGAAGATTACAGACTTCAGAAACTATCTACGATTCAGTTTGCGGTGCTCAAGGTAAGTGCCATTCCTGTCAGTATACACCTTAAAATCTAAATCAGAGCCTTCAATGCCAACAAGATCATTTAGCGCCGACAGGAAGCTACTGATTGAAAGGGTGAGACAGATCAACTACAAACTTGATGGTCTAAATGTAAGAAAGGCTAGTATTGCGCGAGTTTGTGGAACAAAATACGACTCGGTGCGCTCATTCCTGCGGCGTCGGTTGTTGAGACTGTGGTGTGGTCAGTCCTTTTGCGCAGGTTAGCGGAACAAAATACGGCGCCGTGCACTCATTCCTGCGGCGACGGTGGTTGAGACTGTGGAGTGGTCAGTCCTTTTGTGCGGGTTGGCGGAACAAAATACGGCACCGTTCGGTCATTCCTGCGGCGTCGGTTGTTGAGACTGTGGTGTGGTCAGTCCTTTTGCGCAGGTTAGCGGAACAAAATACGGCGCCGTGCACTCATTCCTGCGGCAACGGTGGTTGAGACTGTGGAGTGGTCAGTCCTTTTGCGCGGGTTGGCGGAACAAAATACGGCACCGTTCGGTCATTCCTGTGGCGTCGTTTGTTGAGACTGTAGTGTGGTCAGTTCTTTTGCGCAGGTGAGCGGAACAAAATACGGCGCCGTGCACTCATTCTTGCGGCGACGGTGGTTGAGACTGAGGAGTGGTCAGTCCTTTTGCGCGGGTTGGCGGAACAAAATACGGGGCCGTGCGTTCATTTCTGCGGCGTCGGTTGTTGAGACTGTGGTGTGGTCAGTCCTTTTGCGCGGGTTGGCGGAACAAAATACGGTCCCGTGCGCTCATTCATGTGGCGTCGGTTGTTGAGACTGTGGTGTGGTCAGTCCTTTTGCGCAGGTTAGCGGAACAAAATACGGCGCCGTGCACTCATTCCTGTGGCGTCGTTTGTTGAGACTGTGGTGTGGTCAGTCCTTTTGCGCAGGTTAGCGGAACAAAATACGGCGCCGTGCACTAATTCCTGCGGCGTCGGTTGTTGAGACTGTGGAGTGGTCAGTCCTTTTGCGCGGGTTGGCGGAACAAAATACGGCGCCGTGCGATTCCTCCGGCGTCGGTCGTTGAGACTATGGAGTGGTCAGTCATTTTCCACCGGTTGGCGAAACAAAATACGGCCCGTGCGTTCATTCCTGTGGCGTCGGTTGTTTAGACTGTGGAGTGGTCAGTCCTTTTGCGCGGGTTGGCGGAACAAAATACGGCGCCGTACGATTCCTGCGGCGTCGGTCGTTGAGACTATGGAGTGGTCAGTCCTTTTTCACCGGTTGGCGAAACAAAATACGGCCCGTGCGTTCATTCCTGTGGCGTCGGTTGTTTAGACTGTGGAGTGGTCAGTCCTTTTGCGCGGGTTGGCGGAACAAAACACGGCGCCGTGCGCTCATTCTGGCGGCGTCGGTTGTTGATACTGTAGTGTGGTCAGTCCTTTTGCGCGGGTTTGCGGAAAAAAATACGGTGCCGTACACTCATTCCTGCGGTGACGGTTGTTGAGACTGCGGTGTGGTCAGTCCTTTTGCGCGGGTTAGCGGAACAAAATACGGCGCCGTGCGCTCATTCCTGCGGCGTATGTTGTTGAGACCGTGGAGCGGTCAGTCCTTTTGCGCGGGTTGTTGGAACAAAATACGGCACCGTGCGTTCATTTCTGCGTCGTCGGTGGTTGAGACTGTGGTGGAGTGGTCAGTCCTTTTGCGCGGGTTGGCGGAACAAAATACGGCTCCGTACGTTTATTTCTGCGGCGTCGGTTGTAGAGATGTTGAGTGGTCAGTCCTTTTGCGCAGGTTGGCGGAACAAAATACGGCCCCGTGTGCTCATTTCTGCGGCGTCGGTTGTTGAGACTGTGGTGTGATTAGTCCTTTTGCGCGGGTTGGCGGAACAAAATACGGCGCCGTGCGCTCATTCCTGCGGCGTCGGTTGTTAAGACTGTGGTGTGATCAGTCCTTTTGCGCGGGTTGGCGGAACAAAATACGGCGCCGTGCGCTCATTCCTGCGGCGTAGGTTGTTGAGACTGTGGTGTGGTCAGTCCTTTTGCGCGGGTTGGCGGAAAAAAATACGGTGCCGTGCACTCATTCCTGCGGTGACGGTTGTTGAGACTGCGGTGTGGTCAGTCCTTTTGCGCAAGTTGTCGGAACAAAATACGGCACCATACGGTCATTCCTGTGGCGTCGTTTGTTGAGACTGTGGTGTGGTCAGTTATTTTGCGCAGGTTAGCGGAACAAAATACGGCGCCGTGCACTCATTCCGGCGGCGACGGTGGTTGAGACTGTGGAGTGGTCAGTCCTTTTCCACTGGTTGGCGGAACAAAATACGGCCCCGTGCGTTCATTTCTTTGGCGTCGGTTGTTGAGGCTGTGGAGTGGTCAGTCCTTTTGTGCGGGTTGGCGGAACAAAATACGGCGCCGTGCGCTCATTCCGGCGGTGTAGGTTGTTGAGACTGTGGAGTGGTTAGTGCTTTTCCGCGGGTTGGCGGAACAAAATAGGGCGCCGTGCGTTCATTTCTGCGTCGTCGGTGGTTGAGACTGTGGTGGAGTGGTCAGTCCTTTTGCGCGGGTTGGCGGAACAAAATACGGCGCCGTGCGTTCATTTCTGCGTCGTCGGTGGTTGAGGCTGTGGAGTGGTCAGTCCTTTTGCGCGGGTTGGCGGAACAAATTACGGCACCGTGCGTTTATTCCTGCGGTGTCGGTTGTTGAGATGGGGTGGGGTGGTCAGTTCTTTTCTACATGTTGGCGAAACAAAATACGGCCCCGTACGTTTGTTTCTGTCGCGTCGGTTGTAGAGATGTTGAGTGGTCAGTCCTTTTGCGCGGGTTGGCGGAACAAAATAGAGCACTATGCGCTCATTCCTGCGGCGTCGGTTGTTGAGACTGTGGTTTGGTCAGTCCTTTTGCGCGGGTTGGCGGAACAAAATACGGCGCCGTGCGCTCATTCCTGCGGCGTAGGTTGTTGAGACCGTGGAGTGGTCAGTCCTTTTGCAAGTGTTCGCGGAACATAATACGGCCCCGTGCGTTCATTTCTGTGGCGTCGGTTGTTGAGACTGTCGAGTGGTCAGTCCTTTTGCGCGGGTTGGCGGAACAAAATACGGCACCGTGCGCTCATTCCTGCGGCGTAGGTTGTTGAGACCGTGGGGTGGTCAGTCCTTTTGCATGTGTTCGCGGAACAAAATACGGCCCCGTGCGCTCATTCCTACAAGTTGCTGGTTAAGACTGTGGAGTGGTCAGTCCTTTTCCGGGGGTTGGCGGAACAAAATACGGCGCCGTGCGTTCATTTCTGCGTCGTCTGTAGTTGAGACTGTGATGGAGTGGTCAGTCCTTTTGCGCGGGTTGGCGGAACAAAATACGGCACCGTGCGTTCATTCCTGCGGTGTCGGTTGTTGAGATGGGGTGGGGTGGTCAATTCTTTTCTACATGTTGGCGAAACAAAATACGGCCCCGTACGTTTGTTTCTGCGGCGTCGGTTGTAGAGATGTTGAGTGGTCAGTCCTTTTGCGCGGGTTGGCGGAACAAAATAGAGCACCATGCGTTCCTTTTCTGCGGCGTCGGTTGTTGAGACTGTGGTTTGGTCAGTCCTTTTGCGCGGGTTGGCGGAACAAAATACGGCGCCGTGCGCTCATTCCTGCGGCGTAGGTTGTTGAGACTGTGGAGTGGTCAGTCCTTTCCGCATGTTGGCGGAACAAAATACGGCGCCGTGCCTTCATTTCTGCGTCGTCGGTGGTTGAGACTGTGGTGGAGTGGTCAGTCCTTTTGCGCGGGTTGGCGGAACAAAATACGGCGCCGTGCGCTCATTCCTGCGGCGTAGGTTGTTGAGACTGTGGAGTGGTCAGTCCTTTTCCGCAGGTTGGCGGAACAAAATACGGCGCTGTGCGTTCATTTCTGCGTCGTCGGTGGTTGAGACTGTGGTGGAGTGGTTAGTCCTTTCGCGCGGGTTGGCGGAACAATATACGGCGCCGTGCGCTTATTTCTGCGGCGTCGGTGGTTGAGATAGAGGTGTGGTCAGTTCTTTTTTGCATGTTGACGGAACAAAATAAGGCCCCGTGCGCTCATTCCTGCGGCGTCGGTGGTTGAGGCTGTTGAGTGGTCAGTCCTTTTGCGCGGGTTGGCGAAACAAAATACGGCGCCGTGCGTTCATTTCTGCGCCGTCGGTTGTTGAGACTGTGGAGTGGTCAGTCCTTTTGTGCGGGTTGGCGGAAGAAAATACGGCCCCGTGCGATTCCTGCGGCGTCGGTCGTTGAAACTATGGAGTGGTCAGTCCTTTTCCACCGGTTGGCAAAACAAAATACGGCACCATGCGGTCATTCCTGCGGCGTCGGTTGTTGAGACTGTGGTGTGGTCAGTCCTTTTGCGCAGGTTAGCGGAACAAAATACGGCGCCGTGCACTCATTTTTGTGGCGTCGTTTGTTGAGACTGTGGTGTGGTCAGTCCTTTTGCGCAGGTTAGCGGAACAAAATACGGCGCCGTGCGTTCATTCCGGCGGCGTAGGTTGTTGAGACTGTGAAGTGGTCAGTCCTTTTGCGCGGGTTGGCGGAACAAAATACGGCGCCGTGCACTCATTCCTGCGGCGTCGGTTGTTGAGACTGTGAAGTGGTCAGTCCTTTTGCGCGGGTTGGTGGAACAAAATACGGCGCCGTGCGTTCATTCCGGCGGCGTAGGTTGTTGAGACTGTGAAGTGGTCAGTCCTTTTGCGCGGGTTGGCGGAACAAAATACGGCGCCGTGCGATTCCTGCGGCGTCGGTCGTTGAGACTATGAAGTGGTCAGTCCTTTTCCACCGGTTGGCGAAACAAAATACGGCCCGTGCGTTCATTCCTGTGGCGTAGGTTGTTTAGACTGTGGAGTGGTCAGTCCTTTTGCGCGGGTTGGCGGAACAAAATACGGCGCCGTACGATTCCTGCTGCGTCGGTCGTTGAGACTATGGAGTGGTCAGTCCTTTTTCACCGGTTGGCGAAAGAAAATACGGCCCGTGCGTTCATTCCTGTGGCGTCGGTTGTTTAGACTGTGGAGTGGTCAGTCCTTTAGCGCGGGTTGGCCGAACAAAATACGGCGCCGTGCGCTCATTCCGGCGGCGTCGGTTGTTGAGACTGTGGTGTGGTCAGTCGTTTTGCGCGGGTTTGCGGAAAAAAAATACGGTGCCGTACACTCATTCCTGCGGTGACGGTTGTTGAGACTGCGGTGTGGTCAGTCCTTTTGCGCGGGTTTGCGGAACAAAATACGGCGCCGTGCGCTTATTCCTGCGGCGTCAGTTGTTGAGACTGTGGTGTGGTCAGTCCTTTTGCGCGGGTTGGCGGAACAAAATACGGCGCCGTGCGCTCATTCCTACACGTCGGTTGTTGAGACTGTTGAGTGGTCAGTCCTTTTGCGCGGGTTGGCAAAACAAAATACGGCACCATGCGGTCATTCCTGCGGCGTCGGTTGTTGAGACTGTGGTGTGGTCAGTCCTTTTGCGCGGGTTGGCGGAACAAAATACGGTCCCGTGCGCTCATTCCTGTGGCGTCGGTTGTTGAGACTGTGGTGTGGTCAGTCCTTTTGCGCAGGTTAGCGGAACAAAATACGGCGCCGTGCACTCATTTTTGTGGCGTCGTTTGTTGAGACTGTGGTGTGGTCAGTCCTTTTGCGCAGGTTAGCGGAACAAAATACGGCGCCGTGCGTTCATTCCGGGGGCGTAGGTTGTTGAGACTGTGAAGTGGTCAGTCCTTTTGCGCGGGTTGGCGGAACAAAATACGGCGCCGTGCACTCATTCCTGCGGCGTCGGTTGTTGAGACTGTGAAGTGGTCAGTCCTTTTGCGCGGGTTGGTGGAACAAAATACGGCGCCGTGCGTTCATTCCGGCGGCGTAGGTTGTTGAGACTGTGAAGTGGTCAGTCCTTTTGCGCGGGTTGGCGGAACAAAATACGGCGCCGTGCGATTCCTGCGGCGTCGGTCGTTGAGACTATGAAGTGGTCAGTCCTTTTCCACCGGTTGGCGAAACAAAATACGGCCCGTGCGTTCATTCCTGTGGCGTAGGTTGTTTAGACTGTGGAGTGGTCAGTCCTTTTGCGCGGGTTGGCGGAACAAAATACGGCGCCGTACGATTCCTGCTGCGTCGGTCGTTGAGACTATGGAGTGGTCAGTCCTTTTTCACCGGTTGGCGAAAGAAAATACGGCCCGTGCGTTCATTCCTGTGGCGTCGGTTGTTTAGACTGTGGAGTGGTCAGTCCTTTAGCGCGGGTTGGCGGAACAAAATACGGCGCCGTGCGCTCATTCCGGCGGCGTCGGTTGTTGAGACTGTGGTGTGGTCAGTCGTTTTGCGCGGGTTTGCGGAAAAAAAATACGGTGCCGTACACTCATTCCTGCGGTGACGGTTGTTGAGACTGCGGTGTGGTCAGTCCTTTTGCGCGGGTTTGCGGAACAAAATACGGCGCCGTGCGCTTATTCCTGCGGCGTCAGTTGTTGAGACTGTGGTGTGGTCAGTCCTTTTGCGCGGGTTGGCGGAACAAAATACGGCGCCGTGCGCTCATTCCTACACGTCGGTTGTTGAGACTGTTGAGTGGTCAGTCCTTTTGCGCGGGCTTGGTGGAACAAAATACGGCCCCGGGCGCTCATTACTACACGTCGGTTGTTGAGACTGTGGAGTGGTCAGTCCTTTTGCGCGGGTTGGCGGAACAAAATACGGCGCCGTGCGCTCATTCCGGCGGCGTAGGTTGTTGAGACTGTGGTGTGGTCAGTCCTTTTGCTCGGGTTGGCGGAACAAAATACGGCTCCGTGCGCTTATTTCTGCGGCGTCGGTTGTTGATACTGTGGTGTGGTCAGTCTTTTTGTGCGAGTTGGCGAAAGAAAATACGGCGCTGTGCGTTCATTTCTGCGGCGTCGGTTGTTTAGACTGTGGAGTGGTCAGTCCTTTTGCGCGGGCTGGCGGAACAAAATAGGGCGCCGTGCGCTCATTCCTGCGGCGTCGGTTGTTGAGACTGTGGTGTGGTCAGTCCTTTTGCGCGGGTTGGCGGAACAAAATACGGCGTCGTGCGCTCATTCCTGCGGCGTAGGTTGTTGAGACTGTGATGTGGTCAGTCCTTTTGCGCGGGTTGGCGGAAAAAAATACGGTGCCGTGCACTCATTCCTGCGGTGACGTTTGTTGAGACCGCGGTGTGGTCAGTCCTTTTGCGCGGGTTTGCGGAACGAAATACGGCGCCGTGCGCTCATTCCTGCGGCGTAGGCTGTTGAGACCGTGGAGTGGTCAGTCCTTCTGCGCGGGTTGGTGGAACAAAATACGGCGCCGTGCGTTCATTTCTGCGTCGTCGGTGGTTGAGACTGTGGTCGAGTGGTCAGTCCTTTTGCGCGGGTTGGCGGAACAAAATACGGCCCCGTACGTTTATTTCTGCGGCGTCGGTTGTAGAGATGTTGAGTGGTCAGTCCTTTTGCGCAGGTTGGCGGAACAAAATACGGCCCCGTGCGCTTATTCCGGCGGCGTTGGTTGTTGAGACTGTGATGTCGTGAGTCCTTTTGCGCGGGTTGGCGGAACAAAATAGGGCTCCGTGCGCTCATTCCGGCGGCGTAGGTTGTTGAGACTGTGGAGTGGTCAGTCCTTTTGCGCGGGTTGGCGGAACAAAATACGGCCCCGGGCGCTCATTCCGGCGGCGTAGGTTGTTGAGACTGTGGTGTGGTCAGTCCTTTTGCGCGGGTTGGCGGAACAAAATACGGCTCCGTGCGCTTATTTCTGCGGCGTCGGTTGTTGAGACTGTGGTGTGGTCAGTCCTTTTGCGCGGGTTGGCGGAACAAAATACGGCGCCGTGCGCTCATTCCTGCGGCGTCGGTTGTTGATACTGTTCTGTTGTCAGTCCTTTTGTGCGGGTGGGCGGAACAAAATATGGTTCATGGCGCTCATTCCTACACATTAACCCATGTTGTATTGAGTAAAATGGTCTTTTTGGGCAAGACTAATGGCAAGATAAAAATACGGTAGCTGGAAATTGTATCTAGATCTGGACGCAGATTAGACCCTTTGAGACTCCCAGGGTCGAGTTGTGGAAGGGGATTCACCCAAATAACAAGCGGACGCTCCACCCCCTGAGCGAGTCCCCCGGGGACCGACATAGCCAGATCAGAAGAGACCGGGTTGCCCTGATCCGGGTGAGAGCCAAGGTGGGCAGGACGTGTGACAACCTTGTACGGTGGGGTAAGACCACCAGCGCAGCGTGCAGCTGCGGAGAAGACCCAAAACAATACAGCACTTGATGCGCAACTTGAGGGTTGAACCCACCTGCACAGACACAAACCTTTGGGGAGCCAATGAAGCGGCACGGAATTAACTGGCTGTAGAGTTGTAGCAGCAAGCTAAGCTATGATGATTGCCCCAACATAAACAAAAAGTAGTCCCGAGGATAAGTAACCACAACATGGTTCTATTGGACGTTAAACCTGGCACCCAACATAAGAACTCAAAGAGAAGTGCACATTGAAACAAAGACAAGTAAGTAAAAAAGGAGTGCAGAAAAGCATGAAAAGTACCACTTTTTCCTGACATGACAAGCTATCCACCACCCCAAAATCAACGTCAAATTAATGTAGATAACTCTACTCACCGCGGTAGTGCTCTGACGTTGTGTAGAAGATAGGGCGTCGTGTAGCTCGTGCTTGCCTGTGGCTAGAAGTGATTCGCGGCAGGACTTGCCTCGAGGTTGAAGGTAGAAAATAATGAGCTCGCCTGAAGAAATGGGCTCCTTATATAGCACGGGCACCGAAAGCTATTCAATGGTGGTGGAACCTTAGATCACGCTTTCCCAGAAAAAAATGGTGTCATTTATTTATGCCAACAAAGTGACTTTTCACGTGAAATCCCGATGACGTTTACGTGATTAATGTATGATGCAAGCCACCTGACATATAGGCTCACTTTTGTATGGGTTGACTTGGACTGGTGTCAGAAAATTCTACGATGACATGTGAGCCACGTGCGTAATCGATGTTTAAGCAAGACATCTTGCATATAGGCTCTCTTTATATAGACCAGACGTGGCAACATCTGTGTTGCTATACCTCAGCTACAGACGAGTTGTTTCCTATACCTTTTGGGGCGTACTCTGGCGTAACGAGTGTACAAAAGTGCAGGTCGTGGCTACCGTGTGTACAATGATCGGGCTGAGATTTTAATGATCCAAACAATATTTGCTTCCGTTATTCTTTAAACAAAAGGAAAGTGTCAAGGACTTTGAGTACCATATACTTTGATGTGTTGTTTGTCACAGAAAACCTCTCCCCTGTGAGTTGGTCAATCTTTCGTCAGCTGAGATGTTAAGAGCAGCTAGAGGTCTGTAAAAATCAAGGTGGCCAAAGTAAAAAAAAGCAATGAAATTTTCTCATACTTTGTGTAGTGGTAGGGACTTGGCCCAAACCTACAAAAATGTGAAAGATTTGGCCCACTGGTTACTCGTTGCCATGGCAACGGCCATTTTCAATAATAGCGGATTTTTTTTACCAATTAAGGCCTTTGTCTCACCCAAAATAGACCATCTTTGATCTTCTGTAATTCACAAAAAACAACAGATATTTTGTTGACTATTTCATATATTGTTATCCATATCGTAACCATAAAATGCTATAAAGTTTTGCTCGCAATGTTTTCGTAGTGTGGTGCAGCACATGTTTAAAAGTGACCCGTTTTTGTAAAATTTCAAAATCGACAAAAAGCCATTTTTGGCCCACTTTTGTCAATCAATGGATGCTGAAAAGACAGCCAACTCCAACATTGGCCATTGGCCTGGTGTATAAAATTACAACTAAGCCTGTCAAAGTGAATATCTCTCATGAAAAGGTAAAAACTTCACCTGTCAAAGCCGAATTTGCACTTAATATAGGTAATTAAACCTCCCTTCCTGTAGGTGAATAGACGATAACTCAAGTAAACGGAACATTACCGAAGGTAGAAAACGCATTTTGTACCGATCATTACACAAATACATAGTAACCATTTTGCTTGGTCCGGTTTGCACGCTTCTAACAACCTGTGCAAACGTACAGGGGCCAGATTGCTGCCTGAATCTAGTAACGTAGACCACGTTTTCCCTGAAAAAATGACGTCACATCGTCTATTCATTATATAGACCAGACGTGGAAACATCTGTGTTGTTATACCTCAGCTAGAAACGAGTTGTATTTTCTATACCTTTTGGTGCGTACTCTGGCTTAACGAGTGTACAAAAGAGCGCGTCGTGGCTACCGTGTGTACAATGATCGGACGTGTTTGAAAGCCGATCAAACAACGACATAAACTCAAGGTGTGCTATTCAATGGTGGTGGAAACTTAGATCACGCTTTCCCAGAAAAAATGGCGTCATTTATTTATGCCAACAAAGTGACTTTTCACGTGAAATCCTGATGATGTGTTAGTCATTAATATATGATGCAAGCCACCTGGCGTATAGGCTCACTTTTGTCTGAGTTGACTGGTGACAGAAATTTCCACGATGACATGGGAATCAATGTTTAACCCTCAAACACCCGAACGGGGTCAAATTTGACCCCAGACGTACATTTTGATGTGCCATTTGAACATTTTTGAACTGATCAAAAATTCCTTCCGTGACTTTGTCAGTAAACCTCTTCTTTAACTTATCCTAATTTTTTTTCGGAGATTGGCACATTTTTGTGAAAATTATAAATGAAAGTCTGAACTTAGTCCGACTGGGGTCAAATCTGACCCCAGGAATATGGGCATTTTTTTAAACACAAGAAAGGCTTTGGCTGTCCACAAGATATCTTCCAGGAAGCATAATTGCTTCAATACTATAATGTGATTTGCCAAGTGACCTTAGCTTCAGGATTTGGTCATTAGGTTATTAGAGGTCATGACCTTTGACCATCATTTGAGGTCAAGGGTCACCCATGTCCACGCCTAGATTCTGGCACACAGGAAAAGAGAGTTGAGACAAACTATCCCCCTCTTTTATACACTAGGGGTGTGTGATCATGTTTCCTGAAGGTGAAGTTCATTGATAGTTCCCTTGGGAATCGAGAGCAACGCTCATACCCAGTGCCTGGGGCCCTATACTGGCTTGTACAGCAGTGTGCCAGTATACCTACCTAATATCAAATTTCACAGGGGTCTGTCTATTGACAACTCTCAATCAGTAGTTACTATAGTCTGGTCTACTACTCCGAAGAGAATTTACAACAATTCAATAGAAGAGTTCCTTTTTATTTAGACTTTTATACCTGGTACCACACCATACTGTGCCTACTGCCCCCCCCCCCATTTTTGCACACATAAACCTAAGAATTAACAGCTGGAAAATCCATACACATACAAAATCCCTTCTCTTTGACAGAAAACATTGTACTGTACCACATCCATGGCGTTTCTAGCAATAATCACCTTTTTGGGGGGTTCCAACAAACACTAAAATGATTATTTCTGACTGGGGAGGGGGGTTCCCAGGCTTGGCACATTTTGATTGACAGCTGTCAATTGATAAAAAAATACTATGTTATGAACATTTACAAATCACATAGTCCAGTATTGAATATCTGCATCATAATAGGAACATAGTGATATTTGTATAGACATGTAAGGCACTAAATTCAAGAAAAAAAGGTAGTTAAGTTCGTAAAAAATGTGGTCCTCCTCCTCTTTTTGTATAAATTATGATAATGAGCTGAAATTATTCACACCTGAGCATGCCAAAATATACCTCTCACAATGAAGAAGCAATGTATGTAAAAAGATCACCAAAAAAATGCAAAAAGAATATATTTTTGAACGAGACAAATTGGGGTCAAATTTGACCCCGTTCGGTCATTTTAGTCGCTAAAAACGGTCGGGTGTTTGAGGGTTAAGCAAGACATATTGCATATAGGCTCTCTTCATATAGACCAGACGTGGCAACATCTGTGTTGTTATACCTCAGCTGCAGACGAGTTGTTTTGTATACCTTTTGGTGCGTACTCTCACTTAACGAGTGTACAAAAGTGCGGGTCGTGGCTACCGTGTGTACAATGATCGGGCGTGTTTGACAGCCGACCATATAACAATATAAACTCAAGGTGTGGAAAACAACTTGTCACCAGCTGAGATTTTCATGATCCAAATAATATTTTCTTCCGTTATTCTTGAAACAAAAGGAAAGTGTCAAGGACTTTGAGAACCATATACTTTGACGTGTTGTTTGTCACAGAAAACCTCTCCCCCCCGTGAGTTGGTCAATCTTTTGTCAGCTGAGATGTTAAGAGCAGCTAGAGGTCTGTAAAAACCAAGGTGGCCAAAGTAAAAAAAAAAAACAATGAAATTTTCTCATACTTTGTGTCGTGGTTGTGACGTGTTGTTTGTCACAGTAAACCTCTCCCCCCCGTGAGTTGGTCAATCTTTTGTCAGCTGAGATGTTAAGAGCAGCTAGAAGTCTGTAAAAACCAAGGTGGCCGAAGTAAAAGAAGTAAAAAAAACAATGAAATTTTCTCATACTTTGTGTAGTGGTAGGGACTTGGCCCAAACCTACAAAAATGTGAAAGTTTTGGACAACTCTTTACTCGTTGCCATGGCAACTGCCATTTTCTATAGCAGCGGATTTTCACAAATAAAGGCCTTTGTCTCACCCAAAATAGACCATCTTTGATTTTCTGTAACTCACAAAAAATAACAGATATTTTGTTGACTCTATCACATTTCGTTATCCATATCGTAACAAAAAAAGTGCTATAAAATTTTGCTCGCAATGTTTTGGACGTGAGGTGCAGCGCATGTTTAAAGGTGACCCGTTTTTGTAAAACTCTAAAATTGACAAAGGGCCATTTTGGGCCCATTTTTATCAATCAATGGCTGCTTAAAAGACAGCCAACTCCAACATTGGCCATTGGCCTGGTGTATAAAAATTACAACTAAGGCTTTCAAAGTGAATATCTCTCATGAAAAGGTAAAAATTTCACCTGTCAAAGCCGAATTTGCACTTAATATAGGTAATTAAACCTCCCTTCCTGTAGGTGAATAGACGATAACTCAAGTGAACGGAACATTACCGAAGGTAGAAAACGCATTTTTTACCAGTCATTACACAAATACATAGTAACCATTTTGCTTTGTCCGGTTTGCACGCTTCTAACAACCTGTTGAAACGTACAGGGGCCAGATTGCTGCCAGAATCTAGTAACGTAGACTACGTTTTCCCTGAAAAAATGACGTCACGTCGTCTATTCATTATATAGACCAGACGCGGAAACATCTGTGTTGTTATACCTCAGCTAGAAACGAGTTTTATTTCTATACCTTTTGGTGCGTACTCTGGCTTAACGAGTGTACAAAAGAGCGCGTCGTGGCTACCGTGTGTACAATGATCGGACGTGTTTGAAAGCCGATCAAACAACGACATAAACTCAAGGTGTGCTATTCAATGGTGGTGGAAACTTAGATCACGCTTTCCCAGAAAAAATGGCGTCATTTATTTATGCCAACAAAGTGACTTTTCACGTGAAATCCTGATGATGTGTTAGTCATTAATATATGATGCAAGCCACCTGGCGTATAGGCTCACTTTTGTCTGAGTTGACTGGTGTCAGAAACTTCCACGATGACATGGGAATCAATGTTTAAGCAAGACATATTGCATATAGGCTCTCTTCATATAGACCAGACGTGGCAACATCTGTGTTGTTATACCTCAGCTGCAGACGAGTTGTTTTGTATACCTTTTGGTGCGTACTCTCACTTAACGAGTGTACAAAAGTGCGGGTCGTGGCTACCGTGTGTACAATGATCGGGCGTGATTGACAGCCGACCAAATAACGAAAAAAACTCAAGGTGTGGAAAACAACTTGTCACCAGCTGAGATTTTAATGATCCAAATAATATTTGCTTCCGTTATTCTTAAAACAAAAGGAAAGTGGCAAGGACTTTGAGAACCATATACTTTGACGTGTTGTTTGTCACAGAAAACCTCTCCCATGTAAGTTGGTCAATCTTTCGTCAGATGAGATGTTAAGAGCAGCTAGAGGTCTGTAAAAACCAAGGTGGCCGAAGTAAAAGAAGTAAAAAAAAACAATGAAATTTTCTCATACTTTGTGTCGTGGTAGGGACTTGGCCCAAACCTACAAAAATGTGAAAGTTTTGGACAACTCTTTACTCGTTGCCATGGCAACTGCCATTTTCTATAGCAGCGGATTTTCACAAATAAAGGCCTTTGTCTCACCCAAAATAGACCATCTTTGATTTTCTGTAACTCACAAAAAACAACAGATATTTTGTTGACTCTAGCATATTTTGTTATCCATATCGTAACCGAAAAAGTGCTATAAAAGTTTTGCTCACAATGTTTTGGACGTGAGGTGCAGCGCATGTTTAAAGGTGACCCGTTTTTGTAAAATTTCTAAATTGACAAAAAGCCATTTTGGCCCATTTTTATCAATCAATAGCTGCTTAGAAGGCAGCCAACTCCAACACTGGCTTAATGTATAAAAATTGCAACTAAGCCTTTCTGTATCTGTATCTGTATTTGTATTCACCTTTAAAAGTGAATATCTCTCATGAAAAGGTAAAAACTTCACCTGTCAAAGCCGAATTGGCACTTAAAATAGGTAATTAAACCTTCCTTCCTGTAGGTAAAAAGATGATAACTCAAATGAACCAAGCATTACCAGAGGTAGAAAACGCATTTTGTACCGATCATTACACAAATACATAGTGACCATTTTGCTTTGTCCGGTTTGCACGCTTCTAACAACCTGTGCAAACGAGCAGGGGCCAGATTGCTGCTAGAATCTAGTAACGTAGACCACGTTTTGCCTGAAAAAAATGACGTCACATCGTCTATTCATTATATAGACCAGACACGGCAACATCTGTTTTGTTATACCTCAGCTACGGACGAGTTGTTTTCCATACCACTTGGTGCGTACTCTGGCTTGACGAGTGTACAAAAGTGCGAGTCGTGGCTACCGTGTGTACAATGATTGGGCTTATTTACCCGCTGATCAAACAAGGAAATAAAGTCAAGGTGTGGAAAGGCAGTTGTCGCTAGCTGAGATTTTAATGATTCTAATAATATTTGCTTTCTTTACTCTTTAAACAAAAGGAAAGTGTCAAGGACTTTGAGTACCATATACTTTGGCGTGTTGTTTGTCACAGAAAACCTCCCCCCCCCCGTGAGTTGGTCAATCTTTCGCCAGCTAAGATATTAAGAGCAGCTAGATATCTGTAAAAACCAAGGTGGCCAAAGTAAAAAAAAAAACAATGAAATGTTCTCATACTTTGTGTAGTGGTAGGGACTTGGCCAAAACCTATAAAATTTGAACGTTTTGGCCCACTGGTTACTTGTTGCCATGGCAACGGCCATTTTCTATAATAGTGGATTTTTACCAATTAAAGCCTTTGTCTCACCCAAAATAGACCATCTTTGATCTTCTGTAACTCACAAAAAACAACAGATATTTTGTTGACTGTTACATGTATTGTTATCCATATCGTAACCAAAAAATGCTATAAAGTTTTGCTCGCAATGTTTTCGTAGTGTGGTGCAGCACATGTTTAAAAGATGACCCGTTTTTGTAAAATTTCAAAATTAACAAAAAAGCCATTTTTAGCCCAATTTTATTAATCAATGGATGCTTAAAAGACAGCCAACTCCAACATTGGCCTGGTGTATAAAATTACAACTAAGGCTTTCAAAGTGAATATCATTCATGAAAAGGTAAAAACTTTACCTGTCAAAGCCGAATTTGCACTTAATATAGGTGATTAAACCTCCCTTCCTGTAGGTGAAAAGACCAAAACTCAAGTGAATGGAACATTACCGAAGGTAGAAAACGCATTTTGTACCAGTCATTACACAAATACATAGTAACCACTTTGCTTGGTCCGGTTTGCACGCTTCTAACAACCTGTGCAAACGTACAGGTGCCAGATTGCTGCCTGAAAAAATGACCTCACGTCGTCTATTGATTATATAGACCAGACGCGGGAACATCTGTGTTGTTATACCTCAGCTACAGACGAGTTGTTTTCCATACATTTTGTGGCGTACTCTGGCTTTACAAGTGTACAAAAGTGCGGGTCGTGGCTACCGTGTGTACATTGATCGGATTTAGGAAAGCCGATAAAGCAACGACATAAACTCAAGATGTGCTATACAATGGTGGTGGAAACTTAGATCACGCTTTCCCAGAAAAAATGTCGTCATTTATTTATGGAAACAAAGTAACTTTTCACGCGAAATCCTGATGACGTTTACGTGATTGATGTATGGTGCAGTTTACCAGTTTTCAAAACGTTTTTTTTTTCATTCGCACGCTCGCATCAGTTTTGGGGTTCCCAGACGTTATCCATATAAGCAAATCAAAAATGAAACAAAAAGAAAAGAAAAGAAAAGAAAAGCAATCACTATGGATTTCACAAGAAAATAGAGAGGTTTAAAGTTCTCTGACGGTGCCGAGGTCGGGTGGTGGTAATACGGCCATGTTTTTGTCCTCCACTAGCTAGCTCAACGGTCTCTCTTTCCTGGCGAGGAGCCAAAACGTGCCACGCCTGTTGGAATCGGCTGCCCAGAATGGCCAGACAATGTTTACTGTTACTGCGGGATTGCATGTACCTTACGCCCTGTTTATACTAAGTCTGGCAAATCGGATTCAGGTAAGTCGCATACCTCAGACCTGATCCGCGAAACGTTCGAGTTGTCGAAATCACGTCCAACTGCAAGCCGGCTCAGTCTACATTCCTGCTGAACTTGGCAGAAATTTCTTCCGTAATTAGTTCTCCCTAATAAGTGTTTCCTCTGAGAAAGGGAGAAACCTCGTTACATAAAAAAATGCGGTTGAAACAATTTTTTAGTACATACATCGAAAACGTTTATTTACCGTACAAAACACTAAAGTAAAACCATCATGAATGTCTAAAGATTTTTAGAATGTTGTCGCCAATGTGCAGCTAGCTGTAGCGTGTCAACAGACGGGTATGAATTAATGAATAAAGAAAAGAAGGAATGAAACAATGAATGAATGAAGCTTTTAATTATTAACGTCCCTTGTGCTTTATGCGCCATGCCCGTGTGCGATTAAAATACACCAGTAGAATATACAACATATATAGTACATAAATCAAGAGGACAGAGCTACAGATTGACAAAACCAAACCAAACCAGAACAAAAATATTAATATTATACAATGCAGGTGTACACAAAGAACAATTGTTGAACTGAGATGTCAAATCACAAATGTAAATAAATAGCGTCCGTTGATAATTAAATAAGCAGAGATTTTACAAAATAAACACAAATACTTGTGGTAAATGACAGGCGGACTAAACGTTTTAACGGGAACTATGTGGCTCCAACTGTTTTACTGAGGGACGGCTGCGGTGTAAAAAATGTCGGTTAGCTTGAGGAATGAATCTACTCTACTTTATACTTGTTATCAATGAGATGCAATAAAAACAACAACAACAAAAAACAAGTACAGAAATAACAAAAAGGTAATCAAGGTTATAGATAGGCATTATGTATGCATGTTGAAAATTCAGATAGCCCCTCAGAACATTTTCTGCTTTTTTTTCTGGGATTGTTAAAGCCCTGACGACGATACATACCCGACCTGGGGGTGTAAGATATCCAGGGTGAAAAACTAAAAGTTTTCACGCTACACAAGAACCCAGGATATTGCTGGCGAGTCACATATGCTGTTACGTAACGTTAAAAAACTTGTATGGTCGTAAAGTCCAATGGCATCGGAGAAATAGTATGCTATGTATGAATAAACACTTAAGTATACAGTTCGAAGTATTTTAATAGGAACTGTTAGTATAACAATTTGTTTTATTTATTTTTTTTATCTTAGTCTTTTATCATCATTTTAGTAAAAAAAATCCATACATTTTATCACGTACATGTATGTACACTTACCAAAAAGAAATATTTCCCGTAACTTCAGTATTACATTGGTTAAGCAGTTAGACATAGTTTAATTTCGCACCAGTTGGAAATGCCGCGCATTTCAACTGGAGCTGCAGTTCCACCGAAGGTGGCTCTTCTACACAGCCTACGTTTGGCCTTGACCCCAAGCTGTCGAAGGTCGATCAGTGTGAAGCTTTAGGTGGAAAAAATGCTTGAGGTAGAATTTGCAAGGTCACGCGATCCTTCTCCATTGCATTTTTTTTTTTGTATGCTTAAACTGAAGCTTGGAGACTAAGCTATATAATCTTTCAATTTCTGAAGGAACCATTCGCAACAGTACGTAGTACTACAGAGGTAATATTTAGGCCAGGTATTATGTGAGTGAGCCTATCAGTGAAATGCGTGAGAGGTGATACTAAAGGGGGTGGAGTTTTCAAGGTCATGTAAACACTCCGCTCACCGCAGCGTGACATGTTATGGGTGGCATTCTATTCATGGACTGTAGAGCGTGACGTGCTGCACTTTGCACAGTGGTCGCCAGGACTCAGTATTGCGCTGAGCTACATGTATGTGATACACTACGCCCTGCGACTACAGCTATCTTTCATTGTTACATTTAGCTAAGAGGGGCAGCTCTGAAATAGCACTGAGGGGATTCCCACTACGTATAGTTAATGCCATGTACAATCTAAAAAGTGTAATAACTTGTCGACTTTGAGATGAAATATTGTACACATTCATTAATTAGACTCGTTTTAACTTAAAACATGTATTGTTACACCGCTTCTGAGAAATATTTGATACCCGAAATAATTCAGAATGTAAGGGTCAATGTTTGAATGGGAACGGTTTCCAGACTGTTCTGCAGGAGAGAACTAGAGAGAATGATACTGAAAAGATTGAACATATTTTATGTAGAACTGAAAAGTCTCATCTTGCCACCATCCAAGCATTACCAAGTCCGGATGTCATCTACACCGAAGGGGATACCCGAAGGGGATAAAACATATGTTTGCAACCCCTCCCCCCCCAGAAAACTGTAAAAAAAAATTAAAACACATCTCTGGCTGCTGTCTGCAAACGCCAAACATGCAGGGTTTAAAGTTGAAATTATCAGTTACGGTGAATTTGTGATGTTTCAAGGTTTAATAGCTCAATTTGTATGATTCAATTTTTTTCCTCTAAAGAATTCTATTACTAGGTCCAGCCCAGTACGTGCAGTAAGGTTTCAGTTCCAACTAGCAGTTACATTGATTTCTGTAACATATATTCGCTTGTGTCTCACTCTGGACATTTGGGCTTTTGCTGATGGTTTGTTTGATTGTTATATTTATAATGACATCTTTTTTATGAAAAATATGTTCATATATTTCTGGAGTGTGAAGATTTAAGTCAATTTGCGCCGTTCCAAGGTTAAAGAGCTCAGTTTGGATGGTCGCATTATGCCGTTTGCACTCAGGTGCGGGGAGGGGGTTCAAGGAGGTTCTTAGAAAGTATGCTTTCAGCACCCGTGAATGTAACACATTTTGAGAAACGCAGACATCTTATAGAAAATTCTTAACTCTACTTTGATAGCAACCATTTATATATTGAAAAAAAGATACCTATATATGGATCATTTGGACGATTCTAACTCCCTTCTACACAATATATCAAACCAGGCTATGACTCAATCAACCAGCAGTGTATAGAAATGAATGGTCTATTGTCACTGTCTGGTTGGCACAACATACACAATGTACTCTAGTTGATAACAATATAAGTGTCCTTGGGTGTGGCCTCTCTCTAAATTATTAAGTGTGCTCACCAGGTGTTTCTCTGTTGATTTGTAGTGAGGGAAAATAACTAGAAACTTGCGGATCACTTTGCTCACGAAGACGTGCCCGATAGTTTTTTTTGCTGTTGACGGGCGTGAGTTTGATCGGCAATACACTGAAGGTTAGCGCGGCAGGTACATTCTCCATATCCTATGGTTTTATTTTTGCAATCGTTGTATTTTATCAGGGAGTAGGAATACGCCATTACGTGTGTTGAGATGTTAGTATAAGAAATATACAGAAAAAAACTGTTCCTCAAGAAACTGGATGGATTTTGAAGACTAAAATTGTCAGACGCATCGGCTAGTTTTCATCAGAGACTGTATCGAAAGTAGGAAGTAGTTGATGATGCTTGAAACGTTTTCAAAATCTACCCAGTTGCTTGAGTAACAGTTTTCTTCTTGTGTATGTCATTATCTAGATGTCTAACATTCAGCGAAGTAAAATGGGTGTTTACGTCGTTCTTTTGTGTTCAGTCGTCTGCATCCCTTTTACACAAGTACGGTAACTGCTGTTTTCTTGTCGAGGAAAAAATTCATACAGCTACACCAGAACATAATGTGCATTTCCGTTGTTCTGTAGATGTGTTTTGGTCTCTGATGCTTGTGTTGTGTGAGTGAACCTCCATTAGCTGTGTGAACAGACCCGAGATGTGAGAAGTTGACACGCTGTCCATTGTTTTAAAAACAAACACTTTTTTCTCTTATGAATTCTATCACTAGGTCCAGCCTAGTGTGTGCAATAAGGTTTCAATTCCAACTAGCAATTACATTGAATTTTGTAACATACATTCGCTTGTGTCTTTACACCACGTCGATTGAATCAGAATTATTTGGACCTTTCTATATAACGTAGCTATATTGTGGCTGTAACCGTACCTCATTGTGCTGTGGTTTATTGAAATATGAGCAATTATGACGATTTTAACGCCCTTTAACATATAACGTTGCTGCCTGCCTTTTACACAGTCTATCAAACCAGGCTATGACTCAATCAACCAGCAGTGTATAGAAATGAATGGTCTATTTTTCACTGTAGGGTTGGCACAACATACACAATGAACTCTAGTTGATAACAATCTAAGCATCTCTGGGTGTGGCTTCCTTCTAAATTATTTAGTGTGCTGACCAGGTGTTTGTCTGTTGATTTGTAGTGAGGGAAAATAACTAGAAACTTGCGGATCACTTTGTTGACGAAGACGTGCCCGATAGTTCTCTTGCAGTTGACGGGTGTAAGTTTGATCGGCAATACACTGAAGGTTAGCCCGGCAAGTACATTCTCCATATCCTATGGTTTTATCTGTGCAATCGGTGTCTTTTATCGAGGGGTAGGGATATGCCATTACGTGTGTTAGGATAACACTAAAAGGAATATACTAGAAACCTGTTACTCCAGCTAGATGGATTATGAAAACTAAAACTGTCCTATGTTTCTACCAGTTTTCGTGAGTAGTTGTATCAAAAGGAAAAAGTAGTGGATGCTGGTTGAAGGTTACCTGGTGTCAACCTTTATCTAAGCCACTCTACGATGTTTCTGTACATTTTCCAGTCTGTCTTTTTTTTTAGTATGTGGATCCCATGTTGCTGCGACATATTCTAGGTTTTGTCTCCCTTGGAACTGATTTTTAACTGATGATGAATCCAAAGCCTCTATTTGACTAGTTGTCACTTTGATAAAAAATTCTGACCGCCTATTGGTATTTCAGATTTTCTACAAGATCTTGATAAATTGACAAAACTTCTTGTGGCAAGTGATATACTTATATCACTATCAAAGACCGATCACCCGATCACAGTAAGACATATTGTAACTTATGCTATATTCTTGCAGGTTGAGGATGACTGTCGATCTGTTTTAATACATCAATCAAACAATATTTGTTGACAGAGCTGGTGAATTATATACATTGCATTTTTACCAGGGGGGGATATTTTGACTGTCCTAGTGTTCACAACGTGAGAAAATAACGGGTGTAAATTAAAACACTTTTTTATCTAAAAAGCTCTGAACATGCAGGGTTTAGTGGGTGGACAACTTGCGTGGAAAACAACCTTACAGACCTCGCGATGACAAAATCAATTGCTACTGTATAGAGAAGGAAAGGTCTATTGTTACCTGCCTGGTTCACACAATGTACAGAGCCACCGTGGCTGATTGAAATTTGACTCTATGAATTATTTAGCGTATTGGTGTTTCTCTGTTGACTTGAAGTGGGGGGAAATAAACGTTGGTGACTATTTTGACACAAACCATTTTCCACTACTTTGCTCCAGTGGACGGATGTGTAGCGGAGATCAACTGGTTCGACCGTTTAAAAGGTTAGACTGATTTTTACATTTGTTTGGACCGTTTGAAGAAGTATATAGATAGATAGATGCAAGTGCAAGGAAACTACATTCAGTGTCCGTTACATGTGTGGTGTTGTGCATCAAGTACTATGTCAGAAATTTTAACAAACAGTTTGATTTCTGTCAATTTTTTTGCTTTCGACCTTCATTGGTTGGAGAAAAAGGGTTGCGCAAACTGGTAGAAGACCTCGTGCAGTGGCAACGGCACATTTTTTGTCTTACCCTTGTGCAGTGCCGGCACATGAGCAAGAATACGCATATTTAAGGAAACGTTTTGAAGGTTTGAAGGAGGGGAAATATTTCAAGACAGTTTACGGTGTAGTAAAGGTCAATCAAATACATCCCATATCTTTATATGACCTACATGTAAGCATGACGTAACAGGTAGAAACATTCAATTGTTGCCATTTTGTGGCGAGCTGTTAACATGCTACCTCTGTGGAAAATTACATTACGGGCCTCCCTGGTAACCAATCTATTACCGCTACATAGCGATGAAAAGGTCCTTACGTCACTACCCGGTTCGTACAATACATACAACAATTCTGCATTGTACTGAGGCATATTGGAACATAAGCACTTAGTCATTCAGGCCTGCTACAGTTTGAATAATTTATTGCGCTGGTGTTTCTCTGTGGACTCGTATCGGCAGAAAATAAAACTTGTCACTTTTAGTGAGGAGCCATACCCAACATTCCTACTCCTGCAGTGGACTGTTGTTCGAATATCGGCTAAAGGTTTGTTCACTGGTTACGTTTTTCTACCATAATAATTGTAAACAAAAAGGACAGAAGTGGAAAAATGTTTGGACTGCGAACATGGCGTTTGTTTTCCTGGCATACATCATCAGCCGGCTTTAAGCGCAACGCAATAAGTACAAGCTGCGAAACACTTGACTGTAAGGTTTGATACACATACACCGGGATCAACACCTACTCTTTTTGATAAGTGTGGTTGGATCTTAAAGGTGGTTAAGGTGTGGCTCTGAGGGGATGTTTGAGAAGACGTTGTACCCACAACTAGGTGCTCATTTTAAATGTTAAGTGCTTTTCTTAAGACAACAACACTGGTCCCGTTAGGGATTTGAACTAAGGCCCATCAGATTCTAAGACTTTGAGCCTAGCCACAAGACAACCTTGCCACCTTCTTTGATATGAGTGATAAGAAATCTAACAACTAAAAACTAAACAAAATCGCCATGTGACCCTGCTAAGCAGAAATATTTTATTTTTTCAAACCCGAAATTACAAGTTCCTATTTAAAAAGTTTTTATTTTATTTTAAACCTTAGATCACTAAGATATAACATGTAGTTTTGTTTATTTGAAAATTCTCTTACCAGACCATAAAGGGATTATTTAGTTATTATCCTTTTTTGATGACTGGGCTATTGTGGCATTTTACAGTTGTTCGCCATGTTTATGCCTGCGTCACATTGCTAAAACTACGCCCGATCCTCGGTCGATTTCAAAATCGGGCGACCTTTCGGCGATCAACAAATAAGGCGGGAGCTCGTCGACAATGTGACGCAGGCATTATATAAGCAACACGTTTCGCATGTCAGCGAGCTTCGGGCCACTCCTAAAAAGCACTGTTGATCCCGAAAATTCGCCCGATGCTCGACGAAACATCGGGCGTACTGCTGCCGTAAATGTCGTTTAGAGCTCGCCGACTCGTCGGTCGATCGATTTTCGCGCAATGTGACGGCCTCTTTAGGAAACCGTAGTTGTTAAGATGGATGTTATATCTAGACTATGAAAAGAGAAGGGCACCTATAGCTGCTAGATAAAACACTTGAATTTAGGTGTGTAGACGCTTTTCTTAGTTGCACCTTTTTTCTCGTAAGGCATAAGATCATGGAAGATTTTTTTGACAATGTTCATGTGGCTGCTATATCCAAGGCTAGATTGGGTATCCGTACATGGCGTTATGTGTCTGTGAGGTAGAAATAAAGAAAAATCCATGTCAACAATTTATCTGCAGTTGGCGAGGTTAGAAATAAGTTTACACAAAATAAGTTCATTTTCAAATAAAGGCACAGAAGCTGTTTACAAACATGTGGTATTTGTGACACTCCAAAAGTAATTTTTTACATAACGGGTACTACCTCTGTGTACCCATTAAATGTTGGTCTAGGATAAATGTTGACAATATTTAACTCTTTTATACTTGGCATTTTGTTGAACAACAATTTTCTAGTATACATTTTGGTACAGGTATTTTGATAGATATATATTTGAATTTAGACTGCCTGAACGACATTTTACTTCAAGGGTATACGCGGGAAAAGATATTCCCTTACATCTTAGTACCTCTGTTTAGAGTGGTCGTTGATACAAATTTGTAGGATTTTATTATCATGGTCAATATTCACCAACGGAGGACATATATAATTCCAGTACATTCTGATTTCCCATTGCTTGTGGAAAAAGTATTTCGAGAAATTTGCCGAAGACACTATTATAATAATGAACATTTTAAAGAGACCATATTGTGGCGAGCTGTTAGCACACTACCTCTGTGGAAAATTACATTACGGACCTCTCTGGTAACCAATCTATTACCGCTGCATAGCGATGAAAAGGTCCCTACGTCACTACCTGGTTCGTACAATACATACAGCCATTCTGCATTGTACTGAGGCATATTGGAATATAAGCACTTAATCCTACAGGCCTGCTACAGTTTGAATAATTTATTGGACAGGTGGTTCTCTGTTGACTCTTATCGACAGAAAATAAAAGTGGTCACTTTTAGTGAAGAGCCGTAACGAATACTTCTACTCCTGCAGTGGACTGTTCGAAAATCTTCTAAAGGTTTGTCCGATGATTACTCTTTCTTCAATTACAATTGTAACCAAAAAGGACAGATGTGGAAACTTGTTTAGACTGACGTTTGTTTTGTTTCCTTCGCATACATTATCAGCCGGCTTTAAGGGCAACACAGTAAGTACAAACTGCGATAGACTCGACTGTAAGGCTTGATCCACTCACACCGGGATCAACACCAGCCTACTCTTTTCGATAAGTTTGGTAGGATCTTGAAGGTGCTCGGGGTTTGGCTTTAAAGGAGTGGCCTAGAACACGTTGTACACACAATTGTATACAAAAAGGACAGATGTGAAAACATGTTTAGACTGACGTTTGTTTTGTTTCCTTCGCATACATTATCAGCCGGCAGTAAGTAAGTACAAACTGCGAAATACTCGACTGTGAGGCTTGATCCACTCACACCGGGATGTACACCTACTCTTTTCGATAAGTATGGTTGGTTTTTAAAGGTGCTCGAAGTGTGGTTCTGAGGGGATGTCCGAAAAGACGTTGTACTCACAACTATGTGCTCATTTAAAATGTTAAGTGCCTTTCTTAAGGCCACAATACTGGTCCCGTAATATAGGGATTCGAACTAAGTCCCATAAAATTCTAGACTATGAGCCTAGCCACAAGACAACCTTCCCCTTCTTTGGTCTGACTATTAGTGATAAGAAAACTAACAATAGACAACAAAACAGAAACGCCTTGTGACCCTGCAAAGCAGAGCTCTTTTAAACCCCAAAATTACAAGTACCTATTTAGAAAGGTATTTTCTAATTTTAGACGTTAGATCACTAAGATATAACATGTAGTTTATTTATAGAAAAATTCTCTTACCAGACCATAGTGGCATTATATAGTTTTTCGCCATCTTTAGGAAGGCGTAGTTGTTGAGATGGATGGTAACTATACCATGTATGTTTGAAAAGAAAAGAGCACCTAACTGCTGGATAAAACCCTTGAATTTAGGTGTGTAGACGCTTTTCTTAGTTGCACTTTTTTTTCTCGTAAGGCGTAAGAAAAGGGAGATTTGTTTTCTTTTTTTCAATTCACAACGTTCATGTAGCCGCTATATCTAAGGCTAGATTGGGTCTCCGTACATGGCGTTATGTGTCTGTGAGGTAGGAATAAAGAAGAATCCACGTTAACATTTTGTCTGCAGTTAGAGAGGTTAGGAATAAGTTTACACAGAATCAGTTTATTTGCAAACAAAGGCCCAGGAGCTGTTTACAAACATGTGCATTTGTGACATTCCAAAACTATTTTCATTAAATAATGGGTACTACCTTTGTAAATGTTGGTCTAGAATACAAAGTTGACAATATTTAAATCTTTTATACTTGACATTTTGTTGAATAGCAATTTTCTAGTATACATTTTGGAACAGGTATTCAATAGATAAATATTTGAATTTAGACTGTCTGAACGACATTTTGCTTCAAGGGTATTCGCGGGAAAAGATATTCCCTTACATCTTAGTACCTCTGTTTAGGGCGTTCGTTGATACAAATTTGCAGGATTTTTATTATCATAGTTAATATTCACCAACGGAGGACATAAAAAATTCCAGTACTTGTATATTCTAATTTCCCATTGCTTTAGGAAAAAGTATTTCCAGAAAATTGCGGGAGGCACTATTATAACAATGAACATTTTAAAGAGGCCATATTCTGGCGAGCTGTTAGCACACTACCTCTGTGGTAAATTACATTGCGGACCTCCCTGGTAACCAATCCATTACCGCAGCAAAGCGATGAAAAGGTCCATACGTCACTACCTGGTCCGTACAATACATACAGCCATTCTGCATTGTACTGAGGCATATTGGAATATAAGCACTTAATCCTACAGACCTGCTACAGTTTGAATAATTTATTGCACAGGTGTTTCTCTGTTGACTCTTATCGGCAGATAATAAAACTGGTCACTTTTAGTAAGGAGCCGTACCGAATACTTCTACTCGTGCAGTGGACTGTTGTTCGAAAATCTTCTAAAGGTTTGTCCGATGATTACTCTTTCTTCCATTAAAATTGTAAGCAAAAATGACAGATGTGGAAATTTGTTTGGACTGACGTTTGTTTTGTCTCCTTCGCATGCATTATCAGCCGGCTTTAAGGGCAACACAGTAAGTACAAACTGCGAAAGACTCGACTGTGAGGTTTGATCCACTCACACCGGGATGTACACCTACTCTTTTCGATAAATATGGTTGGTTCTTGAAAGTGCTCGAGGTGTGGCTCTGAGAGGATGGCCTAGAAGACGTTGTACCCACAACTACGTGCTCATTTTAAATTTTAAGTGCCCTTTTTAAGGCCACAACACTGGTCCCGTTAGGGATTTAAAGTAAGGCCCATAAGACAATGAGCCTAGCTACAAGACAACCTTGCGACCTTCTTTGGTCTGACACTGAGTGATAAAAAATCTAACAATTAGAAACAAAACAAAAACGCCCTGTGACCCTGCAATGTAGAGCTCTTTCAAACCCGAAAATTACAAGTTCCTATTTAAAATGATATTCTCTGATGTTAGACGTTAGATCACTAAAGTATAACATGTAGGTTATTTATTAAAAAATTCTCCTACCAGACCATAATGGCATTATTTAGTTATTCTCCAATTTTCATGACTGGGCTATTGTGGCATTTTATAGTTGTTCGCCCTCTTTGGGAAGACGTAGTTGTTGAGATGGATGTTGTATCTAGACTATGTATGTTTGAAAAGAGAAGGGCACCTATAGCTGCTAGATAAAACACTTCAATTTAGGTTTGTAGTCGCTTGTCTTAGTTGCACTTATTTTCTCGTAAGGCATAAGGAAAAGGGAGATTTGTTTTCTTTTTATCAATTCACAATGTTCATGTGGCTGCTGTATCCAAGCCTAGATAGGGTCTCCGTACATGGCGTTATGTGTCTGTGAGGTAGAAATAAAGAAAAATCCACGTCAACATTCTGTCTGCAGTTGGCCAAGTAAGGAAAAACTTAACACAGAATAAGTTTTTTTGCAAATAAAGGCCCAGGAGCTGTTTACCAACATGTGGCATTTGCGACATTCCAAAACTATTTCTTTTACCTAATGCATACTACCTCTGTAAATGTTGGTCTAGGATACCAAGTTGACAATATTTATCTCTTTTATACTTGACAATTTGTTGAATAGCAATTTTCTAGTATACATGTTGGTAGAGGTATTCAATAGATAAATATTTGAATTTAGACTGTCTGAACGACATTTTACTTCAAGGGTATACGCGGGGAAAGATATTCCCTTACATCTTAGTACCTCTGTTTAGGGCGTTCGTCGATACAAATTTGCAGGATTTTTATTATCATAGTTAATATTCACCAACGGAGGACATAGAAAATTCCAGTACTTGTATATTCTAATTTCCCATTGCTTTAGGAAAAAGTATTTCCAGAAAATTGCGGGAGGCACTATTATAATAATGAACATTTTAAAGAGGCCATATTCTGGCGAGCTGTTAGCACACTACCTCTGTGGTAAATTACATTACGGACCTCCCTGGTAACCAATCCATTACCGCAGCATAGCGATGAAAAGGTCCATACGTCACTACCTGGTTCGTACAATACATACAGCCATTCCGCATTGTACTGAGGCATATTGGAATATAAGCACTTAATCCTACAGACCTGCTACCGTTTGAATAATTTATTGCACAGGTGGTTCTCTGTTGACTCTTTTCGACAGAAAATAAAACTGGTCACTTTTAGTAAGGAGCCGTACCGAATACTTCTACTCCTTCTGTGGACTGTTGTTCGAAAATCTTCTAAAGGTTTGTCCGATGATTACTCTTTCTTCAATTACAATTGTAACCAAAAAGGACAGATGTGGAAACTTGTTTAGACTGACGTTTGTTTTGTTTCCTTCGCATACATTATCAGCCGGCTTTAAGGGCAACACAGTAAGTACAAACTGCGATAGACTCGACTGTACGGCTTGATCCACTCACACCGGGATCAACACCTACTCTTTTCGATAAGTTTGGTAGGATCTTGAAGGTGCTCGGGGTTTGGCTTTAAAGGAGTGGCCTAGAACACGTTGTACACACAACTAGGTGCTCATTATAAATGTTAAGTGCCTTTCTTAAGGCCCCAACACTGATCCCGTTAGGGATTTTAACTAAGGCCAATAAGACTATGAGCCTAGCTACAAGACAACCTTGCCACCTTATTTGGTCTGACTCGGAGTAATAAGAAATCTAACAATTCAAAACAAAACAAAAACGCATTGTTAAAAGATCTTCTCTGATTTTAGACGTTAGATCACTAAAATATAACGTGTAGTTTTTAAGAGAAAAAAATTCTCTTACCAGTCCATAGTGGCATTATTTAGTTATTCTCCGATTTTTATGACTGGGCTATTGTGGCATTATATAGTTTGTGCCATCCTTAGAAAGGCATAGCTGTTGAGATGGATGATATAACTAGACTATGTATGTTTGAAAAGAGAAGAGCACCTATCTGCTAGATAAAACACTTGCATTAAGGTGTGTAGATGCTTTTCTTAGTTCCACCTTTTTTCTCGTAAGGCATAAGGAAAAGGAAGATTTGTTTCCTTTTTGTCAATTCAAAATGTTCATGTGGCTGCTGTATCCAAGGCTAGATTGGGTATCCGTACATGGCGTTATGCGTCTGTGAGGTAGAAATAAAGAAAAATCCACGTCAACATTCTGTCTGCAGTTGGCAAGGTTAGAAATAAACTTACACCGATTAAGTTTATTTGCAAGTAAAGGCCCAAAAGCTGTTTACAAACATGTGGCATTTGCGACATTCCAAAACTATTTTTTTAGATAATGAGCACTACCTCTGTAAATACTGGTCTAGAATACAAAGTTGACCAATATTTGACTCTATTTTACTTGACATCTTGTAGAATAGCAATTTTCTAGTATACATTTTGGTACAGTTATTCCATAGATACATGTTTGAATTTAGAAGGTCTGAACGACATTTTACTTCAAAGGTATACTCGGGAAAAGATATCACCTTACATCTTAGTACCTCTGTTTAGAGCGTTCGTTGATACAAATTTGTAGGATTTTTATCATCATGGTCAATATTCACCAACGGAGGACATATATAATTCCAGTACATGTATATTCTGATTTCCCATTGCTTGTGGAAAAAGTTTCCGGAAATTTCAAAAAAATTGCGGGAGACACTTTTATAATAATGAACATTTTAAAGAGACCATCTTGTGGCAAGCTGTTAGCACACTATCTCTGTGGAAAATTACATTGCGGACATCCCTAGTAACCAATCTATTACCGCTGCATAGCGATGAAAAGGTCCATACGTCACTACCCGGTTCGTACAATACATACAGCCATTCTGCATTGTACTGAGGCATATTGGAATATAAGCACTTAATCCTACAGGCCTGCTACAGTTTGAATAATTTATTGCACAGGAGTTTCTCTGTTGACTCTTATTGACAGAAATAAAACTGGTCACTTTTAGTAAGGAGCCGTACCGAGTACTTCTACTCCTTCAGTGGACTGTTGTTCGAAAATCTTCTAAAGGTTTGTCCGATGATTACTCTTTCTTCCATTACAATTGTAAGCAAAAAGGACGATGTGGAAACTTGTTTGGACTGACGTTTGTTTTGTTTCCTTCGCATGCATTATCAGCCGGCTTTAAGGGCAACACAGTAAGTACAAACTGCGAAAGACTCGACTGTGAGGTTTGATCCACTCACACCGGGATGTACACCTACTCTTTTCGATAAATATGGTTGGTTCTTGAAAGTGCTCGAGGTGTGGCTCTGAGAGGATGGCCTAGAAGACGTTGTACCCACAACTACGTACTCATTTTAAATGTTAAGTGCACTTTTTTAAGGCCACAACACTGGTCCCGTTAGGGATTTGAAGTAAGGCCCATAAGACCATGAGCCTAGCTACAAGACAACCTTGCGACCTTCTTTGGTCTGACACTGAGTGATAAAAAATCTAACAATTAAAAACAAAACAAAAACGCCCTGTGACCCTGCAAAGCAGAGCTCTTTCAAACCCGAAAATTACAAGTTCCTATTTAAAAATATCTTCTCTGATGTTAGACGTTAGATCACTAAAATATAACATGTAGGTTATTTATTAAAAAATTCTCCTACCAGACCATAATGGCATTGTTTAGTTATTCTCCAATTTTCATGACTGGGCTATTGTGGCATTATATAGTTGTTCGCCCTCTTTGGGAAGACGTAGTTGTTGAGATGGATGTTGTATCTATGTATGTTTGAAAAGAGGAGGGCACCTAGCTGCTAGATAAAACACTTCAATTTTAGGTTTGTAGACGCTTGTCTTAGTTGCACTTATTTTCTCGTAAGGCAAAAGGAAAAGGGAGATTTGTTTTCTTTTTATCAATTCACAATGTTCATGTGGCTGCTGTATCCAAGGCTAGATAGGGTCTCCGTACATGGCGTTATGCGTCTGTGAGGTAGAAATAAAGAAAAATCCACGTCAACATTCTGTCTGCAGTTGGCGAAGTTAGGAATAACTTTACACAGAATAAGTTTGTTTGCAAATAAAGGCCCAGGAGCTATTTACCAACATGTGGCAATTGCGACATTCCAAAACTATTTCTTTTACCTAATGCATACTACCTCTGTAAATGTTGGTCTTGGATACAGAGTTGACAATATTTATCTCTTTTATACTTGACAATTTGTTGAATAGCAATTTTCTAGTATACATGTTGGTACAGGTATTCAATAGATAAATATTTGAATTTAGACTGTCTGAACGACATTTTACTTCAAGGGTATTCGCGGGAAAAGATATCCCCTTACATCTTAGTACCTCTGTTTAGGGCGTTCGTTTATACAAATTTGCAGGATTTTTATTATCATAGTTAATATTCACCAACGGAGGACATAAAAAATTCCAGTACTTGTATATTCTAATTTCCCATTGCTTTAGGAAAAAGTATTTCCAGAAAATTGCGGGAGGCACTATTATAATAATGAACATTTTAAAGAGGCCATATTCTGGCGAGCTGTTAGCACACTACCTCTGTGGTAAATTACATTGCGGACCTCCCTGGTAACCAATCCATTACCGCAGCAAAGCGATGAAAAGGTCCATACGTCACTACCTGGTCCGTACAATACATACAGCCATTCTGCATTGTACTGAGGCATATTGGAATATAAGCACTTAATCCTACAGACCTGCTACAGTTTGAATAATTTATTGCACAGGTGTTTCTCTGTTGACTCTTATCGGCAGATAATAAAACTGGTCACTTTTAGTAAGGAGCCGTACCGAATACTTCTACTCCTGCAGTGGACTGTTGTTCGAAAATCTTCTAAAGGTTTGTCCGATGATTTCTCTTTCTTCCATTACAATTGTAAGCAAAAAGGACAGATGTGAAAACTTGTTTGGACTGACGTTTGTTTTGTTTTCTTCGCATGCATTATCAGCCGGCTTTAAGGGCAACACAGTAAGTACAAACTGCGAAAGACTCGACTGTGAGGTTTGATCCACTCACACCGGGATGTACACCTACTCTTTTCGATAAATATGGTTGGTTCTTGAAAGTGCTCGAGGTGTGGCTCTGAGAGGATGGCCTAGAAGACGTTGTACCCACAACTACGTGCTCATTTTAAATGTTATGTGCCCTTTTTAAGTCCACAACACTGGTCCCGTTAGGGATTTGAAGTAAGGCCCATAAGACCATGAGCCTAGCTACAAGACAACCTTGCGACCTTCTTTGGTCTGACACTGAGTGATAAAAAATCTAACAATTGAAAACAAAACAAAAACGCCCTGTGACCCTGCAAAGCAGAGCTCTTTCAAACCCGAAAATTACAAGTTCCTATTTAAAAATATCTTCTCTGATGTTAGACGTTAGATCACTAAAATATAACATGTAGGTTATTTATTAAAAAATTCTCCTACCAGACCATAATGGCATCATTTAGTTATTCTCCAATTTTCATGACTGGGCTATTGTGGCATTATATAGTTGTTCGCCCTCTTTGGGAAGACGTAGTTGTTGAGATTGATGTTGTATCAAGACTATGTATGTTTGAAAAGAGAAGGGCACCTATAGCTGCTAGATAAAACACTTCAATTTAGGTTTGTAGACGCTTGTCTTAGTTGCACTTATTTTCTCGTAAGGCATAAGGAAAAGGGAGATTTGTTTTCTTTTTATCAATTCACAATGTTCATGTGGCTGCTGTATCCAAGGCTAGATAGGGTCTCCGTACATGGCGTTATACGTCTGTGAGGTAGAAATAAAGAAAAATCCACGTCAACATTCTGTCTGCAGTTGGCGAAGTTAGGAATAACTTTACACAGAATAAGTTTGTTTGCAAATAAAGGCCCAGGAGCTATTTACCAACATGTGGCAATTGCGACATTCCAAAACTATTTCTTTTACCTAATGCATACTACCTCTGTAAATGTTGGTCTTGGATACAGAGTTGACAATATTTATCTCTTTTATACTTGGCATTTTGTTGAATAGCAGTTTTGTAGTCTACATTTTGGTACAAGTATTCAATAGATAAATATTTGAATTTAGACTGTCTGAACGACATTTTACTTCAAGGGTATTCGCGGGAAAAGTAATCCCCTTACATCTTAGTACCTCTGTTTAGAGCGTTCGTTGATACAAATTTGCAGGATTTTTATTATCATAGTTAATATTCACCAACGGAGGACATAAAAAATTTCAGTTCACGCATATTCTAATGGCTACAAGACAACCTTGCCACCTTATTTGGTCTGACTCGGAGTAATAAGAAATCTAACAATTCAAAACAAAACAAAAACGCATTGTTAAAAGATCTTCTCTGATTTTAGACGTTAGATCACTAAAATATAACGTGTAGTTTTTAAGAGAAAAAAATTCTCTTACCAGTCCATAGTGGCATTATTTAGTTATTCTCCGATTTTTATGACTGGGCTATTGTGGCATTATATAGTTTGTGCCATCCTTAGAAAGGCATAGCTGTTGAGATGGATGATATAACTAGACTATGTATGTTTGAAAAGAGAAGAGCACCTATCTGCTAGATAAAACACTTGCATTAAGGTGTGTAGATGCTTTTCTTAGTTCCACCTTTTTTCTCGTAAGGCATAAGGAAAAGGAAGATTTGTTTCCTTTTTTGTCAATTCACAATGTTCATGTGGCTGCTGTATCCAAGGCTAGATTGGGTCTCCGTACATGGCGTTATGTGTCTGTGAGGTAGAAATAAAGAAAAATCCACGTCAACATTCTGTCTGCAGTTGGCAAGGTTAGAAATAAACTTACACCGATTAAGTTTATTTGCAAGTAAAGGCCCAGAAGCCGTTTACAAACATGTGGCATTTGCGACATTCCAAAACTATTTTTTTAGATAATGAGCACTACCTCTGTAAATACTGGTCTAGAATACAAAGTTGACCAATATTTTACTCTATTTTACTTGACATCTTGTAGAATAGCAATTTTCTAGTATACATTTTCGTACAGTTATTCCATAGATACATGTTTGAATTTAGAAGGTCTGAACGACATTTTACTTCAAAGGTATACTCGGGAAAAGATATCACCTTACATCTTAGTACCTCTGTTAAGAGCGTTCGTTGATACAAATTTGTAGGATTTTTATCATCATGGTCAATATTCACCAACAGAGGACATATATAATTCAAGTACATGAATATTCTGATTTCCTATTGCTTGTGGAAAAAGTTTCCGGAAATTTCCAGAAAATTGCGGGAGACACTTTTATAATAATGAACATTTTAAAGAGACCATCTTGTGGCAAGCTGTTAGCACACTATCTCTGTGGAAAATTACATTGCGGACATCCCTAGTAACCAATCTATTACCGCTGCATAGCGATGAAAAGGTCCATACGTCACTACCCGGTTCGTACAATACATACAGCCATTCTGCATTGTACTGAGGCATATTGGAATATAAGCACTTAATCCTACAGGCCTGCTACAGTTTGAATAATTTATTCCACAAGTGTTTTTCTGTTGACTCTTATCGGCAGAAAATAAAACGGTTGTACTTTTGAGTAAGGAGCCGCACTCAATACTTCTACTCCTTCTGTGGACTGTTGTTCGAAAATCTTCTAAAGGTTTGACCTGTGGTTACGTTTTTTTGTATGAAATCACTTCGAAATAAGGCAAAATAGTCAGTGAATTAAAAACCTACACAGTTTGACGTGTGGCGATGAGAAGAAAATGTACAGAAATGTTGCCTAACCGATAAGTTTTAGGAAAAAGAGGTGCTATAGGCAAAAAGGTCCGCTATGTGAAGCAGGTAATCTAATTTCGATGTATACTGTCTCTTTTAAAAAAAGCGTCCAATCCTGCTCTGCTAGCAGAAAATTGCAAATTCTCGTGTAGAAAAGTTATGCCTTAGTTTTATACAAATACCTTGTACTATATAGATTTTTTTGCAAATAGTTATGTTGACCGGATTATTCGTAAAAGCGTTATCCTGCAACTTATAGAAGTCGTAGTTGTTGTTAAGGGGGGCATATAAACACAGTAACTTTGATGTGTGGCTTTTTTTTCTCATCTGCACTTTTTTTCCTACAAAGGCTTCAGGAAAGGGTGTAATTCGCAATTTTTCTACTGTATTCTAGACCAGGAATGACGGTTCTTAGCTACTGGAAGTTTTAGACGCATGTGTGACTGGTCTGTGATCTCATAGTTTACACGGGGTAGAAGGGGTATATAACCTTTTGTTTAACAGTCGCAGCTGTCTGTATGAGGGAGACATTGACATAAATGTACGCCAATATTCTATCAGCAATTTGCTTGTAAATAAAACCTTTCCACACCGTTGTGGAAATGAGAATTATATACGACGCCATATCGTGCCGTGCAGACCTCACTATAACCTATTCAATTTTCATTGTATACATATGAGAAGGTCTATTGTTAACGACCAGGTAGACACAATGGCTGAAACCGCCGCATATTGTACCGTGGTATATTGCAATATGAGCAATTTGTCCTTAAGGCCTGCCACAGTTTGAATAATTTATTGCAGTGGTGTTTCTCTGTTGACTTATACCGACAGAAACTACAACTTACTGCTCATTTTACCAAGCAGCCGTATTCAAGACTTCTCCCGCAGCGGACTGTTTTCGAAAATCTTCTAAAGGTTTCTAAAGGTCTAAAGGTCTAAATGTCTTCTAACGTTGTTTTTTTTTCATATGAAATCACAATGAAAAAAGAGAAGAATGGTCAGTAAAATGAGAACATATCCAGACTGACGTGTTGCTATAATAACAAATTATACTAAAATGGTACCAAGCCTACTAAAATGAGGCACGAAAAGAAAACGGTCCGTATTGTAAAGCAAGTAGTCTAACAGAAAAATCGACGTTTTATGTCCATTTAAAAACTGAAAGCACTCAAGGTCGCTCTGCTGGTTGAAAATTGCACATCCTTGTTGAGAAAGGTAGTTCCTTATGTGAATTCAATGTAGTATACTTTGTAATTTTTTAGAATGAATATTAAAATAGATATACTGGTAGATTGACCATGTGTGTGTGTGTGTGTGTGTGTGTGTGTGTGTGTGTGTGTGTGTGTGTGTGTGTGTGTGTGTATGTGTGTGTGTGTCTGTGTGAGTGTGTGTGTGTTTGTGTGTGTTTGTGTGTATGTGTGTGTCTGTGTGTATGTGTGTGTGTGTGTGTATGTGTGTGTGTGTATGTGTGAGTGTGTGCGTGTGTGTGTGTGTATGTTTGTATGTGTGTGTGTGTATACAATGTGTGTGTGTGTGTGTGTGTATTTGTGTGTGTGTATGTGTGTGTGTGTGTGTGTGTGTGTGTATGTGTGTGTGTGGGGATGATGTGTGTGTGGATAAGGTACATTGAGGGAAATGACTAAAAATATGTCAGTATTTATCTTCAGTGTGCGATGTTAAGTTTATAAACATGTAGTTTTTGAACATTCTAAAATTGCCACAATGTCACTTGGAAAGGTTCAAGAATGCTCCTACTTCCTCTTCAATCGTCGTTGATAGAACATTGGCCGATAGATATTAGAATATTCATTTTACTAAACCATTCACATCTATATTAAATTTTCTAATATATATTGTTAAAGTTATTGGCTGAATTAGATTGTTTAATGCACTTGAATAGATCTGACATCTCTATTCATCCAGTTTGAGTAGTTGCCGTCTTGTTTTATTAAATCTTAAAGCACTTCATTGTTTAATCTGTATGTCTAACATTTATCGACATACTGAAACGTTGAAATATAAAGGTTTACGCTATTGTAAAAGTGTCAAAATGCTGAATAATTTCTATTTTATTTCTAACGTTTGTGGATGAAAATTTGTCCACTTCACCCATTCGGTATCTGAAACATTTTCATTTTCATTGCTTTTAAATGTAATCTTTCCACGTAGTTAGTTGGAGCATTTTATAGACGCCGTGTCGTGACGAGCTGTTAACACACTACCTCTGTGGAAAATGACGATTTTATGTTGTACAAATAAGAAGGTCTATTGTCAACTGTCAGGCTCACACAATAGCTGTAGCCACCCGCCATTGTACAGCTTATTTTGTAAGAATTCTGATGATGAAAGTATACTATAGTGGCAGCAGTCTTATTCTCGGACTTGTAGAACGGTAGTTGTTGATAGCAATGGCAGAGCAAGGTTATACACTTTTGTAAAGAAGACAGCACGTATTTACCGGGTCGTAGATGTTTTCATTAGCCATATGTCTAATAAACGTTAAGATCTAGCCCACATATTGTTTCTGCTATCATGTCCTCTTCATCCAAATCGGGAATCGTGGCCTTTAGGCTATAGATTGGTAGTGGGGGGAAAATACTATGAAAAAAAGCTTTTTGCTTGACAGAAACAGTTGACTTTGTTTGTGAGAGAAACGGCTAAACTGTATATCATGACTTTGCTGTTTTTGAAGTTAGGGACTAAATTGTATAATAACTTAATTGTATAATATTTGCGACATTTCTGAGTTACCATCTCCATCATCATAGTTACCACAAATTTACCACAGCATCGCTTAAATAGATGAAAGGGAAAAAAGGATTAAGATAACTTTTTCCAGAAGGGTTCTAGGTTCCTTTTGGCCTTTCACAAAAAATTGTCTTTACTTATTTGCATATCAATCAATGGTTTCTGCTTATAAACCAGCAATTCTCATGCAGTCCTTTAGTGTCACTGACGAAAGGTAGTGGATGCTACCTGAAACGTCTGACCGTTTCCAAAATCATATCCAGTTGCTTGAGTAACTGTTTTTGGCGGTTCTAGGTTGCATTTTTCAATCTATTAATATAAATTTGTGTTCTAGCTCTGTCTGTCGAAATATGACTACTAAACCTAGCTTTAAAATATTCTTTACCTACATGTTTTCGCCCCATAGAATCATGAAGATTCGACTTCTGATACTGGCCTTACTGGTTGGCGCGGCCTGCGCCAAACCGTTGAAGGCTGTAAAGGAATCACCGGAGACCAAAGGCAAGACCACCGCAAGTGGTGACGGGACGTCTGGTCTCGCCCTGCGGACCGAGGTAGGAGTCGGACCGGCTCACTAGAGTCGAGAAATTATTCTAGAGTCAGATTTTTGCTAGCCTGGTGTCCAGTCTATCGTTGTTTGGGCGGACTCCCTTCTGGCCAGTAGACTTGCAACGCCACCTAGTTCAACCAGGCTCCCCGGTAGGAGTTTTACGCCCTGCTGCTGTTAGAGTTTAGTAACGGCAGTTTTGTTAGCCCACTCAGGTCTTGCAAAACGAATACCGGGAACCCTAATTGAACTGGCAAGTTGACGCCTATTAGGATTGACTTGAACTAAACATGGAAATACAGAACATTCTAAATCTAAGTTGGCTTTAACTACAATATCTATTTATCTGGAGTATTACCAAACTTCACGACGTGTATAACAGCGAAATGCATTTTAATGACGTCAAAAAAACAAACAATTTGTGAGATAAGCTCTCTTATTGTCTACAGAACCCGGATGTGGGACCAGGTCCAGGTGGCGATGGCGGGATGGCAGATCGCAGCGCCACCTTGCGGGACTTTGATCAGAGATCATTCAACAGCGACATAGTACCTTATGGTGTGTTTGAAAATACTTTTATTAGTGTCACGCACTTAAAATATTCAGTCGTTGAAGTTGTAGATGCCTAGAGTTGAGATGTGATTAAAACGTAACAACCTACATTTAAATGCAAAAAGCAATGTCGGTTAGTCGTAATATTTTCGAATCATGGTCACATTAGTTCGTTCAATTGTATCTTTATGTCATTATATTAGGTTATGTGTTAATTGACAACAATGGACACTGCAGGAAATTTGATCTTCAAGCACAGCTTAAGGCACAGCTTAAAGCATGCGTAAACTACGTTGGAAAATGGAACCTTTACGTATAATTTAATGTATTTAATGATTTTTTGCAGAGGGAACACAACACTATAGTTTGTTTGTTTATTTATTTGCACAACAACAAGAAAAAAATAGACATAATACAATAATAATAAATAAAACAAGGTGCAGGAGGAGGGATAAAGCTTATTTAGCTTATTCTAAGCCCTTCTCCTCTATACTAACCAAAACTAATTGTAAATCAAAATTGAAATGAAATTATACATACATACATAAGGAATTGTTAGAAAAATAATTCAAGACATAGGCAAATTGATACAATAACAATAATGAAGCAATAATATACATAAATTGAGATGAAACGAAATTTAAATGAAATACTGCATACATACATAAGGAATTGTTGGCAAAATAATTCAAACATAGGCAAAATGATACAATAACAATAATGAAACAATTAATAGTATACATAAAAAAAACAATAAAGTAATAACTGGAGATAAGAATCTAATACAGGGGGCTGGGGTGGTTTATATATATCTTAATGAATTAACATACAAAAAAAGAAGCTCACATAGTAAAAAGCATATCCGTGAATAGTTTCATCAGGTTCTTAAGAAGTATATTTTAATTGTTGCTCTGTTTTTTTTACATAACAACAAGTATGTATATATGCGTTTGGGACCGCATTGTAGATCCCGTAACTGTGTGTGTAAATACTTTGCGTTTGGGAACGCATCTATAAGCAGTGGCCCCCCGTACTGTGCAATGGTCAAAATTGCCATGAGGAAGGTGACAGTGGGTCACCGAGACGTTGGCTGAATAAAACACTTGGTTTTATACAGTAAAAAGCATGTGTAAAAAGACGAAAAAAGTAAAAAGACGTAAAAAGAAGTAAAAGACGTGTGCTTGTGGGGCCCCCTCTGAAACAGTACCGCACTACTTGTTACATTGCCCTCTCTACACTGAGCCACGCAACACCCTTGTCTCCACTGTTGACCTCCTTACTCAACAACACCTAACCACATCTGTCCTGCTCCAGGGTTCTCCAGCTCATAACTTTGACACAAACACAAAACTTACAGATGCACTCCAGACGTCCATTGCCCAATCAAAAAGATTCCGTGCTTCTTCCAGCTGAGCCACACCAAACATTCATTTGCTGTACAGTTATAAAATTGATTATTAAAATTGCAGGTGTGATTCATTAGATAATGTTACTTGGATATATACCTTGTCTTAAGTATTTTAAGAGTTTTAACAGTTTTATTTCATAAAAACCAGCCTCGCAGCAGTACAAGAACATGCTGAATAACACTGATTTTTTTTGTAAGAAAGAGTTTTACAGTCTGTTTGTACGGGCTGCTGGCACTGTAAGTGCAGTTCCGTTTGTTTGTTGTTGTTCCTATGTCATATGTGCTGTATGTGTTAGGTGTGCACGCTATCTGCATACTTGCTGCCTAGTGCACACTTTGTATTGTCATGTCACAATTTCTGAATGAATGAATAAATAAATAACCAAATAAATAAAAGTAAAAAGCATAGTCTAATAGCAATGGACGATATCATTATCGCAGGACCATTGCGGGGACCAGAGGAGCCGGCCAATCGTAACGTGCGTGACGTGAGCGGCAATGAAGGTTAGTTTTAGCGAGCAAACACGTGGTGTGTCCCTCTGAAAAATCAAAACCATAGCATGTCCACAACACGAGATATCACATCCATGTACACCGCTGCAGTACCGTAAAAAATCGCTAGATTACCCATAATTGAGATTGACCTTTGTTTTCCCGACCCCAACCTACCTACCAAATGTCATGAAGATACATGCACCGGAACCCAAGTCATAACCGTTAAAAAGTCGCCACACCCTATATAAGGTGTACCTTACAAATAACCTCCAGGTAATAAAGCTCTATGATCGTTCAAAGACTATCACTTTATACCAAATAGTTTAAAGGCCATTTTTGCATACTCTGCAAAACTGGCCAATGGTGCCAGTCAAAACATAACATTTTGCTTCGACTAAATGAACATCTCCAATTTAATTCATTTTCCTTTATAAGTGTTATCATTATTATTATTTGATTGTAATGGGTGGGAACTCGGACAGCCCTTATGGCTTTTTCTACCTCCTGCACATTTATTTGTATAGGTTTTTTAATTCTGTTTAATTCATGTATCTAATATTTACTTTCTGTAGTCCGTTTTTATGTGAAAATAAACAAAGTAACAAACAAAAATCTCTGCATCGAATCGATGCCTAAAAGCCCTATCTTGACATTTGTGTTTGTGTGTGTGTGTGTGTGTGTGTGTGTCCGCCTGTGTCTGTACGTGATATAAACTTTTAAGGCGGATAAATCAAGAAAGGTTCAATGAATTTTCATGATTTTTGGCACGTAGGTAGCTATGACAGGGGTGTACATAATCAAATGTTAAGTATATAAATATGGACTTAATTTATATATTTAAAAAGGGAATTCAAAAATGCCATTGTCGTACATAATAGGACTTTGATACATGTAATGTATGTAATCTATGGCAATTGGAACATAAACAGGTACACATTATGCAAATAAACACATAATTTGCATAATGAATGCAACTATGCTATGATTCCTTATTGTGTACACAGTCCCACACGTTATCGTAACCCATTAAAATGCACCACCACCACGATAACGTAACCTAATCTTACATTACGTTACGTTCCTTATGATTTAGTGACAGAATGATCGGCAAGACGATAGCGGTTACTTCAACACGAAGATTAAGAGGATACGTTACAAATATCACACACTCGCGCGAGTGAATTTGCTGTTATTGTCTACCTACAAATTGATCAACCCTTTCGTTTGCTAATGTACCGTCGACCTCAGTCGTCATATCAATAGACGTGTTCTGGTGTCGTCATCAGTTTACGTTGTTTATGGTCCACAGAACACAGTATGACTGGGTGGACCTATTGCATCATTTCCGTGTCAAAATTACAGACGTAAAAAAACGTCACGTTTTGAGGTCAATACGTCAAGTTTTTTTGGTCAATACGTCACATATGGCCAAACGTACGGATACGTTACGTATGTATGGTTCTGCAATTTCCGTGTCAAAATTACTTACGCTACGCTTGGGATCTATACGTCACGTTTTTGGAGTCAATAAGTGACGTATGGCAGCCCATACGTCACGTATGGCAAAACGTAGGTTTCATTCATTCGTCACGTACTAGTATATGATACGTCACGTACATACGTCTCATACTATGATCTGTATTAGGACAGACAAAAAACACAAACACACTAAAACCCCTGCGCTACTTCATACTTTGCTTTAAGTGGTGTGTGTCTGTGTTGTTTGTTTGTTTGTTTGTTTTGGTGTTCAAAAAGGTTATGGCGATGGGATACTGGTAAGACTTTTCCATTGCACGAAATTAAAGGAACTAAACAGGACAATTTCGTAAGAGTTAATCAAGGAGGTTATCTATATGGCATACCAACCTCCACTGAGTATAACATCATTTACGTATCAAAATTTCATCTTAGAAACGTACCTTGAATAAACTTACCCATTCCCCCATAGCAACATGACTATGGCCCGTTTGAAATTAAGACAGTGTTTATCAATACCTCTCTTTCAATTTCATCAAACAGCAAATAACTGCCAGGTGGGAGATGGTGCATCCTACCGAGGAACGGTCTCTGTCACCAACACGGGCAAGATGTGTCAACGCTGGGACAGTCAGACACCGCATGAACATGGCGGGACACTTTATAACTACCCATCAGCCGGACTGGAGCAGAACTACTGTAGAAATCCTCACGGCGACCCTGGAGTTTGGTGCTACACCACGGACCCCGGCACGAGATGGGAATATTGTAATGTACCAGCATGTGGTAATGTCATACAGATTAATTACGTATTGCCAGCCTACCATGAGGAGAATTTCATTTATATCCTATGTTTGCACCAACCTAGCCGTGTCTGTTTGTCTGTCTGTCTGTGAACGGCATGACTCAAGAAGCTACGGATGGATTGTCATGAAACTTATTCGATGAGTAGGTCTTTATGAGACCTAAAAATAATTAGATTTGGGGCCCCCCGACGGTTTTCGTTGGTACTGCAGCAGAACTTCCTGTTTTGATATGCCATGATCTGGACATGCTATGGTCACAAATTTTGCATGGTAGATAGCTCCTGGGGTAGAGAAGAAGTGACATGAGGAGGGGGCCCCCTAGCGGCTTGTCCTGTAACTGCAGGAACGTTTGTTAAAAATCTTCTAAGGAGGATAACTCAAGAACCTGTCAACAGATTGTCGTGATTTTTGGTATGTAGGTAGCGGAAGTGATGCTTGATATAACTAAATAACAATAATGGAAATAAGGATCTAATTTGCATAATTATTGAGAAAATCTGCTTCGTACAATAATAGGGCTATGAAACACTTGTGACATGTAATTGAAAACGAGGTGATCATACGCTTGTGATCTATACGTCACGTTTTTGGAGTCAATAAGTTACGTAATGCAGCCCATACGTCACGTATGGCAAAACGTAGGTTTCATTCATTCGTCACGTACTAGTATATGATACGTCACGTACATACGTCTCATACTATGATCTGTATTAGGACAGACAAAAAACACAAACACACTAAAACCCCTGCGCTACTTCATACTTTGCTTTAAGTGGTGTGTGTCTGTGTTGTTTGTTTGTTTGTTTGTTTTGGTGTTCAAAAAGGTTATGGCGATGGGATACTGGTAAGACTTTTCCATTGCACGAAATTAAAGGAACTAAACAGGACAATTTCGTAAGAGTTAATCAAGGAGGTTATCTATATGGCATACCAACCTCCACTGAGTATAACATCATTTACGTATCAAAATTTCATCTTAGAAACGTACCTTGAATAAACTTACTCATTCCCCCATAGCAACATGACTATGGCCCGTTTGAAATTAAGACAGTGTTTATCAATACCTCTCTTTCAATTTCACCAAACAGCAAGTAACTGCCAGGTGGGAGATGGTGCATCCTACCGAGGAACCGTCAATGTCACCAACACGGGCAAGATGTGTCAACGCTGGGACAGTCAGACACCGCATGAACATGGCGGGACACTTTATAACTACCCATCAGCCGGACTGGAGCAGAACTACTGTAGAAATCCTCACGGCGACCCTGGAGTTTGGTGCTACACCACGGACCCCGGCACGAGATGGGAATATTGTAATGTACCAGCATGTGGTAAGGTCATACAGATTAATTACGTATTGCCAGCCTACCATGAGGAGAATTTCATTTATATCCTATGTTTGCACCAACCTAGCCGTATTAAGTACACCAAGAAGATTATGTTTTCAGTAGCGTTTGTCTGTTTGTCTGTCTGTCTGTGAACGGCATGACTCAAGAAGCTACGGATGGATTGTCATAAAACTTATTCGATGAGTAGGTCTTTATGAGACCTAAAAATGATTAGATTTGGGGCCCCCCGACGGTTTTCGTTGGTACTGCAGCAGAACTTCCTGTTTTGATATCCCATGATCTGGACATGCTATGGTCACAAATTTTGCATAGTAGATAGCTCCTGGGGTAGAGAAGAAGTGACATGGGGAGGGGGCCCCCTAGCGGCTTGTCCTGTAACTGCAGAAACGTTTGTTGAAAAATCTTCTAAGAAGGATAACTGAAGAACCTGTCAACAGATTGTCGTGATTTTTGGTATGTAGGTAGCGGAAGTGATGCTTGATATAACTAAATAACAATTATGGAAATCAGGATCTAATTTGCATAATTATTGAGAAAATCTGCTTCGTACAATAGTAGTGCTATGAAACACTTGTGACATGTAATTGAAAACGAGGTGATCATTAGCAGACATTGATTATGTAAATGAGTGCCTAATTTGAATAATTCACGGTGGTCGGTTGCTAGGGTAAATGTCGCATTACTAGGGAGGATATCGGGTTACCAACGTGGCCGCGCGGAGTCGCGCGGAAGTCCCGGGGGAGGCTGAGGGTAACGGTTAAAATTTAAAAGTGATTGGAAAGTAAATTACTAGTCAGAATAAAATGTTACAAGTGATTATGTTCACCTCAAATGTTGGTCTTTTACTGCCTTTGCTCAACTTCGTGTGAATTTGCTTCCAAAGGCGATCAATTGCCGATTTTAAAAACGGTTCATGGGAACCAAACTACTGATTTTAAAGGGCCGCAAACATCAAAAATAAGGTATGATTTTTGGATTGTCTCAACCACTACAGTAAAATTAAACTTTCTGTCTTAGGATTTTTTAAATTTTTGACTAAAACTGAAATTACAGCCAAAAGAGGAGCGAAAAATGCACTTTTTTAAACTTAAAATACCCATAATTCCTCGGCGCGGCCATATTTGAGAAATCCCTAAGACAGAAATCTGCGGAAATCGTTGCTCTTTCAAACAAGCCGTCAATGATGAGTTTAAACGGTTTTGGGGAGTGATTAAAATACCATGTTTGCACGCATTTCACGCCGCTTGGATGGGGGAAGTCGTAATTAATGCTGGTGTAAACAAGAATCACGATCTTCAAGGTCACCCACGATGACAGTAGGAGCTTTGTTACATGTTACATATTCATTATAAAGTGACGGCACAGATGTACTGTTCAGAAAACGGTTCATATTTGTGAAAAGGTGCATTTTTTCTGTTGGGCGGTACCCGTGTGAAAAAAAGGGCTTGAAGTAGCGGGTTTACTGTACATGAACTCAAGTAACCCCGGATCGAACACCCGTTCGGTTCGAATTACGTCAGATCGAACGTGATTCGGTTCAAAAGAAGGGTGGGACATTTGGACCCGGATTTGACCACCGTGAAAAGGAAAGAAAGTATTTTCTGATAAAATGTGTGACATAAAGGCAACTGGATTGGGATCAGATTCAATGAGCGAGTGCTCATTGTGTCATTGTTATAGGGATTGACACTGTCGTACTAATTTTTCCAGGCATTGGCCTATGCTCTGATGTGAAGTCTCTAATGCCCCAAGCCTCGGACGGAGAGTACGCATTTTGCCCTTTTCCAACGAACGAGGATGTATCCCTCCGCATCTATTGTCACGACATGGCATCAGGGAACCCCAAGGAGTTTTTGACCTTACCATCGGGTCCTGATGAGAACTATGCCATTGTCTTTCCTGATCGACTCGCGAACTGGTATGAATGCAGCGGCGCAATAAACGTAAGTCAACGCTGTTGACAGAAATGTAAAACTGATGATTTTATAGTCTTTAAAGTTGGAATATTAGCTAAATTTTGCCATAGAATATATCAACCTAACAAACTTATTGATGCATTTTGTAATCAAGTACAATTTTCGTCATGGTTGTATTATTAGGCCCGTTATGCACGTGCCGGAACTACGAAGTTCAGCAAGCTCAGAATCAAGTTTGATCAGTCCAGCATCGAGGTTATTCGAGATGACTACACATTTGCACAAACCACTAGTACGTACAAGTTTGGTTACTTTATATTAGCACATTTCTCCTGCCTGTGGTTTCTAGAAACCCGTCAACCCGTCAAAAATTAAGACTGAAAAAGGAAATATCTACACCATCATATTTAATGGTGAGAGTAACGTTATTTTGATGGTCAACAAATGAAAACTCTCTACAGTAATCTCTAGAGTAAGTTTAACTGCTGCAGCATGCAACCTAATATGCTTTATGGTGCACCTACTCCACGTTGCTTGGGAAAAACTTAAAAGTTTCGGAAGTGATATACCTTTTAATGACTGTACTTGTATTGACAGGTGGGGAAGCTATAAGATACGGACACGCTGGCGACTGTTATTCAGCAATACAAGGATGTGCTAAGGGAACGTTTAAGGTAAATCTGACCGGGACATCACTCCAACTGGCACCTGCCGTACGCTGGGAGTTAGGACCACGCTATCCGGCATCTCTGCACATCAGTGACATGTATATCTCCCAGGATAGGAAGGTTTGTCGCTTCTTTATAACTCGGCTTAGTTGTAAGCTATGTTGCACATGTAGCAAAAACTTGAATTTTGAACTTTATCCTATATCCATGCTATACGCCTGTAAGGTAGTAAAGATAATTTAGAATCAAGATCATTCATGAGAAAAAGAAGAGAAAGTTACCCTATCCTAATATAATCATCATATTATTGAGGTATGTTTATGACTGTTCGTGTTTCAATCTGACGCTTTTTTGCAAACTTTGTTAATTTCGGTTCATACAATATTTTTTAGGTTTAAATTACACATGCTTTTCACATTAGTAGTATCATAAAATATGTTCTTGAACATCTCTTCCACCATACCATCCACTTATGTGGTAAATTCGTAATAAATGAATATATAAATATGTCGCTTGACGTAATTTGTTTGAATAAAAATTTATACGCTACTTTGATATCATTGGTCAAAATCCAAGATAGAGGACCACATCTTTAGCTACGGTGTGACCAGGTTATTTCCGCTAAAATTTCATCACTACTTTTAGTTTTTTACCGCCATGATATGTCATGGTAGGATGTGACGAAAACTGGAAATGATGAAATTTTGGGCCACCTAGTGGCTCCTTGGTACTGCAGCAGAACTTCTGGTTTTGATATCTGGCGATCTGGACAAGCTAGGTTTATGAATTTGGAATGGTAAGTAGCTCTTGTGGTTGGGAAGAAGTCACATGAGTTTGGGTTCTCTAGGAGCTTGTTCTGGAACTGCAGAACGGTTTGTTTAAAAATCTCCGAGAGAGAATAACTAAACGACCGATTGACGGATCGTCGTGTTTTTGGTTTGTAGGTAGCTGAAGTGATACTTGACATAATGAAATTACAATTATGTAAATCCCTAATACATAATTAATGAAGAAATTCTCTAAATATGCTGTGTTCGATAATAGGGCTATGAAACACTTGTGACATATGTAGTTGAGAACGACGGGAACATTGGCAGATATGCATTATGTAAATGATACCTGGTTTGCATAATTAATGGAGAAGTGCTACAATTTTATAGTGGTAACTGCTGGGAATTTAATACCTGTCTTATTTAGAAGTCCTGTGAATGTGAACATCACTAAACATATCCAAATTAGGACCTCATTTTCATAATTTATGACGAAATGCTAGAATAGCTTTATTTCTTCAAGGAACTCACTCTCTCACTCACTCAACACCGCATGCTCTAGGGAGCGTCGCGCCTCTCCAACTTGTCTTAAAGGAACACAACACAAAATTTCAAATTAATTATTTTCCAGTAGTCTACATATTAAAGAAGTTGATATATTTCAATGTTTACATTAGTCCGCCACATAATTACCCTGTGCACGTGTTTGAACTTCGCGCTCTCCTGGCTCGCCCGCCGCGATGGCAATGATTAATGCCTTGCTCTGACGTCTTCGTTCCGAAGCCGCTAACCTTCGTATTCTTTCATACACACTTTTGGGTTAAATTTTTGTCCAATACCTTAGAGGTTTATGGAAATATCTTGTCCGGAAGTCGAAGTATCAAACCCAAAAGATCTACTACAGCTCCTAGAAAGGCCTCTAGTCCGAAATCTAATCTCAAATTTTTATTTCATTCATATCTCGTTGCGGTACCGTGCTGAATCAAAAACATCCAAACATCTAAACGCTACCACAAGCATAACCTTCTAGGTGAAGGTAATAAGATAATTAGCGTTGAGTCACCATCAAAAAGCTTGTTTCGTAGCATGTTATATGTAAAAAAAAACAATGTAGAAAACTATGATGGATTTGAATTAATTTTTAGATAGATCACAAGGTGCTGCATTGTGTTTCTTATAAATATCAGGCATGATGAGGACATTTTAGAGGTAACGTTATGTCTTGTGCGTTGTTAGCTTGGGTACCATCCGGATTTTGCTCCGCTACGCTAGAAGCAAAATCCGGATGGTACCCAGACTAGGGCGTTGTTAAAGGTGAAATAATATGTATATTTTGTAAAGACAAGCTCGGTAATTTCTAAAGTTTTACTTTTTAATAATATTTAAAATGTCCCGTTATTATATGATACTTCTGTCACAATTGTTGTTATGCAGATTGCCTCTGCCCGGTGTGGTGGAGTTTGTGGCGTCTGTGATCCTGTGGGAGGGAGAATATATCTGATGTACCCGCAAGGTCAGAAAAGCGCTTTAATTAAAAAAAAATATCTTATTATTCTAAGACTAAAATCTAGTCCAATTTATCATAAGCTGCATCATTTCTTTTTCAGCGACCTACGTGCCCAAATCATAAATACTCGTTGCATTTTCCTTCAGTTTATGAATTAGAGGAAAGGTATTACTACAAATTATTGTAGACAATGCAAATTCTGTAAAAATTCACGTATCAATGTTTCAAAAATAGAAGAAGCCGTTAGAACAGAAATGGATTTGGGTGAAATAGCACCCCAATGTGTAGGGGACGGGTATAAACCAATGAATTATTTTTTTGCAAACAGGACTTTGGGTTGAAAGGCACCACAACTGAAATTACTTTCCTTTTTTTTCTACCAATCAAACAAGTTATTCATTAATAGATATTTCATATTTAAAACACCCAGGTAGTATGAGCTGATTTAGAGAAAGGTTACAAGAAAATTTGTTATGAAACATACTGTTGGTCAGTTCATTTGCATGAATACGAAAACACTGTTTATACTAGCCATACAGAATCGCTTGCAAGCAAGAGTATTGCTAACTACTCAAACTGACTTTTCAACCTTGAAGCTTCAGAATAATATTCCAAATACATTCATGAAATTTAAGGATACGTTTACACAATATCAATGTAAGAAATGACCTATGACTGACATTTCACACTTCTTATTCTACTTAGTGCACACACATTATTGGCTTGGACGGTTTTCTAATTATTGTGCTAATGTTACATAATCTATTTTTCAATATTTGTACAATTATTTTCATTTCCAGACGGTACTTTGTTTAACATATTCCAATGATTGGTAGGCTATATATATCATAAAATTCTGAACTATCCTGAAACAGAGTGCCCGAGACAGCACCAAAAAATGTGTATTTTTTGAAAATGTTTTTCTTGTTTTCGCAATACTATAGTACTCCCACCAGAGAACTTAACATGCATCTCGGAGACTACAAGCTCCTTTTCACTGCATTGGGTATTACACTCCGGCTATCTCTCGGCATACAATATTTGGTATCAGCACGAAACAGATGACGTGGAAGCTACAGAACTGCTGACGTCATTCGAGGAAGAAAGCAAAAGTGCCAACGTCACCATTCATGGTTTAAAGAGCGGTTCCAAATATAACGTCACAGTTCGCAATGTCTGGTGCAGATCTGAAAGTGGCGTAGTCCAGTGCATAACTAGTAAGTTTTCAAACGATCTTGATTATTATTACCTTCGTCAAGAAGGTTATGTGTTAGGTACACCATGCACAGGGGTCACGGATCTTTTTAATCGGTTATAACTCGGGTTGTGGTGTATTTATCTTTATGATATTTGATAGGTGAATTGGGGCAACAAAGCTAAAGGTCATTTTTGGATACTCTAGCGGTTTCGTACGGTACTGGAGCGGATACATGAGTATGATATCTCGTGTTGTGGACAGGCTATCGTCTTGCTTTCTTAGTTGTTCGTAGTTGTTTGGATCTATTACCTGGCGTGGTTGCCGGCAAGCAAAATAGCTACTTTTTTAGAGCAGTTGTTGTCATATTATGACTAAATTTGACTAGCAGGAAGTAAAAATAAGCATGTAATGAATTCATTTGAGAGGAACATCCTTCCTTTTAAACCATAGCTACTTTTACTAGTGACAGTACTGCAGTAAAACATGTTTTTTAATTTCAGAAACGGACCGTCCAAAGTCCCTCACCTGCTCAACAGCAACCTATACTTCAATCACAATCAGCTGGATGAAGCCAAGAGCGCCCCTTATCGGATACAAAGTAAACTACACCCTCGTAAGTGACCGTCCCTCAGAGGTGATCTCAACAGACTTTGGTCCGGAAAATGAGAAGCAAGTACTCCAAGATGTCCTGGCTGACAGAGAATATAGCGTGACGCTTGTAGCTGTTGGAATATATAAGGAAAGCTCTCCAGTTGAGGTCACCTGTGCAACATGTGAGTGTAATTACAGTTGATCAATGCATTTTATCGTGTCATACGACAGTAATTTACAAATCTGAATCAAAACTTGCCATTATCCATACATTTGTCTTGCAATTAAGTGCTCTGTGTATCATTTTTAAATGTTACACTCATTTATTAATAGGTACGCCCCCACCTGAGGACTTTAAGGTAAAAGACATTACAGAGACGTCCATCACAGTTTCCTGGAAGAAGAGGACCATCTCACTCGCTATTGGCCACAGGATGTGGATAGGGCGGAGTGATACAGCTGAGAGCCTGTTCACAAAGTTCGTACCCACAGGTCAAACAGATCTGACATTTAGTGACCTCGCCCCTGCCACAGAGCATGTGATATCAGCTACAAGCATCAACAGCTACAACGAGGGACCAGCAGTGAGCTTTACTGTTGGAACAAGTAAGAAAACGTTGTATTTCAATGTAGAATTGGCAATTGGGGATAAATACATTAATGAATACCATGAGAACTGACAAACTAAAATCCATAAGGCTTTTGGACTGTATAATTAGTCAACCTTCTTTGTAGAAGTTCCACGATTTGTATTTGAAAGGTAAGATGCCAGCTTAAGAGTTGATTAAACAAAACAAAATTAGAATTAGAAAATGCCATTTTCTTTTTTTTTCATATTAACTTATGTTGTTGTCAATCCGAGCATATTTTCCGATGTCTTTGGTTCTTTAATATAATATAACATAATGGATATGTTATAAAAATCCATTCTTACACCGTACCCTTTATCCCCAGAAACAGACAGTCCAACGGCATTGTATGTTGAACAGAAGACAACCAACACTGTCACAATCTCCTGGTTACCACCCGAAGCTGCCCTTACTGCGTACAACATAACCTACACAGACAATGCAAGAAGTACTTCCATAATGGAGCCAGGGGATGTCGACAGCTGTAAACTAACTGGCCTGGTTCCTAGTACTCAGTATGACATCTACATAGTGGCCGTGAGCAGGTTTGGGAGGAGCATCGCCGTCAGTACAAGTGTTTTTACAGGTAAGTGATTGACACCGCACGAAATATACACTTCCTCGCACATTACTTTTGACTTTGTTTTGTGTTTTGTTGTTCTACTTCTGCTGGTAGTGAAGTTGCCATGGTTTTGCTCCCTTAATATCTTAGACACAGATCCGCCCTCAAGTCTGAAAGTCACCAAGTCCTCCACGACATGGCTGTTCTTGGAATGGACAGCACCTGTGGCCAGCATTCTGTCCTACGACTTGGATATTGCAGACGAATATGGCAGTGCAAGAACATTGCGGAGGTAAACAATAAATAGACATGTAGATACTATTAAAGCTTACAGAATATAATGAATTTGAGAAATGTCTCTGCTTCAAATCAATTTCGTTCTAATTTCTATTACATATGGTTACTCTCAATATTATCAGTGATTCCTCTTTTTTAGAATTGTTGCAAAAATGTTTTGCCGTATTTTGTATACACTATTCTCGGAGAATTGAAAGACTACTTTTGCTATAGTTGATACCCTGTGAAATTGTTAAACATTAGAAGTTAAACATATGTTTAATGACATATTTTACTTATTTGGTGTCTAATGACAACGTTTCCATGTTAGACTCCAGGGGCACACAACGTCCTATAACGTCACAGGTCTTGTACCAGAAACCACATACGTCATCAAAATGGGGGCCTTCAGCGAGCATGGTCGTAGCGTGGACATCACGTATTCAAATAGCACACTGTCAATAGGTACACTGTATGTTTTGTTACAGATACAGTTAGAAATAGCGTAACATTTAAGCATCTAGAATAATCTTCATATGACACTTCAATAAGATAGAACCTATTTAGAATCCAGCCAGCTGTCTGACATTTAATTTTATGTCCCAGGAAATTTTTTTATGTTATCTAACGCAAATCTATATTACAATTTAGGCCATGTTAACTTGATTATACGGTAACATCCTCTGGAAACCCCAAAACTGATGCGAACGCGCGAATGAAAAAAAAAAGAAATAGGCCAAGAAAATGATTTCTGCATTTTAAAATCTAAGTGGTCAGGAAGGTGGAACAAATGGCTAAACACATGGTGTGGCGAAAATAAACTCTACATTTTTGTTCTTTTACATCTTCTTTGATAGACTTGGAATTGACTTTGGCATCCATCGAGATTAGTATCCGTTTTCCATTTTTTTAATTTACGGCACATATTTGCTCATTTTGCAGCTGCTTTTATGATTTACAGTATATTTGAAAATTGATGTACGTGGGAATATCATCCATATAATCAAATAAACATGGCCGTACTGTACATTAAATACATATCATTGACTCTTGTACGAATAAGTACCGCTTGTAAAAAAACACTTGGGTGTCCTCTGTTCATAAACTTAGGATCTTTATCAACAATCGAGGTCAGCACTGACTCAGCGACAGAAGCCTCTACAGCTGATAGATTGAGAACTACTTCAACAACTTCTTATCCGTTATTGATAGAGTCGACAACAACACAAAATGTGAACCTTGAATGTACGTACAAATTAAATTTCTACCTCTCTACATAGTACGCCCACAGTAATGTTGACTGTCATGTGTATTTGGACAGATGCATAAAATAAAAATTTGGAAGTTCTACGTTAAATAATATAAGAATTTTTTTAAAATTTAAAAATATGCAGACTTGTTGTCTCCACATGTATGTTGGACGGGAAAAACTATGACGTAATTGCCATTGTTTCTATATACTTCTAAACACTTTGTCAACAAACACGTTATTAACTTATTTAACAATAACCCTTTGTTGATTTTTTTTCAAGAAAAAACGTAGAACACAAATTCCAACGGGCAAACGTAAAACCTACTTTTTTTCACGGACACATTTTATTTGAGTGAATGATTCCTAAAATGGGAATGCCTTTAGCTAATAGTATGTTCATTTCTACTTTTTTTTTTGTAGCAACCACTCCAAAACCAATGACACCTGATAGCGCTGACGAAGCAACAACAGGCAAATGGACTACAACAAACTACAGTAAGACTATTCAACTATGCTATCTACTTATCCATGTCATGTATATTGCATATACCCACAAATGAAATTTGTTGAGGTACGTGCATTGTAGTTGACGCTTTTGTGCGTGAAGGAAGTAAAACTGTTAAAGATGCTTTGATATTTTTATCTGGTCGTAAGATCAAGAAATTCATGATCTTTTTGCACGCAATAAATAGGTTGAATGCCTTTATAAATTGACCTTTCATATGCCATTTCTATTTAAGGCAGAGACCACAATTTCATGCTCCCATAGAAACATATAGTAAACGTGTAAGGAGTAAGCTGCCCAAATTTACCTAGGTTATCGTCAGAATTTACATCATAAAAACACACATTGAGAAGGTATTCCGACCCCAAAATCATCCATTTAGTCCAAAATTTATGGATTTCTTACGACACGACGCAATTTTTGACGCAGCCAAAGCAAACTCGTCGTGACCTATGACCCCTAGACGACAGGCAGACAGACCAACTTCTCATGTTTTACCGGGCAGCTCAAGCAAGCCTAAAAGCCTTTTTGTAAACAAAATAAAAGAACAAAACCCTACCTGCTAAGAAATTTCAATATTGATCAACATATAACGGCAAGCTAAGATTTTACAGGACTGTTAAATGCGAATACTCTATGGAAAAATACCTATATCACAATGAGTTTGACGAACGAGCTGCCATGTGTAAGATTAGAATAAGTGCGCATCCATTAGAGATAGAAAAAGGCCGCTATAGAAAACTACCTGTGCAAGAGATATTATGTAAATATTGCCCAATGAATGCAGTGGAAAATGAAACACATTTTATTAGCCAGTGTTCTCACTATGAGACCTGCAGAAACAAATTATTTCAGACAGTTACCACAATTTCTCCATCCTTTCGTCATTTAGAAGATCACCAAAAGACTACGTTTTTACTAAGATCACAAAACCCACTCATTATGCAGAATGTGGGACTATTCATTATCCACTGCCTTCAAAGAAGAAGTCGAACCCAATAATAACTAGCGTAGTAGTAGAGGTTTTCCCAGACAGTTGTTGTCTGTCTTACATTATTGTATTGTATACTTGATTGTAAAAGCAATTAGCCTTCGGGCATGATTTTGCAATAAACTTTCATTATATGATATAATATAAAGAAAACCACTGAAATTTACCGCTGGTTTTGAAGCGCTCACCAATGGGTCCTCTGCACCTGCGCCTGCACCAATTAGTGCCCAGTGCCCTTAAGTAGCGTATAACGGTATGATACTCTCGTTCATAGTAACGTCCCCTGGAAAGTCCACGGAGCATCCCCGTATCTCACAGACATCTTTGTCAGGTAAAAAAAAAATTGAAATATGTTATTATAACAAATATTCGTGTGATTGTGATTTACCTCCACCTTTGTGCAGTTATCTCACATTCTGACACATTTATGGTTGGCGTTATAACAGCCCACACGAGGTGTAACCAGCTAAAATTTGTGGTGGCACCACAAACTACCAAATGTAAACAAACGTGGCTGACAGCCGTTTCAAGATTTTAAACACAATCGTAAGGCGTCAAATTCTGGCACCTACACTTCCAGGATGGCACTTAGTTGCAATGGAATACTCTGTAAAGAAATGAACAAAAAATTCCCTTTTTGCATGGTCTTAGCGTTATATGATATAAAGCTTATATGTATTTTTATAAGGGTCGTTTGTGTTACTTACAATAAATGTTTATATACCAGGTGCAAGTTCTTACATACTACCGATTTTATGTATTTCTTTGAATTGGATAAGATGATATCTAAATCTGAGTTTCAGACATAAAAGAATACACAACATCTCCCAAACGAACTACGGAGGATCCAAGTGAAAAGGTATAGCGTCTTCCAAGCATCAATATTAAGTATATTTTAGATATTTCTAGACTTTTTAAAATTTGCGTACAACAGAAAACCTCATGAAAGTTCATCTGCGTTCAAGGTAGAGCTTTCGACCAGTCACTCTGAATTACTTCAATGGACTAACCCAGGGACACTTGTCACGTGGCTTCTCTGAAGTGTTACGTCAACCTTTGACCCAGTGTTGACGTTACACTTCAGAGAAGCCATGCGAAAAGTCTCACTGGGTCAGTCTATTGAATGACCAGAGTGACTGGTTGAAAGTTCTAGGTGAGAACAATTCTTGCTGTTGAGGCAAAAGCTTTAACTTTAAACAACATTGAAGCTTATTTTCCGTACATACTATAAACGTCTCTCACATTTGTATTTGCCAGCAGACATATTCCATAACACAACACTAATACTTCATTCCCTGAAACTCTTAACAGCTCCAGCAGCTTGTACAAGGACTAGACCAAAGTTTGAAGGAAGAAATGGGACCAGATGACATTCTTGCAGCGACGTCCAGCATCAATGGAATTATCAAGCCTGATGATGCCTCCGAATCAGAAATACCGCCGTCAGTGCTGGTAAGCTTATGTCTACTTACTAATAGTTGCAACTCTACTTCGTGTTCGCTATACACTGTTAACTTAACAAGCTAAAATATAGCGTCGTCTCCATTCTAGAATGTCTTGGTAATACATTATCTGCTAATAAACTACGTCGTCTTCATCCTCAAAATGTCTTAGTAATACATAAGCTATTCACAAACGAGAATACAGTGTCTTCTACATTCTAGAAAGTCTCAGCAATACCCGAGCTGTTCACAGACTTAATATAGCATATTCTGCATTCTAGAATGCCTCAACAATACATGAACTGTTCACAAATTAAATGTAGTGTCTTCTTCATTCTAGAATGTCTTGGTAATACGGGACCTGTTCACAAACTAAAATATAGCGTTGTCTTCATTCTAGAATGTCTTCGTAATACAGGGCCTGTTTACAGATTAAATATAGCATCTGCTTCATTCTAGAATGTCTTAGTATTACAAGACCTGTTCACAGACTAAAATATGGTGTCATCTTCATTGTAGAATGTCTCAGTAATACAGGACCTGTTTACAGACTACATTATAGCGTCTTCTTCAGACTAGAATGTCTCAGTAATACAGGACCTGTTCACAGACTACATTATAGCGTCTTCTTCAGACTAGAATGTCTCAGTAATACAGGACCTGTTCACAAACTACATTATAGCGTCTTCTTCATACTAGAATGTCTCAGTTATACAGGACCTGTTCACAGACTAAATTATAGCGTCTTCTTCAGACTAGAATGTCTCAGTAATACAGGACCTGTTCACAGACTACATTATAGCGTCTTCTTCATACTAGAATGTCTCAGTAATACAGGACCTGTTCACAGACTACATTATAGCGTCTTCTTCATACTAGAATGTCTCAGTTATACAGGACCTGTTCACAGACTAAATTATAGCGTCTTCTTCATACTAGAATGTCTTAGTAATACAGGACCTGGTCACAAACTAACTAAAATATAGCGTCTTCTTCATTCTAGAATGTTTTTGTAATACAGGACCTGTTCACAGACTAAAATATAGCGTCTTCTTCATGCTAAAATGTCTTAGTGATACATGAGCTGTTCACAAACTAGCGTCTTCTATCTACATTCTAGGGTGGCTCATTGTTCATTTATTTCATTTTGTATCTTTTTGGGACAGCAAGCCACTGCAGGGATCATAGAGAAGCTTGTTTCTGCCGCTAAAGGGTCCCAGGGTATGTCGGCAGAGAAAATGGAGGCCATAGCCGATGGTGAGGATCCTATGCGAATTTGTGCTAGCTTTACAGAGTTGCTAATCTTCGAGTGGATCTCTGTTAAAAGTCTCACTTTATCAGATCTACTGTAATTTGACGGTTTCCCTGCAAGAGCTATCTATAGAAAACCTACGGTATTCATTTACCATTGTACTTTCTCAAAGTTTTTCTTTACATTTTCCCACTCTGCTCAATTTAACTGTACTATATTCAGCTGGAGTCAGCACTACACACTTTACACACCATGTTTAACCATTTGAAAACAGTTCAAAAATGAAAACTTATTTACTTAGAATATTTGCCGTGTACATGAATAAACTAACAATAAAGTTGTTGCTAATGGATGAGTTGGTTTTCTTTTTTTTCAGCCTTGGTGAATACTGCTTCAGCAGCCATTGATGTGTTACCTAAACAGGAAATACAAAATGCAATTGATTCTGACAACGCTTTAGAAAGTGATCTTATCGACACAAGTTCCACTGATCTCTCACCGAAGCAGCAACTGAAGGTGTTGAAGGAGAAGGAGAAGGAGAAAGAAGAGACGGTAAGATAGCTTTGTAACCTTTTTTTTACCATGGATATTATGCTTTTTAGGTTATTAACACTTAGCATTTAAAATAACCACCTGTATAATTTGCAGAGCCCACATAAAAAGCTACCTCTGTTAACGCATTTGAATAAGTATAACTGTTCTTATTGTATATTGTCCAGTTACCAGGGCTGGTCCTTTAAAATAGTTGGGCAGTCCGTGCGTAAGAAACATGCTTTTTATAACATTGTCGCAATAATAAATCTAATATTCTAGTACGTAAAGTAATTCAAGGAAATCACTTTTAACGTTTTGTGTCTTTTTATCTGATTCAGCAACGAAAGGCGTCGCAGTCTATTGTGGCATCTTTGGACCAGGTAGCCAACACACTGCTGGCCTTGCAGCCCGACAATGCTGAATACCAATCAAGCTTCAAAACAGAAAGCGTCGCTGTGGATGTTGCAAGATTTCCCTCTGACGAAGACCTCCACCTCGACTCTGGGGATATTGTTGCAAATATTCCACCCACAACTGTGACTAAGGCACATGGTATGCGGGATGTCAAGGTAAGAAAGAAAGTTGCAAAGCCTTCTGCAATTTTGCTAGCATTTGTACAATCGATGAAAATGGAGTCCGTTCAGTTTTATTAAAAAATCGACTTGCATGTCTCTCAATGTCACATGAAGTTTGTCAAGTTTTTACAGACACTGCACACACAACATTATATATTATTAAAACAGTTTTTCAAATAGAATTTCGAATAGAATTTCAAATCATGACATTTAACATCATGTGATACACATTATATAGCGCTAATTGTTTAACACGTGCCTTTTTATACTAGGATCGTAGACCTCATATCATTTAAAACACTAACCAATAAATTGCTGCATTGTGTGTTACAGATGTCAGTTTTCAAGAAGAACCCATATTCATGGAGTAAATCGACTGGAGGACAAAACATCTCGTCATCAGTGGCTTTTCTGACCATCGATTCAAAGAACTCTGAAACCCTGAACAAAAGCCAAGAAGTAAAGCTGATTATGCCATTTGTAGGACACAAATTGGATAAGAGTGAGAGAAAGCAAACAGCAGGCCAGCCATCAGATAAAACGACAGAAAGACCAAGTACTGGGGAAGAGAACACCAACAGCACAACTATGGCGTACCATGCCTTCAATATTCCATCTAATAACGTCATCCCGGTTATTCGTATGAACTGGTGGGATGTAGAAGCGACATTTCACGTGTTCATCTCGTACGGATCTCCTCCGACTGCAGAACAGTATGGCGAGGAAAGAGTCATCAAGGAAGACGGATACGAGGCCTGGCTCAGGGGGACAAATTTCTCAGCATCCTTTATTCCCAACACGACTGACCATGACGGGATTTTGTATGTTGGAGTACAGAAATTAGGTACGTTTCCTCCTTAAACCTGAATGAAACTTACGTTATCTACCTTGTATATTTTACTCTTTGTCCAACTTGTCGCTAAGGTGACAGCTTTTTACACTGCACGAAAAGATAAATTTACCATTGGTAGTAAAGCCCAGGAAAGCCGGGTAATGTTTACTTTGTAAGTTTACAGTACCGTACTTTACAATGGTAAACGTCATGTCTGGTAATTTCATTTACTACTAGTACCATTGTTAAATCCAAAATTACCGGATTAGACTTTTATTTACTACCATTGTAAAGTTATGTAGTGTTAACAAAGTAAACATTAGCGGACTTAGCTGACATTTACTACCAATAGTAAATCCAACGTTTCGTGCAGTGTTACATACAGTAATGTTACATGTACTAGTTTACTGTAACTAGCCTTTAGTCCTATAGAAGGCCCTGCCTTATACTTTATACTGTGTCTTCTAACAATATTGTACAGCTTAGAATCTACATGTAGATTGCCTACTTTAAGGTAGTTAACAGGTAGTCTCATACAGCACTTTTATTAATTGATAGTAAAATTATACCGCACTTTGCTTTACACAGTACCTGATACAATTGTTACCTTCGCCAAGAAGGTTATGTTTTCGTAGGCGTTCGTGTGTGTGTGTGTGTGTGTCTGTCTGTCTGTCTGTCTGTAAACACGATAACTCAAGGAGGCTTAAAGGGATTGTCTTCATATTTGGTAGGTGGGTAGGTCTTGATGAGACCTCGAAGTGATTAGATTTTGGGCTCCCTGGCAGCTTGTTATGGTACTGCAGCAGAACTTCCTTTTTTGATATCTCGTGATCTGGACATGCTAGGGTCATGATTTTTGGAGGGTAGGTAGCTCTTGTGGTCGGGAAGAAGTGACCCCTAGCGGCTTGCTCTGGAACTGCAGGAGCATTTGTATGAAAATGTTTAAAGTAGGATAACTCAATAACCAGTCGACAGATCGTCTTGATATTTGGTGTGTAGGTAGCTGAAGTGATGCTTGACATAATTAGATGCCAATTATGCAAAATATGATCTAATTTGCATAATTAATGAAGGAATTCTATAATTCAGCTACCTTCCATGACTATTATACCCTGTAACATGTGTAATTAGGAATGAGAGTAACATCGCCATATATTAATTATGTAAATGAAGACCTAATTTGCATAATTATTAGAAAATACTATAATTCCATAGTGGTTGATGTTGGCAATTTCATACTTGCGCATTTCGAAGTTGACTGGAGGTGAACATCATTCAACATAACTTATTCAAATCAGTACCTCATTTGCATAATTCATGCTAGAAATGCTGGAATTACCTTCGTTGTTAAGATAACACTGTCATTGGGAGGGGAGAATATGATCAACTGATGTAATTCATGCAAATGAGGATGTTATTTGCATAATTAGGGGTGAAATCTATCATTCGTCAGTCATAAAGGGCAACCTCATTTGGCGAAGGTATGAGATCGTGGAACTCTTGTTGTGCAATAAATTTAACATGACAATAACATCTCCAGGTCCGGCAAGCTCCGCCCATGGCCATCAACAGCAGCCTAGCGTTCAGATTCCGAAGAAGGAAGACTACACTCTTTCAATGTCAGCTGTAGGCTGCTCGTCTTGGAAAGAAAGTAAGAAACAGTGGAGACTGGAGGGCTGCAACGTAAGTCAATCCATTTAAATGGAATGATTATTGAGGAATGATTATTTTTGAGAAAAATCGAAAAGAGACTTTAAAAAGAAGCAAAAGCAGTAAACCACCAGTGAGACAATGTTTTTTTACCTTTTGCCATCGTCCGTAAACCAGAAAATAAAAAAACACCATCATGACGTGTGAACAAAAACGTCTGTTTCAACCATACCGTTTGTATGTAGTCTAGCCTAAGTCTAGATACGTACAACCCATTTTTTTGTTTCATTTACAACATTTCATGACAAGATACGGTGACGACACACTAGAGTATTAAACTTATTTGCATGCCGCCACCAACGCAAAAGACAATACATAAAACATAGAACAAGCAAAGCACAAATGTACATTAATAATTCAATGGCCAAAGGTTTCAATTCCAATTAAGACTGATATGACGGTTATGACCATGTATGTTACGAAAAGCGTTAAGAATTAGTCAAAAAGGTCAGCATATCAAGTAATAATTAAGTCTTTCTTTTTAACGTGTACCTATGACAGGCTGACATTGATCTGGAGAAAGGAGCCATCAGCTGCAGGTGTCACATTAACGAGTTGAAGGTGTCTGTAGGGACCATGACTTTTCCACTACCGAACTCCATCAACTTCAACAACGCGTTCCAGAACTTCCTCCACCTGAGCGACAACCCACTGGTGTTCTCCATCGTGGTGTCCGAGTACATCCTGTACATCCTTCTCATGGTTTTCTTGTGTGTGGACTTTCACCATGTATGGGTACGCTTAAAGTTGATTCCTTCTTGAACTTCAGTAATCTTCTTACTAGGTTATTTATGCTTTTTTCATAATTACATCGTAACGTTATCTTGTTCAAGACTCTCACGTCATCCTGTCCAGGACACATCAGTCGGTACACTGCAGATTGTTCATTTTACATTGTACAATCTGAATATGTACATTGCAGATTGTGAAATCTATAATGTACCAAGATAATACAGATTGCAGATTTTACATTGTAATGTACATTGTAATGTGCATTGTAATGTACATTTTAATGTATATTACAGATTGTATAATCTGCAGATCGTCCAATCTGCAATGTGTCTTGGACGAGATAATGTGTCTATAACAAGATGACTTTGGAGCATTTTAGTGTCGATTGATTTAGTTTTATTATGTTCGAGACTATTTGTATCAATGCCATTTCTTGAAATTGTATTATAAAACCAAAATGATGTAGCTGAATAAGATGAATACTAAAGGTTCTTTCTTTATACATCATTTTATTAGATGACTATCTTTCGTCGTGTTGGCTCCCGGATAAGTCCCATTACTGAAGGGAGTGGAGGAACGAGAAACCACAGGGACCCGTTGTGGAACGTGAGTCTGGTCCCTCCTGACAGGATGCCTGCCCGTCATGTCTATCAACTCACCGTCACCACCGGGTCCATGTTCGGGGCAGGGACCACCTCGCGGATCGGCTTCCAACTCTCCGGGTCAGAGGGCACATCTCCGGTCAAGATGCTGAACCCGGAAGGGCAGGTCGGTGTTACATAGCTAAGTTATAAATATTTGACAGTTTTCCTAACTAGAACATTTTCCATGCATTTTTACATACGTTATGCCAGATTTCGGTTATACTAGATCATTGTTGGATGTTTTGTTTCCAAATATGGACATTCTGTAGAGTATAAAATTCTATGCAAACGTTATTGATGAAAAAATACTTTAGTCCCAATTCAATTCAACAATATTTCTTCTTAAATACAAGTAGCAAACTAACCCATTGTATTATGAATAAGACAAATGGATTTTCTTATATGCTTTGTGACATTTAAAAAAAAGCCTATACATGAAGTAATGATACAAAACAAACTAAACAAATATGGTTGTCGTTTATCGTTGGTAACTTACAGGCTTTGGTGCGTGGAAGCACTATGCATTTTGTCATGCCTGTGCGAGAGTCACTTGGAGAAGTGATGTCGTTGCACATCTGGCATGATAACTCTGGGGAAGGCGACACGTCATCCTGGTTCCTCGGAAGTTTTGTCGTCAGAGATATAGAAACGGACGTGGTGTAAGAAACGGACGCAATTGACATAGAAAAACCGACCTCTTTATTCCAATTGTTCTACCAGTCTGGTTTCTTTGCAAGAACCAATGCTCAAGTCCGTCTTTCATCCTATCTTAGCATGTTGGGTTTGTGGAATGCAGTGTGTCCTGCAAGACAATTGCTTGTTTTGAAAACTAGCAACTTTCTTTCCAATGTGGACAGCAACGCGAGTGAGCTTGGCTGGATATTTGCTTCGAGAATGAACACCAACTGGCATGTTTATTTATCAGCTGCTTCTGTATCCCTGTCAAGGAACGAAAATGTAGCACACATCACATTCAAATTAATAATAATAGTCAAATGTCTGGCTTTTCAGATCGTACTTCACCTGCAATGACTGGTTATCAACAGAAAAGGGGGACTGTGAAGTGCAAAAGGTGGCTCTCGCAAGCACCAAAAAGGAGCTGACATCCTTTACCAATGTCTTCAACGAGGCAACCAGGGATGTGTTCTACGATAAACAGCTCTGGGCGTCTGCCCTTGTAGCAGCACCGGGTAAGATTCTTCGTCTTTTGTTATCCTCAATTGATGTGAGGCATGATGCTTTTTCAAGTAGTTTCTGGTGCAATGCGGCTTAGCTATGACTAGTATATACAGCCAAGCATACCAGGTTACCACTACTTTTCTCTAAAAGTGTGTCTCTTTGACCTGAAGATGTTTGACGCCATAAGCTCTGTAATACGCAATGCAAATAGATATTTACGCAATGCAGAATCAGTTATGATTTATGGAAATGATCAAATGAAATGAGAAGGTAACAGCCAGTGTACTATTGTGTGTGATCGTTCAAACTAAATCTGAACATTTATTCTGATGTAGTTTACAACAACAAAAAAACCTATCAAGCGTGTCTTACTTGTTCCACGTATGTCTTTGTCCGGAGTAGGTTCAGTCTTCACCAAGGCCCAGCGTCTGTCCTGCTGCTTTACTCTACTAAACACCATGATGCTATCCAGCGCCATGTGGTACAAGGCAGAAAACCCAGCTGCCGACACCAGAGTGTTGAACCTGGGGTTCATTCGTTTCACCATAGAGGTAATATTCCGTAGATAAGCTTATATTTTGTATGATTTTGAAAAAGAAGTTGGATATGTTGCTGTTACTAAAATCCATCCTCATTAAATAACCATTTTGGTATCATGATCAAGTGAATATACTGTTTTGAATTATTTGTTTTCACAAACCTTATTAAGTTTTAAATATGTTTTAACAGGAGCTGTACATCAGTCTTATGACTGTCCTGACCGTCCTTCCAGTCAATTTGGTACTTATGCAGATGTTCCGCATGGAGGCGCCACTGTCCGTTAACACTCCGGAGATGTCGATCCACCCGTCCAAGCAAGGTATGGAACTGGAGCAGTGATAGCAAAACTATAAAGCTGTGGTATACGGATCCCCTGCATATCATGTACACGATTGTTTGTGTTAGTTGTTTTGTACATAAAGGTGATTTTACCTTTAACTATACCAGACTTATTCTCTGTAACTTGTTTTGTCATTTCAAACAAACTTAGTCGTAGCCTTTTAATTTATTAGATAATTTATTGAAAGTTTTTATGTAATTTGGCGCCGGTGATACATGGTGGACAATGAAAACACACATGTAGTAAACAAACATATGATAAATAATTAAAATTATGTTACAACCACTTTTTTGTCAAATATATATGTGACAAAACAGTGCTTGTAACAATAGAGTTATTGTAATACCTGTGATTATAAGAAACATACAAATTCAGCAACTAGACTATAGTAGTAGTTGTAGTAGAGTAGTAGTAGTAGAGTCGTAGTTAGAGAGTAATAGTAGTAGTAGTAGTAGTAGTAGTTGTTGTTGTTGTTGTTGTTGTAGAGGCAACTAGACTAAGTGCTAGATATTCAGTTGTCAGCGTCCCTTTCTCTTGTTTTCTAATCACGTATGTTTTACCTCAGGATATTGGAAGAAAAACTTCTTCCGCCTGGCCAAGTACGTGGCGTGGGTGACCGTGTTCCTGGTGTCCACCAGTTCTGCGTTCTTCGTCATCCTGTACAGTATGGACTGGGGGAAGGACAAAAGTGACTCCTGGATGAAGGCCTTTGTTCTGTCCTTCATGGGGTCCAGCTGTGTGGTGGACACTCTCCAGGTGATATGTCTTTAAGATAATAATATAGTATGGACAATCCTTGAGCTTGTCGTGGAGAATGTATGCTTTTTCGACGATATTGTGTAAAATTTGCTACAGATTGTACTCTCATGGTGCTTAGCACGCCTTTGTAGATCAACAGGAATTGACCAAAAAGTAATACCAAATCGGTATGAAAAAAAGTTGATTCACGTTGCATATGGCAGTGGTATTTAATTCCAACACAAACTAAATTTGAAAAGATTCTGGCTGAAAACGACAACGAGAACCCAAGATCGCTCAATGCCATTCAAAAGGAACAAAACCATATCCATGCAAGGCAGAAGTATATAATATTTAACTCCTTTTCTTGTAGATATTTGTGCTTGCTGTGGGTCTGGCTGCCATCTTTAGCCTCCCTTTCCTCGCAAAGCCACCAGCTATTCGGAAGGAAGACCTGCAGCTGAACCTGTGGAACGCAACAGGTTGGAAGTTTAATACTTTAAGTTTATTTTTTTTCATTCCTCTGGATGATTTCTCTTTATAATTTGTTGCTTTATTCCTTCTCCTTTTTTTTAGCTAAAAATCATCATTAAACATGTATTACAATGATATGACGTTGCCCCTAAAGGAATGCAAATTATGTCTGGAAGTTTTTTTTATTAATTAGGAACATTTCAAAACTTTCATCTACTTCAATATTGTGTGATCTTTGTTTGATTATGCCAGATTTTTGTCAAGTTATTTCTTTGCCTCGTCAGCACCGAAGAAGGTATATCCGCCTGCCAAGCCTGATGGGAAATCGGCTAGGAAGAAGAAGGAACTGAGTGAGAAGTCAGCCTCAGTTCTGAAGGAGTTTCTTCTTCTGTTCATCTTCGTGGTCCTCCTCTTCTACATCGCCCAGGCGGACAAAGACCAGCATGCCTTTTATGAGAGACAGTCCTTGTCGAACAACATTCTGCAAGAATATGATGCGGTACGTTAAGGATGTACTACAACTGCTATAGTTTCAAAAAGGAATAGTGTTCATCTACGCAGATGCACTTACAGTTCAACCTTAGGTTGCGTGAGTAGTCCAGTAGTTAGCAATTCTCCGTCTGGACGAAGAGGTTGGAAGTTGGAAACCTGGCTGTTGTCGCAGTCCTTAGGACAGGACGTTAAACCGTGGTCTACTCTTTATATAAAAAAAGCCTGGGGAATTTTTCCGGTACAATGAGCCTGCAAATACTGTAAATAGCTTCTGTCTTCTCTGTCAGAAAAATGAAATAATATCATTCTTTAGTGCTTTAAACTGGTTCTAGATCACTTTCACTTTCTTTCACTTTCACCTGGTAATAATGTGCTCATAATAATTGCAAATTTTTGCAACAGATTAAAACCCCGGACCAATTTTACGCGTGGACTGAGGACGTCCTGCTGCCGACACTTTACCCAGCTACCTGGTACAACGGAAGGGACATGAAGTACTTAGACCGGCAGTTTGCACACAACACTGGATCCTTCCGCCTCGGTCCTCCCCATCTGACGCAAGTTAGAAAGCTTCCAGGTACGTCTTGAGAAATTTACTTGTATTTCCTCCATCATTGAGATATTTGAAATATTGTTTAACATCAAGTCATCTTCGTTTCCATTGATGATTTTTTTGATGTCCACAAATAAAATTGGGTACATAGTCAAAATATTTTATGTCCATCACTGCAGGTTTCAAGTCTGTCGATGACCTCGGCTGGAGCTTTCTTCTGGGGAACGTGTCTGGTAACTGTTGGCGATTTAATGTCACAGACGTGTTCACTCATCCAAACGACACATTCAAATGCACAAATCACCACTTGTTTGGCGTTCCCTTGGGTCGTGACTCCGCTTTATCATTCTTTGGTGTCTTGAAAGATAACAAGTTTTTCGACAAGTACACAAAATCCGTGACAATAGCCATAAACTTCTACAACCCCAGCCTAAAGCTGTTTAGTGTTGTGAACATGATCATAAATCGTTCCGGAGTAGGGCATCTCATACCAACAGCAACAATCACTTCATTCAGATTGTTTCAGTACGAAAATGATGCTGACTATGTCAACTTGTTTCTGCACATTCTATTCACACTTCTGTTCGTCGTCATATTTTGTAACGAACTGAAAGCAATGATAAAGATGGGATGGAAATATTTCGCGTCGAAATGGAATGCTGTAGGATGCCTTAGCCTCATTGGTACAGCCACAACAATCTCCGTCTTCATCAAGCGATATGTGATGGCATCCGAAACACTTGCAGTGATCGCTGAAAGTAACGGTACGTCCAACATGTCACTAGAAGTTGGGTAACCGAAGATTATCATTTGTAGGAATGTGTTAACAAAGTACCATTCATTCTACACTAAACAAAAACTTAGTAAAATAAAATGTTCGGTATGTAATACATTCATGATACATTACATTCAATTATTTGAATTCAAATTTGTAACTGTTGATTTTGGTTAAAGAAATACTATGAATTATTTACCAGGTGAGATGGGCTTCGAACGCTTTGTTGACCTGCAAACTGCTGCATGGTGGGATGCTTGTTTTAAACACGTCTTGGGTCTTGTTGTCTTCATCAACACCATATCCCTACTTCGCGTCGTCCGCTTCAGTCAAACAATCGGCAAACTCTTGGCCCTTCCCGGCATCATGAAGGAGGAGCTCATGTCGTTCTTGGTTGTTGCTGCCATCGCTTTTATTGCATTCATTAGCTCAGGTAAGTATTTACAATAGTTTGGATAAACCTCAAACATCGCATATTCACAGTGGTGATCTGTGCATTGGAATTCCTTTTCGTTTAAACTCTTCAAATAACTCTGATTGTTTTTAATGTTGACGCCTCATTTGTCTCTTGCTGGTTTCAGCACACCTCATATTCGGACCCCACATGGAATCTTACGCAGACCTGTACCACACAACGTTTGCACTCTTTGAGATGATGCTTGGCAGGTTAGTTTTATTGAAACATGTGTAATGATCATTTAAGAATGAAACCTAAGGTACCCGTAAGTCTTTAGCGCGTCGTTCTAACAAGGACATTGTCTTACAATGGATCCCTGTATGTTTTGATTCTAGGTTCTTCGCTCAAGACATGTTGGATTCCAATCCTCTCACTGGGCCGATCTTCTTCTCCTCCTTCATGATCTGCATCTTCATCCTCCTGATGAACTTCCTCATGACCATCATCTGTGACGCCATTTCCGCTGACGTTGACGTCGAGCATGACCAAGAGCTTGCCGACCACGTTTGGAGGAAATTCCGGGCCATGTTGGGGGTTCACGGCATGCCGAAAAAGGAGAATAAACCAGGTAAGTTACACCACATTACATCAGTGGTAATAAAGCGTTTCTTCTTTCTGGCTCTGATTTTAAAAAAAAAATTGTAAAGATCCCAGACGTACGGAAAGGTTTTTGGATTTTTGTGATTCGCTTGGAACTGTATTATAAAATCATAGAACAATACCTGATTAATTTTCATCATAGAAATGTTTCTTCCTCATACGATTGTATGACGTAACTTACTCTAATATTAGACCACGGTTTATGTTTCATACAATTTGTAAAAAGTACACAAATATTCCTAGTTACTCCATAGTGCCATACCCCATCCTACCACACATGGCATGTCAATCAACTAAATCTCCACCCACTCACTTCCCATCCTTGCTACTAAGAGCGGAATACATGCACCACCACCACCCCAAATCAGCGCATAAAAACAATAATATTCTGTGTGGCTACATTTTAAATGAATGCATAGTCATCACATTAACCCTCAACAGTACACCTTCCCGGACTGATTAATCTGTACACCTGGGGTCCGAGCGGACCCCAAAACAGTTTTTTGCTAATTTTTAGAAATTATCAGTATGCTACCAGCTCAATTGTTTTGCTGAGTCGATGTGTGAACCTCTGAGTCCACATTACGTACAAAAGCAATACATTTTGATCTTTTCCTTTTTTTTGGTAAACAAAAGAAGAAATCAAGAAATACCCGTTTTTTTGAAGTTTTTTAAGCTTTGGGGATTCGTGGGACTGGGGAGGGGGCTCATTGCCCCCCTCATAACTCGAGAACGGTATATCGTATGGCCACCAAATTTTCAGAAGATGGTGTACTAGTAAAAATAAATCTATGCAACAAATTTTGATGTCGTTATGACGTTATATGACGTCATTATGACGTCATTTCTATAATTTTATTGGCTAAAACCGTCTAAATAGGTTATTCTCTTAAAACTTAATGGTATACAACACAAATTTTAAAAAAAAGTGTTTATGATAAAATGATACGGTCTGCTAAAACTTATGTTGCCCTTAGCAACATCAGTGACGTCATGCGATGACGTCATACATATTTAATTATCCGCCATCTTGGATCTTGGTTTTGACCAATGACGTCATTAAATTAGCATAAATTATGCATAATTACTAATAAAAATTACATAAGATGTTATTAATGTTAGAAAGCATGTGTAACTTATCATAAATGCCTGAAAATAAAGTAAAGTATAAGAAAATAAAGTAAAGTATAAGACGCCAGTGTATCTATTACGATCGAAAGCCGGCTGGGGTCCGCGCGGACCCCAAAAGAAAATCAGATACAAAATTTTTAAAAATGGGGGAAACGGAATTTTCTGCTCTGTGTTGAGGCACAACTTTGTGGGTGACACGGACGCGGACCCCAGGTGTACTGTTTAGGGTTAAGTTAAAGTGATCCATATCATGTTTGTCACTTTGGGTTTTTAGATACCACGATTGACTAACTAATTTTAAAAAATCTTAACTCTGTTGTGAAGGTGTATTAAAGATAAAAGAGCTGGAGGGCAACATATCCATCATCCAGGAGAAACTTGATGAAGGTCTGGACATCTGTAAGTCCATCCTGCCTTCACGGCAACAGATGACTTCTGCCCAAACCACCCGGCAAGAACATAAATTAGCAACAATTGTCGAAGAAAATCACGAAAGCACCACGGACATGGAGGAACATGGTCACAACAACCAAACGCCAGTTGATACCAATGAAGATACTTTCGCTATAGACAATGAAATTCAAAACCTAATGCAAGAATACGAGGAAGAAGAGGAAAACCAGAAGAAAGAAACAGAGCATAAACTACTAACCGAGATAAGGATGCAGACCAAGCAAATCGAGGACATCCTTGTAAGGGTAAATCGTGGTACCACCCAACCTCCTGTGCGGAAGGTTCCCCGATGTAGCCAGGTGGCAGCAGCTCCACTTGAGAAGCAAAATGTGACAGCTGCCACACGCAATGGTAAACAACAGACTCCAGGAAACATGTGGATCTCGGATCTAAAGCTCACCGCTGAAGACAAGGCTGTACTCCTTAGTGATGATATGCTGACAGACAAACACATCCATGCCGCACAGATGTTACTCCGCCGTCAGTATCCAGGACTGGGAGGACTACAAGACACGACAGTAGGGGCGTCCCCATACGGATACACACGGGTCTCCGGACAAGGTCTACAGATTCATCACACTGGCCTCTACCACTGGGTGCTCTCGTCCTCCATAGGTGGACATATCAGCGTTTACAACAGTATTCCCAGGAAGATACAGGCATCGTTGGAGTACCAGTTGCGTCAGTGCTACGCGCCAGTCTCCAACATGGCCACCGATGTACTGACTGTCAAGGTACCCTGTGTGCAAATACAGGACAGCAAATATACCTGTGGACTGTTTGTCATAGCGTGGGCGGTAGACATCGCAATGGGGACGGATGTTACTCGGGTCAGGTACGACGAGAGCAGGATGAGAGCCCATCTCCTGGACTGCTTCGAACGGGGTCACCTGTCTCCCTTCCCGCGGGCCCGTCAGGTCACCATTCGGCGGCCCAGTGCTGAACACCGGATCACTTTGGTTTCCCGCCGACGGTAAAGCCGCCCATCAGACAGCGTGAAGGACTTATGAAGTGAAAAAAAATGCCACCTGCCATTATGCTAAGAAAAGTAAATGTATCACTTAAAATTCAACATATTATTCAACGTATTAGAATACTAAAAAAAAATTGTTAAATCTGGAATATACTAATAGGTAGCTCCTGGACCAGTTATTACTGCACTGATGAATATATAACAAACGGAAAATGTTGGCACGTAGTTGTCTCTATGCTGTATATGTTATGATATAAAATAAATCATTTATTGATTTGCCAACCATATGCAATTATTATACAAGTATATTTAACGTTTGTTGTAAATGTCTAAGGTTTTGAAATTAGTCATTCATTTAATTAGTAATACTTTCATTTGCATTCTTAATATATATAAAAACTTCATCCGGGCCTATATTGGCCGTGTAAATACCCGAAGACGTTTTAAGTACTATGGTGTGATATTTTTTAGAAAATAAAAGATTAGAAACTGATAAATGAATGATAAATAAAAATCTTGGCACGATTTAAAAAGAAATGGGAAAATGTGAGGGGTGTTTGCTGTGTTTGTGTAAAAATAACGAGTATCAGAATGTGTACAATAATATCCCGACTTTTATCATTCATGATAAGACTATTGATATAGAATATCAATTGCAAGCAACTTATCCATTTTTTATTTTATTTCTGTATGCCTTGTGATATTTTGTGGTATTTAACTGTATACATGTTATTTAATGGTGCTGTTGAGTGCGGTACCACTGTGTATATTTATTTTTCCTTTTCATTAAATGGATTGAAAAAAGTGTAAAAATATTCAAAGCATTTGAGGAATGCTTTTCCTATGGATATAAATGAATACATGAGAAAATATGGTCATATATTGTGCCATTTTGCTTTACATTGTAAAAATTAGTCTATGCCATGTTTTCAAAAACACTTTTTTTACAGTAAAGACCCTAAACTCAATATCATCTCTCTCCCATTAAACACCTAAAACTCATAATCGCTTAAACCGATTACAATTACATTTTAGATGTTAGATAAGTAACATTAGTGCACGTTTGTCCTGTGTTGTAAGCAGTGTGATTTTGATCATGACCTGTACTAAGATGTCAATGGTATGTACTTTCATAATACGAAGATCGGGACTGAAAATAAAGTCCAATAATGTTTAGCAACTTTTCTGTGCACTTGAAATGGACTGTTATTCTGTTATTTTACTGATTGCTCTAAAGTATTTTGTTGATTACTCACTGGTGTAAGTAAGTAGTTTAGCAGGGGGAATCTCAGTTCCAGCCACCAACAATAGATACTGGTAATGAAATATCCAAAAAAGTACTACGAAGAAGGGTACAATTTGATACATTTTCAGCAAAAAAGGCAGCAACTAAGCTGATGTTTTCCTTTGTCGGTGTGTGATAAGCCCATAAGGGCTGAGTGGCGTGTAGTCGCAGGACACGTCAATAAATCTTCATCCATTCATTCATACAAAGACGAATAAAAGGACTATAATATCATCAAATATAGAAAACGATGTTCGTCACCAACACATATTTACAATTATTCAATCAAACATACATGCCAGTTAAGCTATAACATATAAGATGGTATTCGTCACCAACACATATTTACAATTATTCAATGAAGCACAAACTATAAAATACATAATTAGAAAGACGTGCTAAATGCTGCAAAATCAGTCATAAAACGCAGAGACTGAGTCAGGTCCTCATATTTGCATAATATAAACACGCATTACCAATCTATATTTTTATGATAGTTTTGCAGCAATCTAATGTAGATTGAGTTAGAAGATATGGAAATAGTACTTAGTATTTATATTTTGCATAAAACAGACCCATGAATGAAGTAGCAGCTATTTTTGCTACGGGCTACGGATTTTATATACTATTAGACTAAACGTCCATGTTTAAATCAATTAGATAGTTGTGTAAACTTTTATAATCTCACGGACAAACCATTTCCAAATAACGTAAAATCAAATCTAAGACTAATTGATAAACTTGCGTTTTGACTAGCTGTTGCATCACCAAGGGTTTGCCCAATTAGTGAAAAAATATTTTATGCAACTCTGCACATGAAAGCTTGCTATTTTAAATTCTCTTTTTTCTGCATGCCACTAAGTGCCATTTTCTAACGAAGTCTGCTCTGGAACAGGCTTCTGTTCATCCTTTGTTGCCGTTCCAGCCGTTCCCTGTCGGCAGCATGTTGTTCCAGCATCTGTTGAGCACACTGCGCCATGGTCTTCTCATCTGGTTTCGTTTGTGTTTTTATCTTTCTCTCGGCCAGTTTTCTCTTCAGCATGGCTTCGGCACGCCGTCTGTTCTCATTCTGTGCTTCTTCATATCTGATCGTGTTTTCTTCGTGGGCTTTTAGGAGATTTTCAGCTTGATCTTTGATGTCATATGAAGTTAAAGGTAACATAGCCTCTAACTTATACTTTCTTTGGGGGCGCTCGTTAGAGAACTGCTGTTGGGCAGTGTCATCGTCGTGTTGAATTAAGGAAGACTCATCAACTGTGTCGTATGCCCAAAGTGACCTTGCAATGTCCAGGGTTTCGTTTAAAGATTCTTCAATCATTTGGAAATTTGTATTAAGCTCGGTTTCTTTTGCTTCGTCTGTAAATGAAAGAAATTTCAAATACAATAAATCCAAAGACGAAAAATTCAAATGTGCATATGCTAAATAGGATTTTTTTCCGGGAATAAATCTTTAGTGTTACGTTGATTATAGATCAATGTAAACAATATCTTTAGGCAATTCAAACTCTAAAGTACGGACGTTTTCTTCGCTTTTCTTCAGTGCCACTAACAGAACTAACAATAGTAGTGAAAACGTATATCTGAGCAACTGGAAAAACGGTTTAACATGATAAAGACTTGTCAGTGCCATTGATGCGTATATCAAGATAAGATGGTTCTTATGCTAAGGCAACACCACATGAACTGATACCGCCCCTCGGGTTGACCCTGACGAAGGTGAGCAGAAAGCCTTCAAGTTGGAGGTCCCCTACAGACTGAAGTGTGAAGAGCCCCGTTGTAACAACACTACATTTTAGAAACCAGCAAACCACCAAAGGAATACTTATCTGCCATCTACCACCATAGACAGCATCACCAAGGACATTCCTTTAGACTGGAGGCAACAGACATTCTTGACCGTGAACCATGTTGTTATGATAGGAGATAAGGAGGGAATCTGCCAGTGGATTTACGAATCGTAAACCTAAATGTAGGACTCTACATCTTCTTCTGGTTTACGTGTCGTAACTTCTTTTGGAAGAAGGCTCTCGACACGGGGGGTAGGGGTATGTACGTGGGGGAAGGGTGGTCGCTTGTGTTTGTATGGTAAGCCCAGCTTCTCAGTGGGCAGGGGTGCTACTCCCTGTCCGCCACCCTGCAGCTGGGTGGCGGTGAGTACCCGACACATAGAACATGGGATCCCACCATGCCACAACTAAAGAAACAGTAGCAGGTCCTAAGGTGTTATCATTTCAACTATCTTGATTTACATATCAATGGCAATTACAAGCCTTTGCCATAAACAGTTGTTTCGTATTGTGACGTTGAAGAAGATTTTGTGACGCTGAAGAAGAAGAACAGATGTCACGCGAAACGTACGAAAGTTATCTCCGTAAGTTATCCAATAGTAGAGTTTGCATTAATCATTAGTATCGTTTTGTGCTGTTTCCAATTGTATTGCACTAACAATGACATTACGTGACTCAATCTGTAAATCACACGTCCGCAATCCACTGTTCAAATCAAATGTTTCTAATTATTAATACTTGTCAGGGCAGGTACAGAAGACAAAGCTGCATTCACTACTGCATTGAAAATGACTTAAGTTGCACAGTGGAAGAAAATACAAATCCCACCGTGTTTAAAGTCGAAGTTTTCAATTTGTCTAAACACGAATTCTATTAACACATTTAAAGTATCCTGCTGAAATAATTTACCTGTTGTTGCATCTTCGAAGGGAGGGACATAAATTCCAAACATCCCCTGGAAACTTTTCCAAATATAGTCAGCCAGTTCTTGGTCATGTTCATCAGCAATATAGGCACCGGAAGCAATGGCATCACAGATGATGGTTACCAGGAAGTTGACGAGTAGTATAAAGATGAGTATCATGAAAAAGGTAAAGAAGATCGGGCCCACATATCGGTTTGATTCTAAGATTTTCTCGGCAAAGAACCTGGAAAATATTTACAAAATTAAACGTTGCTGACAGCATGATATTTTATTTTTATATAACAGATTTCTGTGCGTTATACGTTATTGGATTAACTATGACAATTCAAATCTGAAACGTGATCCATTATTTGTTGCTATGTACTAAAATGCATTGGCGATACACACCTTCCCAACAACATCTCAAATAAGGCAAAGTTGGTGTGCAACACATTGGTGTAGGCTTTCATATGTGTCCCAAACACCAGCATCCCTGTGGTCAAAAATGAAAGATGTGTTAGTTCGAATACTTCAACAATAGCAAAGGTTTATGCCTCACGTAAAATACAACGATTGAATATCTTAAACCAATATAGTAGACCGTTTCTCATCTCGAAAAATGAAGAATCATTGACTTCTTTTCATTCTAGATCGACTAGGCCATTTCGATGATGGAAAGACCACAAGCCCATATTACTGTCATAAACAATCTAGTAAAAGAATCACTGCTCATCTAGGCTTCGTTAAAAATTGAATCTTTTACCCGAACAGCTGAAAGCCATAAAGGCTATAGCGCTGATGATTGAGAAGCCGATCAAGTCGTCCTTCATGGCACCCGGCAGGGCGATGAAACTGGCGATGGTCTTGCTGAAGCGGACGACTCGGAGTAACGTCAGTGTAGTGATGAACGCCACCATGGCCAGCACGGTCTTGAAGGCTTCATCCCACCAGAAAGTTGAGCTTAAGTCGACAAAATGATCTATTCGAAGTTCACCTACAATGAGGCAAGGTGATTGATAGTTAAAGGTAGTTACTGTGAAAGCCATCAAGGTCTATATCGCAGGCTGCATTTCACCCTTGTCAGCACCAAGATTATCGTTCTTTTGGTAAGACAACACCATTGAAATTGTTACCTTGACTTCGGAAGGTGGCAGGGAAGGATCCCTTCCACTGGAGAGCACTACTCGGAGTCCCCCTTTTCGGTTTTAGATGGGAGTTGTATATCGTATTGTAGATGGCCTTCTTTAACCTCATGAATATAACAGTGACACTTATAGAAGTCTTTGTCATCTTCAACTAGTCTTCCCAGTTCTTTAACGTGATAAGTGTTGACTAGTTTTTTCAGTTCATTTTAGTGACGCTGAGGAAGAGTGATTGATGTCACTCAAAAGTAATTTTTTTTATTGTTTAGGATATTGTTTACCTGCATGTCCAACCTTCATTAACGTAAAATATGATGTTTTAAATTCACCTGTTGCCTCGACCAATTCTGCCAGTGCCACAGATGCAGAGTGGTACCTTATTCCAAAGATACAGATGGCAGCTGCTGATCCAATTATGCTCACTAGAGCTAAGATGTTCCACATAGACCTGAATAACTTCCGTCCCTCCTTCTTTATGGTTATCACTTCTTTGATGAAATGAGCCACAAATAAAAACATAAAAATGATATAGGAGGCTAACATTACGACATCATTAGATGCATTTTCGTACTGGAACAGCCTGTGTGTTTCAACAGTTGCAGATGTAGAAAGATGGCCGATATCTTCATGTTGAACGGTCAGTCTCAGACTGCTGAATAGTTTTTGGGCCGGGAAGTACAGTGACAGTTCCAGAACCAGATAGTCCGTGCATTTGTCGATCCAATTGTTTTTCTGAAGTTCGGAGAATATTGTTCTCGCCAAACCTAGCAGAACCGGGAGTTCCATGGAGTATTTTGAGGCGCAGCCTGAATCGTGTGACATCATGCTGGTGACGTTGAATTGCCAACATGCAGATGAATCATTTCCAGTTACCACCACCCATCCATTTTGAGAGCGGTCTGTTGTCATGAAATCTGCATGGAGTACAAAATGTTTTAACGCCTGCGACACTAGATTCTTTACAGACGTACAGAATCCCTATTGACTCTAGTAAAGTTTATACAGTGACCCATAAAGAACCTATTAAAAAAAATTCTAATACGGAAAAGAGCAGTTCATTTTTTTTTTGCTTCTGAGATACCAAAGTGTTTTAGGTCCTAATATTTGAGAAAAACATATTAAACTGAGCCAAACGTAGATTACATTAACATTGTAGTTATAGCAAATGCAATGTCATTGTAACAATAAAACTTTGAAAACAAAAGAAAAAAAATCATAATTCTTACCTGGTGCCTTCCTGACTTGGGTTAGGAGTGGCGGGCCGATTTTGAATGCTTCAGTATAAAGTGGAAACTGTCGGTCCAGGTACTTCATCTTCCACCCATTGTACCAGAACGAAGGGTACAAAACAGGCAGGAGGATCTCCTCACTCCATGTCCAGAACTCGTCAGCAGTGGTGATCTGTGGCAATACCAAGCGCAGAGTAAGATATGTTTATTGGAGCTGGACAAATAATGTGAACATAAATCTGATCGTGAGAGTTTCACACTAGCCTTAAAACGTGTATTTCGTAGTAGCAAAAAATTCTATAAGCTAAAAGTGAAATTTACTTTGGTGGCAAGGTGAAAAATTCACAATATTCACAATATATTCACAAATATAGTATTCATTCATTCCACTATCACATCATAGTTAATGCCAAGGAGATGCTTTTAATCACGTAACAAAATAATTTGAAATGCCACAAGATTACTATAACATTTCCACGTTTATAATACAAAAAAGGTATTCAGAATGTAAACATTCATTTTATATCCTCGATGCAGAACCAACACCCACAAGAACAGCTTTATCCCCTACATGTCACGGCTCTGGAACAGCCTATCCAAACACGTTACTGACTTTCCCACACTCCATGAATTCAAGGCTCGCTGCAAAACCCACCTCCTGTCCGGCTGATCTTTATTTTACTTATTGTGTGTGTACACACTGTGTGTGTGTGCCCTTGACCAACCTTCAACCTATTCCACCGCAATACTTGCCTATACTCCGAGTACTAAGTTGTAGATTAATATGTATCTCGATTTGTTTATGAAGACTTATTGATAAATTGTGTATGGTTATAATTGATTCTTATGATCTTTTACCTTGTATTATATATATATATTCTCTTATATATATTCTCTCCCATATTGTATGTTTTTATCACAGGTTATATATTGTTATAAGCTACATGTTGTATGTTTCTACGTTTGTCTGTATTCTTGTGGGTCAGTCGTTACCAGCGAGAGTTGTCTTGGCTGACCCAGTGTAATGAGTTGTTTCATTTCTAATAAATACAAATAAAAATACAAATATCACCGATAAAGATTGTCGGGGGGACATTTCAAACGTCAACTTTCTAACTACATTGCAGTTATTTAGGGTCATTGTTGGTTACAATGTGCTTTGCAAGTTGCCTACCGAATCGTGATTTTCTAGTAGAGTGTTGGACAACGTCTGCGATGCGTGGAAAGCAAACGGGTCTTTATCGTGATGACTGATGAAGAACAGAACCACAACAAACAGGAACAGGAGGATATAGTCCTTTAACACATGGAAGAACTTCCGCCGTTGTTCATTTTTTATTTTCATCCTCTCTGTAGATGCAGCACCGGGTGGATACACCTTCTGATGAGCTGTAAGTTTTAACATTGTAAACAAGACATTGGTTAGAACAAACACAACATACTTTTCAATCAATTTAGCCAGTGTTACTTTTGTAACCACACGAAAGGAATAATCGCAAAAAATATTGTGAAGTTATTAAGGTTTACCTTTATGGTCCCATAGGTGCACGTGGAGTTCTTCCTTCTTGATATTGTACTTCTTCTGCTTGTCCAAAGGCCTCTGGTTACAAATCAAGGCAAAAATGGTCGCCAGGACCAATATCTGTGGGCACATCATTCATGTCAGCATTAGCTGTGTCGTTAAAAAAAGGTCTAATGTAGATGAGCGACGAAAACTGAAAAGTAAAAATTTACCTGGACAGTTTCGGTGATTAGACTTGACAATCCAAATGAAAATAAGAAGGTGTTAAGCCAGGCTTCACTCTTCTCTCTACCCCAGTCCAGGCTGTACAAGATCACAAAGAACGACGAGACGACGGAAACCAACGCCACGAGCACCCACGCAACATTCTTTGACCAACGAGACAGTCGCTCTTTAAATAACCCTACGAATTGGAAACAATTTATTGATTTTTGTTGTTTATAACTTTTCAGGGGTAAAAGTCATGGCATATAACTGAAACAAAACATTAAAACCATATGATTCTAGGCTAATAGACGTCTTTTCTGGGCATCAGATAAAAAGTCGTAACAAAATAGAATGGATGACGTTTTTCTGCTGTCGCTTGAAATAGCTTTGTGAATTGTAGCTTAAAATAGCTTTGTGAATTAAGTATAAATGTTCCTAGTTTTTGATAGATACATTAGATGTATACAATCAGATAATACACGTTTTCCAAGGTATGAACTATAACATACAGTATTTAGAGCTACGCCGTATGCCCGGAGCTGTGATTGAGGATGCTACCTCCATTCGGAACAGTCTGGCCGGTACCAAAACAACCGGTAACACCAAGACAACAGTCATGAGACTGACGTACAGCTCCTTGGTTACATGTAAAAGAACACAAAGTTTAATATGTGGAAGCACGGTTATCCCATTGCAGTAGATGTCATCAAGTATCTAAGCCTCCATTATCTGTTATGCAGGTTGCACGTGTGTGCAGCATCTTGACCACATACCTGGGAGTAGGAATTCAATGAGATTTTAACTCTTTGCTTACTTCAGCAGGTAATCATCATGCATAATGGGAGTGTCCTTAGCATAAAGTTCAGGGAGATGAACGTATCAAAGCTATAGAGTAACAGTAAGTCATTATGGTGAGGAGTAAAACAAACTAGAGGTCAACGATCTCATGCCTTCGTCAAATGATGTTATCGTTAAGAAGGTAGAAGTGATATATTAGTCCCCCTAAATATGGAAGTTGGATCGTGAAAACTGAATTATAAAATTATTTCATTAATTATGCAAATTAGATCATAAATTGCATAATTGTCATCTAATTATGTCAAGCATCACTTACGCTACCTACACATCAAATATCAGGACGATCAGTTGACCGGTTATTGAGTTATCCTACTTTAAACATTTTCATACAAATGCCCCTGCAGTTCCAGAGCAAGCCGCTAGGGGGCCCAAACTTTTTTTCCCGAGCACAAGAGCTACCTACCATACAAAAATCATGACCCTAGCTTGTCCAGATCACCATATATCAAAACCGGAAGTTCCGCCGCAGTACCATAACGAGCCGCCAGGGGGCCCATATTCCTATCACTTCTAGGTCTCATCAAGACCTACCAACCTACCAAATATGAAGACAATCCAATTAAGCCTTGTTCAGTTATATTGTTGACAGACGCACACACACACACGCACGCCCCCGAAAACATAGTATTACCCTTCTTGACGGAGGCAACTATGAGGTTCCCTTACCTGTAGGGTGATCTGCACAAATCCCAGATCATACACGGTGTTCTTGGTCAGAAAGCCCTCGTCACTCTTGTACCACATGGCGTTGGACAACATGATGCTGCTGAACACAGCACAGCAACAGGACAGGCGTTCTGACTTTGTGAAGCTGGAGCCTAGAAATAGTTTCATTCATTCATTTATAAATATTTATCACATTTGTGGGAGGTTTGACATAACAGGTGACTACCATGTTTTTGAGATGCCAACCCGGAGACTAGACTGTAAGGCTTGAACCACTCACACCGGAAAGGACCCCTAGTTTGATTTTCCTTAAACACGGAACTTCCATTTTTCGTTATATACGCGGGACATTCCTAACCTAAGCTAAGCACTCATGTTTGAGACAAACATGATAAAAGATGACTATCTGGATATTTCACCATCTGTATGACAAGTAGTTGATGTTGATTGAGTTGAGTTGAGTTGAGCAAATGCAACTAAAGCCAGTCTGGAGATCCAAAAGCTTTTCGCTGAAAACCAAGCTCAGACTGTTCGAGACCAACGTAAAATCTGTCCTGCTGTATGGGTGTGACACATGGGGACTGACGAAACACAACATGAACAAACTACAAGTGTTCGTTAATGCAAGACTCCGGTACCTTCTTGGGATCTGGTGGCCTAGAAAGATTAAGAACCAAGAACTGCTAGAAATAACAGGCCAGGAACCTATTGAGATCACTGTTAGGAGAAGAAAGTGGCGTTGGATCGGCCACACACTGCGGAAGCCGCCATCGTCCATAACAAGAACAGCCCTAGACTGGAACCCTCAGGGGAAACGCCACAGAGGCAGACCCCGCCTCTCCTGGAGAAGAGGCGTGAGGAAGGACTTAGTGAAAGCTAACGTAACCTGGCAGGAGACCAAGAAGATAGCGAAGAACCGGAAACGCTGGAGACTTCTCACAGAGGCCCTATGCTCCAGAGTGGGCGAAGAGGACTAAGTCAAGAAAGTCATGACAAGTAGTGTATTGTCATGCGCAATTAGGCAGTGCAAACTAAACAGCTTCATTTTTAAAAGCTTTTCAAGGTCCATTGCAAAAGATACCTTCAGGTGACACAAAGGGAGATGTCCATAAGTGTTGATCGTAGAACATTGCGTCCGTTCTCTCTCGGAACAGACTACTGAAGCAATCCAATTGTTCCCGGGTCGCCACATGTAGAACTTTCTGAACCTGGAAGTCACCCCGGTCTTTAGATAGCCAGTCATAGCACATAAACTGATAACTGCACAAAAGACAAAGAAAATAAATCGGGGGTGAAATATTTTCTTTAAACAAGAACCAAATAAAGAAAGAAATATAATTAGGCGAACAGATCAAGAGATGGGATTTGTTAAAGCGTATTCATGAAATTATACTCGCCTACGTCTTTACCTTAATAATATCTTAATTTTCCTGTACATCAAAAACTTTGTACATCAAAAACACATAGTAAGTGCGCATGGTTTGGAATATGAATGAAAAGCTTTTTAGAAAGCTTCTTAAATGAATAAAGGTCTGTAAAACATACGGTTATAGAACACTTGGAAAATAATGTTTAATTGTTGCATCTTACACTTCCTCTGTTTGCAGATCCTTTACAACAATGTCCCTCAGAAACCACGAAGTTTCATCAACACCGGTATTGTCGTGCCAGATATGCAGCAGTTCCAGATGTCCTAATGACGTCTTCAGGGGCATGATGATGTCATAAGTACCACCTCGTAGCAAGGACTGTATAAGGCATGTAAGTGGTGTTTAAAAAAATAGCACGTTGATTTTTAATGAATGAATAAAGGGTTAATGCACCGCCCCGAGGTGTATATGGTGAGATAATCCCCGGTCAGGTGCGATAACCACCGAATAAACCACCAAGTGAGCGTAGCGAACGAGGTGGTTTATTCGGCGGTTATCGCACCTGACCAGGGATTATCTCACCATATACACCGAGGATAAGGCGGGGCATTAACGTTATTATCATATAGCCTAATTTAAATCAGGGTTCTCTTCAGACGACGGAACAACGGCGCTGCGCCGGTATACTCCTAGCTCAGCGCCGGTATACTGCTTTCCAAATTTAGGGTGTTTCATCCCTATTTTTCCGGATAATGTTGCCAAAATTCGTGAAAATTCGCTCATTTTTAGGGCTGAGTGGCGTCTATTTTCCCGTCGCCATTGTCTGTGAAAACTTGTGAATGCAATAATCGCATCAACAACTAGAGGTCAACGATCTCATGCCTTCGTCAAAAGATGTTATCGTTATATAACTTAAGAAGGAAGAAGTGATATATTAGTCCCCCTAAATATGGAAGTTGGATTGTGAAAATTACCCCTGCCGATGCAGTCTGCAATCGTGCATTCAGGGCAAGGGAAAAAACAGCTGTGCAGGCTGTAAGGCAACACCGCCTGCATCTACATGGACTATCCCCTCTGGGACTTTCTCCCTCTGGGACAGCCTGTAGCCCATGTGTCACAATGAAGGTAGAGTATCATGGAAGGTAACTGAATTATAGAATTGCTTCATTTATTATGCAAATTATATCATAATTTGCATAATTGTCATCTAATTATGTCAAGCATCACTTAAGCTACCTACACACCAAATATCAGGACGATCCGTCGACCGGTTATTGAGTTATCCTACTTTAAACATTTTCATACAAATGCTACTGCAGTTCCAGAGCAAGCCGCTAGGGGGCCCAAACTTATGTCACTTCTTCCCGAGGACAAGACCTATCTACCATCCAAAAATCATGACCCTAGCTCCTCCAGATCACCATATTTCAAAACCGGAAGTACCGCTGCAGTACCATAACGAGCCGCCAGGGGGCCCATATTCCTATCACTTCTAGGTCTCATCAAGACCTACCCACCTACCAAATATGAAGACATTCCATTAAAGCCTTCTCGAGTTATACTGTTGACAGACTCACGCACACACGCACGCCCATGAAAACATACCCTTCTTGACGAAGGCAATGACCATTTCGCACATCGCTACAAGGGAATCGCTGTCATTAGTGGAACATCGGCGTTTAAAATCATGTAAACAACGCTAATTGTCTGATTTCCTTGTGAATCAAAGCCCACGGCTCAGAAATTAAGTTTATTGGCTACTACTAGAATGTTTCCTGACGAACTGTGGAAAAATCCCCTTACCAAGCACGTGGCGGCCGCGAGACATTCTGTCAAATTCGGCGGAGCGGGAGAAAAATGACTCGTGCAATACAGCGATATTACCCATGAAAACAACGTACGAGGCTTTGTTTTCCTCTAGAGTGTTTTTTAAGTCACAAAACCTCTACAAATACCGAAATTTGTCCACAAATACGGCCTCGAGCTACCGACGAGAAGCCTCCCTGACGTGGACCGGTCGGCTACCAATCAGCGTCGACCTTATATATTATACGTCACCGGCGGTAATATAGGTCGACGCTGATTGGTTCGGGTGTTCGTTGGATTTTAATAACCTCTGCGTGGGTGTGTTATGGTGTCATAAAGAATGACAAACGGGGACCTCTGATTGGTCAACGCTACCCGGCTATATGATAATATAGGGTTAATGCCCCGCCCTGAGGTGTATACGGCGTCATAATTCATGGTCGGTTCCTATGACCACCGAATGAACGACCGAGTCCGAAGGACGAGGTCGTTTATGAGGTGGTCATAGGAACCGACCATGAATTATGACGCCGTATACACCGAAGGAAAGCGGGGCATTAACGTTATTATCATATAGCCTATCCAAACTTAGCGACGCATCAAACTTAGCTACCATCCTCCGTAGTGGCATTTTTAGGCTCGGTGCTAACGTAGTTACTTGGTCGGCATTATCGTTGGCCAGCTTCCCGTCCGCCCGTACATGTTGCTCCTTGGAGTCTCCCCCGGTGCCTACGACTCCAAAAACTGAGTCAAAATCTGTTTCAGAGAGTTTTTTGAGGAAAAAACTTCGGTACTACATCGTACGCAGCAAGATACGTAAAACACAAAGATGGCGGCTCACCTCATCTCGTACCCAGGGTCAGGTGAATCGGTCGACCCCATTGGACATTTCACATGACCCTGGGTGTGAGTCCGGGGTCAACGGCGGTCATTTGAAAAGCGGGTCTGTTATCGGATATTAACGACCTGGGTTATGGGTGAAATGGAGCCTTCTGATTGGTCGGCGTCCTCTGGCTATATGATAATAAGGTATAGTCGTCAATCAAAATAATAAACTGGTTTTTATTGGTTTCTGAGAAATAGAGGACAGAAATTAACCGTCAGAATTGAATGAATGAATGAATGGTTACTTCTAATCATTATGTTCAGCTGTGTTAAAAGTAGTTTGCAGCCACAGGCTAAATTGCAGTCTCACAACTTTTTGCAGATAATACAAAACTACTGTCTTCTTGGATATTCAATACTTATCGTATACAGTCCAAATCTTAACCATAAATCCCAATTAATACTAATCTGTAAGTTAATTAATAAAGTCAATTAATACTAATGTAAAATCAGACGTAAACTTGGGATGAAGCAGCTCTATTTAGTGTACCGGTGTCCGAGCGGTATGTCTAAGCTGTGGTCTTGTCAAATTTTTATACTATAATTATAATTATAATTTAAAACAGTGAAACAGTAGTTAAAACTTACTTCTCCGTCCGGATTCAACATCTTGACTGTGGTTTTGCTCTTTGATCCAAATAATTGGAACCCAATCCGTGCCGAGGTTCCAGCACCTAACATGGAGCCGGTGGTAACGGTGATCTGGTACAGATATGGGGCTGGCATTCTGTCCGGAGGGAGGACGGACAGCAGTGGTAATGGCTTCTTACTTCCTGGAGTAGCTTGTTTCTGGTACAAAACAAAACGTTGAAAATAAAACCGCTAACTCTTACAAGAAAGCTATAGTTCAGGAAATGTGAATTTGACGTTAAACTTGGAAAATCTGCATATACTCACTCGAAGACGATGAAAGTCTACGTTGAGTATAATCAGCAATACTAAGTAGAGAGCCCACTCGCCAATAACCATGCAGAAAACAAGTTTGTTGTCATTTAGGATGTCGGGATCTTTGAAGATGTCGTCAACATTAATCGAATTTGGAAGGGCGTGCAGGGAGCCACCAATAACAGCCTTCGGTGTGGGAACGTTACAGTTACATGTGATGGTACTATCTGATGGATCCACGCGGACCTAATGCAAACAGAGAATAAAACAGATATTTTGTTTTAACTAAGACCACAGGAGTTTTAAACCTATACAATTGGAAAATGTGGAAAAGTGAGTCAAACTAAATACTGTTTTTAGTCGTTCAATACCAATGATTACAAGTGCTTGGAGTTCCTATGGTCTACTTAAATTAAAGTTGTAAAACTCTCCAAGGTGGGAGCAATGCAGGTATATACTGTATTTATCAGTGCACAAATCATTATTTCACATTAAATTCAAATCTTACCCAGCAGTCGGCATCTTGCCACTTCTCCAATGTATGATCCCAGTTAAGACAGCTCACTGCTGTTGCCTGCATTACGTAATCTTCGGGTGAAGGTGCCATTTGCAGTCGAGTGAGAGATTCTAAGGACATGTTAGTGTCAATTTTTACAAACGAATTCTTCAAAACAATTATCACATTGTAACTTTAGTTATACAACTTATAATGAATGACATTGTATAGATTTTGTCAGAATATCTATAGTGCAGTGGCTTTGCCTTGTAAGAGAACCGATTTTTTTTGCATGGTTGCTAGGGTACTCGATGATATGTTGACTAAATGGTAATCATATTGTATGAACAGTTTAGATTTAGACGACATTACCTGCTTTTTGTATTTTGACATAAAGTTTCCCCTGTCGTCTTTGGATATTCGGTGTAAATGTTTTCAAGCTGTTTGTGTCTCGGTGCCAAGCCAGAAAAACGTCTTTTTCCTCAATTATCGTCATGTCATCATACAGCTCCTCTGTTGGAGGCGTGTCGTAACGGAAGAACACACGGAAGGCAGCGGCGTGATCCCACCACGACAACTGCATCACAACGACAACGGTATCAGCTGGTACGTCAAACGCATGGAGAGCCATCGTCACGTTGCTGTTCTGTCCGCCGGCGATGTCACCCAGTTCAAACTTTGTCCCAACAAAACCTCGTTCCTGAATGTCCCGTTTTTGACGTCTTGGCTCTTTAATGATTCCAAATGCCATGGGATTCGAGAGGTTCAGTTGCATAGAGCAGTTGTCAAAGCGTCGAGGTCCCCACGAAAACATAGTCACAGGTGTGGTGACGTTTTCCCCAAAGGTAGATGCGTTCCATGAAAACAGGTTTCTCTTCATTATAGCCATCTAATGTAAACAGGAATAAGACTGTTAAAAGCCATTACAAAACAAATATTACTACTACCACATCATTTCACATTATTCAATAGATATGAAGTCAGCCGTTACCTATCAGTCCTTAATGAGAAATGACATCATCTTAAAATCATGCTCACAACACTTGGTGTGGCGTCGGGTGGTGTAGTGGTAGAGCATTCGACTATGAAACGGTGAGACCCGGGTTCGATCCCGAGTTGTACCCAGGACATGTCCCGACATGCGCCCCGACGTTGTGCCCTTGGGAAAGGCACTTTACACGACTTTCCTCACTCCACCCAGGTGTTAATGGGTACCTGACTTCGGTTGGGGAAAGTCGTATTGAGGTCACCTGGTGGCGCCGAATGGCAGCCGCACAGACCCTTGCGACAGTTTCACAAAAAAGTGGAGCAAATATGTATCATGTGAACCCTGTATTGTATTGTACATTGTAAACCCTGCATCAATTCAGTGCTATGAAAGGCTGCAATTGCACGGGTAGTGTTTGACCAATAAACCATTTATTATTATTATCATTATTATTAATCTATATCCTTCAATCAATATTCATAATACTCCATCTTGATACGTAAATGGTGTATGTTTTTTCATATTGATCACATGTAGGCTTTCTGTTGTAATTAACCGGCAATGCACCATTATGATGAATGTTGTTACTAATGGTGAATGTTATTAGTGTTGGTCCTAAATGAAACGTAGAGTGCATGAACTACAAACAGATTGCTTAAAGGCAAATGATATAACAGAGCAACTAACTCACTGACCTTAGCATCTGTACCTCCATCCAAAGCACAATGTGTTGGAGATGCTGTGACCTTTTCTGGGCCAACCTGAAGTTCTATTATACCCTTCTTAGTAGACCTTGCAACGTGAACAATAATACCGTCGTTTTCAAATGTCTTCGCGTAGTCTTCGGTGTCTGGCAATATGGTCAGAAGGATGTCTGCTATTCGTTCCATAGTTTCCACCAAGGAAAGTGCAGCGTTACGAAGCTGTTGAATACAAAAATACTAATTTTATTTTTGTTTTATTTAATTCTTTATTTCAGGCATCCGTGGCCAATATAAAAGAAAACATACACATATAAATACACATAATACGAACAGTTAAGATATGACTATGAGTACAGATCCGAGCACATGTGTGAGTTTTGATGATACGGCAATCTATTATTAGAAAAAGAACTCATATAGGCTAAAATCCATTGTTCTGATTTATACGCACTCCAAGTATTCAAAACCAACTGCGATACAAGCCTCATTTCTCACTGCATCAGAGTTTGCCATTTCTAAGGTAAGCTAATACAGACGAAGTATACCAGGAACATGATAAAAGTTCCCATACCATTTACAATAAAAAGTTTCATTAAAAAGGTTGGCCCTCCTGGTACATGTCCGTTCTTCAGTGCAATACTGACTGGTTCTACCTCCCTGGACAAGACGGCCTATTGGTGTACTAAACGTAAAGTGGATCGAAAATAACGTTTATGACCGACCTGCTGCTCAGATTTCCATTGTTGGTCTATTATGTTCTTCAGCTGTTGTTTTGGAGACACATCCACCGAGTTGACATCTATGACATCCATTTCAAATAGAGGCGATGAGGTGTCAAGAACGGTGGAGTTTTCTTTGGGCAGCATTTGAACCAGACTGGACACGGATTGTGTTACGGCTGAAACAGGTAATAGGAAAAGGACCACTATTGTTGCGAAGCTCTTGCAGAAGGGGGTTGTGGATAAGGTGGGGGGGGGGGTCACAATGACCATACCAGCTGTCAATGGACAATGGATAACAAAAACAGCCCGCCGTAGTATGTCTAGCAACTTATATGCGGACGTTATGATGATTAGAGTAAACTGGATTAACTGATTATGGACCGTTCAGATGTGAAACGAATTACCGTCAAAGAGCCAGTTGTGAGAGTTGTAAATAGCTAAGTCAAGCTAGTGATAATGTTGTTACAAGCTTACCATATTAATCAAGACAAGATGACGCCATCGTAACATAAATCCCCACTAGCACACGTGAAGAAAAATAACGTTGAATAAAATCAAACGTCGTATACTATGTCTATTGGGTGGTAAAATCTTACGATGCAGGCAGGTCTTCCTTTGACGTACCTTTATACAGTGTCTCCATCGTTGACAATGTGGCTCCTTGAGAGGATCTGATGAGTTCAGTAGATTTGCTCAGCAGGTCTATGCTTTCCTCCTGTTAAAAAAATAAGTCCATTACAGTTGGTTCATCATTCCCCATGTGAGGATATTACTTGGCATTGTATGAAAGAGTAACAATACAAATGTGCTTGTGTTGTTGTCTTACCAACCTATATATATATGTATATCCGTATATGAAAAGAAAATAGTACCATAGAAAGCAGAGCTCTAGGGATCCATAATCGAAATTACGTAGGTGAAGGTTAGACATCCAGGCATTAAGATACGCGTTAAAGCATCTACTCAAGCAACTGGATATGATTTTGGAAACGGTCAACAAAATCATTGACCATTTTCAAAATCATCCAGTTGCTTGTCAATGAGTAACTGCTTTTTGACGCATAATCGAACTTGACTTGTCGTTTTTTTATTAATACCCGCATATCAAATATCATGATGCTCCTTCAACAACCTAATGAATTGTGCTAAAAACAGACATACACGGGGTAATGGATTGTATTTTTTTTTTCAAAATCTGTAACACTATCCTACCAGTTGAGGAGGAAATCCAGGCGAGGATAGTTGTGACGTGTCGAACTGTAGTAATTGGTAAATCCCTGTAACAACTCCAATCAGGTCTTCTAACGTCACTCCTTCGCCGTTGGACTGTTCCATTTGATCCTTTAGACGCCGTAGCTACACAGAGAAAAGAAAATTAAAATCGATATCTGCACGCACCGAAAGCCAAACGATCGAACAGTAGAGAGACATAACCTGTTATATAATTTATTTTACATGTATAATAGCAAAACCGCGGGAAAGATAATTTTGTTACCGCTTGGAGGGGACTAAGCGTCCTGCCAGGAATGGTCAAATCGTCCTCGCCAAAGCCTTGAATTAAAATAAACAAAAGTGATAACATAAGGAATATTACGACTAACGTTATCGACCGCTTTGGCAGTAACCATATAGTAGGAGAAAGGTTTAACAATGTAAAACCAGCATTAAAAAATCCACTGCTACAAAACTAGTTCTGAAGATAAACCAATGACTTATTTATCTATTCATTTTGAACTCAGAGAAAAAGAACTTTAAGACGCCAACGATAGAATCACAGGGCATTTGTATACATGGTCAACACCTCCATTGTACGAGTGATGCACAAAAAATATGTGTAAGATTTTTTTCTGAGATGAACTTCAGAATGAGACCGTTTCTTTTGGGTAATTTCTAATATACACATACCAATTAACGTTCTCCGTAATGTAGGTCCGTCAGTTGTCACCCTGGGATCTGCAAAACAAGAAGTCACCTTGTTGGCATCACTGATGTATAATAGATAAGTACTGTTAATTATCTATCTAGTCAAATGTTTATGATTAGAAATGGAACTAATGTTGTGGGGCGTTAATAAACTTTGACTCAAACAAAGACGACGAGTATTTTTATTCATTAAGATCAATCATGTCTTGGCACCTTGATCTTTATGCACAAATGAATAAGGTAAAATTGCTTTACTACCTTGACTTGTCGTAGCAGCCTTTGTTGTTAGCTCCAAGTTTTCCATACCAAATGTTGCTGGTTTTGCTGTGGTATCTGTATAAAAAAAAGCATTCGTACTTGTTTTTAATTAAGAAAATTAATCCTGTTTGAAAACCTCTTGGCAACCTAAAACTGTTAGAACGTTGTTCCTCTAGTGGAAATACTTTTCATATTCATTCTCCTAGACTATATTTATAATGATTATAAAATTAGATGACCGTTCATCCGAACGAAATGGTTCAATACATACAATAAAAAACTTCACTAGTCAGGATATTAATCTACAAAGTATGATCTACAGTATAGAATAAACATATGAATCAAAATCATTCGGTCTAAATTTAGATAGAGCCACCATTTGGTGTTACACTAACACATCCGTTTCGGAAGTACTCGGCGGTGGCTAGTCACACTTATGACTTTTCACACCTGATGCACTCATCTATAACTCTAACTGCCTTTTGAATCTATCTAGTGAGTCAAGGAAGACATTTAAATACACAAAAAAATTAAGTTATTGTTACCTCGTTTAGGACGTGTGGCCTCAAAGTCTCTGAGCCAAAACGTGTTGGTGCTGATCTTTAATCCCGAGCTGACTGTTGTTTTTGATACGATATCTGTTGTACTCAGCACATCTGTTGTTGATGCTGGCACAGGCGGTATTGGATCTTTTACGGCGTCGTGTTTGTCAACTAAAAAACAAACAAATGAAAAGAAAAAGTACAATCGACTTTCATAAATCTATATTAGGCAGGATATTCTAAATGGACAACATTTGATATGTTGATATGAGTTAGATGAATGAGATTTCACCATGTAAAAAGCAATTAGATTTTTGCCCCATTTAGATTTCAAGAAAAAAGTGTGTTTTAAACATACCGGTGCTACCAAAAATCATTGCTTCCACACTACGTCCGTACGTGCTGACGACTGCATTCCGGATGATGTACTTCGTGGTTGGAAAGAGTCCCGTTATGTTAAAGTCCGTTACGGCAGGAGATATGCTATAAAAAAGGCAAGACGACATTTACATCTCGCTATATTGATGCTGAAAGCTACAAACATTCTGAACTAACACAAACGTAGATGAGGGTTAGGCATCCAGGTACATTTCGAATTCAGACAACATCCACAGTCTATCATCAGTAAAGTGTGAATGAGTCTCTGAAGACAACTTTTCCCATCTATGATATCAGTATGCTTTTTATTTAAAAAAGTAGACAGGCAAATGGGTTACTAAATGTATTGTGTGTATAATACAACATGTAACATTTAGGAAAATTGCCGTAGTTGTTATATCTGAATAACAGACGTTTGATTATTAGCTTGACTGAATGCAAAATATTTACATTGTATCGTGGCTGTTTACGCACCTGAAATGTTTCTTTGACATGCTCGCAGCTTCAGTAACCGTGAGATCATAGGATACAACAGCTGCAACAGGTGCTGTCCATGCCACGTTCATCCAGGTGGAGAAAACATTCCTTATTTTTATATCAGTGGGTGGGTCCGTACCTGTATATTGCAAAATGGAAAAAAAAGTGAATGCGTGAATACTTTCATCAGGTTGCTAATTCATTGAAGTTCTTTGTACACAGAGTAAGAATTATTTGTTTCATCCTAGTAGCCCTTTCGATAACCTTCATTAGAGCATGAAAGCGTGACTGGTTACACTTTAGAACAGAACTAGTTTTAACCTTTAGAAGGTAGAAGAAAGACAGCCAAAACGTTGGCAGTTTAGTTGTTATTGATGATGCACATAGAACCTAGATTACTTTAATTTCTGAAAACTTTCTTAAAACTTTTTACAGAACAAATGATAACAACATGTGCTTAAATTAAAATATATATATATATATATATCTTCTTGTTCTGCTGCATTTGTTGTTTGAGTCGTAAAAGAAGTAACCATGCTTGGTGCTTTTAGGCTGTATGCTCGGTGTCCTTCATATACATTTTGTTGACATAGAAACACAATTGACATGGCAAAAGTAGAGATTCTTTTGCAAGGTCTTCATTCAATTTCAAACACAACACCGTACCTGTGATAGCCGTTGAATTGATTGTATCACTCCGCCCAAACCGGCTGACAGCCGTCAAGCTGATGACGTATTGAGTGGCAGGGAGAAGTCCTTGTAGCAAATAGTAACCGATGTTACCAGGAAGCGAGATAAAATTGAAAGATCGTCGTTTCCTGCTGTGATCAGCTCTGCTGTAAGTCAGTTCGTATTCCGTCAGTTTGGCAACTGGTGGGATCCAGGCCAAACCCAGGCTGTTGTACCTAATGTCGTCCACTAACAGCTGCCGCGGAGGATCGGTATCTGCATCGGTATGGGTAAATGTAATATCCGCACGATTAAGGTAAAAAGGTAAAACATCCATCTCTAATTGATGAAAATCATTTTTAAGTAGCTACTGGTAATGAAATGGAACTTCTTTTTTTACGTGCATAGATTACTAGTGGGGATGTTTTTGATACTGAATACAATGTTTTTTTTAAGAGCAGCAACAGCACATATACATGTAGAATACAACTGACTTCATATCAAACATGACGTCAGTCTAAATAGTATGAAATATCAAATGTTCACCTGTTACGATGGTGATGCTTGCTTGCGGTCCCTCGACGGAAGGGCTGATACAGGTTACTGCCACCGCGTACTCTGTAGCAGGGGTTAGAAAAGTAAAGGCGGTCGAAGTCGCTGAATCAGGCAGATACTGTGTGGAAACTGTGAGCGCGGTTTCCTTCTCTGTTACCCACACCTTGTAGGCGACAACCACTGCATCAACAGGCTTTGTCCACTGAACAGTGGCCGAATTCTCGGTGATTTGGCTGAATGTGAAGTTGGTAGGAGGTGGCAATCCTGCAGTTGAAACAAAACGTTACATATAAGAAATTGCTACTGGTTGCTAATGTTTGTAAATATTTAGTTTGGGACTAACGATCTTAAAGGAACCTCAACACAAAATTTCAAATTCATTATTTTCCAGAAGTCTACACATTAAAAGTAGATATATTTTAATTTTTACATTAGTCAGCCAATTAATTACCATGTGCACGCGTTTGAACTTCGCGCGTTTTTCTAGCTCGCCTGCTGCGATGGCAATGAATAATACTTTGCTCTGACGTCTTCGTTCCGAAGCCGCATATTTGCATATCACAGTCCAGTGTTCTCCCAGTGGCAGTAAGATATTTCTTTATGATTTTTAATGATACTTACAACTATTAATGAAACACAAATGTTAATTTAACATTTCCCAATGTATAAAGTAATAGTATAAGTACCAGTTGTACACTCTACGCTGATGTTAGCGCTGTCGTTCCACAGTCCAAAGGCAAGAACCGTGAGGGAGTACTCCACTCCGCCAAACAAACCGGATATCGTCGCATTGGTGTCGTTACGAGTTCGGAACGAGACCATGACTGAGTGCTGGTAGAATCCTGAAGAAGAAAATTGTGTTTTTGTTACTGTGCTACTCACCTGTGTATAACAGAACCATAATCTATAGCACAACAACTGCATACATAAGATACAGTTGATACGCATTGCAACATATATTTCTTAAAGCAAATTTTAGGACTTAAGGCTGTGCAAGAGGCTGACTATGTAGTATGGGATGAAATAATACATACAATTACAGTCATTGATAGAATTTTGAACACTTTTTTTTTCTAACTTTATTTATTTCTTATCATGTTATAATTTATTATCCATATCATGATATTTTTTAATATATACCTAGTTCTATCTATGTACGTATATACATGTACGTATTTTAACTCTGAAATCACCATCGTCCAATACTGACCCATGCAGAAGAAAAAACAAACAGTTATATTTTAATATAACTGTGTTTTTTTCGTATTAAAATACGAAAAAAATGACAACTAACCCGACACAGGAATGTACAGGATGCTGTAACCCTTAATAACAGCAACTGGCTTGGTCCAGCTTAAAGAGATGGACGTCGTTGTCGTAGACAAACATAAAGGATTCAAAACGGGATCGAAACCTGTAGGATGAAGCATTCAGAAACACAACTGTCATTTTAGTACTGTATCTACTTATGTAATCACTATGCATACTCTGTCATATAGGGCGCCCATTTTCCTCACTCGTAACTAATGTTAATAATATATACAACTAGGTAATTATGACTGCTTGCTTAACAAATCAGCATTGCAAATCGTTACGTTTTAAATTATTGTTGGTCCTGAAGGAAACTGCAAAAAGTAACCTGACATTTCAAGGGAAACAATTAACACTACCAGGTGTATAGAATTCGATAGAAAATGGGAAAGAGTTATTATGGAATTTTGATAAAAATGTACATTGTAAAATCATGTTGGTAATCCATAATTGCGCAAAAATCTGAATTGTAGAGCGGGATGATTTTTGAATGACATGGCTTTAATTGTCTTAGATTGTCTCAGACAGAGCCACAAATTTACTGTGAGAAAATAGGGCAATGACACATGTAAAGATGCAAAAATTGCGGCATGAGGCCTGCAGGGTACGTGTTTTAATATACTAGCATCCACTTTTTGCAATTCACATTTCCTAAAAATTCTACATTTTAAATATTTTTATCTGTACTCACTTATCATTTTTAGAATGTTTTGCTGTCAAAATGGTCATATTTATGTGGTATAAACAATATGAAATTTTGAAAACAATACCATACCAAAGTGCTTGTCTACAGACAAATTGATACTACGACGACTAAATGCCAGTTGGCACTTTATCATTACAATTCTTTACCTAATCTTTCAGAAGTATGCAAAGTCTTTACCGTCACATGCGAGCCGATCCATGTTTAGGTTGTAACCAGTCGTACAGAAACAGTTGAAACTACCGACGGTGTTAGTGCAGAACTGTCCACAGCCTCCGTTTGCTGTTTCACATTCATCAATATCTGACAGCAAAAAAAGACATTTATTAGCACAATGCATATGTCCCTTTGTGAGTATAAACTGACTAGATATAGTATTTACAAGGCAATGACGATGATATGGTATATTTCATTTTGTGAAATGCCAAAAAATATTGCAGAAATCATACTTACCATTACATGCCAATTCGTCCACATGCAGGATGTAGCCGGTACGGCAGAAGCACTCAAAACTACCGATGGTGTTGTTGCAAATCTGTCCACAGCCGCCATTTGCTGAATCACACTCATCTACGTCTGAGAATAAAAAAATAAAAAAATACATGAATTTGAGTGACCATACCCTCCCCACAGCTGATGATAATCTGGATTCTAAATATAAACAAAAGTGCAAAAGTCATCTACGGCCGAGTTGCATAAAAACGATGCATAAAAACGTAGCAATCTAAAACAACCCAGGCAATAAAACTATTTTCCATTGAGTGCATTGAGTGTTATTGTTATTTGGTGTTTATGTACAAAACCATATTCATGTATGCAGTTTTATGTTGTGAAATCAAAATAATTGTTTTTATAGAGCACAGGGCTACTATGCCAGGAAAGCCAGGTACTGCACGACCCAATGTTGTTGTGTTTGGTATTGCTGTCGGGGTGACAATTGTAAGATCTGTTGAAGTCACCATCCGCGTCGTGGCCAGGTCTGCCTCTGAGGAGCCAGGAGCCATATGGTCATTACAATTCTTCATAGTAAAACAGATGATGACTACACATGCGTGTAAACAGTACAGATTCCTGGTACAATACAGTACGAAATGTACAAGACAGCACAGTCACAAACCAAGAACAGCAGCGGTACTGAAGAAAATCAACCTTGCCTGCTGAGCCGGCTTAGCTGCTCACCGTCGCGTCCACAAACAGTGAACTGATCGCTCGACAGTATGAAGAGGACTATGATGACAGTACGAAAACCGCTAGAATGCTTCCATTCTGGTTGCATAGCTAATAAGTGTATCATGTAACAAAAAAATGATACGGCGCGTTTCCTACCATTACAGGTGAAACCGTCGGCGTTCAATGCGTAACCAATGCTGCAGACGCACTGGAAACTTCCTATGGTGTTGTTACACATCTGCTCACAACCGCCATTTGCTGTGTGACATTCATTGATATCTAAAAAAAAAAAAGCACCAACAGTAAAGAAACCAGCAGTAAATAAATGATTATTGACCTTGCTACTGTAAATGATATCTACTATGCAAGACTTTTATAAAGAAAAAAAGGAGCAAAAATGTAGACATAGATCCTAACCATCACAGGAAAATCCATTGCCATTTAAGTCGTAGCCAAGTCCACAGGAACAGTGGAAAATTCCAAGGGAGTTGGTGCAATTCTGGTCACATCCAGCGTTATCAGCGTCACACTCATTCACGTCTGTATAATTTAGAAAACAATGTTATTTGGCGAGTTCTAAATGTATCCACATATACTGAGATGCTAAACAGCTTTAGAACATTCTATATCAATCCATTTAAAAATAATTATTATCAACTTACTTGTGCATGACCAATTTTCATGTTTATTAAAAGACAGTCTATTGTATAGTTTACCGTTACAAGCAAATCCATCACTATTCAGTCTGTATCCATTTGAGCAGGAACACTGGAAACTCCCGATGTTGTTCGTGCAAGTCTGCTCACAGCCGCCATTAGCAGAAGCACATTCATTCACATCTGTGTTGGTAAATAATGGAAAAGTGCAATATATATTTGGAGCGGGATATTTCTGGCATTGTGTCATTATTTACATGTAGCCAAACTGTTCAAATATCGAGAAAATGACAGATTGGTCGTAATGATGATGATGAGGAGAAATGGTTGTTTGTGCAAAGATACTCTTTGGTAATGTCATATTCGGTGAACACACTAACGGTATATCCAAAATACACTAACATGGCATATATTACAGAACAGAACATTATTAACATGGTATGATATAACACGAAAAAAAACCAACACAACATGACATAACCTAAAATATAAAATTACATAATATGACACAACATAAAACAGCATAAAATTATATTACACAACACAACAATGCAAAGCACCACACAACAGAGATGCTTACCGTCACAAGTAAAACCATTGGCATTGAGGTTGTAGCCAGCCCCGCACGAACATTGAAAACTCCCGATGTTGTTGGTACAAGCATGCTCACAGCCACCGTTTGCAGAAGCACATTCATCCACGTCTTTATTGAAAAAAAAAAACAGATATACAACGGTACGGAGGTTTGAAGATCAAAAGTGCAGCATTCAATGCCAATAACGTCACAGGGTACAAGTTTATGAACTATAGTTAAGAAAGTAAAATATAAATTTGGAAAGACTAGCATCTTGGCCAAACTGCTTACATTACAATAGCTGTTCTATCGTTTACTCTTAAATGAGATTAAAGAGGGCAAAAACATTGGTTATACATGTTGACTAAATCTATATATTTTAAAACTTAGTGCAAATGCTGTTCAGCATAATAGAATCTATCATCTTAACCCTATCTAGACCGGGGGGGGGCTAAAAGTGCCCGCGCCAACTTTGACGTCGGATAACGTCTGAACGGCTTGCGCTATGACCACCAAACTTGCTGACTTTTCCTAAAATATAGTTGGTAACAATTTCGTATAAATGTGATGAGTACATGATATTTTGTGTTGCCATGGCAACGGGTTTCTGACAGGCATTTTTTGCGAAATTCAGTAATTTTCCTTTCAACAATAGACTTTTCAGGGTTTTATGTCAAGTTACACATGCTTTCTAATATTAATAACATTTCATGTAATTGTATGTAATTTTCATAAATAAAAGTGAATAAATTATGCTAATTTGATGACGTCATTGGTCAAAATCCAAGATGGCGGACCATATCATTACATTAGGTATATACGGGTAATTTTCCTTAAAATTTCATCACTACTTTGATTTCTTTTTACAAAAAAGGTTCATATGAACGTCTTAAGTCTATTTCCAATGTATTTTTAGACTTTATCTTGAAAAAAAACTATTTTTCAAAATTCAAGATTCACGATCCAAGATGGCGGACAACTTAAATATGCATGACGTCATTTTATGGCGTCACCGGTGTTGCTATGGGCAACATAAGTCTCAGTACACCCTAATATTCTATCATAAACATTTTTTGTTAAAGTTATGTTGTGTACCATTGCGGTTTAAGAGAATAACCTATCTAGACGGTTTTGGCGCATTTTGGCCAATAAAATCACATTAATGACGTCATAATGACGTCATATTACGTCATAACGACATGAAAATTTTTGTTATGATTTATTTTAAGGAGCATACCATCTTCTGAAAATTTGGTGATCATACGATATACCATTCTTGAGTTCTGAGGGGGGGGCCGAATGAGCCCCCCCCCGGCCCCATGAATGCCAAAAAAGCCCGGTCTAGATAGGGTTAAGGACTGCAGCAAGACAGCTCAAAGTGAATGTATCCTTTATATAATAATTCATTTTATATAAATTTCTATATATAGTTTTTACTGCCATTTGAAACCAGTAATCAAAAGATTATCATTGCAATGAACGTATAACAAAATATCCATACCATCACAAGTAACAGTGTCGCTATTCAGACTATACCCGTTCTGGCAGGAGCACTGGAAACTTCCTATAAGATTGGTACAAGTTTGTCCACATCCACCATTACCATTGGAGCATTCGTTAATGTCTGTATAAAAACAATTGACGGGTTTCATCGTTTACGGTAAGATAAAAAAGTACCAGTGCTTCAATAAGGAAATCAAAGGAGAAGATCAAAGGAGGACCTACTTATCACACAAACTTATTTTTTATCAGTAGGCATACACAAATAATATGGAGTATGCAGTAAAGGATAATTTTGATCAATATGATTTGCATGTCTAAATTCTTGCAATGAAATCATTATCCACATGTCAGGCTTCTTCCCCAAACGTCTCTGTGTTTCATTGTAGTCCCAGGTGTGTACACCGACATCCTGAGAAAGTTGACAATTTTGTTTCATTTTAATGAAATGTGGAAAATTTGCTCACCGTTGCAAAATAATCCATTGGCGTTCAGACTATAGCCAGGTCCACAGGAACAATAGAAGCTGCCGATAGTGTTGGTACAAGTCTGGTCACAGCCACCGCTGGCAGCCGAACATTCGTCCACATCTGGATTTAAAACGACACAGACACATGTACACATATTTTACATTACTACGTTATCATCGTGTTGCTAAGTATGAAAAGTCATACTTCTTTTTCCCCGTAGAAAGCTTTTAGAGGGGTTGCAAACACTTTGCCTGACATAGGACATAGTAAACACGCTGCTCACACTAATGCTAAAATAGCAAATCGGTACGTATGCCGTTATATACTTTTCAGTGCGATTCAATACAAGAGATTCTCACCACCACAAGTGTGACCATCGCCGTTTAATCTGTAGCCAGTTCCACAAGAACACCAGTAGCTCCCGATGATGTTGTTACAGTTCTGATGACAGCCGGCATTTCCAATGATACATTCATCGACGTCTGTTAAAGAAACGTTAACTATAATTTCCCCACCTTAATGTAGACGAAGCTACTGCATAAAAATGGAAAATCGCATTCAACACTAAAACCCTTTTTTTGGCAAATGGACCTGCATTTGCAGAGTTAAGGAACGTAAGATTATGAAATATAGACATACAATAAAAGGCTTTAACCCTAAACAGTACACCTGGGGTCCGCGCGGACCCCAGCACTATATATTCTGTAATAGTTTTTTTGTTTCTAAAGATTTTTTTCTGAAATTTCAGGTAATTGTCACCCACAATGTTGTGCCTCAACACAGTGCAGAAAATTCCGTTTCCCCCATTTTTAAAAAAAATTGTATCTGATTTTCTTTTGGGGTCCGCGCGGACCCCAGCCGGCTCTCGATCGTAATAGATACACTGGCGTTCTTATACTTTACTTTTTTTCTTATACTTTACTTTATTTTCAGGCTTTTATGATAAGTGACACATGCTTTCTAACATTAACATTTTATATAATTTAATGTGATTTTTATTAATAATTTATGCTAATTTGACGACGTCATTGGTCAAAACCAAGGGCCAAGATGGCGGATAATTAAATATGTATGACGTCATTGTATGACGTCACTGGTGTTGCTAAGGGCAACATAAGCTTTAGCAGACCTTATCGTTTTATCATAAACACTTTTTGTTAAAGTTGCGTTATATACCATTAAGTTTTAAGAGAATAACCTATTTATAACGGTTTTAGCCATTAAAATAATATGAATGACGTCATAATGACGTCATACTACGTCATAACGACATCAAAATTGTTGTATTGATTTGTTTTTACTAGTACACCATCTTCTGAAAATTTGGTGGCCATACGATATACCGTTCCCGAGTTCTGAGGGGGGCAATAAGCCCCCTCCCCCAGTCCCACGAACCTCCAAAGCTTTAAAAAACGGGTATTTCTTGATTCCTTCTTTTCTTCACAAAAAAATTAGAAAGGTAAAAATGTATGGTTTTTGTGCGTAATGTGGACTCAGAGGTTCACACATCGATTCAGCTAAACAATTGAGCTGGTAGCGTACTGATAATTTCTAAAAATCAGCAAAAAACTGTTTTGGGGTCCGTGTGGACCCCAGGTGGACAGATTTATCAGTCCGGGAAGGTGTACTGTTGAGGGTTAAAATAGAAATACAACAAGAAATCCGAGATTTTCCCGAAATTGCCATATATTATCACGAACTAAATAAACATTTAACTAAAATTCAAACAAATCCGTCAAAAGGGTCGTGAATTATATGCACGAAAACACAAGCGCGACTGGAAACATAACCCCCGTTCGGAGAGATACCCTCCCTTATTCCCGGAGGTAAAAAGGTTTTCAATATATCATACTATTTCATAGCTAAGGTTTTAGACATTAATAATTTTTTTATTACGCGACTTGCGTGATACTATTTAAGAGATGTAAATCAACAAACTTTTAACTAACAGTATGTCAAAAATGAATCATGTTTAAAATTTGCTCATATGAAAACGATGACGCTTACCATCACAGGAGAGACTGTCTACGTTTAAGGTGAATCCAGCCACACAGGAACACTGGAAGCTGCCCATTGTGTTTGCACATACATGGTCACAGCCACCATTTACAGCTGAACATTCATCAATGTCTACATCAAGGCAAAAAGAAATGGCAATTTTCATTTAAAAAGTACTTAGCAACCAGTGGACACAATAAATTTAGTAAGTGTATTTTCAAAGCATTGGCCTTACAGTAGAAACTCATATCTGTTGATCAGCATCCTACCGTTGCATGATGGGGTGCTACTGCTCCATGTTTTGTCTGCCTGGCAGGTAGTACTAGCATCCCCAACTAGATCATATCCTGGGTCACACGTGAACTGTACCACGTCCTGGTAGAAGTTGGAGCCGCTCGAATCACCATTTACAGGAGACGACAGTGCCGGGCACTGAACACCTGAAATACAAGTGAAAGCTATATTGATTACAAAACAGTATCTTTGAAAACAAACAAGCTTGTAATAAAGGTACACAATTATATTCAACATTTCTTCCAGGCTCATTTCGTTACCTTTATTTTGCAATGTAAGTGGAACTGTGTTTCACTTGAAAAACAAAGATAGGCAAAGACAGACATTCATAAGTCAAGACTGTTGATACCAGATTTTTAATGGTCACTTTAACAACTTGTATTCCTATTAGACTTTACCCTCCTTCATAGGCCACTAACTTTAAAATGAAACTATAATAACCATAATATGATTCAGTTACTGTCCGCAGAAGACATTAGTTTTCCCTACGTGTGCAGGTTGGTTCAATTCCACTCCAGGTTCTGTCTGCTCGGCAGGTCAAGCTGGGAAGTCCAACAAGCACGTATCCAGGATCGCACAAGAACGTCACCACGTCCTGGTAGTAATTGTCGCCAGTCATTTCAGCATTTTCCGGAGCTGCCAGCAGTGGGCACTGTACGGCTAAACATTGAGTAATATATTAGCATGAAATTCCATTTAATAAGTTGGTCAATTAAATTATAAAACAATTGAACGTTCTCCAACTAAAAAAAATAGACTCACGGATTTTGGACTGAATCGCCCAGTACTCTTTAACCATGTAACCACAATTGTATGATTTATTTTTTCTCCACTCTAAGAATAATTCATTTTCTTACGTGTGCAGGTTGGGACAATTCCACTCCACGTTCTGTCTGCTTGGCAGGTCAAACTGGAAAGCCCATCAAGCTCATATCCATAATAGCACGTGAACGTCACCACGTCCTGGTAGTAATTGTTGCCAGTCATTTCACCATTGTCAGGAGCTGCCAGCAGTGGACACTGTACGCCTATACGTTAAGGAGTAATATATTAGCATGGAAGTTCACCTGCATGAGTTGGTAAATTATATTTTGCAATAATTGAACTTTCTCCAGTTAAAAAAATAGACGCACTGGGATTTTTGACTGAATCGTTTGGTCATCTTCAGCTATCTAACCACGTTTGTATGACTTAGTTATCTTCCACGGAAGACATGAACATAATTTTCCTACGTGTGCAGGTTGGTTCAATTCCACTCCACGTTCTGTCTGCTTGGCAAGTCAAGCTGGAAAGCCCATCAAGCTCGTATCCAGAATAGCACGTGAACGTCACCACGTCCTGGTAGTAATTGTCGCCAGTCATTTCACCGTAGCCAGGAGCTGTCAGTAGTGGACACTGTACGCCTAAACATTATGTAAGATATAAACATAAAGTTCATTTGAGTTGTTACGTTATGAAACTATAAAACGTCCTCCAACTAACTCACTGGAACTTTGGACTGAATTGCTATGCATTCAAATCGTTTCAAAGAGAAAAGGCTAATAGATTTAAACAGGTTTGAAAGTGTCTTGCTTCTTAAAACACAACTGATACGTAGTGCATCTGCCAACTTCCTCAGGGCAATGCTGACGACTTCTATCTACTGCTGGGTTCTACTGCAGCAGAAAGAATGTGGTCCCAGACATGACTAAGTTTGTTTACCTCTGATAGAAGGTATCAAAAGGACTACCGAAACGATGTCCGATAATTTGTATAGGTTGTGTACAAGAATGTGTTATAAATCAAATATATGACTACATAGCATGTAAAAAAAACACAATGCACTTTTTATATTAAGAATAGATATCATCAATTAAAACAAACATGAAACTATTCAACTATTTTAGCAGCACCTGAAAAATAAAAGATTAAACCTTACGTGCACAACTGGGAGCACTGTCACTCCACGTGCCGTCTGCCTGACACGTTATGGATGCCGGACCTTCCAGTTCGTAACCAGAGTCACAAGTGAAGCTCATCACGTCCTGGTAGTAGTTGTCGCCACTCAAACCACCGTTTGTAGGAGGCTGCAACGTTGGGCACTGCACACCTGGCACGGTAAAAATTATGTGAGCTGTATTGATGACGAGCATTGGAATATATTTTTTTGTTGGCCATATTTAGATTCCTTTTATAATCATCACGATCTATCTTTACCGACTGTTGGCATATCATAAATTATAACTCAGGCTGCTTTTAAAATAACAACCCCTCCTATCAGCAGCTTTTCTTAGAATAATCTGACTCTCATACTGTTTTCCGTCTGCGTTACAAATATATAACTACAAAAATTCTTGGGTAATAAAAGCTGATCTGCTTCAGTAGACAGAAGATTTTGAGCCTACGTGTACAGGTTGGGGCACTCCCACTCCAAGTGGCGTCAGCTTGGCAGGTCACACTGGAGCTTCCCGCAAGATCATATCCGAGATTACAACTGAACGTCACCACTTCTTGATAGGAATTGCCGCCAGTCTTTCCACCGTTGTCATGAGCTGCCAGTAGTGGACACTGTACAACTAGAACATGGGGTAAGACATAGTTCAAAATGTCCTGTTAGGCAAAGGTTCTCTCATGCAAAGTTACCATTCTCTATACACCTTTCGTAATTAAAAGTAATATATCTAGATACAGCGGAATTGTAGCTACTTTTATTGCAAAACATTTGATAAAAATGAAATAAAATCGATTAAAATGCCAAAATCCAAGACTTCTATTCAATCATTCTGTTTCAAGTTTTTGTTCAAATGACTCTTGAGTTGTGTCTGTATTAATTCTGTTTTATGAACATCATACTTGAGCATGTTGGTGGACTTCCACTCCAGGTCAGGTCTGACTGGCAGGTAAGTGAAGAAGCACCAACCAGGTTGTATCCTGTGTTACACGTGAAGGTGAGCGTCTCCCCATACTCATTAAAACCGCTCACTGCACCGTTTACAGGGGCTGTCAGCATGGGGCACTGTCCAACTACAGCAAACAACAAGTAACACAGTCTCTATACTGTTTAACTGTTTTATACAGCGTTTTGGGTGACTATAATATTATACCGTCGTAAATAACATATTCTCAAAAACATTGTGAAAAGCAAAAAAACAAACATGTGAATGGATTTGGCTCAGAACAGGTTACCGTTCAACACCACGCATTGTCCATCTATATAGTTAAGATAGTAGTGGGCATCCAAACTGTATTTTTTTTTTTTTTTGCTTTCGGTTCATTTACCTCGACATTGATGTATTTCTGACGTTTTGACAAATATTATTTCTAATTCTTATAATACTTCTTATTAATAGGAATGTTATCTTACTTTCGCATGTTGGTGGACTTGCAGTCCAAGTGCCATCCACCTGGCATGTTAGTAAAGAAGCACCGACCAGAGTGTATCCTGGGATACACGTGAAGGTCAGCACGTCTCCGTAGGAGTTGGAACCGCTCACTGCACCGTTTGTAGGGGAACCCGGCATAGGACACTGGACAACTGTATACAAAACTTGCACTTCATTATTTTATGTTACTACAATAGCGTATGGCCGATTAAACTAACTAGAGAACAGGCTGACAATTCGTAATGAACGATATGGTTTGTCTATAACTGGTAATATCATTTTAGAAAGAAATCGTGGACCTCAAGGCACAAAAACACATACTTATTCCAACCTTAATATCAAACGGCAATAAAATTAAGATACAGAATTAGCAATTCTTAGAGTAGATCTTTGATCTGGTTTTGATATTTTTTGCCATCTGCGTTCCAAAATATAAAACTATTATCACTCTTGGTCAATAAAAGTTGATTGTCCTCAGTAAAAAAACAACTTATTATCCTACGTGTACAAATTGGGGCACTTCCACTCCAAGTGGCGTCAGCTTGGCAGGTCACACTGGAGCTTCCCACAAGATCATATCCGAGATTACAACTGAACGTCACCACGTCTTGGTAGGAATTGCCGCCAGTCTTTCCACCGTTGTCAGGAGCTGCCAGTAGTGGGCACTGTACAACTAGAACATGGATTAAGACATAGTTCAAAATGCCTTTTGAGTAAAGTTTCCTTCATGCTTTTAAAGTTAGCTTTTTCTATACATCTTTTTTAAAGTAAGCTATGCGGAATTACAGCTACTTTTACTGCAAACTGTTGAAAAAATAGGTCTTTTTTAAATTGAGATGCTAAAATCCAAACTCTCATGATTTCTTTTTCATCGCATGACATTTTTGTTCTAATATTCCATGGCTCTTGAGTTCGTCTTTATTAATTTATTTTCTCAGCATGGTTAAGACCAATTTCACCCTTTCTGCCTAATTAACTGATCCACTGACATTCATTTGACAATTTGTTATACAAGCTTACTGTGCGGTTATTTCCTAGAAATTTCAACCGAACAACATACTTGAGCATGTTGGTGGATTTCCACCCCAGGTCAGGTCTGACTGGCAGGTAAGTGAAGAAGCACCAACCAGGTTATATCCAATGTTGCATGTGAAGGTCAAAGTATCTCCATACCCATAGGAGCCGCTTACCGCACCGTTTACAGGGGCTGTGAGTGTGGGGCACTGTCCAACTACAGGCAAATAAGAATGAACACAGTCTCTTTACTGTTTAAAGGGCAAGTAAAGTAATTTCAGTTTCGGTGTCTTTTAACCCAAAATCCTTTTTGCAAAAAATTATTCTTTGGTTTATACCAATCCCATACACATGTGGTAATTGACGAAAATCGTAGTTCACGTTTGATGCCTGCCTATTCCACCAGACGGCCACGGTGACGTACCCTATTCAGTAAATCTAATTTACTCTATATTATGTATATATTTCGGATAACATATGACAAATATCGTGGTTGGAGAAGCACAAAAACACTGATATACAGACAACAGCCTACCGAATTCTCTCTCAGGTGATAATTCGTCATCTGGTTTCTTTTTATCCTTTTCTTTTCTTTTCTTTTCTTAGAGAACTGATGTTCTTTTATCTACTATAATCTTTAACAGAATAGTGATCATGAAAAATCAATTAGATTAAGTAGACACAGTACGTCATGGCAGCCTCCTGGTGGAACAGGCAGTCATCAAACGTGAACATCGATTTGGATCAAATATCACCCCTATATGCGTGTATGACTGGTAAAAACTAATGAATCACCTTTTGCAAATAGGATTGTGGGTTAAAAGGCACCAAAACTGAAAGTAGTTTATTTGTCCTTTAAACAGCATTATTATGGTTGACTGTAATATCCACTATCGTAAATAACATTTTCTCAACAGCATAGTGTAAAGCGAAGCACAAACATGTGAATGAATGGGGCTCAGGGCATGTTACCTTTCAACACAACGCATTGTGCAATCAATATAATGTAGATAGTACTGAGCATCCAAACTGTTTTTTCTGGTAACGGTTGGTTTGCCTAAATTGGATTTATTTCTTACGTTATAAAAAATATTTAATCTTCTGTCCCTTTAAATTTACAAATTTTATCTCACATTCGCATGTTGGTGGACTTGCAGTCCAAGTGCCATCCACCTGGCATGTTAGTGAAGAAGCACCGGCCAGAGTGTATCCTGGGTCACACGTGAAGGTCAACACGTCTCCGTAGGAGTTGGAACCGCTAACTGCACCGTTCGTATGGGAACCCGGCATAGGACACTGGACAACTGTATACAAAACTTGCACTTCATTATCTTATATTCCTATAAGAGCGTATGGCTGATGAAACTAACAAGAGAACTTAGTTTTTAAAAACATCTCAGGTAGTTGCCTGTTGAAACTTATCAAGCTGGCACTTGTAATGAACAAATCCGTTTGAATATAACTGGTAAAATCCTCTTAGACAGAAATTGTGGACCTCAAAGCACAAAAAACTTAGCTATTCCAACCTAAGTATTAGACAGCAATGCGATTAATTAGCAGAATTAGCAATTCTTAGATTACATCTCAGTCTGCGTTCCAAAATATAAAATTGTCATCATTCTTGGTCAATAAAAGTTGATCGGCTTTAGTAAAAAGAAACGTATTATCCTACGTGTACAGGTTGGGGCATTTCCACTCCAAGTGGCGTCAGCTTGGCAGGTCACACTGGAGCTTCCCACGAGATTATATCCGTGATTACAACTGAACGTCACCACGTCTTGGTAGGAATTGCCGCCAGTCTTTCCACCGTTGTCAGGAGCTGCCAGTAGTGGGCACTGTACAACTAGAACATGGATTAAGACATACTAAAAACATGTTCTGTTGAGTAACGTTTCCTTCATGCTTTCAAAGTTAGCCTTTTTATACAATTTTTTAAAAGTAAGCTATGCAGAATTACAGCTACTTTTACTGCAAACGTTAAAAAAAACCTTAAATCTACTGTCCCTTCACATTTTAGAATTTTTTCTTACATTCGCATGTTGGTGGACTTGCAGTCCAAGTGCCATGGCAGTCTATGTATTTGGTTGATAAATATGTAAAGGATTCAAATATAGACTAGGATTATTTACAAGCGAATATTTCCGTACTGTGTCGGAACGTCTTACCCTGGCAAGTTGGTGCGCTTTGACTCCAGGTACCTATATATTGACATGTCCGTGTAGAGCAGCCATTCATGTTGTATCCTGTGTCACATGAGTAGGAGGCCACACCCCCGTAGTACCTGGAGCTGTAACTGACGCCACCATTTGTAGGGTTGGATAGTATAGGACACTGGGCAGCTGCAATTAAAAAATGTGTTAGATCTGAAATGATATATGCAAATTCTACCGTGTTTGAATTGAGAGAAAGATTAGGGTACCTTAAACTTTTTATAACTGTTACAACAGATTCAAGAGGTAAACTGCTGATACAAAAAAAGATCGAAGGAGGTGACTAGAAATTTCATTGTTTTATTGTTGATTTACATTTTACGTTTACAAATTGTCCTTGTTGTATTAATTGAGAGGTTACAAATTTATTTAACAATTTGTTCGCCTTGTTGTCTTTATAATTGGTTTATAAGTTTGCTACAATGTGGTAATACTTGTCTTTTTGATTTACCACGGTGGTCAAATTTGAGCCAAAATGTTCTTACTTTTTTTCGAACCGAATCGCGTTCGATCTGACGTAATTCGAACCGAACATGCGTTCGATTTCGGGGTCACCTACGGTCATGTACAGAAAACCCGCGACTTCAAGCCATTTTTACACGAGTGCCTCCTAATAGAAGAAATCCACCTTTTCACAAATATAAACCGATTTCTGGACAGTACGTCTATGCCGTCAGTTTGTAGTGGATATGTAACATGTAACAAAGCTACGGCCGTCACCGTGGGTGACCTTGAAGATCGTGATTCTTGTTTACGTGGATATAAATAACCCACTCTCCATATCCACGCGGTATGACATGCGTGAAAACATGGTATTTCAATCGCAACAAAAACAAATCAAACTTACCTCAACCTTGGTCTTGAAAGTTGAAAAATTGAATTTTTCTTCGATTTTTTCAACCTTAGCAACACTTTAACTTTGAAATTTAAAAAAAACTGTCCGACTAAAATCTCAATTGTGTTATAATGTTTAAGAAAATGTAAAAATTGAGGTATTTGGGGGAAATTTGGGGCCGGTTTAAATCAGTTGTTTGGTTAATATGGCTTGTTCTTTAATAAGCATGCAACGCGCTTGAGAGTCATTTCATAGACATTTAACTCTGTAATCAAAAGAACAACATTTAATGTTTGAGCAATGCGTATTTCTTTTCATTTTAGAGTCCGTGTGAAACTGTTAAAAAAAGATTTACCGTTGAGACTGGCTCCACGGAACCCGCGTGCGGGAGCCCCTGTAACCTGATACCCTTCCTCAGAATGGAAACTTTACCCTAGGAACAGACCGCCGTGTACAATTGATGTTATCTTTGATACATGTAAACACACAACCATCTACACTTTCCCCGTTTTATTAATTTGTGTTAATTATTCTTAATATGATCCTTATGTTATGGAAAGAAACTCACAGATGTTCATTTACAAGTTAATTTTCTTTGGTTGAGACCTTAGTTTGAATTTGATTTCAGTAATACTTATTCATATATGTTATTTAGTTGATTTATTTTATTGGCTGATTTATAACTTGTTTGCAATTACTTTTATTTAATTTATGTATTATGTATGTATGTATGTATATATGAATGTATGTATGTATGTATGTATGTATAATATTTGTATATATGTTGCCATGGTCCATGCAAGGCAAAAGCAAATAAGTAAAGTTCCAGTGTTCCAGCAATTGTGGATCAGTATGAGTAGTACGTAGACCAAACAGAGAATAAAATATGAACACTGAATCTGAAAAGCAGGTCGAGAGTTATACAACTGTGTAAAGGCACCGTATATGCCAACATGTAAAGCCCATTAGTACATGTAAATAATCATATTTAAAAACATTTCCCTTTCTTTACGTCAAAGGCCGTCAAAATAACAACTAGAGGTCAACGATCTCATGCCTTCGTCAAAGGTGGTTATCGTTAAGAAGGTAGAAGTGATATATTAGTCCCCCTAAATATGGAAGTTGGATCGTGAAAACTACCCCGGCCGATGCATTGGGCAATCGTGCATTGGGCAAGGGAAAACAGCTGTGCAGGACATGTAAGGCAACACCGCCTGTCAGCGAGTGCCAGCTATATGGACTGCTTAATGACTTTCCCCTCTGGGACTTTCTCCCTCTGGGACAGCCTGTAGCCCACGTGTCACAATGTAGAATAGTCCTATCATGGAAGGTAACTGAATTATAGAATTCTTTCATTAATTATGCAAATTAGATCATAATTTGCATAATTGTCATCTAATTATGTCAAGCATCACTTAAGCTACCTACACACCAAATATCAGGACGATCCGTCGACCAGTTATTGAGCTATCCTACTTTAAACATTTTCATACAAATGCCCCTGCAGTTCCAGAGCAAACTTATGTCACTTCTTCCCGAGCACAAGAGCTACCTACCATTAAAACATCATGACCCTAACTTGTCCAGATCACCATATATCAAAACCGGAAGTTCCACTACAGTACCAACGAGCCGCCAGGGAGCCCATATTCCTATCACTTCGAGGTCTCATCAAGACCTACCCACCTACCAAATATGAAGACAATCCATATAAGCCTTCTCGAGTTATACTGTTTACAGACGCACACACACACGCACGCCTCCGAAAACATACTCTTCTTGACGAAGGCAAATATTGATCTTACAGTGTTCAAGGACCAGAAATGCGACAATGAAAAATTAGTTTTGCCGCTCTGAAATCTATTATCTTCATCAACCTGACTGGCCCTTAACCTGACAGGTCAAAGAATCAGATCTTACCGGCACATACTGGTACGTCACAATACTCCCATCTCTTGCCGGAATCCGTGGTGTAGCACCAAACTCTGGCTACACCGTCCGGATTCCGGCAGTAGTTCTGCTCCAGCCCGGATGATGGGTAGTTAGCAGGTGTCCTGGTGTGTTGATGTGGTGTCTGACTGTCCCAGCGTTGACACGTCCTGCCTGATGTGGTCACAGAGACGGTTCCTCGGTAGGATGCTCCATCTCCCACCTGGCAGTTTCCTTTTTGAAGAAAGTTTAAACAGACAAATTGTGAGCGCTGTTTTGAATTTCAAGGGTCACGTAAAAAAAATCAAGTCAGAGAAGGGGAAATGCTTGCGAAGACGCAGCGTAGGGTAACAATGACTAGTCATATAGGTCACGCGAGCGCATACTACCGCATGGTAGGTTAACGTTACGTTGTATCGTTACGTTTTATCAAATCGCTTGACGTAATAAAGTAACGATTTTAACGTTGAACTAAATATGTATTTTGCTTAGACTTTTAAGTCTTGCCGTCGTAATAAAATAACGTTCTAACGTTGAACTAAAACTAAATATGTATTTTGCAGAGACTTTATTTAGTTCGATGTTGCTATCATATGAGATATTGCAAGAAATATTTACATTGTGCATGTCATTGTGGCATCGTAACCGTCCCTATCACAACAACGTAGATGTATGTAATTACGCTGATTTAAGGTTCAAGTCGCTTTGAATATGATTCCGGCAAAACAGAGAAACCCTGTTAAATTATCAGGAGTTTTCACACAGGAGTTTTCAACTACGAAACCGGAATTATGAATGGCCGTTCTTTACTATTGACTTTCAAATCGAGGACGCAGCAATTGTGGCTGAGTAAAATTTCAGAAGATATAGGTACATGAATACTGTATTACCGTCGTTTAGAAAAGGGACACAACACACGCGTTTCTTTGAGAACTGGTAGGAAGTAGAATACGCAGCAAGAACGATTTCTATTATTTCGTGTAGGCCTCCACAACGTTTTTTGACTCTAAAAAGTAGTACTACTATAAAAAGTGAGACATGGATAATCAATATGCCCTACTTTGAACGAATACAAAGTTCACCAGGGGTCGCTCTTGAATTCCCGTGTTTTGGACACGACTACGAAGGAGACTTTTGTTTAGAAAGGAAACTTCTGCACACGAACGAAGTCCGCAAGACGTCGCTGCTCCATAGTAGTCAAGTGATGTAAAAGTTGAAATTTGACGTGTTCCTAAAATCCGGGACATATCTTAGAGACGGACGTCACGTATACTAAACGTGACGTGTTTTAAAAGATAGTGACATACCCTGATATGTGACGTGTTTGTGGTAGGTCGGACGTGACGTATTTTACGTCAGACGTGACGCGAGTGACATATATGTGACGTGTTTGTGTTAAGTCGGATGTCACGTATATTGCGTTAGACGTGACGTGTTTGTAATAGGTCAGACGTGACGTATTTTATGTCACGTGACGTGAGTGACATATATGTGACGTGTTTGTGGTAAGACGGACGTCACGTATATTAAGTTGGACGTGACGTGTTTGTGGTAGGTTGTGACGTTCTAGTATTTTACGTTGGACGTGACGGGAGTCACCTACCCTGTTGTGTGACTTATTTGTAGTAGGTCAGACGTGACATATTTTAGAGGACGTCACCTAATTCGTGTTGGGACATGTGACTTGAATTATAAGTGGGACTTAAGTCCCTGTTTCCGCCGCACCTAAATTCCGCGAATTGTCGCTCGTTCATAGTTACCAGTGCATTGTGGAAAGTCACGTCCTACTGAAGGTTAAAGCCAATAATCGTTAACTAGGTTATTGTTAGAAGGACGTGACACTTACTTACGTAATAGTCACAATGCCGAACGTGTGACGTGTTTGTAATAGGTCGGACGTGACGTGTTTTATACGTCGCATGTGACATAAATTAAGCAAAAAGGTCACATATTTAACTCCGTATTATTGACACAGATCTATTGCCATATAAGGAGGGAGATGGTGTGGATATGGAGTATTTCATTCTGAGGAAATATCGGCCTTTCTAGTGCTGACACCTGTTAACATATGAAATGTTATAGGAATTAACTTTCATTTTCGTGGGTCATACTGTACACAAATAAATGGCGTCTAAACAAAATCTTCTTGACAAAGATAAAGATAATGGTAACTTTATAACGGATATAAATTATTTTCTTTAGAATCATCAACCTACAACAAAGCCTATTGCCATCCACCTACATAGAACAGTCTATCCGATACAGTCCAGGGAATGAAAGTAGATGACTATTGCAAATGTGTACCTGCAAAGACTTGGACCTCACACAGGGTCAGGGTTCGGGAGGAACCGGGGAGAAGAACGCCGACGTACCGTCCCGCCATCCCCTGACATGGAATGGAAATAGACGGCTGGTTCACGTCGATTTGATGTGAACCTCCACACCTGGGGTTCGAGGAGATCAGGTCGGAATCCCCTATGTGGATGTTGAAGGGATTGATTCGCTCTGAACAACAGTCCTGGCGGTTGAAGATGACCACACTGTCGACGAAGATGGTAAAACAACAGAGTTTTAAGCTGTTATATTCTACTTTATGGCGCCATGAGATGCAAATACGAATGTATGTTCACTATGCATTAGTAAAAAAAACACAGAGGTATATGTAAAAGAGTTAGAATTCCTAAAGACTACAGATCATACTATAGGCTTGTCCTAGAGGCGTCGCCAAAAAAAATGTTGCAGTTTTATGAAATCCCATCTGTGCTGGCGGTTACCATTGTCAAGAAATCAACTAAGATTCCCTGACGACTTTTCTGAGCATCGTATAAATAATTATTACCGCCACGTTTTCGTACGGTCAACTAACCTGAGGCTAAGATTTTCTTATCCGATTCTTTAGATTCTGAAGAAGACTGCTGTAAATTCTTTTTGTAGTGTTGGATTAAGGTTTGGTCCTGGACAGTAATGAAAATTATCGTACATCTGTACTATTCGTACCTGCCAATACTATACGATTGCCCAAGATCCACCCACCAACTGGGATTAGATACCCATTGTAATGTGTGTGAGCAGGAAATTTGGTAGTAGTCGCCATCGGTGTTCCCATCTACCGCATGCTCGGCAACATTACCCCACGCGGTGCTTGATTGGAACGCTGCCTTCCCTTGTGCGATGTTTGAAGCTGCGTATGGGATAAATCGTATTATATTTTACCCCATCTCATATAAATGTCACAGGGAAGACTGGAATCTAGGAGACACTGGAATCAAGGTTTTTAATTATTGTTTCTATCCCTTATATGTGCTGCATACTACTCACCAGTGACAGTAACCTTAGTCTATAGCAAACTTTAAAAAACAGTGAGTAGTCTGCAGCATATTTTAGGGTTAGAAACAATAATCAAAACATTGATTCCAGTATCCCCTGAATTCCATAATCCCCTGTTACATAGATATGTTGTTAGACTTTTTATATTTCTCTATATACCTTATCTTAAGGATGAAATATATTGTTTAATGTTTCCTTTCGCAGATAAAAATGTGTTTGCTTTGTTTTTCTTCTTTCTTTTTTTGTCTTCTTCCGTTTCAAACAAATAAAGCCAATGGCATGGACCAGACGTCTGTAGCCATGTTAATTGGTGCTGTAGCAGACACCCTATGGTGTCAAAATAACGGACGTAAAAAAGTCACGTTTTGAGATCAATACGTCACGTTTTTTGGGTCAATACGTTACGTATCTCGGTCACACGTCACGTATGGCCGAACGTACGGATAGGTTACGTACATGTGGTTCTGCAATTTTCGTGTCAAAATCACATACGTTAAAGACGTTACGTTTTTGGATCTCTACGTCACGTTTTTGGAGTCAATACGTTACGTATGGCAGCCCATACGTCACGTATGGCAAAACGTAGGTTTCTCACACGTTATCATAACTCATCAAAACGCACCACGTTAATTAACGTAACGTACGGTCACGTTAGGTTAACGTAAACCTAACGTTAGGTTAACGTAACGTTAACATAACGTAAGGTTACGTCACTTTATGTATGTTATGTTATATATGTTACGTTATGTTACGTTATGTTATGTTATGTTATGAAATGTTATGTTATGTTATGTTATGTTATGTTATGTTATGTTATGTTACAAACGTCACATGCAGCCGCGCGAGTGAACATCCTTTTCATTAACACCGTTTTTGTCTGCAACATGAACACCCCTTTCCTCTGCTAATGGTTGCAACCACATCAGCCTTTAGATCAATAGACATGCTCTGGTGTCGTCATCAGTTTACGCTGTGTATGGTTTAACCCAAAGAACACAGCATTAATGAGCGACCCCCGGGAGTACAAAGTAGTATGGAAAAAAATCTTGAAGCCTGGCTAAAAAGTTTTATGTGAGAGGTAGGCAGGTGCCAAAAATGATATGTGGTATAGAATTACATCAGTTTTATAACTGTATGACTTGGGCTGGGAAGATTTTTTCAGTTAGTGTATAAATGCGCAGTATTATGCAACTGTGTCCTAATGTGAGTAGGCTGCAGTTCACATCGAGGCTATCTATAGAAAACCCTATAGGGCGAAAACAAGTCAAGTCAAACTAATTGCACAACTTGTGCAACAATATGTGGCAAGTTCCTGAGCAGTACTGAATATCATGACTGACGTCGACGCAATTTTCTCTAAAAATGCTAAGCAGTTCGAATTATTTACAAACTGTGATCTGCTACCAAAAGTGATGTCGTGATGTAATCACACTCAATGTCTCACATCATGGGTTCGAATTTACAGTATATATCAATACTACTACATTAGTAACTTAAAATATCATAGAACCTTTTTATAGAACCATTGTAGAAACTATTTGTCCCACCTGGACTTATAAGGTGGACTCCGTTTTTTTTCTAGGCCGACTGAGGAGTGGTGTGCCGATGGCATCATTTCCTTGTTAAAATTACGTACATAGAAAACGTCACGTTTTGGGGTCTATGCGTCACATTCCATACCACCCAAATCATGTAAGACGAACTCACGTGTTATAATCATGTAGACCTCGTTTGCAAAGGCTCCTCCCTCACCGTCGGGTTGGCAGTTGGTAGACGGTCCGTGCTTCTGGTACGTTTGCAGTGCATCTGACGACGAAGCGCACCATCCGCCATTCTTTACAGGATGTACAGAAGTGCGAAATAGAAATAAAAAGCAAAATGAAACAATATAGATTGTTAACAGAACCAAATACAAATGGTATGTAATATAATCATTCCCACGACGTGAAATAACTAATATACCGTGCACAGTCACCCCATATCTTAAACAAAAACGACGTTCCAGGGTCTACACTCTTGCACTTACAACAAAGAGCATTTTGTAACGAAAGCATCCATTCAGCTTATGTCCATGACAGCAATACTGTTTATACATTAACGCTCATCTAACTGTATGGGCTCTGTCTGGACCCAGAGTGTATAATGATATGTTTCATTTCAGCATTTTTTTTAAATCGAAAAACCTCATACCTTTGTTTGCTGTACATGTTTTACAACATTTTATAGTTTTTCCAAGATTGGTTCATTGCGGTACAAGTTATGGATTTGGACCCCATACAATCAGATTCGTTGCAAAAATACCTTAGTAGAAAGATGATTAATCATAAGGCGCACCTGAAGTGCAAACACGGTATATCCCCGACAGGTGGCAGCGTCTTGACACTTCTTGATGGCGTCAGTGCGTGATCCGTAAACTCCGTCCAGGATGGGGTCTTGGCCTTCTAGTGTCGGGATGGCGCGGTCATAAGTGTCCCCCCAACACCCGAGACGCTGCAGCAGACCACTGGACGTCAGTACTAGTAGATATAGAAGTGGTAAAAATGCAACGGTTACATATTAATAAAACTTCAGAACTATCATTAGAAAATGACGATAATGGCAAAGATATATCATCGTGAAGGTCTAGTTGTCTAATGGCCTAGTGTGCATTGTATGACGTAGGTAGGATCTGGAAAGGCATTGTTTGCAAGCCAATACAACAAAGGTCGATCCTGATCCCTCCCTGGGACACTACTAAGATCACCCCTAGTTTGCTAAAAGTGGTGTTAAAGACAAGATAAATACAGAACAAAATGAAATTTAAATACAAAAAAAAGTTAATACAAAACAAGCAACCGTAACATCTCATTTTTAACTCACAGAGATCAATATGCGATGTTGCTGTCGGTTGTTTTGTATTGTGGGTTGGTGGCACAAAAATAGAGAGACGCCTCACGTAGCTTCTTTTGTGGCTATTTTAAACGCTTCAAGTATAAAATGATGTCGAAAATCTGCTTAGAAATGGTAGTAAATGTCAGTATCAGACAGATTCCCTCATCCAGAATATCAGCCGGACCAGCCGCCATCAACTACGCAGTCTACATGGAAAACATATCTTAACGCATATGGCATAATTTCCGTCTTCACGTAAGTAAAAAAAAAAGAATATGTAACGACAGCCGTGTTGTGTAGTCTAAATTTGTCTGCCACAGTGTCTGGAGAAACGGCAGATCCGAGGCGGGTGCTGGTTACCGTTAGGGACTGTACGATATTTACCAGGGGAGGGCTGGTGTAAACATGATCCGGAAATAAAAACTTACTGGCCCTCGCCCCGGCTAATTTTTTCACTGCCCCCCCCCCCCCCCAGCTCAATAGACGTGTTCTTGTGACGTCTTCAGTTTACGTGATCTAAGGTTTGGCACGGACGTAAAGGCCTCAGAACACAGTATTGAGGGGCGACCGACCGCGGGGTAGAACGGATACAAAGTTGGCTGAGAAGGTCACTCCGTGAATATTGTTCTGGAATACCACAACTTATATATTAGTATGTAAAAAGCTGACAGAAAAAAAATAAGTTGTACTGTAGGTTTTCTGGTGACTGTTACTTAGTTCGTTGTGTCAAAAAATGTGCATTGAAGGTCTTCATTCAATAACATAGATGCCCCGCCACAAATATCTATGATGGCGACACCAATTCACGTTTATTGCAAGACGGCCATGCACAACGTAAACTGATGACGACATCACTTGAGGTAGCAGAGTTTATTTTAATAGCATTTTAGAGGCAATTGGGTAAATGTTAGTCTTGATATTTACTACTGTTCGAGAACATGCCACATAGTGTACCTGTTGCAGTTGTTGTGCAATAAAGCTCAACTTGACTTGTTTTGACTAAATTGACTCAGTTCGACTTAAACCGCCCCGCGAAAGTCAACTGAACTGTAGCCTGCACACACTAGAATGCGTAATGCGGCGCATTTACACACGAAGTAGAAAATGTCACAGTCCAAATCCAACACGCATCAGACTCATATATTTCTATGCCACACAGCACAGTTTACACATGGCTACCTCTCATATAAGGCGTTCTAGCCAGCCTTTTTGTCCCGAATTGTGTCCGTACTACTTTGTATCCCAAGGTCACCCAGGCATCAGGCTGTTCTGAGGCCTTTATGTTCATTCAAAGCCATACACAACGTAAACTGATGACGTCACCAAAACACGTCTATTGATCTGACGGCTGAAATGGACGGAACCAAATGAAAGGGGTGATCAATTTGCACACAAAAACTTGGACTACAGCACGTTCACGTTCAGTATGTTACGTTAACTTTGTAACGTAACATCCGTACCGCATCGTAGTAAGATACTTAACATTATATTACGTTACAAGGTGCGTTTTGATGCGTTATGGAATTATATACTTTAACGCGGTATGTAATGATAACGTCAAGAACGTACAAACGTTCCGTTACCGTAAACCTACATTGACAGAACCTTTGGATGTAAGAAACGTATAACGTAAAACGTGACGTATAAACCACCAAACCGTACGTTATTTTCACAAGAAAATGTAAGTACGTGACGTATCAGTACCTGACGTGTGGATGGAACGTACGTGATGTATTGACTTAAAAACGTGACGTATTGACTTTTAAATGTGACGTTTATTACGTCCGTAATTTTGACAAGGAAATTGCAGAACCACATGTACGTAACGTGTCCGTGCGTTTTGTCATACGTGGCGTATGGCCTGGATACGAGACGTATGGACCCCCTAAACGTGATGTATTGACCTCAAACCGTGACGTTTTTACGTCCGTAATTTTGACACGGAAATAATGCCATACACAGCCTACATACCGTACACAGCATATACCGTACACAGCCTACACCGTCCACAACCTATACCGTGCGTAAGTGTTCAGCTACTACAAAGAAAGAAGTTTTAAAAAAAAGTTTAGCTTCATGATCTTAAAATTTTCCATGGTCGGTAATAATTTGAGTTGAAGTTAAGCAAACGCGGAGCGCAAGACTGTTTAGGTCCGTTTCCCATGCAAAAGAATATTGGGTTGAACAGGAATGTTGATCGAAAGAAGAGCGTTTTTTTTCCTTAAACTGGAAGGTTTTTCGCCCTGGGCATCGCAATAGGGTTGAAAATACCCTCACTGTGATATGTACTCCCCACTGTGGCTTTTCCTGGCAGCTTGAATAGTGAATTGACCCCCATAACTACATAAACTCATAAACATCCCTGACTGTCTAGAAGGCAGGGACTGATTAGCTTATTACTGGTCGATCAATTTTGAAAAGATTCAAATTTTTTTCTACTGGTTTTTACAGTAACATAGCCAAACCACGCAGAATGAGCCAGATAATTGTAACAAAGTCCGATAATCAAGAAAATACTATCAACAACTTTCAGTTTCTGGAAAACCAACCTTGTGTTCAAATTTCAACTTTCTAAACAGCCCTATCAAAAGTGTCTAAGTTATCTGTATTTGAAACTTGAAAATATCTTCCTCATATATATATAGATGAATTAGTTTTGATAGTAAGTGTGTCCAGAAATATGTCTTGTAATTGTGGCGTCAATTTGGCAGTATAAGAAAACAGTATAAGTCATGTAGACTGGAGCTCTGTTAGAACTGTACAAGTAACTGCAAGCCAATGTCTGACCCTACCGGGTGGAGTTGCAAGCCAGTATTGACTTTACATTCTGGGTTAGATGAGACTATTTTCTTACAAATGAATCATATTCAATTCCTTATCTGTTGTCTGTTAATTTTAAAGTGTCTTGAAGAGTAACTTGCTTTTTTGCCTTGGGTACTGTTGACTTATTAGCCAGGCCTCTGCCCATGTTACCACTACGGTAGTCAGAGGTAGACTGAGGTCTGGTATTTTACGTTACCCGAATTTATTGGGTGATTTTATAGTACAATCTTCCTCTTTAAAGAAATCTTCCTACCTGCTGCTTGAGTTACGAGCTGAAGCAAAGTCCACACGAGAACGACCAGGGCGACCCGGCTACTTTGTATTTTCTTTGTCGTCTTCATGATGTTTGCTGAGTTTTCGCTGAGTAGTCAACACATTTTACGACCAGTCCGGAGAGTCTCGCCCACAGTGACTGTGGTCGCTGCTACAGGTGCTCCGCAACAAAAGAGAACCGCACCCATCCCTGTCATGGTAAATTAGAGGAATACAATATAGATGCACAGTGTGGGATTGGAAAACCTAATCGAGTGTATGCAATCTACAAGGAGCCTTTTACACAGCTTTTGTGCAGACATGTAATTAACTGGGCAGTAAAAAAAAAATTATAGCTTGAAGATACATTCATTTTGAATTTTTACCCGGGTCCCAGCGGGGCCCCAGCCATAGCTGTAGATCATGTATGTGTTGGGCCGTAAGGCTATAGAAGCCCGTGTTGAGAAGTATGAATGAAAGAACATTTGGATGCATCCTTAAATTTGTATTAGTAGCGTTGCCTTTCTTTAATTTTTTTTGGCTCATCATGTCCCGTAATGTTATAGCTATCGGGTCCAACGCAAAAAGGCCGAACCAGTCGTAATCCCAATACTGGTATGCAATCTTTAAACAACATATAATAATGCCAACAAAAGGACCAGAAACTGGACATAGCTTGCAATCTACACGGCCCTGACATCACAGGAACAGTACGGTTGGTCACTAAATTATTCATGGAAGGTGTGTTTGCAAGCACTCTGTACAAAAGACGTGTTGTGTCTACGTGTCACAAGCTATTGCCTTGATGTAACCATGACAACGCTGATGTCATTCCAAGGACATCTGTATAAGACCTCGTCTTTACATCTTTTACTTGTCGTTTGCGTGGTCTTAAAACGAAAGCATATTTCAAGAAACTATGGATGAATAGTGATGATATATTTTTTAAACCTTTGTTGTATACCCCCATACTAGGTATGAATAAAATACATTTTTTTCCTAATATCATGTTTTTTTTTGTTCCCCTGCCATTTCGTTAAATAGATTCAACTTCTTCCTTTTGGGCAAAATAACCTGAAGTTTGGTATAGAGGTAAAATGGGCAAATACCCCAGAACGGCTTCCCTTCGTGTAGAATATAAGTGTCTCCGAAATGATAATTTTGGTTAGACTACCCTGGAAATTCAGGGACATTATGGTTGGCCACTAAATTATTCATGGAGGGTGTGTTTGCAAGCCCTCTCTGTTACAGGTGCTCCACAACATAAGAGAACCGCACCCATCCCTGTCATGGTGAATTAGAGGAATACAATATAGATGCACAGTGTGGGATTGGAAAACCTAATCGGGTGTATGCAATCTACAAGGACCCTTTTACATAGCTTTTGTGTAGATATGTAATTAACTGGGCAGTAAAAAAAAATAGATTGAAGGCCCCAGCCATAGCTGTAGAACATGTATGTGTTGGGCCTTAAGGCTATAAAAGCCCGTTGAGAAGTATGAATGAAAGAACATTTTGATGCATCCTTAAATTTGTATTAGTAGCGTTGCCTTTCTTTGATTTTTATGGCTCATCATGTCCCGTATTGTTATAGCTATCCGGTCCAACGCAAAAAGGCCGAACCAGTCTTAATCCAAACACTGGTATGCAATCAGTAAAGAACATGTAATAATGTCAACAAAATGACCAGAAACCGGACATAGCTTGCAATCTAGACGGCCCTGACATCACAGGAACAGTACGGTTGGTCAATAAATTATTCATGGGAGCTGTGTTTGCAAGCACTCTGTACAAAAGACGTGTTGTGTCCATGTGTCACAAGTTATTTGCCTTGATGTAACAAGGGCAACGCTGATGTCAGTGGACATCCGTATCAGACCTCGTCTTTACATCTTTTGACCAACATGTTTGAATGCACGTACTCGTTTGTGTGCACACATGTATATATTTGTGATTTGTGTGTGTGCGTGTGTGTGTGTGTATGTGTGTGTGTGTGTGTGTGTGTGCGTGTGCGTGTGTGTGTGTTCTGCCTTTTTGGTCGTAAAACGCAAGCTAGCCAGACTGAAGATATTTTTTTTAACACCAGGGAAGGGTCTTCTCATCAGAACAAAGATAGTTTTTAGAACCAAGAAATAGTTTGAAAACAAGCATCGGTCGCCATCTTTGGCACTTTTGCAATTGATAATGTTCGTAAAGCTATTTCAGGATTAGACCGGCTCGTGATACTGGTGATACTGCACCACATCAATAAATGGTGTGGCCATACCCCGTCACCATTTTTAAAAGCTGCATCGCAACAAACGGTGCTTGACAAATAAACACAAGCTTTCTTGCAAAGAAGCTGAGAATACATGGGCGTGAATAATTTATGAAGGAAAAAACGCCCTTCTTTGACCCCACGTTTATACAACATTTTACTAGATCTGAAAATATGACAGAATATTTTGGTGAAACTTCGGCGCAAAAATTGGATTCAGGAAACACGTACACACCTCCCACACCTCAGTATCTTACTAGGTAAAATTCAAAGATCATACTGATCATCTCTATGTACAATGTACCGTTATATGTAACATTATACTACTACATTATAATGGGGCGGAACGTAGGGTATTTTACATGACAGTCAAATAAATTAAGAAAATCAGCTCAGAATGTTTTCTATAACAAAATGATGTTATTTAATGCTTGTTCGTGTATGTTTTTATTGAGCCTTTCTTCAATTTGGTTGATAGGCACCAAGTCTGTCCAGTAAAATAATTGATAAATTGCGTATAGCATAATGTTTCTGCTGTGATGCTCACATTGCAGAAGGGCGTTCACGAGAGGCAGACATGGTAGACAAAATGTTGGTCCGTGGGGCTTGCAGTGCTGTCCTGATATGTACATTGCTTCGTCTAACAACTCAAAGTTCAGGTAAGGTAACTTTTCTTCTTTTTGTCCCACAGCCGATAGTTATTGCCTGCCTCATAGAATAGGAATAACCTGTATATTCTAGCTGTTATACTAATTCTGTTTATGACATTAGCAACCCAAAAGGCTATGTGGAACTCCTTAGTAGGTTAATTCCTCTGCTGACTTATTCAGCATGTTTGGTCAATTTCAACCAATTTCCAGCAAAATGTGGCACCTGGTATTGTCTGAACTGCTCCCCTTGTGTATTGTATTGTATGTGACTGTTTATTTCTGAATCATAAGAAGAAGCCCACTGCCAACGTCGCTTTTCTGTGTGTCCATGGATTGTTAGGGTCTCAAATCTATTGAAAAATGTCTTAAAGACATATCTAGGTCCCGACGATAAACATACGCATACACAGACACAGAGACACCGACACAATCACACAGACACGCACACACACACACATAGGTACATATAGCCTACCCAATGCTCATCGAACTCTACTATTGGATAAAATACGGAGATTACTTTCGGACGTTTCGAGTGACATCCACTGCTCTTCTCCAGCGTCACAATGAACTAACAGAACTAGTCAACACTTGTATATGGGTAACTTAAAAAAACGGATGAACATGGCAAACACTAGCATAGTCATTGATATGTAAACAAGATAAGATAATCCCTATGCTACGCTTGTGAATATTAGTCATCCAGGTTCATAACAGGAGAAGAAGTGTTTAAACTTTACAACTGGATAATAATGCATTTGTTCAAACGTTTCAGATGCCCTTCCAACATCCTTCATCAGTGAAAATAATCCCTATGGTAAGACAACACAATAGGAACTGCTTCTGTTCTTTATGTGGTAAAGTCTTTGCAATGTTCAATGTTTAATGTTCAACCGTTTTTTTCAGTTACCCATATATTTTTTTCAGTTACCCATATACAAGTGTTGACTAGTTCTTTTAGTTAATTGTGACGCTGGAGAAGAGCGTTGAATGTCACTCGAAACGCCAGAAAGAAATCTCCGTATTTTATCAAGTAGTAGAAGTTGAAGTTTCTATGAGTATTGTTTACATGGATGTCTAACCTTCATCAGCGTAGCCTATACCATGTAAAAATTTCCTTGGAGGCAAGTTTGACGCATTGCCAAATTGCATACGAAAAACTTATTACTACCGGGTAGAAGGCAAAAAAGACAGGACCAGCAAGTATTCAAATACCATTATGCGATCAGAAAATAGCATATCATGAGCCAACAAATTGCCCTGAAACGGGACCTGGCTTGCAATCTAGACGGCACTGACATTACAGGAATATTACGGTTGGTCACTAAATTATTCATGGTAAGGTGTGTTTGCGCGCACTCTGTACAAAAGACGTGTTGTGTCCATGTGTCACAAGTTATTTGCTTTGATGTAACTATGGCAACGCTGAGTCAGTGGACATCCGTATTAGACCGCTTTATGCCATGTTTAACTTTTTTATTACAGTTACCCAATACATATATAAGTGTTGACCAGTTCTTTTAGCTCATTGTGACGATGAAGAAGAGTGTTGGATGTCACTCGAAACGCCAGGAAGTAACGCTCCGTATTTCATCCAGTAGTACTAGAGTTTGAATTTTGAGTATTATTTACCTGGATATCTAACATTCATCAACATAGCCTACACAATGCTTTACTTTCCATTGAGGTAAATTTTACGCAGTGCCAAATTTTAAGCGAAAAAAGGGTTTGAGCGTCAGACCGAGAGGACGCATGGTGTCACTTCATTTGGGGGTTTATTCTTTTGTATTTGCTGTATGCGAACGTCTTTAGAAACATTGCACTAAGGACAGAGTGAGGATCACATTTGGGTGATTCCTTATTCTTCCTGATATATCAGTTGTGGATAATTCACCTCGACATGTGTGCAGGGCACAAAGTGGACAACAATAGTTAGCTCCCGGCAATGGGTGGCGCCACATTAGCAACGAACGGCTTAATCCCTCTATTAAACATTCACGACCTTTCCCCGAATTTGTTCCCGAACACCAGGCGACCAGGTTCGGCTGACGTTTATTTATCAATTTATTGGTTCGGCTTACAACAGTTAGGGCTTGCCCATGTAGTCATAGACTATTGTTAAGGAGAGAGTACTCTGACTACGTTTATCCCACGCCTACACCCCATATGGATTGAAATGGATTTGAGTTAAATTTGAGTCAAATTTGACCGCCGAGCACTCCTTGAACACTGTTAACTTACTCCGAATGGCTGGCTAGTGTTCTGCTGAGCTACAGCCAAAGACCAGCCAACCGTGGTCGAACTTCCCGACCAACCCACGAATGTTTCTTAAAACATTTGGGGTTGGTCGGGAGGTTTAAAAACATCTTAAAACATTCGTCTGGCGCGGCCGAATAGTAGCCGAATTTGCCAAACACCAGCCGGCCCAGCCAACTTTGCGCCTACCCTTTAACTATGGTTGGGAGGCGTTCGGCTGTATTTGGGATGCCAAATTCGTAAATGTATGACAGAGGCTTTATGCATGGACCTAGTGGTTTTCTTTTTTAATCTTTTGTTGCGTGAGAGACTTGTTATTCCGGGGTCGTGTAAGGCCGGCCATAAGTGTCGCCGTAGTTACCCAGCAACAAACAGCCTTGGAAAGGCAATAGTTTTGAGAAGAGGCTGCACAAATTGACCTTTACATGAATAATTTAGTGGTAATGGACCTTCTGACATCAGCGTTGTCATGGTTTGGAGGACCTGCTACCTCAATCATTCTTGTTATCTATTGGCTTGGAAAAAGTAGGCACAATGTTTTTATTCATTAATAATTCAGTGTAATAGGTGTGGTTGCAGTTATCTTGACAACCCAAGCATGATTTGTTGGCGTCACTGTGTTAGAAAGTCGGTTTTTCAACGGTTTTCGTTTGGAAAAAAGTTAAATGTAAATTCTCGAAATTCCACCGGGTACACTAAGCCGCCAAAATTTGAAAGATAGCATTATTTAACGATATCTAAAAATGCAGCATCAGTAATCTACGATTCATGCACACCTAAGATATATACATCTGTTTCATTCTTGAGGCCACGATGTCACCGTGTTTTGGTGACGCCATAGGGGCGGATCCGATAGTAAAGAATTACGATGGGTTGGTAATGTTCCAAATATTAAAACGAAAATCCCCTAGAGAATAATTTTGTTGTATCTTAACAGCTGAAGACACCCGTGGGTGGTTACTCATAATGTATAACATTTGGTATGTGGGTAGGTGTCAGCAAATCCATTCGAAAGTGCGATTCTAAGCCCCCTAATACTTTGATAGATAGTTCAGAAAGGGTCTCGGAAAGAAGTGATTGAGAGTTGTGTCAACTGCAGCTCTTGTTTAGGTGTGTATGTGTGTGTGTGTGTGTGGGGGGGGGGTTATGCATGTGTGTGCTTGTTAGTTTTTGTGCAGTTATAATTTGGTGTCAAGACAACCTCTTCTGTTCCTAAATTCAAAAGCTTTTCCTAAGTGTGACTGTTTCTTGCAGACACATGCATTGTGCAGCAGTCGGGCATGAAAAATGCTGCCGCCACGATCACCGCATCTACCATTCACCATCACTGTTCTACGGATAAATCAGTTTTAAACTCGCAACCAGGCATTATTAGACAAGATAGATATGCAGCAGGATGGTGCACCGCAAGTGGGAGTAGTTATGGACAGTGGCTTCAGGTACAATTACGTTGTAATTTTAGATATGGCTAGCTACACTATCCGTTGAATTCACATTAGTCGTCATGTGGAAAAAATAGAAGCTCATAAAAAAGAAATTCCTGTTTTCTTTGTCAGACTTTGTCAATGGATTTTTTTGGTCATTTGCCAATAGCTTGTTTCTTAGCTACAAACACATGGCGTTCGTATCGTAATTTCGTCTCCCTTATTCGGACACGATAGGTTGATCTGAAGTCACTGACCAGTGTGGCAGGTGTAAGAACTCAAGGAAGAGGAGACTACCCCCAGTGGGTGACCAGTTATAAACTAAGCTTCAGCTCTGACGGTGTACTGTGGGACACATACTCCGAACAAGGACAAGAAAAGGTTTATAATAAGGCTTATTCCCATTCTTCGCAAGTTCCAAAGAGTACTATGTTTTCTGTTTATTTCACAAACACTCACCGTCACGAACATTGCAAGAAATCATGAAATACTGTGTATATATATGTTTTCAGGATGGTGGCAACCTTTTTTTTTTGGTAACACATGGAAATTGATGCGCGCGCGGATGTCATCTAATAATAATATATTCAAGCCAGTGTGGCCTAACAGTATGCTTAACTAATTGTGTAAAAAAACTAAGAGCTTTTTTTTATATTCAAAGTAGTTTGCTTCAATGATTTATTTGTAAAAGAAAAATCTATAAATTTTAAACCTTTACAGTAGATTGAGGACATCTTAGTAAAAATATCTGTGCTTTTTATATGTGCTTTTGATGTTCACTTTCTAGGTGTTTGGAGGCAATACAGACAGTAACACTATAGCTTCACACCTTCTTTTTCCGCCGGTTTCAACACGGTTTGTTCGGTTCTATCCTCTGACATGGAATGGCTGGACTAGCATGAGAATGGAGGTGCTCATTTGTGCTTCAGGTAGGCAAAGTGCCTGTTATTTTTTTACCACCGTGAATAAGGTCCTCTTACACCCGAGTACTGACCATGTTACTGTTTATAACTCACGATACATTTGATGGATTTGTTTTATATATATATATATATATTTGGTTTTGTTTTGAGTCCCCCCCCACGATAAAAAAACATGACGATATGGGGCCTTTAAGCAATACTTTTTAGGTTCTGCAGTATAACAGGTCATGTAAGTAGCAATTTCGTACACATACACAGTGCATAATGAGTAGTGTTGCCGTAGTTACCTTGCAACAAATAGCGTTGAAAAGGTTATAGTTTTGAAAAGAGTTAACATGAATAATTTAGTGTGAACTGGTAACGTGGCAGTAAAGATAATTGTATTTGACAGGACCGTCCTGTCAATAACAGGACCGTCCTGTCAATAACAGAAAGTATTGCACTGCTGACAGGATCGTCCTGTCAATAACAGAAAGTATTGCACTGCTGGCAGGATCGTCCTGTCAGTAACAGAAACTATTGCACTGCTAACAGGACCATCCAGTCAATAACAGAAACTATTGCACTGCTGACAGGACCATCCTGTCAATAACAGAAACTATTGCACTGCTGACAGGACCATCCTGTCAATAACAGAAACTATTGCACTGCTGACAGGACCATCCTGTCAATAACAGAAACTAGCGCAAATTATTTTACTATTGACAGGACCGATAAAAATTCGGGACGTAACATTTGCCTTGCTCTTTTTTTTTTCCTGACAGCCAACTTGCCTATCAATATTGCTCTAAGAAAGCCAGCGTTCCAAACTTCTGTCTACTATGGCCATGTTGCCGGCCTTGCCGTGGACGGGAACAACAATACTGTTTTCTCTGCTGGATCCTGTCAACACGGCCTGGAGGAGACCAACTCTACGTGGTGGGTGGATCTCGGGGAATCGTTTACGATTAACAGGTACGTGTATACATATCTCGTGGTGTTTTTTTAATTTTTAATTAAGGCCACCCCAATTTAATTTGTTGCATCTCGGATTCGCCTCTTCCTTTTTTTTTCTCATTTGAAAAAAAAAGAAAAAATCTGGTTCTGAATCAACTAAAAAATGATCATATTTTGGCTTCATGCCCAGGCCTATTTTTATTTTTGCTTTTTTTCGTCCTGTCGCTTCATTTTTTTAATGAAAAAATCTGAGAAGCAACAAATAAAATTGGTGTGGCCTAAGTATAATCCAGATCAGTTCATTATGCAGTACAATTGAGTGGGTCTCGATGAGATATAAAAGCCATAGGGTGTATCTTCTCATCAGAGCTCTTTTTTTGTCTAAACCTACTCGAGCCCAAAATTATAACCTGCCATCATGGACTTAAAAATAGTCTTCTGATCAATGCAGTAGCCACTGTCACTCGAACAAAGGCACCCAGAGGTAGACCTCTGAAATCATTTCATTGCTATTTTGGTCATGGACTATGACGGTAGAAAATTCGGGCGTGCACCATTATAGCTAATGATGTGAAATATTTTATTTGAAGAAATATTTGTATATAATTGCAATGTAAACATATTTGTGTAATTGTCTCACATTTCTGACATTTATAGTTGGAGCTAATACAGCTCACATGAGACGTACTTACTTTGTGGTGCCACCATAAGCTACCAGAATGTAAAAAAAAAGAAACTGGCACCTCCACTTTCTAAATGACACCTATTAGCAATGGAATAGGCTTTGCAAAGAAATACCCAAAAATTTTACTTAATGTTAAATAGCGCAGCATCACTACCCTAATAAGGAGATACAATTTTGCGACTTGGCAATAGCTGGAAGAGAATCGACTGAACTAGCGTTCTTTTTTGCATAAAATATGGTGATGTGTATAAAATTAATTTGTAATTGCTTTTATATTTGAACACAGGGTGGTCATCTTCAACCGCCAGGACTGTTGTCCGGAACGACTCAACCCCTTCAACATCCACATCGGGGATTCCGACCATGTCAGCACGAACCCCAAGTGTGGCGGTGATCATGAAATCGCACTGGACCAGCCGTTTATTTCCGTCTCGTGCCAGGGGATGCGGGGACGGTACGTCGGTGTCCTTCTTCCCGGAGACTCTCGAGTCCTGACCGTGTGCGAGGTCCAAGTCTTTTCGAATCCAGGTACATACACAAACAAACAAACAAACAAACACACACACACAGACACACACACACACACACACACACACACACACACACACATCTTTATATTTGCACATATACATATGGTACCAGCATTAGGTGTAAACCATGTTATGGGGGGGGGTGCATCTCACAACGTAGGGAACTTTTATCTCGCTGACTTTCAAGCACCTGCTACTCAAGACCGAAATGTCACTTCAAACCTCGCATAATGATAGAAGAGACAATATGTGTAAATTAATTTACATATTGGCAGAAATCAGCTTATGGCAGCGTTTTTGTAAACGAAACAAACAACTCCCGGGAAGAAACTAAGAAACAGTGAAATATCTACGTGTAGATGACAGGGATGGCTTTTTCCTCACACAGGGTGTACAAGCTGCAGGTATATTAGCCTGGGCTGCTAGAGGGACGGTCCGGACCGCGCCATTCCAACACTGGAGGGGACAGATCCACGCCTAGATGGACGCCGCTATCGGGCACGTACCAACGCTCTTGAGAAGTGTTTCCAGGTAGCAATGTCTCGTGGTTTTACGGTGTTTGCTGTACAGTATGGAGGTTGGTGTGCCGGGTCTGCTGATGCGCACAACACCTACAGGAAGTACGGACCTTCCACGGCCTGTGAAGCGGACGGAGAAGGCGGGGCGCTCTCAAATGCGGTCTACCAGATTACAGGTAAGGTGCTTAGGTCGAGCCGCAAGAGACAGACAGTGCTGCTATCGTAGATATCAAGAACCGTACAAATGACGTTCTATGCCTGAATGGGCTAGGTTCAAGGTTAGAATCAGGCCTGATTCTGGAGAGTTTCCTCAATCCAGTCTATTACTACTTAGACTGGGGGGATAATTAGTTGGGTACGCCCCAGGCTAGCTAGACAAGGGCACATGTTATCAGGATCAGCTTCTTGTAAACACTCATAGCTTTCAAACGAGGCAGGATATTATTATGAACTTCGTCTATTTTGCCGAGCATCAACAAACTGAGGTCATTATTGCTTAAAATTTAAAGAAAAAGTCCGGTATTACGATGAGGTCTTACAGAACTGGTGAACTATCAACTGTCACACCGCTGGGTGGTAATTGACACAAGGCCTGCCACAGCCGTATGTGCATGTGGGCAGAGGTTGGAATGGGAGATCTTTCACAGTTTTTAAAACATTTGTATGGAGCAACGATGTTGTATATTCTCTCCCTGAATATTGTTTTGGAATACTTAAGTGTAAAGTCAACTTACTTTGTAAAGAAATGGTCCGAAAATATACTTTTTGTACTGTCCTAAAGTTACACCTTTAATGGTCGCATATGACAGTATTTTTTAAATATTTGATTTTAATTTTTTCATAAGGATAGTATTCATTTGTCTTTGTTCTTGCCAACGTATGTTGTGAGATTCCAGATACATAGGAATCAAAAAGCTAGATTTGCATGGAATGACCTTTAACCCAATATGGCATTTTCAAACGTGTTTTACCCCATGCTTTAGATGTACAATGTCCACTACTGGTAGCTCCTGACAACGGTGAAATGACTGGCAACAACTCCTACCCAGACGTGGTGCACTTCACGTGTAACCGTAGATATGCCATTGTCGGAAACTCCAGTGTGACCTGTCAAGCTGACGCTACTTGGAGTGGGACCGTCCCGAACTGTACACGTATGAGAGAGATTTTACATCTACTGATTCAGATAAACTTTCAATACAGAAAAATCTCGATAGTTTGTTTGTTTATTGTTGTATCGGACGAAAATACAAATTACAAAGTGGAGTAAATTAAATAAAACAACACTGTGTAGGAAGAGGGAGGAAGCCTGTTTGGATTATACTTTGTTATGTATTAGGAACCCAAACGTTAAAAAATACCAATACCGGAAATAATCTAGATGTGAAAGTTGAAGAAATCAGGTGTTTTAAAAGCACCCTATCCCTAGTCACAGTGTACGAGGCAGAAGTAGCTGATACCAACAGTGATCACGATATAGTTGGTGACAAAATGAAATCTTCTCTCAGTTGCCATCTGCATAGTTTTTTTTTCTCTCTCTCTTTTATCATGGTAGTTGTGCATGCGCAGTGCCCATCGCTGCAGTCTCCGACCAATGGTGATTCGAATGGCGACAACTACTACCAGGACGTGATGAGCTTCACCTGTGACTCTGGTTACGAACTGGAAGGTCCGGCATCCATAACGTGTCAGGCAGACGGCACGTGGAGTGACAGTGCTCCCAGTTGTGCACGTAAGGTTTCATTTTCTGTTCTGTTTCAGGACCCCAAATTTAAAAAAAAACGAATCACGTTTGTTTGAATAGGTGTTCATTACTCAGGAAGTCATGCCTCTTTGTCTAAAGTGACCTTTTTCCAGAGACAAATGCTCTATAATTTAGAAAAAAAAGTGTATGAAAGAGATTTTTATATATCAAATGCATGTACATATTTTACTTCTATTGATGTCTGGTATCAGATCTATGGGTGCTTTGTACCAATCCCCATTTTTAGATGCCCACCATACATGCATATATTTTTTTAAATCCAATTCAATCAAACTGTCATGGATATATGTACAGCTTTTAATGAACTCAATTTCAGTCGTGCAGTGCCCTGTGTTAGCGTCTCTCGTAAATGGTGCTTTGAGTGGCCGCAACTTCTACCAGGACGTGGTACAGTTCACGTGTGACTCAGGATATGAACTGGTTGGGGATTCTGGTACTACATGCCAGGCAGACAAAACATGGAGCAGTAGCACCCCATCATGCAACGGTAGGATATTGACCAATAGAAAAGAGCAATCCAATTGCCCAACTGTCGATAAAATTAGTAATTATACCTTTACTAAGATCAGACGCCTTCTATAAGAACTCTTTTTCCCGACAAAGTTATGACTTATTATGCAGCTAGGTTATCTGTTTTATTACCTGTATGTATTTCCTGTATACATGTGTTTTTATTATGTTAATTGTATTGTATTGTTTTATAGGTACTTTTGTTTACACGAAATAAAGAATAAATGAAAAATTAATGAATGGAATGGTGTTAATTAGTGATGCAAGTTATAAATGGGCTTTTGAACTCAACTTACCATTTCTTATTTTAATGATACTATCTAGAATATGATATTGAATAAACTTAATTGCAGTCCGTGTCAGAGGGCTACAACACATGTAATTCCAATCATACATAAAAAACAAAGGAAAAACAACAACAATCAACGCCACTGCCCTCTTATTTAGCAATACACTGAATGCAAGCATGATAATCTGCAGTGTATGTTTTTTATTATTATGTTAAACACAGATGTGGACGAATGTTCGGCTGCTATTCTAAACGGTGGCTGTGACCAGACTTGTACCAACACTATCGGCAGCTTCTACTGTTCCTGTGAGTCTGGATATAGCTTGAATGCCTATGGATTGTTTTGTGACGGTGAGCAAATTTTATATTTCACCTATATTATATCGTATTACAGAGCATAGATTTGAGATTTCACACAGCCAGCCTATTTTGGTCCTTACCATTTTCTTCTTGCCTGCAGGTCAAGATCAAAAGAAACTCAGATCACAGCTTATTTCTACTATGATTTCCTTTGTTTCGATTTCACATCTGTTTCTATTTTCTGATACAGACGTGGATGAATGTGCTTCTGCGAACGGTGGCTGTGAGCAGACTTGTACGAACAACATCGGGAGTTTTCAATGTTCCTGCGGGGCTAGCTACAGCCTGAATACTGATGGCTTTACTTGTGATGGTAAGCATTTTTGTTTAGTGTTTTGTCGATACAAATGACGATGAGTTTACTGCTGTCGTTTTAGATTTCTAGCTTGAATGAATGATATTATTGTAACCTATAGACGCTGTCAACTACTTTGCCAAAGCACCATAAAGAGAAATTGATCTTATTAGACCGATAGATTTTCGACAAATTCTAGCTTGCTAAAGGGATTTTGTACAATGCCACTTTTCTGGAAGAAAAATAACGCTGAAACCGTGTACCTTGTTACAGATCTGAGTTTCTTCAAAGACGTGGAGTTCACAACAATGGCTTCTACGACAGGTCAGGCTAGTAAAGACACCTTTGCCTTAGTTAATTTACAAAGCATTCGTTGTTCCTCTCACATATGGTCAATGGCAAAAGGGCGTAAAACAATCATACATACCCTCTAGTCGCCATTACAAAAGGTCTAACCAAGGAATAGATGTGTTTGAATTATCATATTGATGTATTTCTTTTGTCAATACGTAATTAATACTTCACCCGTCTTATTTTGCAGATCCAAAGCTGACAACCGACGCAGCAACAGTACCGACAACATCTAACAGTATGTTAAAAGTAAAATATAGAAAAACAGGAAACCGGTATCACCTACCTAGCTATATACAATAAACATCTATATTAATAAGTTTATAAACTAATTGGTGCCAATCAAATATTTTGTTCACTTTTTTCTCTTGTGTAACTATGAAAGGGCAAACATATGTTATCATTTTTATATCTTGTCTAATTAGTTGAAAGCACTGACAGAGAAGAATTATCCACTTCCGGCACGACGCTTAATCCCCTCCAAGAGGTAACAAATTTTTTTTTATTTTTTCAGATAATTTTGTTATTTTAGATGTAGCAGATAAACATGTTGCATATCACAATTTGTTGTTGTAAGTTTCATTCCCATAATGGATTATACGTTCAAAAATTGATGAAAACTTACCTTTCTTCTTTCTTGTGCAGATGCAACGTCTAAGGGATCGAATAGACCTACCCACCGACGAAGGGACTTCCATAGAAAACATAATTTGGGTTGTTAAAAGGATTACCAATTTACTACAGTTGGACAAACCACAACTATCCTCGGCCAAAGTGTCTCCCGAACTGGTAGGATATAGTGTTACTATTTTTGTATTCTACACAACAGGATGACTCACAAACCTCCGTGTAAAGGGTAAGAATTTCGTATCGTTTGTGGCAAACATAGATGACCTTTCATTCTAAAATGAGTTTCGATTCCATTTTTTGTACTTACAGAGCTATACAACGTCAAGTAACCCTCCCTAATAGAGCATATTAAACCAACGTTCATAACCCTACCTACTTTTCCAACAGGAGGAGGGCATAGATCTTCTGAGCAAGTCTTCTGAACTCATTAGATCATCTCAAGGTGCAACACTTTCAGCAATGGAGACAGTAAATAATGGTACGTGTGGCTTACAGAACTGAAAACACCTATACATAAATCATGGAATTCTTGCCACACGACTCCTAGCATGCGTACAATATTGAATTACGTTTTTAATTGCTAGTAAATTTCAATATTTGACGTGTACAACTGCTAATTCAATATTGTGACGTGCACGCATTCCAACACTTTCATTATCTACTATTGATTGATGAGCAGTACTTAGCACCATCATGAAGTCTGATTTATAACTGACACAACGTAATAACATCATCTGTTGAGCAGCATGGAATATTATTTCCATCTGATCTTTTTTATATGTTCATTGGTTTTCCTAGTAGTTAAAACTAAAGGGACAAGATTTGCCAATTTTTCTCCGCAATATTCTAAACCAGGAATTAACTGTGGTTTACAAGAAAAAAAAAAGTTTAACTTATTTATGTTTTCGACTGAACAGCATGTCTTTGTCTGGTATAACACTAAAAGTATTTATAACCCTACCTTTTTCAGCCGTAACACACACCGTGTCCAATCTGGTTCAGATGCTGCCCAAAGTAAACGCCACCGTTCTTGACACTTCAGTGCCTCTATTTGAAATGGATGTCATAGATGTCAACTCGGTGGGCGTGTCTCCAAAACAACAGCTGAAGAACATGAAAGACCAGCAATGGAAATCTGAGCAGCAGGTCGGTAGTAAACATTACATCTTGTTTATTTTACATTAAATTCTCCAATAAGCATCCTTGTAGTGGCAAAACACTAGGTCTTGGTCATTGCATTACTTTCCTGGAATACGTTCGATCTGGTTAATCTTAAAAATGGAATTCAATTGAAATAATAGATACTTAGTCTGATTTGAATACACTGTATGCGTATTTCTCGATAGTGCCACAAACTCAGAAGCAATCGGATCACCCTTACCATCCTGAATGAAAAAAAAGAGATAAATGTGCTTTTCCGATCTAGCTATTTAAAACAGTTTGAATTCCCATCAAAATTAGAACATGGAACTGTAAATTGTCCCAAATGCGAAAATCTATTTCATGCACAGCTTCGTAGAACTGGGTTATCTTTGGTGGACACCATTGAGCGGACAGCCAACAGTCTTCTGGCTATGTTGCCGGACACCGAAGACTACGTGAAGACATTTGAAAGCAATGACGTCGTCGTTACGATTTCACGAACAACTAAGAAATATACAATGACACTTCGGGGTGGTCAAGTTAGCGTGTCAGCATCTCCTACACATTGTGCTGTAGATGGAGGTGCAGATGCTAAGGTCAGTGGTTTACCTGACCTGCTGTTTCAGTTGCTTTTTTTTCATTTTCCGTTTTTATATTCCACGTACTCTGGGTTTCATGATACTGAAACACTGAAGAAAATAGAATATCACAAAACATTTCTTGTCGTTTTCTGTTGTAGATGACTCTGATGGAAAAGAACCTATTTTCATGGAACGCATCTACATCCGGGGACAACGTCACCACACCCGTGACTAGTTTCTCATTTGGACCTCGACGTTTTGACAGCTGCTCCATGCAGCTGAATATTTCGATTTCGAATCCTATTGCTTTTGGATCCATTGAACTACCAAGACGTCAAAAACGAGACATTCAGGAACGAGGTTTTGTTGGCACAAAGTTTGAACTGGGTGACATCGCCAGCGGACAGAATAGCAACGTGACGATGGCTCTCCATGCGTTTGACATACCAGCTGATAACGTTGTCGTTGTGATGCAGCTGTCGTGGTGGGATCACGCCGCTGCGTTCCGAGTGTTCTTCCGTTACGACACGCCTCCAACAGAGGGGATGTATGACGACATGGTGATAGTTGAGGAAGAAGACGTTTTGTTGGCTTGGCATCGAGGCACAAACAGTCTACGAACGTTTACTCCAAATATCCAGAGACGACGGGGGAGACTTTATGTTTGGATACAGAAATCAGGTAACGTGTATCAAAGATGTCATACTAAGAAAGCGTAATGTACCCGTTATAAAAACAATACATTTATTGCCTTTGTCAAGAAGGGTATGTTTTCGGGGGCGTTCGTGTGTGTGTGCGTCTGTTAACAGTTTAACTCGAGAAGGCTTAAATGGACTGTCTTCATTTTTAGTAGGTGGGTAGGTCTTGATAAGACCTAGAAGTGATAGGAATATGGGCCCCCTGGCGGCTCGTTATGATACTGCAGCGGAACTTCCGGTTTTGATATATGGTGATCTGGACAAGCTAGGGTCATGATTTTTGGATGGTAGATAGCTCTTGTTCTCGGAAAGAAGTGACATAAGTTTGGGCCCCCTTGTGGCTTGTTCTAGAACTGCAGGAGCATTTGTATGAAAATGTTTAAAGTAGGATAACTCAATAACCGGTCGACGGATCGTCCTGATATTTGGTGTGTAGGTAGCTTAAGTGATGCTTGGCATAATTAGATGAAAATTATGCAAATTATGATCTTATTTGCATAATTAATGAAATAATTCTATAATTCAGTTACTTTCCATGATAGGACTATACTACATTGTGACACGTGGGCTACAGGCTGTCCCAGAGGGGACAGTCATTAAGCAGTCCATGTAGCTCACAGGCGGTGTTGCCTTACATGTCCTGCACAGCTGTTTTTCCTTGCCCAATGCACGATTGCCCAATGCATCGGCCGGGGTAGTTTTCACGATCCAACTTCCATATTTAGGGAAACTAATATATCACTTCTACCTTCTTCTCTTCTCTTAAGATAACATCCTTTGACGAAAGCATGAGATCGTTGACCTAAAGTTTTTATATTTCTATCAGTTCGCTGCTCTAATTGTTATACATATTTCGTCAGTAACATTTTCACTATCATCTTTATAGAACCTCACACCCTTGGGCAAACAGCACCTTCGTCCAAAGATTACGAACTTCAGGCATCAGCAGTGAGCTGTCTTAACTGGGATCATACATTAGAGAAATGGCAAGACGCCCACTGTGGAGTAAGATTTGTATTTTAAAACTATATAAGATAATAAATTGCGTACTGTTGCCTAAAATAGCATGCATATAATCGCATTGGTCAAAACTTGTAGTGGGTCTAGAATAATAATAAAAAACTATCATCGAAAAGTATGTTTTCTCTAAACAAAGAAGGCGATCGAAACCGCAGTATTTCTACAACAGCCGCTTTTTTAATTGATAAGTTTTATTCCCCAGGGCATTAGTAAAAAGAAATGAAAAACGTGTCCCAGTGTATTAAATATCATTTAATATCTACTTTATACTTTGTTGGCATCAGGTCCATGTGGATGTATCGGATAGTACCATCACATGTAACTGCAACGTTCCCAGACCGAAGGCTGTTATTGGTGGCTCCTTGCACGTTCTTCCAAATTCTGTCGATTTGGACAACATCTTCAAAGATCCCGACATCCTAAATGACAACAAACTTGTTTTCTGCACCGTTATCAGCCAGTGGGCTTTGTACTTAGTATTGCTGATCATAATCAACGTAGACTTTCAGCGTCTTCGAGTGAGTATATCTGTTTTTTCACAGAACAATTCTATTTCACATTGACATTTCATTAAGCTATAACTTACTTGCAGTGCTTCTATATTAAAATTTGTTTCCTATTTTGTGATAAAAACAGACGAATAACAAATCAACAATTCCTGGCAGTAAGAAGCCATTACCACTGCTGTCCGTCCTCCCCCCGGACAGGATGCCTGCCCCATATCTGTACCAGATCACCGTCTCCACCGGCTCCATGTTTGGTTCTGGTACATCGGCAAGAATCGGGTTTCAAGTATTCGGATCAAAGAGCAAAACCACAGTCAAGATGTTGAATCCGGCCGGAGAAGTAAGTCTGAACCACTTTATACAGTTTGATATATTGTTGTAACTCTTACTTATAGCATTTCTGTGTGTACATGTCTTATCTCAAATTCCGCTTCAAAGCATATACGGCCGATTGTTTTACATGTTTACTATCTTATTGGATGTAGCGTTCATGCCTTAATATAATATGATGAAATTTTACTTAATCATGAGATCAACCTTAAAAAAATCAACCTCAATCTATTATATAGACCTTGCTACGAGGTGGTACTTATGACGCCATAATGCCCCTGAAGACGTCATTAGGACATCTGGAACTGCTGCACATCTGGCACGACAATACCGTGGTTGATGAAACTTCGTGGTTTCTGAGGGACATCGCTGTGAAGGATCTACAAACAGAAGAAGTGTAAGATGCAACAATTAAACATTATTTTCGAAATGTTCTATGACCGTATGTTTTACAGGCCTATTTTCATTTAAGAAGCTTTCAAAAAAGCTTTTTAGTTATATATGAAACCAGTAACCATGCGCCCTAACTATGAGTTTTTGGTGTACAACGTTTTTACTGTCCAAGCAAAAGATATTAAAGGCAAAAATGACGCCTTAACAAATCTCATCTCTTGATCTGTTTATTTTTATCTACTTATAATTCTGTCTTCATTTGATTCTTGTTTAAAGAAAATATTTCACCCCGCTTTGTTTTTGTGTCTTTTGCAGTTATCAGTTTATGTGCTATGACTGGCTATCTAAAGACCGGGGCGACTTCCAGGTTCAGAAAGTTCTACATGTGGCGACCCGGGAACAATTGGATTGCTTTAGTAGTCTGTTCCGAGAGAACACGGACGCAATGTTCTACGATCAACATTTGTGGACATCTCCCTTGGTGTCACCTGAAGGTATCTTTGCAATGGACCTTGGAATGTTTTTCTATTCTGATATGTTCTTAGAAGAAGCTTTAAAAATGAAGCTGTTTAGATTTGCGCTGGCTAATTGTACATGACAATAAACTACTTGTCATAGAGATGGTGAAATATCTAGATATTCATCTTTTATCATGTTTGTTTCAAACATGAGTGCTTAGCTTCGGTTACGAACGTCACACGGATATGACGTAAAATGGAGGTTTTGTGTTTAAGGAAAATCAAACTAGAGGTCTTTCCCGGTTCAAGGCTTACAGTCTTGTCTCCGGGTTGACATCTCAAAATCATGATAGTCACCTGTTATGTTAACCATTTCACAAATTTGATGAATATTTATGAATGAATTAATGAATGAATGAATAAAACTATATCTAGGCTCCAGCTTCACAAAATCAGAACGCCTGTCCTGTTGCTGTGCAGTCTTCAGCAGCATCATGTTGTCCAACGCCATGTGGTACAAGAGTGACGAAGGCTTTCTGACCAAGAACACCGTGTATGATCTGGGATTTGTGCAGATCACCCTACAGGTAAGGGAACCTCATAGTTTGCTCCTCGCCTAAATGACTCAAGTCTAGAGATTTGATATGTTCATCTCCCTGAACTTTATTTAGATAGCTAGGCCCATGGCTAAGACGCATGCCAAGGACACTCCCATGCTGAATGATGTTTACCTGCTGTAGTAAGCAAAGAGTTAAAATCTTATTAAATTCCTACTCTCAGGTATGTGGTGAAGATGCTGCACACACATGCAACCTGCGTAACAGATAAGGGAGGCTTAGATACTTGATGACATCAACTGCAATGGGATAACAGTGCTTCCATATATTAAACTTTGTGTTTTTCTTACATGTAACCAAGGAGCTGTACGTTAGTCTCATGACTGTTGTCATGGTATTACCGGTTGCCTTGGTACCGGCCAGACTGTTCCGAATGGAGGTAGCATCCTCAATCACAGCTCCAGGCATACGGCGTAGCTCCAAATATTGTATGTTATAGTTCATACCTTGAAAACTTGTATTATCTCAATGTATACATCTAATGTATATATTTGTATCTATCAAAAACTAGGGACATCTATACTTAATTCACAAAGCTATTTTAAGCGACAATTCACAAAGCTATTTTAAGCGATAGCAAAAAAAAACGTCATCCATTCTATTTTGTTACGATTTTTTATCTGATGCCCAGAAAAGACGTCTATTAGCCTAGAATCGTATGGTTTTAATGTTTTTCTTTCAGTTATATGCCGTGACTTTTACCCCTGAAAAGTTATAAACAACAAAAATCAATAATTTTTCCCATTCGTAGGGTTATTTAAAGAGCGACTGTCTCGTTGGTCAAAGTATGTGGCGTGGTTGCTCGTGGCGTTGGTTTCCGTCGTCTCGTCGTTCTTTGTGGTCTTGTACAGCCTGGACTGGGGTAGAGAGAAGAGTGAAGCCTGGCTTAAAACCTTCTTCCTTTCATTTGGATTGTCAAGTCTAATCACCGAAACTGTCCAGGTAAATCTTTACATTTCAGTTTTCATCGCTCATCTATATTATACCGTTTTTTTAACGACACAGCTAATGCTGACATCAATAATGTGCCCACAGATATTGCTCCTGGCGACCATTTTTGCCTTGATTTGTAACCAGAGGCCATTGGACAAGCAGAAGAAGTACAATATCAAGAAGGAAAAACTCCACGTGCACCTCTGGGACCATAAAGGTAAACCTTAATAACTTACAATATTTTTTGCAATTATTCCTTACGTGTGGTTACAAAAGTAATACTGACTAACGTGATTACAAAGTTTGTTGTATTTGTTCTAACCAATGTCTTGTTTACGGTGTTTACACTTGCAGCTCCTCAGAAGGTATATCCACCCGGTACTGTATCCTCAGATAGGATGAAAATTAAAATTAAACAACGGCGGAAGTTCTTCCATGTGTTGAAGGACTATATCCTCCTGTTTCTGTTTGTTGTGGTTCTGTTCTTCATCAGCCATCACGATAAAGACCCGTTTGCTTTCCACGCATCGCAGACGTTGTCCAACACTCTACTAGAAGATCACGAATCGGTAGGAAATTTTAATGCACATCTATACAACTGCGCTGCATTTAGAAATTAGACGTTTAAAATGCCCTCAGACAATCTTTATAAGTGATATAAAATGAATGTTTACATTCTGACTATAATAAACGTGTAACTGTTATAGCAATCTTGTGACATTTCAAATTATTTTGTAACGTGAATAAAAGCATCTCCTTGGCATTAACTCCGATATGATAGTGGAATGAATGGATATTATATTTGTAAAATATTGTGAACTTTTTCACCTTGCCACCAAAGTACAATTCACTATTAGCTTATCGAAACATTTTTTCTGGTACGAAAAAAAAGTTTTTAAGGCTAATGTAAAACTCCCACGATCAGACTTATGTTCACATTGTTCGTCAGGCTCCAATAAACATATCTTACTCTACGTTTTGTATTGCCACAGATCACCACTGCTGACGAGTTCTGGACATGGAGTGAGGAGATCCTCCTGCCTGTTTTGTACCCTTCATTCTGGTACAATGGGTGGAAGATGAAGTACCTGGACCGACAGTTTCCACTTTATACGGAAGCATTCAAAATCAGTCCCCCACTCCTGACCCAAGCCAGGAAGGCACCAGGTAGGAATTATGATTTTTTTTTCAAAATTTCATTGTTACAATGACATTGCATTTGCTATAACTACAATGTTAATGTAATCTACGTTTGGCTCAGTTTGATATGTTTTTCCAAAATATTAGGACCTAAAACACTTTGGTATCTCAAAAGCAAAGAAAATGAACTGCTCATTTCCGTATTAGAAGTATTTTAATTAGGTTCTTTATGGGTCACGCTTTAAACTTTACTAGAGGCAATAGTTACATTTGGAAATACTCTAGTGTTGCAAGCATTTAAATATTTTGTACTTTATGCAGATACCATGGTAAAAGACCGCTCTGGAAATGGATGGATGGTTGTAACTGGAAATGACTCATCTGCATGTTGGCAGTTTAATGTCACCACCATGATGTCACACGATTCAGGCTGCGCCTCAAAATACTCCATGGAACTCCCGACTCTGCTAGGTTTAGCGAGAACTGTATTCTCCGACCTTCAGAGAAACGATTGGATCGACAAATACACAGACTATCTGGTTCTGGAACTGTCACTGTACTACCCGGCACAAAAACTGTTCAGCAGTCTAAGGCTGACCGTGAAACATGAAGATATCGGTCATCTTTCTACATCTGCAACTGTTGAAACACACAAGCTGTTCCAGTATGAACATGCCCCTGATGATGTCGTCACGTTGGTCTCCTATATCATTTTCATGTTTTTGTTTGTGGCTCATTTTATCAAAGAAGTGATCACCATAAAGAAGGAGGGACGGACGTTCTTCAGGTCTATGTGGAACATCTTAGCTCTAGCGAGCATAATTGGTTCTGCAGCTGCCATCTGTATCTTTGGAATAAGGTACCACTCTGCATCTGTGGCACTGGCAGAATTGGTCGAGGCAACAGGTGAATTTAAAACTTCATATTTTACGTTAATGAAGGTTGGACATGCTGGTAAACAATATCCTAAACAATTCAAAATTTACTTTTGAGTGACACCAATCACTCTTCCTCAGCGTCACTAAAATGAACTGAAAAAAACTAGTCAACAATTATCACGTAAAAGAACTGGAAAAAGTATTTGAAGATAACAAAGACTTTTATAAGTGTCACTGTTATGTCCATGAGGTTAAAGTAGGCCATCTACAATACGATATACAACTCCGTCTAAAACCGATAAGGGACTCTGAGTAATGCTCTCTAGTGCAAGGGACCCTTCCCTGCCACCTTCCGAAGTCAAGGTAACAATTCCGATGGTGTTGTCTTACCAAACGAACGATAATCTTGGTGCTGAGAAGGATGACATGCAGCCTGAGATATAGACCTTGATGGCTTTGACAGTAACTGCCTTTAAGTATCAATCATGTTGCCAAAACTCTTTTTATGTAGGCGAACTTGGAATAGATCATTTTGTCGACTTAAGCTCAACTTTCTTGTGGGATGAAGCCTTCAAGACCGTGCTGGCCATGGTAGTGTTCATCACTACACTAACGTTACTCCGAGTCGTCCGCTTCAGCAAGACCATCGCCAGTTTCATCGCCCTGCCAGGTGCCATGAAGAACGACTTGATCGGCTTCTCAATTATCAGCGCTATAGCCTTTATGGCTTTCAGCTGTTCCGGTAAAAGATTCTATTCTAAACGAAGTCTAGATGAGCGTATTCCCCTGACTGTTTATGACATTATTTGCATTATCAAAGTGGCCTAGTCGATCTAGAATGAATAGAAGCCAATGATTCTTCTAGTTTCCGAAATGAGAATTGGTCGACTAGTGGTTTTAAATATTCAATCGTTGTATTTTATGTCAGGCTTAATCCTTTGCTTTGTTGAAGTATTCGGACTAACACATTTCATTTTTGACCACAGGGATGCTAGTGTTTGGGACACATATGAAGGCCTACACCAATGTGTTGCACACTAACTTTGCCTTATTTGAGATGTTGCTGGGCAGGTATGTATCGTCATTGCATTTTAGTACATAGCAACCAATAATGTATCACATTTCAGATTTGAATTGTCATAGCTAATCCAATAACGCACAAAAAGCTGTTATATGAAAACAAGATGTCGTGCTGTCAGCAACGTGTTAACTTGATGTTCATATTTTTCAGGTTCTTTGCCGAGAAAATCTTAGAATCAAACCGATATGTGGGCCCAATCTTCTTTACCTTTTTTATGATACTCATCTTTATACTACTCGTTAACTTCCTGGTAACCATCATCTGTGATGCCATTGCTTCTGGTGCCTACATTGCCGATGAACATGACCAAGAACTGGCTGACTATATTTGGAAAAGTTTCCAGGCTATGTTCGGGATCTATGTCCCTCCGTCTGAGGATGCAACGACAGGTAAATGCATTCATCCTGATATTTCAGATGTATTGGTAGGAGGTTTTTGTTCTTTATTCATTAGGTCGTTATGAGACAAATTGTATACTTTGGGTTAAAACACGAAACGATTCGTATTTTCCTTTACTTTTTGCCACTGCAGCTACAGTCTTTTTCCCGTAAATTCATTTTCTGTTTTATAGCTTGTCACCTCATGCAAATTAGAGACTGTGGCTAGGACAGTGTATTCATGAGACTTTTGATTTACACTTTAAGTCATGTGCTTTTATTGTAATGTCAAGATTATCGTACCAAAAGTCAAAAATTAAGATAGGAAATTTACCTTTGAAATTTAACATTTTTAAATATATTATTTAGGTTTATCGTATTTGTCATGTTCTAATTTACAGATAAGATGAAAGAAATCAACCTTAATGCAACCTTACAAATGATTGAGGACTTTTTAAATGAAACCTTGGACGTTACAAGATCTCTTTGGGCAGACAACTCTGTTCATGAGCCTTCTTCAACGGTGCACGGCCATGAAATAACCCAAGAACAATCCTTTGTGGAGCCACTCCAAGGAATATGTGAGTTAGATGCCACGTTGCCCGCATCGTCATCTAATATCAACGAGGAAGTTAAAAATCTCCTGAAAGCCCACGAAGAAGACACAGACAGATATGAAGAAGCACAGAATGAGAACAGACGGCGTACCGAAGCCATGCTGAAGAGAAAACTGTCTGAGAGAAGAATGAAAACACAGACGAAACCAGATGAGGAGAAGCAGACCATGGCGCAGTGTGCTGAAAAGATACTGGAACAACATGCAGCTGAAAAGGAGCGGCTGGAACAGCAACAAAGAGTTAACAGACGCCTGTTCCAGATCAAACTTCGTGAGAAGATGGCGTTGCGCCACGTGTTTAAAAGAGATGTAAAGAAATAGGCTTTAATGTAACTTGCAGTACTGTTGCGTCGGTTTTAAATAACCACAAGGACTATACGTTGTTTTATTTCCACCATAAATAGCATATTTCAAAATTGTACAATATGAACACATTTCTAAGTGAATTGAATTGTACTCATGTGACATTAATGTACGTATAATAGGAGATCGTATAAGTTGCTTTAGCTATATACTTATTGCTGAAAATATAGTTTCAATTGTAATAGTTATAACATTACTTAAAAATATGGCATCTATTTGCTACCGTTTATGAGGCCTGCCAAGACCGTTGCATAGTATGGATGAGTTATCTGTGACAGTATAATTTTGAAATCATGAAAATTGCAAATATTTATTATTTTTTTAATTAAATATGCATGATGATATCTTATTACTTTTATCTCTGTTATTCAAAATGGATGTGGCGATAGCGTTTGCTTATAAATGTTTGTCTATGGGCACGTGGGTACTTTTACGTGTTGTACATATAAATTAGCTGCTAGTTCATTGTGCTATGAATATTCTGTTGTTTCTTGTTATATTAAAAACTATATATACATATATACAACATATGTAATTTTAGTAAAGGAGACCACTAATCAAACAATTATGTTAATTACAACCTTATTTACATAATTACTGTATCATTAAAACAAAACACTTTACAAAGGCTCTAAATATTTCATATATGCTTTAGGTCTCCGAACACTTGTTGGCAAAAATACCTAAGCACAGAAGCCAACTTCACTATTATATATAGAACTGTCAAGTATTGTTATAAATCTATCCGAATTTTATGCCATGTCATGGTATCATGTACATACTATTAAAACACATCTCTTGATTTTATGTCATATGTGCCTGCATTGTTTGCAATTCAATGGACTTTGACCTATGTTTGTACAACAAACTACTTAAATACACATGTGTAATATACGACAGGTGGAAAATTAATAGATACCGATATGTAACTATGGGCCTAATTTGCATGTTTATACAAAAATGTTAGAGCTTCCTAATGGTAAATGATGAAAATTTTATACTTATGACATGAGTAGGTAGGTTAAACTGAACATCACTATGCATATTCAGGAAATATTGATGTCACTTACATGATAAATAGCGAAATGTTGAAATGAAATGCTGGAAAATGATAAAATTGTAACACATGCAATATACGCAATTATAGTAAACAAGACCACCAATCAAAAAGATTATGCTGAATAAAAAAATTAAACTTATTTACACGTACTAAAACAATAAAACAACAAACTTTACAAAGGCTCCAAATATTTCATAGATGTTTTAGGTTTCCGAACACTTGTTGACAGATGAGACAAAAATACCCAAGCACAGAAGCCAAGTGACTGCAATCATGGCCTTTTCTGTACATGCCAGCTGATATTGCAGAACATGTATGAGTGTTAACATATGTTTTTGTCGACATTTCCTTAGAATCATTATGCAACATAAGTATTCTATAAATCTATATAATTATATAACTGCCAAGTATTGTTATAATTGTAACCAAATTTCACACTGTGTAATTTTATCATGTACATAATATTAAAACATATCTATTGATTTTATGAGTAGCGCGACCTTATATATAGTATTGATTCTGCATGTATATCATATGTTTGCAATGCAGTCAACTTTGAGCTGTGTTTATGTCATACAACAAAAGATATCTTATTCTGAGCGAAATGTTTTGTTATTATAAAAATATTTCACGATAAAGCATATTGCTCTACATCTCCTCTTTACCTTAGACCGGCGGGTTATGTTTTGACCTTCTTTTTTAATGTACGGATTTATATATGTTTGGATGTGGTTAATAATTTAGCATGTTAAGTTAAGAAGCTATGAACTGTCTTAAGATTCGACCACTTAACAACTTTTTTTTTGGTACTGCCGCAGAACTTCGTGTTTTGGAGATGCTACAGTAATTTATAGGTGATAGATAGCTCTTGGGCTCGTGAATAGTTAATGCAATTTTGGGCCTCCAGCAGCTTTTTCTTGAACTAAAAGGGCGCCAATTCCCATTGAATTTTTTTGGAAGCCGTAACTCAAGAAAGGGTTGACGGATTGTAAAACATTTTTAATGTATAGGTAGCATAAGTAATAATCAATAATCAATCGTTTATCACGCAGCTCATTAGATGATTTACATAATTTATGTGGGAATAGAAAATTAGCTGCGTTCCGTGATTGGACCTTCAAAGAAGTGACATGTCTAGATAAGAAAGAGAGGAACATCTATCCAAACCAATGATGAAAATGAAGACCTCATTTGCACAATTAATACAAAAAAGCTTCAATACTATATCTAATAAAGAAAGATAAAATATCATGACCTCATTTTATTAATAATCTGCATAAGAGAGAAACTTTGATATTTCGCTAAGGAAAACCATTATATATACAATGTATGCAAATAACGACATTATTTAAATAATCATGAAGAAAACACTGATAAAAAGTCTTGTCGATACAGGCAGTGCAACGCCATCTGACCGAGTTTGTTCTTAACTGGCGTCTGTTCATCGTTTTTGGTGCTCCAGTTGTTCCCTGTTGGGACTCTGTTGTTTCATCATCTTTCCAGCGCACTGCGATATGGTCTGCCTCTCCTAATCTGGTTTAGCCTATGTTTTCATTCTTATCTTAGCCATTTTTCTCGCCAGCACGCCGTCTGCTCCATATGTGTGCTTCTTCAAATTAGGCCGTGTCTTCATTGTGAGCTTTCAGTAGATTTTTAACTTGCTCTTTGTCATTACTGGAAGGTAAAGGCAACGTAGAGGCCAACTCAGATTTCACTTGGGCGATATCATGACCGTGTTTGGTAATATCATGATTGTGTTTGGCGATAGCATGACCGTGTTTGGTGATATCATGATTGTGTTTGGCGATAGCATGACCGTGTTTGGCGATAGCATGATCGCGTTTGGCGATAGCATGATCGCGTTTGGCGATGTCATGATCGTGTGTGGTTGAAGAAGGCTTATCAATTTTGTTGTGTGCCCAAAGTGATCTTGTAACGTCCAAGGTTTCATTCAAAGAGTCTTCAATTATTTGCAAGGTTGCATTTAGCTCCATTTCTTTCATTTCATCTGAAAATGATAGAAAAGACAAATACGATAAATCTCAAGAATCTTTGAAAATGTTTCTTTATTAGGTTGGCTTTTCCAATCAGGGATACTGTTTTTATGTCGTGTCTTTAAATTCAAAGTTAGGGTTTTTTTCATAACGTCTTAACTGATAAACAAAAAGGTTTAAGAAACTCCTAACAATACATCTAATCTAACAGGGTAAATTCATTTACCTGTTGTCACATCTTCCGATGGAGGGACATAAATCCCGAATATCCCCTGGAAACGTTTCCAAATATAGTCAGCCAGTTCTTGGTCAAGTTCATCGGCAACGTAGGCACCGGAAGCAATGGCATCACAGATGATGGTTACCAGGAAGTTGACGAGTAGTATAAAGATAAATATCATGAAAAAGGTAAAGAAGATCGGGCCCACATATCGGTTCGATTCTAAGATTTCCTCGGCAAAGAACCTGCAAAATATGAACATCAAGTTAACACGTTGCTGACAGCACGGCATTTGTTTTAAATAGCAGCTTCATCTGTAAAAACCTTGAACGTAAGAATCCGACAAGTGACTCGTGATTGGTTGCTATATAGTAAAAGGCAAAGAAGGTACATACCTGCCCAGCAACATCTCAAATAAGGCAAAGTTGGTGTGCAACACATTGGTGTAGGCCTTTATATGTGTTCCAAACACCAGCATCCCTGTGGTAAAAAATGTAATGTCTTACTTTGACAACTAAAAAATAGCTCAAGCGTAACTTAAAATACAACAAAACATTATCCAAACAGATTAGTCGTTTGTTTTTAAAATCCACTTCAAAATCATTTATGACGCGCCATTGTCATTTAGACCTTCCGGGCAAATCTAGGCCATTTAGATAAGGAACACACTACATGGCACTACATACCCATCTTACTGTCACAGCTCATCGATAAAATAAGCTCTTCTAGAATTCGTCAATAGCACAGAAACTCTTACCCAAACAACTGAAAGCCATAAAGGCTATAGCGCTGACGACTGAGAAGCCAATCAAGTCATTCTTCATGGCACCGGGTAGGGCGATGAAACTGGCGATGGTCTTGCTGAAGCGGACGACTCGGAGTAACGTCAATGTAGTGATGAACGCCACCATGGCCAGCACGGTCTTGAAGGCGTTATCCCACCAGAAAGTGGAGCTAAAGTCTACGAAATGATTTATTCCAAGGTCGCCTACAAAATTAGAGTTTAGGAAAAGTTATTTCATAATAAAAATTATTTACGGTGAAAGCCATGAAGATCTGCCCAGAATGATGAATGCTGATGTAATCGAAGCTGCAAAATTTTCTTGATATTGTCTTTTACCTTACAATTTTGAAAGAAAACAGAATATAGAATACACCCTGTTTACAAATTTCATATCATACCCACCCAAGAACACACACAGACATTGAAAACGTGGTGTCCCGAAGCATAAAATTGCAAGAACAACCTCAAATCCAACGCACGAATCCAGTATCCGAATTTTTGAAAGCGGCACATGCGTTCGATTTATTCTATGAAATTTGTGGAAGCCCGTGAGATAACCGATAGAACCACGTGTGTTAACGCAAGTTATCGCTCGAGCTGGAACACCCATTTCGAACGTTATCGCGAGAGATAACCTGCAATTACCTGTTGCCTCGACCAATTTGCCCAGTGCCGCAGATGCAGAGTGGTACCTTATTCCAAAGATACAGATGGCAGCTGCTGATCCAATTATGCTCGCTAGAGCTAAGATGTTCCACATAGACCTGAAGAACTTTCTTCCCTCGTTCTTTATGATGATCACTTCTTTGATGAAATGAACCACAAACAAAAACATGAAAATAATATAGGAGACCAACGTGACGACATCATCAGGGGCATGTTCATACTGGAACAGTTTGTGTGTTTCAACAGTTGCAGATGTAGAAACATGGCCGATATCTTCCTTTTGTATGGTCAGTCTCAGACTGCTGAACAGTTTTTGGGCCGGGAAGTACAGTGACAGTTCCAGAACCAGATAGTCTGTGTATTTGTCGATCCACTCATTTTTCTGAAGGTCGGAGAATACTGTTCTTGCCAAGCCAAGTAAAGCCGGGAGTTCCATGGAATGCTTTGAGACGCAGCCTGTATCGTCTGCCATCTTGCCTGTGACGTTAAATTGCCAACATGCCGAAGAATCATTTCCCGTTACTACCATCCATCCATTTGAAGAGCGGTCTGTTGCCATAGAATCTGCATGGAGTTTAAAATCTTTTAACGTTTGCGACACTAGATCCTTTCTAAAAGTATCTATTACGTCTAGTACAATGTACTGCAACTGAAAAAATGAACCCATTGAAAATATTACTGATGCGGAAAAGAGTAGTGTTTTTTGTGCTTCTGAGAAATACAAAGTGTTATTATGTTCGAATGACATGTATTGCAAACTGAGCCAAATGTACAATACATAAACATTGCAGTTATAGCAAATAGTTCTATTGTATCAATAAAACTATTCAAAACAAAAGAAAAGACCACGATTTTCACCTGGTGCTTTCCTGACTTGGATCAGGAGTGGCGGACCGATTTTGAATGCTTCAGTATAAAGTGGAAACTGTCGGTCCAGGTACTTCATCTTCCACCCATTGTACCAGAACGAAGGGTACAAAACAGGCAGGAGGATCTCCTCACTCCATGTCCAGAACTCGTCTGCAGTGGTGATCTGTGGCAATACAAAACGTAGAGTAAGATGTGTTATTGTAGTGCTAATACGAATGTGAACAAATGGTGTTACCCTTAGAACGAAACCGTACATTTTAGCAGCAAATGCTTAGATAAGCTTTTAGTGGAAGATGTATGACATTGACAAAAATGCTTTCATTATTTTACAATTCAACATATAATCTTATAATACAAAAAATTGTACTATCCATTCCTTTACAGTATCACACAATCGTTATTGCTCTGTTAACAAGAGACATAACCAGCGATACGTCGTTACATAAACATATTCAAACAATATTTTTAATTGCAAGTTGTTAAGGCTGCTTACCGACTTATGATCTTTTAAAAGCGTACCGGACAACGTCTGCGATGCGTAGAAAGCAAACGGGTCTTTATCGTGATGGCTAATGAAGAACAGAACCACAACAAACAGAAACAGCAAGATATAGTCCTTCAACACATGGAAGAACTTCTGCCGTTGTTCAATTTTGATTTTCATTCTTTCTGCAGATGCAGCACCCGGCGGATACATCTTCTGAGGAGCTGTAAATTGAAACATTGTAAACCGGATAATCTATTGTAACAAGTGCAGTGTACTTTCGAATCACTTTAGCCAGCGTTACTTTTCAAACTGTGCCTAAGAAATATTCAGAAATAATATTGTGAAGCTTTAAAGGTTTACCTTTATGGTCCCATAGGTGCACGTGAAGTTCTTCTTTCTTGATATTGTACTTCTTCTGCTTGTCGGAGGTCTTCTGGTTACAAATCAAGGCAAGAATGGTCGACAGGACCAATATCTGTGGACACATTATTGATATCAGTATTAGCTGTGTCAATCAAAGGAAGAACGTAGATAAGCGACGAAAACTGAAAAGTCTAAAACTACCTTGGCAGTCTCGGCAACGAGACTTGACAATCCAAATGAAAATAAGAAGGTTTTAAGCCAGGCTTCACTCTTCTCTCTTCCCCAGTCCAGGCTGTACAAGATCACAAAGAACGACGAGACAACGGAAACCAACGCCACGAGCAACCACGCCACATACTTTGACCAACGAGATAGTCGCTCTTTAAATAACCCTACAAAGGGACAATGAACAGGGTGTGAGTTATGGATATTTGTTGTGTAATAGTCACGCAATGATCCATATTATGGTGACAGAAACACTACAACTGTCAGGCATAGACAGGTATCATCTTGGCAACCGATGTAAAGCCTTAACAAAATGAAATGGATGGCGTTTTCCAAGAATATATTTGTGATCTTTAGCCAGAAATGTTCTTAGTTTGAGATACATACGGCTATATGCAATAACAACTCAGATAGATAAAATTTGAAGGTGATGAACAACAACTTACCATATTTGGAGCTACGCTGTATTCCCGGAACCACAATTGGAGCTGATGCCGCCAGTCGGAATAGTCTGGCCGGTACCAAGGCAACCGGTACCACCATAACAACAGTCATAAGACTGACGTAAAGCTCCTTGTTTCAAAAGACACAAAGTTCAATGTGTAAAAGCAAGATAACTAGTTATCAATCTCATTGCAGTGCGTATCATCAATTTTTCCCCAAATGTAAGCTTCCCCTATCTGCTACGTACGTAGCATGGGTGCGCAATATCGTGACCAAAGCAGAAAGAGTAGGAATCCAATGGGACTTTAACCAGTTTTAATGCGACTTTGGCCAGTTTAGTAGAAAAACATCATGCAACATGGGAGTTCCTTGGGCATACGTCTTAGCAATGGGTATAGCGTTCTAAACAAAGATGGAAATATCGAAGGTATGAACTTAAATTGGGTCATTTTGATTGGGATTAAAACACACTCTGAGGTTCTCTTACTTGTAGAGTGATTTGTACAAATCCCAGATCATACACAGTGTTCTTGAACACAAAGCCCTCGTCACTCTTGTACCACATGGCGTTGGACAACATGATGCTGCTGAAGACAGCAAAGCAACAGGACAGGCGTTCTGACTTGGTGAAGCTGGAGCCTAGAAAAGGGTTTAAAACAATTGCAGACTGTAAAAGATAACCAGATATCTCATAATCCCAGGTGGTACAAACTAAACAGCTTTATTTCAAAATTTTCTTCTGAGTACATATACAGTAAAGAAAAAACACAACCTCAAGGCCCAATGTTAAATACCTTCAGGTGACACAAAGGGAGATGTCCACAAGTGTTGATCGTAGAACATTGCGTCCGTGTTCTCTCGGAACAGACTGCTGAAGCAACCCAACTGTTCCATAGTAGCCACATGTAGAACTTTCTGAACCTGGAAGTCGCCCCGGTCTTCCGACAGCCAGTCATAGCAGATAAATTGATAACTTCAAAAGATAAAAAAAGTCGCAGGTGAAATATTTTCTTTGGCCAAGAATCAAATGAACCCGAATTATCATTAGGCAAACAGGGACGGATCAACAGGTGAGATTTGTTAACACGTGTACACGCTAAAAACGTCTATTTTATTGACTTGACATTGTGTTAATTAGTTTGCACACCGAAAACCTTTATACATGAATAATACAGTTGTAGCTTCATGCAGCATGCATTTTTCTGATTTTGCATATATATATATATATATATATACATAAATTACTGAAAAACCTTTTAGAGATCTTGATTGACTTAGACGTATGTAAACATAAAGATATAAAGCACTCCTAAATCAATGTTTTTTTTTAATAGAATCATCTTACACTTTCTCTGTTTGCAGATCCTTTACAATGATGTCCTTCAGAAACCATGAAGTTTCATCAACACCGGTATTGTCGTGCCAGATATGCAGCAGTTCCAGATGTCCTAATGACGTCTTCAGGGGCATGATGAAGTCATGAGTAGCACCTCGTAGCAAGGACTGCATGGTACGTGGATGGAAGCGGTAATTTTAACTTTTTTAACAGCGATTTTATGAGAATTAGTCTTATCAATCCATAAAATCTACTTTAAATAATGCGGTAAACTTGTTAGTAAATTATCCCTGTGCTTTAAAGTTTATTATCATATAGCCAGAAGACGTCGACCAATCAGAAGGCTCCATTTCCCCCCAAAACCAGGTCGTTAATATCCTATATACGGACCCGGAGGTCCGTAACGATATTGACCAATCAGCGTCGACCGATGACCGCCGGTGACCTAGTTCTGTTCCAATGACGTCAGGTCGAACGGGATTCGGGTTCGACAACAAAATCTGTCTATAGGGACATTTTAAAGTTTGCCCGTCATCTTTGTGTAAAGAGCACGTCGTAATGGATGTGCAATTTAACCATTAAGCAGAAGATTTGAACTCGATACTAGCTGCGTGGTCGCCCGGGAACACCCGGCGGCACCAGAGGAAGAAGCAAGAGAGGTAACGTTCTTGTTTGAATGGAAGCGCTAATAAAAAACAACAGCAAAAGTTTGGATTGGCTATATGATAATAACGTTAATGCCCCGCTTTCCTTCGGTGTATACGGCGTCATAATTCATGGTCGGTTCCTATGACCACCTCATAAACGACCTCGTCCTTCGGACTCGGTCGTTCATTCGGTAGTCATAGGAACCGACCATGAATTATGACGCCGTATACACCTCAGGGCGGGGCATTAACCCTATATTCGACAGATGTTAGAAGTGTCAAAGCCATGCTTAGTTACAACAGTGGCAGTTACAAACTAACATGGCTTACACTTACTTCTCCGGTCGGGTTCATTATCTTGACTGCAGTTTTGCTCTTTGATCCGAATATTTGAAACCCGATTCGTGCCGATGTACCAGCGCCAAACATGGATCCGGTGGTAACGGTGATCTGGTACAGATATGGGGCTGGCATCCTGTCCGGAGGGAGGACGGACAACTGTGGTAATAGCTTTCTACAGCCAGGAGTTGGTGACTGTACAGTCTTCTGTTTACGGCACGAGACAAAGAGACAATAAAATAAATTGAAATATAAAAAAATTGGAAGAAAGCTATTGCTAAAGACAATGCTAGTGTAAACGTTAAAGTTGCACACTGCAAACAATAGATAAATACTTACTCGACGGCGCTGAAAGTCTACGTTGAGTATAATCATCAATATTAAGTAGAGAGCCCACACGCCAATAACCGTGAAGAAAACTAGATTGTTGTCATTTAGGATGTCGGGATCTTTGAAGATGTTGTCAAAATCAATAGAATTTGGAACGACGTGCAGGGAGCCACCAATAACAGCCTTAGGCGCAGGAACGTTGCAGTTACATGTGATGGTACTATCCGACATATCCAGATGGACCTGATAGCAAGAAAGGATACAACAGGCAATGAAAGATATTCCAGCACCGTTTTCATCAAGACCATTACAGTTTTAAACTTATAAATTTGAAAAAAATGAAAAACGGGAGTTTTAAAAATACCAAGGAAACGATGGATCTAAAATGAAAAAAAAAATCCTATGGCTATGAGGAAGTGTTTACAAAAGAACAACATTTTTTGTAGGCACTTTCCGATCATTTTGTTTCCATTTTAGATCCACCGCAAGTTGTGAACATACTATATTAGACATCAGTACACAAATCGTCATTTTATATGGGTGTGAAATCCAACCCTCACCCCACAGTCGGCGTCTTGCCATTTCTCTAATGCATGATCCCAGTTAAGACAGCTCACTGTTGTTGCCTGAAGTTCGTAATCTTTGGGCGAAGGGGCCGATGGCATAAGGGTTCGTAAATCTGCAGAGATGTTGAAGAAATGTTAGGAAGCAAATGTAAAAAAATCATAGCATTGTAATGTTAGTAGCACAAAAAACGAATACTTGTTATGGTATATTTTATAAGTTACCTTTCTGTACTCCGACATAAAGTCTCCCCCGCCGTCTTTGGATATTTGGAGTAAATGTCTTCAAGCTGTTTGTACCTCGATGCCAAGCTAGAAAAATGTCCTCTTCCTTAACTATCATCATGTCGTCATACAGCTCCTCTGTTGGAGGCGTCTCGTAACGGAAGAACACACGGAAGGCAGCGGCGTGATCCCACCACGACAACTGCATTACGACGACAACGTTATCAGCTGGTACGTCAAACGCATGGAGAGCCATCGTCACGTTGCTGTTCTGTCCGCCGGCGATGTCACCCAGTGCAAACTGTGTCCCAACAAAACCTCGCTCCTGAAGGTCACGTTTTCGACGTCCTGGTGGTTTAATAGATCCAAATGCGACATGATTCGAGAGATTCAGCTGCATGGAGCAGCCGTCAAAGCGTCGAGGTCCAAATGAGAAGCTAGTCACGGGAGTGGTGACGTTTTCCCCAGAGGTAGATGCATTCCAGGAAAACAGGTTCTTTTCCATTAGAGTCATCTACAACAGAAAAAAATTGTTTGGATTTCATGTGATATTGAAATGTTTCAATATTCCAGTAGCTTGAAAAGCAGAGTACGTGAAATACAAACATAACTCAAGTTCCTCATACCTTCGCTAAATGAGGATAAAAATGACATAAAGTAGCAGGTGTGCTTACGCACTGACCTTAGCATCTGTACCTCCATTTACAGCACAATGTGTGGGAGATGCTGACACGCTAACTTGACCACCCCGAAGTGTCACGGTATCTTTCTTAGTGGACCTTGCAACCGTAACGATGACGTCATTGTTTTTAAATGTCTTTACATAGTCTTCAGTGACCGGCAACATGGCCAGAAGACTGTCTGCTGTCCGCTCAATGGTGTCCACCAATGACAACGCAGTTTTACGAAGCTGTGTGTTAAATAAATTAGTGCATGTCGTAGTAAATGACGTTTCCATATTGGAATCTTGATAGTAAGGCGAACAATTTTAGCTGCCTTGTTTATTTCAAAGCGCATTTATATTCTGCCTGATGCAGGATTTAAAGATGTTCCGATTGCTTTTGAGATTGTGACAATACCAGGAAATAAGCATACCAATTTCAAATCAAGCGAAGTAGCAATCATTAACATTACATCAGAGATTATCGTTTTAAAATTAACCAGACGGAAAGTATTCCAGGAAAACAACGTAATAACAAGACTGCTACAAGGAGGCATATTGAATGTAAAATACATAGAATGTAATTTTTACTACCGACCTGCTGCTCAGATTTCCATTGCTGGTCTTTTATATTTTTTAGCTGTTGTTTTGGAGACACATCCACCGAGTTGACATCTATGACATCCATTTCAAATAGAGGCGATGAGGTGTCAAAAACGGTGGAGTTTCCTGCTGGCAAGTCTTGAACTAGACTGGACACGGTTTGTACCACGGCTGAAACAGTTTTGGAACATCAAGTATTGTCATTGTCATTCCATGACGTAGACTAATGCTGCACAGTGGAAGATTAAAATTTCCCTGGTTTACAATAGTGAAGAAACTGATGGTTCGTTTGGTTTTAATTGTAAGGAAAACAAATGGCCCTCAAATTAAACAATCTTACCGTTGTTATATTGTGTCAGGTAAAACTCGGACTTAATGCTGGTGCTTACGAAGTTCTAATTAATCAATACGAAAACAAGGGAGTGTTGGACAACGTACAACTTACAAATACTGCATTACTTGTTCTTCGCGTCCGATATTAAAGTTTACTACCTAAAAGCACACTTTAATACTGTAAGCATGCTCGGTGCCATAAAGCAAAGCTTCCATGATACATGTAGGTTTTTGCGTTATGTTTTACACACGTACCATCATTTACTGTCTCCATTGCTGTAAGTGTTGCGCCTTGAGATGATCTAATGAGTTCAGAAGACTTGCTCAGCAGATCTATCCCCTCCTCCTGTTGTAAAAGTAGTCAGGGTTATGAGTGTAAGTCTGGCGTGCTCTATTCATCACAATTGCATGCTCTATTGACGTTTTTTGGAAAAGATTACTTAAAGGAGTAAGCACAACAAAATTTAAACTGATATTAGAATGTCCATTAAGTTGTGCTTGATATAAGGTATAAACAAAACTTTAGGTAAATTTGAAACTGATGATGATTTTTTTTCCAGTCAGAAACTATACCCTACCAATTCTGGAGTAACTTCGCCAAAGGATGGTTGTTGTTTGTTGAGCTGCAGTACATTGTTAATCCCTGTAACAACCGCAATTATGTTTTCTATGGACGTCCCTTCGTTGGTGGGTTGGTCTAGTCGATCCTTTAGACGTTGCATCTTCACAAAAGAGAAGAAAAGGTTACATTTTCGTTGATATATATATTTGGTGACATAATGAACATTTATTTCTGTTTTATTTTGACAGGGTAAATGTACTCAGTGCTTGGTGCATTGCTTTTCATGCATGCCCGTACATGAGTAAAACAACACAAACCGTGAAAAAAACGACAATCAACACATAATAACAATAAATACATAACCAAGCGTCGATAAAGAATCATATACCGTAAATCGAAGTCGGTAAGCCAGGTAATAATCTGTTAGAAGAATGTACCTCAAAAGAATGAACTGTGATATTTAGCGTGTATCTCTGATACCTCTAGGATTAAATAACAATTAAAAATAATTTTGTTACCGCGTGGAGAGGCATAAGTGTCGTGTCAGAGGTAGACACAATCTCCATGTCAGTGTCTTGAACTAATTGGACAAGGAACAAAAAAAGTGACATATGGATTAACATTACTCAATACACAATTGCATAAACAGAATAAAAAATGGGAAACGAAAATGATTGGTGTCCATCAGAATATCAACTTAAACATTGTTGTTGAGTGCATAGCTAGCTGAGAGATGCCGTTTCCTTTTAGTTAGTTTTTACTTTAAACATACTGCTTAATGTTGACGGTGCTGCAGTTGCGTCAGTTGTCAGGATAAGATCTGAAAAATAAGAATAGTAAAATATTAGTATCCCTTGCAAGATATTGATAGAAGAAACATATTAATATAACAACTGTTCATTTAAATGCTACTATTCCTTGGTAAAACCTTTTTGTAATGGCGACTAGAAGGTACGTTCTTTGACATCAATCATATGTTGGATTGATCATATGTTGGATAAATTCATCTGGCAACAATTTCATATTAGTGAGTTAATTCGTGTTGTAGTTGTAGTCGGTTTCTGACATGCATTTTGTTTGGCAAAATTCATTTTTTGTTTGTTTAAACAATAAATTTCCATCATAAACATTTTGTTAAAGTTTAGCTGTATAACTTTGGTCTTTACCATAATGAATAAGATGGTTTTAGTTGATAAAAATCACATATATGACGTCATAATGATGTCATATAACGATGTAAAGACACGAAAACTGTTGTTATGATTTAATTTTACTAGTTAACCATACTTTGAAACTTTGTTGGTCAACGCAATACCGTTCACAAATTTTAATGGGGGCACAAAGAGACATTTCTGTACCAGAAATTCAAGAAAAAGGCCAGTCTAGTTAAATAAGGTCACAGCAAGTAATTTTTATGGATGACATCAGTGCGCGCATTGATTTTCGCCTGATTCCAGAAAAAAACACAGAATTCTGACGGTGGTCAACATGCTGAAAATGGGCAGATATGTCGAAAATGTCTATCGGTCCAGAGACCGTCAGGGGTGAAGCAAACTTGAGGCACAATTGCTTGCTTAAGGTGCTCCATTGCATATGATTACCCAATGTAGGAGCTCTCATGATGGTGCGACATGCTCTTTTCTCCAATTTTTCTAGTTTGGAAATGTATACCCATCTACATGGGCAGGTAATACTGTTGAATACAGCAATTAAAGATATCTTGGTTGTAATATTATGTTTTGTACCCTTAAAAATGTAGGAATATTGTTTTTAGATTGCATTAGATTTGGAGTCTGTGTCATCCATAAAATTTACTTGCTGTGGCCTAAGGCAAAAGTTTGTTTGCAGGCCAGACCTGTCGTAGTAGCCATGGGCGTGTACAGCACGTCGTCGAACCAATTCACATCTGTAACATGGTACATAGTTTCACCGTTATTGTTCCATACAAGAAAGGTGATATTGTATTAAATACCATGAGGACCCTGGAAATTGTTGACAAACTGCTTTTCTATTGGGGTAGATTTTCCTACATGGTCATGTTTTACAAATGAAATAACAGATTTCTTGGATTAAGTGGTCACAATACATACATTGTAAGTCAGCAGAAAGAACACTTAAAGCAGCCAATGCACAAGTTAGAGTGTTGGAATACCATTTAGTAAAGGAACCTATCAAACACAACATCACTTAACTAATTGTCATTTGCATAGGTTAATAATCATCATCATAGGTTAAAGCATCATAAGATAGTGATGCTTACCGTCACAAGTTAAACCATTGCCATTTAGGGTGTAGCCAGTTCCGCAAGAACATTGAAAACTCCCGATGTAGTTTGTACAAGTCTGCTCACAGCCACCGTTGACAGAACCACATTCATCAACATCTGTAAAAGTGGATTGAACAAGATGTACAAATGGAGATTTCATTTTTACACTCAAACATTTCATTTGTAATAACATTAGCAACCTTAGGAGCCTCAATCCCTAAAGAAGATTTGGTTTTTATGCTAAATTTATAATGAATCTCATGTTTGATATACTTTGGATGGTATAATTACAGCGTCAACCTATTCTTCATATCTTTGATGAAGAGAATTTTAAAGTAATTGGTACTAGAGTTTAAGAACTATCGCTTTCAACACTTTTTATAGAAACGTAAGGTGTTCAACATTGTACAAATCCAGACGAAGATTGCAGCACGCCATCTAAACATTCGATGGATGTTGAAACAAAAGCTTGTTTTCGGCTGTCTAGGGTATATCCAGTTCCGCAAGAACATTGAAAACTCTCGATATAATTGCATTAAAGCACTAAGAACAACCAACAAAAAAAAAACAACGAAATAACAAACACACCGTCACAGGCAAAGCCGTCGCTATTGAGAACATATCCATCCAGGCAGGAGCACTGAAAACTCCCGATAAGATTGATACAAGTATGCTCACAACCACCATTTCCATCGTAGCATTCGTCAACCTCTGTATGCAAAGCGGTAGTTTTAAAATATTACCAGGCCAAGTAGATACATATTGACATCCATTTAAGTGACAAAAAATAGAAATTAAATTAAATAAACTAAAATGAGGAAATATGATGATGTCTGAGTTACTTTTTATGAACAGGCAACAAAATGAATACTAAGGGGCAAAATATACTAGCTGTACATCTTTATGAATTGTGTACATAGTCTCAAACTGTAATGTTCAATGCGAATAAGTAAGTGCGATATAATTTTTCTTACCGTCACAAAAGAATCTATTGCCATTCAAACTATAGCCAGGGTCACAGGAACAGTAGAAGCTGCCGATAGTGTTGGTACAAGTCTGGTCACAGCCACCGTTTAGAGAAGCACATTCATCGATGTCTGTATCAGTAAACATACACAGATATAGGTTCTATTTAAAGACCAAACAAAGCTATAGACTATAAAAGCACCCAATAAATTCGGCTACTGTTAACTGTGTCTGCTCATTCTGTATCTGGCAGCCATGCTGAACACATGTGCCTGATGTGGGGGATGTACTAACTAAGTATCCACTCTTCACGTCAGGAAAAAGAGCTTTAGTTTTGTCGTAAAATTCATGTCGTCTCTGATCTCGACTAAACTTAATTGGGTAAATTAAGCAAAACTTTATATGATTGACTCCATTATCAATTCTAAAAGAAGACATGAAAGAATTAGTACTAGAATAACAGATTACATCACATTCCATTAAAACAAATCTTTGATGATCAACATGAAAGAAATTCGGACTCTTCGAAAAACTGTACCATTGTCATGAAGAATTAACAACAAAGTAACAAATAAAAATACCGTCACATGTTAAACCGTCGCTATTCAGACCATAGCCCTCCTGACAGGAGCACTGGAAACTTCCCATAAGATTGGTACAAGTTTGTCCACATTCACCATTCCCATTGGAGCATTCGTTAGCGTCTGTATACAAACATGTCATATAATGTTACATTACAGCAATGAGACGAAAAGAATAACCTTAACATTACAGGTAGCGACAATAACATAAAGAGAAGAGGAAATCAAAGGATAACGTGTTTTAGTCAAAGTTAATTTTGATTAGCAGGTAAACTATAAGGAGCAAAAAAAGCTGACAGTGCCTTATTATGATTCATGCATCGAGACTCAAATCTTAACTTTTACATTACGAAATAAGCTACGCGAGATATAATATTTTCTTACCGTCACAAGAAAATCCATTGGCATTTAAACTGTAGCCGGGCTCACAAGAACAATAGAAGCTGCCGATAGTGTTGATACAAGCCTGGTCACAGCCACCGTAATTGGCAGCAGAACATTCGTCCACATCTACGTTAAAAGAAACAAACATACAAATCATTCAAAACACTGCATATCATAATGACTGCATTCAGCATATTGCTGAGAATGAGGACGACGACGTTTTTGTTGTATCCTGATAGTAATTGCAATTAGTCGTGGCACGTGCTAAAATGTAACTAAATATCGTTCTGATCTGATTTCTAGAGTCGTTTTATAGACTAATGGGCATTTGTAAAGTAATTATTGCTTTTTTTAATCAATCGATCAAAATCCTACCGTTGCATGATGGGACGTTACTGCTCCATGTTCGGTCTGCTTGGCAGAAAGAACTAGAATATCCGACCAGTTCATATCCTGGGTCACACGTGAACTGTACCACGTCCTGGTAGAAGTTGGGGCCACTCGAATCACCATTTATAGGAGGCACTAATGCAGGGCACTGCACTCCTGAAATTCATATCATTATATATTATATATTTTATATATATATATAATGGTAAGCAGATACATAAAGAACACTTCAACCTTGTGCTGATAACAACTCCCATAGGCCAGATGAGTTAGTAATGAGACTATCATTCTAATTAATTAATTAATTAAGCCACCCTCCTTGTACGAGATTATTTTCCCTACGTGTGCAGGTTGGGACGTTTCCATTCCATGTGGCGTTGGCTTGGCAGGTTAAGTGGATACGTCCAACAAGCTCGTATCCAGGGTCGCATGTAAACGTCACCACGTCCTGGTAAGAATTGTCACCAGTCTTTCCGCCATTCTCAGGAGCTGTCAGCGGTGGGCACTGTATTCGAAAGGCTAGAAAATAAGAGAATACATATAAATATGAACCAAGTCTTCTTTTAAAAAATCTACAAACCTCATCCTATCTGAAAGACTTTTCCTCCCGAGTAAAGTACACAGAAGGATACAAAAGCAATGTTTTTTATTTTATTTTCCTGAACAGGTCACAACCAAGTTGTGTTGGGAGAATGTGTACGTTTATTCATGGTACCTTTTGAAGAGGAAAACAAATCCACCATACTCAGTCACGGTTGGTATGCATCAATCAATCAATCAATCAATCAAATGATTAATCAATCAATTAGTCAATCAATAATCAATTAATCAAAATATTTATTGTTCAATAAGCTTTCCAGTACTACTTGCATGTAGTCTGAATTGCGCTCATTGTTACATCATAAGTATCAAATTACAAATGTTACGAAACTAGTTACACATATTATTAAATATATAACTTAGCTACATTTAAAATTCGTGACTTTTCTACAACACTGAACCCATTAATTACAACATAAAACAATTTGTAGTGTCATTTTGTTCCGTAAGTATACACATCAGTGATGGTACTAGGCTATTACTGAACCTTGTGGTACGAGTAATAGGAAGGGTCGGTGTCTTTGAGTTTCTAAGGTAGCGTCCATGTGACTCTATTTGGGTTGGGGGCAACAGGCCAACAGTTGCCATGTAGATAGCCTCATGGTTTCACTGTTACAAAGTTGCACTGTGTAGTGCCTTTGATTTTGTGCACGTAAACAGTCTAAACAGTCTTTACAGCCTTAAACTGTGTCAGTCCCAGTTGAGTTAAAGTGCATAACTAAAAAAATATCCCATGGCATTAAGATTTGGAACATCTTACCTTCGCATGTTGGTGAATTTCCGCTCCAGGTCCCATCTGACTGACAGATGAGTGAAGAGGCACCGACCAGGTTGTATCCTGAGTCACACGTGAAGGTGGTAACTCCTCCGAAGAAGTTGGAGCCACTGACGACACCGTTTGTAAGGAGGCACAGGGAGGGGCAGCGTTCAACTTCATACAAAAAGAAAATGAAATATTTATGTCTATATTTGTGAACACATAATGCGAGATACATAACGCAGATCAAATAAATATGGCGTCACACTCATTACGTCCTCATTAAGACCTTGTATTTTGGCGTATGTTCCTCGTACTTATTAACGCTTCACCAACACCACATAGTGGTCGGGAGTAAAGACTGTTGGAACACTTCACATTTTAGACAGCGGTGATTTCGGAATAATTAATTTGTGTGGAAGGAGGACAGGTCCATTTTTGGTACGGGGGATGTGGTGAAGCTATTTTCTGCCTTTCTACTATTGGATACATATTTACTGTTACACCTCAGTCAGACAGTTTTGCTCTTGCTGTATGTACTATATGTGTGTATTGATTATATGATTTATCAACGTGTGAACTTTATTTCAGCATGGATTTTATCGTGTACAAGACGTCTGGCACCTTTGGATGTTTTGCATTCCTTTTTTTTCAGAGTGTGTACAATTTGGTGCAGGGCTTTGATAGATTGACAAATTTAGTGTGGTATCGCAGTGTCTTCAGCGAAAGGTAAATACCAGAAACCGGGCAGCAAAAGCGGACTTCATAGTCCAGGCACCGGTTATCAGTTTGGTCATCGTTACGACACCAGAAGCCTAGCAAGGTATCGTAGGCAGCAAACACTTCTCCCGTCAGGCTTGCCTCCTGTTGGGTGCTTTTAACACGGGCCTGAACACGTGTAGGTGCCCGGCAGACATGGCCGGGATACTCCTGGCCGAGAGGACACAGAAGTTCTTTGTCTGAAGTCCCAGATGGATCGTCACGATCAAACCACACCGTCCAGCTTTCACAGGGACCTTTGACAATATAGAGGCAATAGATCATTTTTTTATCATCAATAGTAAGAATGCATGTAAAAATAAAGTACATCGTCTCTGTGTCTCTCTCTCTCCTCTCCCTCCTCTTCCCCCCCTCTCTCTCTATATATATGCTTTTTTATATATCTTATTTTATAGGAAATTAATAAAAAATTGAATTGAAGAAAGGTAGTGTTTAGCTAAAATTCCCGTCATAGGTACTACGTTGGCACCACTTTCAGCCAGATTCGTTAAAAATGCGCATCATAATGAAAATAGGAATACAGTCACCTTTGTCGTAAAATACGATGTTGCGGTTGTTCATACTGGGTTGTACGCAGGTTGCACTTTTTGGGTAGCAGTGGCCGTTTGAGAAGAGGAAGGCCAGACATTGTGAACTGCTGCTACATCGGTCAGCACACTGGGACAGAGAGATACCAGTCGCGAAGAGTGGCAAGATGTCGTTCCCAGGACAGTTCCCGGCACGCACGGTGTATCCCGCGACAGGAGGTTGAACTGCCAAATAAATACTCGAATAAGTAAAGATACCTTGTAGATTGTATGGGCGATACTAAAGAAGCCACTCAGTTATCTTGTTAGGACATGGTGTCATTATTTTTTAGAATATTTCAAAAGAACTCATTGCGAAACCTACAGATATTTAACTTTTTTTTAAATCACTTGAATAAACAACCATTCAATTTTCATTTTACAGAACCATGCCTTATCCATAACCATGCTCGGGCACCATTCAGGATAGTACACGTGTATGCAGAACTGTACCTAGGGCAGCGTTTACGTTCTTGGAAACGCTGAAACTGATCAGAATTGTTATCTTACTGCCACCCATTGCACCATGTACGATTGTACGAAGTTCATTCATTTATTTATTTGAAGAACCTGACCTGTAATCTGGTAGACCGCATTTGACCTTCTCCCGCCTTCTCCGTCCTCCCCACAGGCCGTAGAAGGTCCGTACTTTCTGTAGGTGCTGTGTGCATCAGCAGACCCGAAACACTGTCCACTATTTTGTACAGCAAACACTGTAAAACCTAGAGACAGTGCTACCTGGAAACACTTCTCAAGGGCGTTGGTACGTGCCCGATAGTTGCTGCCATCTAGGCGTGGATCTGTCCCATCCAGTATTGGAATGGCGCGGTTAGAAGTGCTGTCCCTCCAACAGCCCAGGCTTATGTATCCACAGCTTTCCGTTCCTGTGTAAAAGAACGAGGTATTTCTGTAATCTATGTATACCGCAGAAGTCTCTCTCTCGGTGGCTTCTTACTTCCGAGACGGAAGTCAAGTATTGGTTTGGGTCCCACTAATTTATGCCAGTTTGTATGTTTGGGTTCCAGACTTTATGTGTTGGTCGGGGTGGTGGTGTGTGAGCAACATGGTGAGTGAGAAGAGAACAAGATGAGTATCAGTGAAAGAGAGTCATTAAAGCAGGGCGAAGGCATAGTGATAAAAATTCTGTTGGATGTATTGGGGGAATACATGTGTCTGTAGTAGCATGGTTTGTTTTTGGCAAACATTTACGAGGATGAGGGCCGTCAGAATTGTATTTGCATGGAAGAGGATAGATTTTACATTATACAATCCTTCTTCTTAGATCCAATACATTTACGGAAACCAAAAACACTTCCCGGCGGTCTGAAATTTCGAATTTCTGGTTTTTTTTTGTTTCCAACGACGATGTGATAAACTAATTTCTGTAAACCTGTATTTACACATGTTATGTCTTTTCTATTATAGGGATAGGTTTGAATTGATATTTTCTTCTTGAGGAGCAGGTGCTTGAAACTTAACGTTACTGAGGTGCGAGATTCCTTCGTGGTGCCGTCATGATCCTTCCCCCCACCGGCATATTGTTTTGTTACTCCTGAAGTACTGGCATGGCTCTTTTTTTTTTACAATCAACAAGGTCAATTAAAAATTGAAGTCCCAGACGTAAGGGTTTGCAATTATCGACACACTCGTCACATTGCCAGCTCCATCCAGTACCAAAACAGTGGCACATGGAGCATGCTCAAACACGGTTCCAGATAGTCCAGAACCGAGCCTGGGGCAAATCTACGTTCTTTAATGTGCTGATATTATCCAGAATAGTGCCTAATCCTACCTTTACCCATTAAGGCATATACCAAAATAGACACGAATGTCGAAGTTCTTTGCAAACACTTTGCCGACGTTTCGATGACCGTTATCAGGGTAATTATAACGGTAATTATGACTGATTCACTGTGCACTGAATGTCAGGTGTTACTGATTCGATGAAGCCTGGTGTTACTGCTGACAAAACGGTGGGTTCGGTGCACAATGAACCAGCAACACCTACTTTTAGTGCACGATGAAGCAGTAATAATTGCTCTAAAGGTAAAATAACAATCATCGAAATGTGGGCTCTTTTTTGAACAAGACAAGTTGTGAATAAACAACATTCAGTCATTCAATTCTACAATGGGGTAGATAAACATCGTTCTCGATACAATAGTAGTATTTATGAATATAGCAAAGACTGACCTGAATTTAACAAAACCTGCACCTCGCACACGGTCAGGATTCGAGAGTCTCCTGGAAGAAGGACACCGACGTACCGTCCCCGCATCCCCTGACACGAGACGGAAATGGACGGCTGGTCCAGGGCGATTTGATGATCACCGCCACACTTGGGGTTCGTGCTGACCTGGTCGGAATCCCCGATGTGGATGTTGAAGGGATTGAGTCGGTCCCTACAACAGTCCTGGCGGTTGAAGATGACCACCCTGTAGTAGTTACATTATAATTTTGTACACATAACCAGCATTAACTGTGAAATATATATATATATATATATATATATATATATATATATATATAATCCTATTCTCCGTATTAGGTATTAACATATTAGGTACATGTATCGTAATATATTTTTCATTTTAAGTATTTTCTTAATAAAATATAATAAAAAGAAACTGATTCGGAAATAAGAGTTATCTTGTTTGTTAGCTTTTTTGTTTGTTTTTGTTTAAGCTTGGAAGGGTAATAGTTCCCTATTTTTCGACAACACCATGACTTTCACGTACCTGTTAATAGTAAAGGATTTTCCGAGATCAACCCACCAACTAGGGTTGAGCTCCGACTGAGTATGTTGACAGGATCCAGCATTAAAAAAAGTATTGTTGTTCCCGTCCACGGCACGGCTGGCAACACTACCATAGTGTTGGGAAGTTTGAAACGCCGGCTTCCTTACGGCGATGTTGATAGGCAAGGTTGCTGTCAGACAAAGAATAGAAGTAAAATTTTCACCAAGTCTGTGTTGAAATTGTAAGGCAATGCTTTCTAAACTAGGAATACCTACGATTAAACTCATTGACTACGGAATCAGATAAAGATGTAACGATATTTAGAATGCCGTTTTAGATATTACATCATAGAAAAAAATGGAGCTGATGAACTGTCTGATATATTTGCGACTGTAAGTATCGTTGCTCAGTATTGAAATTATAGAGACGTGTTTTGTGGGACAGGAAGATTGAAATGGAGGTCAAAATGGTCTCGCCATCGGCTGGGAGGAAGTGAGGTTGAGTTTTGGGTGAAAATGAAAACATTTTTTTATTTTAATTTTTGTGTGTTTTCTGTTTTTTAAGTCATACTTATACATTTTAACAAGAAGGCTTGAAAATAGGCCTTGATTTGCATGATCCATGTATATAATTTTCTCTTCTTTACGTATTTTAATGTCTAATTATAGAACGCAGCTGATTTATAAAATGTACACATTGATTATGCAAAAAAAATCTGCAGCTAGGTGGTCAAAGCCTACACCAATCCTTTACATTGCCATAAGCTATCCCAGCCAAAAATCATGGCCATAGCATGTCCAGAACTTATATTTATAAGTTCAGTGAAGGTGAACATCACTAAATCATGATCTCATTTGCATAATTTATGATGAAATGCTAGAATAGCCTTTTTTCTCAAGATAAGTCTGTCATTTGGTGTAGAATACGATAAACTGATATGATTCATACAGATGACTCTTATTTGCATAATGACAGAAAAATGTATAATTAGTCAGTTCGAATGGTTAAAATGTTTTGGCGAAGGTATATGGTCGTGGAACTTTTGTTGTAAATTTCTAACATCTATGCATTTTCCCAATGCAATGTATTGGACCTGTGTAGAGGGTTGACTGGCGTTATATATTTGTGGTTTACACTATTGTCAATGTTTAATATTAGTACTAATCCATAAACATACCATTGGCATCCTGAATGGACGTATAAAATCATATCCATTGAATTAGCTTGATTAATACTCTCACAACTACCAACCTCTGGCTCTGAACAAACATATAACTGGCATAATAAACAAGACACACACACTACTTCCTAGAATCTACGTCTCAGCGTACTTTCCTATCTGCTTCCTACCTATATAATACTCTCCTTTCCCCAGTAGTGATGCTGACCGTGCCCTTTTTCCTTCTTTTTATGCGACACTACAAGGTCAGGGAACTGAATCTATACAGGGAATTCTATATATATATGATCGACACTTATTTCATGTACTTTCCAAATCCCACGTACTGATGATGACACAACATACAGATAATGCTGCGTCCTCCAAACACCGAACAAATCAGCCTCTTTACAATACTCCTATCCTGGATGTAACAGAATTAACAACGAAATTAGTAAGATAGACTATTGTAATTAAAACGGTTCAAACCTGTCACGATCTTTGCCCGCATAGAGATGTGCTGAAGCCATGTTTGCGGACGGATTTTGATGAAGCGCGCAGTAATGGGGCCACTGTAGTTGCTAAAGTAGTTTATGACCTCCGTGTCTCTGTCGTAGTTCCCCGGAAAAACCTGCACCATATAAAAAAGTTGGTACATGCCAGGAAATCTTAACCCTACTAGTATACAACCACCACAAACACACTTAATGAATAAGATTTGTAAATTCAAAGATCTAAGAAGATATTTCTTCCACTAATGTTTAGGTCGTATTTACAAACTGGGGCCGATCGGACTGTTTCGATTAACGAAAAAACAACAATTTATATAAAGAATATACGCAAAAAGTTCTCATTATTATTTTTTTTTTCAAATGTTTGTGCTTTGTTGTCTTTTATATCCTACTTTCCTTCCGAGACTGCCCGGCCTGGCCCCGGTTTGGATATGTGACCTCAGCATAAAAGGAGGAATTATTCTTACAGTAACTTGCCCCTCAGCATTGCTGTAGAACTTCTCATCGCCATTTTCATTGCCGTATGAAATGACGTAGGATGTGACGTATTGGGCATGTATACCCCATGGCCAAATACTGTAGTTCCTGCCTTTGGTGATGATGCCGGTTATGACTCTGATGTCACGAAGGTCCCTCATCAGCCATTGGTCCTGGTTATTGGTTGCTGCTGCCCATGCGCCTGCCAAAACGGCAGTTTCGCGAGTGTTGATATCTGCACGATCGGCTGAGTGACGTGAATCATACTCTGAGGACGCTGACCAGGATGGAGGTTCTAAAACAAACAAGAAACAAGTGACATTTGTCAAAGACTTAAAAACGCCAGAATCATTTAGTTGTTTGAAACATGCAATTAAATTTGATTCTGGAAACAACCGGGAGTTCTGGAGAAAAATGAGAAATTTCAAATGCTCTCACGTTTGGAAAGCAAATTTCGAGTCCTTCTTAAACTCTGTAGACGACCAGGTACACAAACCTAAGATGATTTCTGCCTTGACACCTGCATTCCTTTTTATTACGGTATACAATTCTCCGCACCGAAACTCACAGACATCATTAAGTATTTGCCCAATGGTAAGGCCTGTGAGTCAGATGACATAAGTAATGAGCACTGTAATATGCTGGTACGAGTCTGTATGTCATTTGCCATTGTTGTTCACCGCTGCCATTTTATTTCTGATATTTTATTAGACACTATCATTATTCCTGGTGTGAACAACATGTCTAGTAATATCTCCAGTACAGATAACTACGGACCAATCGCGAACACTACTTCGGCATTATCTAAAGTCCTAGAGGTACTCCTGTTTAACCGTCTGAAGCATTTTCTTCATAAATCTGATTCTCAATTTGGCTCTAACCTGAACATGGACAGATAAGTTTGTCTTTATCTTAGAGAAAATTATCGAGTAGCACAGGGCATTAGGGTCCCCTTTTTTGTGTGTGTTTGTTTTGTCTGTCCTAGTCCAGATCATAATACCGTACATACGCCATACACTCTCCTACACTGTTACATTAGATTCGACAAACTCTTTATTCCAAACAAAACCCGATGATAAACCAAGCCTCGGATATACACACCCTACTATGTCATGCTTGTGTTGTTCAGACAGTTGCCATCACATCTATATTGCTGAATTATTCATGAGAAAACATCGTGTGCGCGACAGTGGTGCATTTTTCCAAGTGAACTGTTAAGAAGAATCGTTGGAGCAGCCGATTACCTACACCATGACAACACCGAGGTCATAAAATGTCCCTTTTATATATATTTACTGGTACGTTACCTATTCGCACTAAATTATTCATACAAAGGGCTATTTGTGCAGCCTCTTTTCAAAGTTATAACCTTCCCGAAGCTGTTGCTAGGCAACACTGTTGGCTTCCCGCGACCCCGGGTCAACAAGTGTCTTTTGAAATTAGCTTGTAAACATGTACAATACATGTATACGGAATGACTATCCAGCCATGTATACCTTCGCAAAGAATGTTTTAGGTGCCGTTTGTGGGTTTTTCTGACTGTGGTCAGCATAGCTCTAGAACTTAGTAGAAGTAGTTGATGGACCATTATGATATTTAGTGTGTACGTTGGTGACGATGATACAAAGAACCCCTACCTGCTTTAGAACTTTTAAAAAACGTAGGAGTTTAAACCACTAGAATCTCTTTTAGGGCCGCATGAACCGGTTTCGTTTGAGACTTTTGAGACTACCAGTGGAGAAAATTGAGTTTTTTTTGTATGTATGTATATAGGTAGCATAATTTTAAGTGATGATTGATATGGAGTTTGTCCAAAGTTTACATGAAAAATGCCCCTAATCACCATGTTTTTTCGAGATCTCGAAAGCTAACCACATACACAAATCCATTAAAAGGATCGTGAGTTACAGGTTCGCAAAGTAACGCAGTACCCCCTGGGGGAGATGGACCTCATTTACAGGTGTAATGTGTGGATAACTTTCCTACCTGGACCACAAAGGAGCACCTCCATCCTCATGCTTGTCCAGTTATTCCACGACAGCGGGTGGAACCGAACAAACCGTGTTGAAACCGGCGGAACAAGAATGTGTGAAGCTGTAGTGTTACTGTCTGTATTGCCATTAAACACCTAAAAGGGTTGACGGACAACATCATCAAAAGCACATAAACAGATATTTCACTTTAAAAAGTCATCAATCTACCAATAAGGCCGTATAATTTTTTGCATCACAAATAGCAAGTCACAAGTCACTTTAAATTTGAAAAGACACTAAAATTTCACAAAATGTGTTAATTGTGCTTTAATATAAATATTGTACGGTTATAATTTTATAAAAATATGCCTTTCCTATATTATAGTAGGGCTCTGCTAAAATAAGTATTCTATTCAAGAAGTTCACAAGATTTTGGCGCTGCCACAATGTTTCATTAACTGTTATTAGTATTTTTCGATATGAAAGAAAATGTGCCTTAACGGATGTTTAAGGTTTGCTTGAATATTGGTTCATGTGCAATGCATAAGTTAGAGTATGCCTCCAACCTTTTCTTGTCCTTGTTCGGAGTATGTGTCCCACACGACGCCGTCAGAGCTGAAGCTTAGTTTATAACTGGTCACCCACTGTAGAAGATCGCCTCTTCCTTGAGTTATTACACCTGCCACACTGGTCAGTGAATTCAGATCAACCTATCGTGTCCAATCAAGTTGGAAAATAGGCAATACGAACAGTTTATACTTGTAGCTAACAAAAACATGTGGTAAGGCCACAGCAAGTAATTGTTCTGAATGCCATCAGCGCGCGCATTGATTTTCACCCTCTTTTGGAAAAAAAAACAAGAAATTTTGATGCCCTCCGACTGTGGTCAACATGCCAAAAATATGTCGTAAACGTCCATTGGCAAGACAAGTCTTTGATACAACGTCATATGTGATGTCTACAAGGACGGTTAATACTGTTGAATATAAGAATAAAACACCATAAAAAGACCTGTTGGTTGTAATATTATGTTTTGTCACCACAATTCTTGTTTAACAAGGTTTATGATGTCAAAATTTGAAAGTGTAGGAATCTTGTTTTTTGGCCCGCCTTGTTTTTTTTTCGCCCTATTGCATTACATTTGGAGTCATTTATAAAATGTACTTGCTGTGGCCTAAAATATATCACCGAGAAGATTGCAGAATCTGAAAAAGAAACCAGAAAATTATCACTAAGCCTCTTGTCATCGCAACATAATGTGAATACGGATTATGTAGCAAGCCGTTTTTAAATTAGCACGTGATTTTACCTGAAGCCACTGTCCAGATAGGTGCCCGCCAGCGGCGCACCATCCTGCTGCAAATCCTCCGACCGTACCATACCCAATCTCCGAGTTTAAGACTGATTTCTCCGTAGAACAGTCAGGGTGAATGGTAGATGCGGTGATCGTGGCGGCAGCATTTTTCATGCCCGACTGCTGCGCAATGCAAGTGTCTGCAAGAAACAGTCACACTTAGAAAAAGCTTTTATATGAAGATGAAGATATTCAGGAACAACAACTTGAGTTATAGACGCACAACAAAATCAACTTTCAAGGCTATGTATGGCATCTTCTTCCATATAAAAACATACTAAGATTAATCAACCTTACAAGAGAGTCTATACAGTACGGGATGACAATGTGCTTTTTAAATCATTGGAGGAATTTCTAGTGTCTAGATTTTTTTGGAAATATTTTTGTGTGTGTACAAAACATGCATATGGGTTGTCACATGTAAATATTTCCTATTTAAAACCCCTGAGAGAAATCTAGGAATAGAAATGCCAGACTTATATATAGGAACTGGGAAATTACGCATATTAAAATATGTGTGACATACAATCAAAAAGTGGTAATCGACTTCTATTAGTTATGGGCAAAATGGACAGTCCCTTTGGTCAACAGATAATGTTTAGAAGTTTCCATGCTCAATTTCTGACAAATAGCTTTGTGATTGTTTTGCGAACAGCAATGGTGTTTATGTCTGAATTGCTATTTTTCTCTCTTATAATGTTTCTTCAGTGTATAGAGATCAGAAAGTTTGGAATAACTTCGTACATCGTAATGCCAATTTTGCACAAAAAATTATTGTAAACGCTGTTGTATACGCGTAGCTGAGTGGTGATTGCATCTATATGGTATGGATTCTGGTTCAGCAATATTTGTCCAAACCATTGTAGTTCAGACTATTATTTACAAGAAAAATTCAGTCATTTTCTCCGGATAGTACTTCGTTATATTTCTCTCAAAGGAGGGCATTGTTTGGTAAATGATGAACTGAGAGGTGCCGATAATTTTTAGTTGTATTTTTGTTTTAATGACAACTGGGAAAGTTCCTAATTCTCCTCTGACAACGCCGTTTTGTGCTTTCGTATTAACGCCTAACAGAAATTTCAGGAAGCGCATATAAATAAGCACGCTGATATGCATTGTTTGTTAAGACAATTGCCAACTTGCCATCTATATTACCGAACGATTTATTTGAAAGCATTATGTGCGCGACGACTGAGTATTTTTCCAAGCCAATTGTTAATGAAACGTTGGGCGTCACCCATATCTGCACGTTACCTGTAAGCACTAAATTATTCATGCAAAGGGCGTTTCATGCAGCTTCTTTTGAAAACCATTAGGCCCATGCATAAGTTGGTTGTTGCTAACGTCGCGCTACCTACTGTGGGGCACAACCTATTGTTGTCCCCTTCGGGTCATTTGCACATGTCAGGGTGTATTATGCTCAAATGTGATCTCACGAAGAAGAAGAGTTCAATGACCTTATACCTTCGCCAAATAATATTCGTCGCACAAGCGCAATGCGGTTGGTCAACCTCTAGTTGAAACAAATATCTAAAAAATAATTTTGTTGCAGAGGCCAGAAATTATCGAGGGGTTCTTGGTTCTTAAGTAAAAATAGCTGAAGCCGCAACAAAAAAAGGACGGAAACTTAGCTTTAGTCGATCATTGATATGTATAATTTCTTTGTTATACATATATAATAAAGTATACATATCAATGATGATATTATTGACAATAATGCTTAAGATCATATTGAGTCATACATGTCTTTTTGTTATGATCTTATATTTGTTTGATGGGCACTAGAGGCTACTGTATTAGAGTGTCTTACAAATGAAGCGTGTTTGAAATTAACAGTGACACTTTTTGGTGACCCACCTATGAAATGACTCATGTTTTTGTCGCATGAATGCGCATTCGCTAAAAATGGTATACGCCCATTCCTTATGAACAGGGAAAATTGCATGTGAGTAGCGGACCGCCATTGTTTAACGACACATTGACTACCGTTTTCCCCATACCTATACATGATAGCAATATACTAAATTCACGTGTTTGTCACCATTGTAAGCTTTAGGACGTCCAGAGTAATGTTTTGCTTCGACACACGCTAGAAACACCTGTTGCGATTACAACAAAACAAACCAATCGTTGCATTTATGAAAGAAAAATCCTTAAATGTAGCTGACATCCTGTTTATTTATCATCCTGAAATTTTGTTATATTTCAAGTTCTGTTATTATCATGGTCATACTCAAAATTCTTGTTGTCATTATTTTAGATTTGTTATCATTGTTAGTACGAGTCTACAGCTTTTTGAATGTTTAACATTAACACCATTTACACTATTCTCCGGATAGTACTTCGTGATATTTCTCTCGAAGAAGAGCATTTTTTGGTAAATAAACTGAGAGGTGCCGATAATTTTTAGTTGTATTTTTGTTGTAATGACAACTGGGAAAGTTCCTAATTCTCCTCTGACAACGCCATTTTGTGCTTTCGTATTAACGCCTAACAGAAATTTCAGGAAGCGCATATGAATAAGCACGCTGATATGCATTGTTTGTTAAGACAATTGCCAACTTGCCATCTATATTACCGAACGATTTATCAGAAATCATTATGTGCGTGACGACTGAGTATATTTCCATGCCAATTGTTGATGAAACGTTGGGCGTCACTCATATCAGCACGTTACCTGTAAGCACTAAATTATTCATGCAAAGGGCTGTTCACGCGGCTTCGTTTGAAAACCATTGGGCCCATGCATAAGTTGGTTGTTGCTAACGTCGCGCTACCTACCGTGGGGCACAACCTATTGTTGTCCCCTTCGGGTCATTTGCACATGTCAGGGTGTATTATGCTCAAATGTGATCTCACAAAGAACAAGAGTTCAATGACCTCATGCCTTCGCCAAATAATATTCGTCGCCCAAGCGCAATGCCGTTGGTCAACCTTTTAGTTGAAACAAATATCTAAAAAATACATTTTTTGAAGAGGCCAAAAGAGTATCGAGGGGTTCTTGGTCCTTAAGTATAATATAGCCGAAGCCGCAACAACAACAAAAAAAAGGACGGAAAGATTTGGTCAATCATTGATATGTATAATCTCTTTGTTATGCATATATAATAAGGTATACATATCAATGATGATATTATTGACAATAATGCTTAAAATCCTATTCAGTCATACGTGTCTTTTTGTTATGATCTTATATTCGTTTGTTGGGCAAGAGTATGAGAGAGTCCTACAAATAAAGGCTGTTTAAAAATAAGAGTGACACTTCTTTCTGGCGACCCACCTATAAAATGACTCATGTTTTTTGTCGCACGAATGCGCATTCGCTAAAAATGGTATACGCTCATTCCTTATGAACAGGGAAAATTGCATGTGAGTAGCGGACCGCCATTGTTTAACGACACATTGACTACCTATTTGCCGTTTTCCCCATACCTATACATGATAGCAATGTGCTAAATTCACGTGTTTGTCGCCACTGTAAGCTTTAGGTCGTCCAAAGTAACGTTTTGCTTCGAGACACGCTAGAAACACCTGTTGCGATTACTGAAACAAAGAAATCGTCGCATATACAAAAGAAAAATTCATAGTAGCTGACATCCTGTTAATTTATGCTGAAATGTTGTTATATTTGAATATCTGTTGTTATTATTATGTTTATACTCAAAATTCTTGTTGTTATTATTTTGTTATCCTTGCTACTACGAGTCTACAGTTTTTTGAATGTTAACATTAACACTATAATTATATTTCAAATCTCTCATCTTCTTTCCTCCTTTAAATAAAAAAAATAAAACACAGTATATGTAATCCACAAAAGACGTAGGTACATCTCTACCATGCGCCATTGGTATCTGCAAAAAAATTGACCAAATAAACTAAATATTTTACCACAGGACTTAGCATGCCAAGGAGTTACACATAGTGTCTCAGGTTGCAAATGTCATAGAGCATGTGAAGTTAATGTAGCAGTTGTAATTTGCAGGTTATTCCTATTTTATGAGACATGAAATGATCATCACCAGAGGAAAGGAAAGAAGTAAAATCACCCTACCTGAAATTTGAGTACTTAGGCGAAGCAAAGTACAAGCCAGGACGAAACTGCAAGCCCAACGAACGGACATTTTGTCTGCCATGTTTGCCGCTCGTCAGAAGTGTACGCCCTTCTGTAATGCGAGCATCGCAGTAAAAACGCTATTTTGAGCGCAAGCTATCAATCATTTTACCGGAGGGCCTTGACGCTTAGCCTCCGAATTGTAACAAGGAAAGCTCAGAAAAATATATACGCGCAAAATTATCTTTAGAAATTGCATGGGAAGCATTGCTTGCCCCTTTTTTCTTAAGATTTTTTTTTTTACTGTCAGGGTCGTAAAATAACGTAGAATATAATAGTACCAAAGTGTACTCCCATCATATTATAGTTTTGCCTAAGCTATTGCTGTGACGGACGTGTGTGTGCTCGTCCCTTAAAGTATTTGTAAGAAGGACTAAGACAAATACTGCGATGTTAGCTTACGAACTGTGCCAATAGAAACAGCATTAAAGCCACGGAATTGATGAATCTACCACTTCTCGATTCCAAGCGATGTAGAACTGTCCCTGGTCTACAAATTATCTTCGGTCAGGTGAGCACACCTGTCATTAGTGATAAAAACTATTAATGGCCCATTCAGCAGACCTCTCCCTGCTGCTAAAAACATAAACTAAGCCTGCTGGCCAGACCTGTCTCTGCTTCTAAAAACTAAACTCAGCCTGCTGGCTAGACCTATCTCTGCTGTAAAAAATTAGCCTACTGACTAGACCTGTCTCTGCTGCTAAAATAAAACTAAACTCAGCCTGCTGACTAGACCAGCTTTGCTGTTATAAACTAAACTAAGCCTGTTGACTAGACCTGTCTCTGCTGCTAAAAACTAATCTTAGCCTGCTGGCTAGACCTGTCTATGCTGCTAAAAATAAAACTTAGCTTGCTGACTAGACCTATCTCTGCTGTAAAAAAATAGCCTGCTGACTAGACCTGTCTCTGCTGCTAAAATAAAACTAAACTCAGCCTGCTGACTAGACCTATCTCTGCTGTAAAAAAATAGCCTGCTGACTAGACCTGTCTCTGCTGCTAGAAATAAAACTTAGCCTGCTGACTAGACCTGTCTCTGCTCCTAAAAATTGAATGTAGCCTGCTTACTAGACCAGCTTTGCTGTTATAAAGTAAACTAAGCCTGTTGACTAGACCTGTCTCTGCTGCTAAAAACTAATCTTAGCCTGCTGGCTAGACCTGTCTATGCTGCTAAAAATAAAACTTAGCCTGCTGACTAGACCTATCTCTGCTGCTAAAATAAAACTAAACCCATCCTGCTGACTAGACCTGTCTCTGCTGCTAAAAACTAAACTCATCATGCTCGCTAGACCTGTCCCTGCTGCTAAAAACTAATCTTAGCCTCCTGGCTAGACCTGTCTATGCTGCTTAAAACTAAACTTAGCCTGATTACTAGACCTATCTCTGCTGCTAAAAACTTAACTCATCCTGCTGACTAGACCTGTCTCTGCTGCTAAAAACTAAACTCAGCCTGCTGGCTAGACCTGTCTCGGCTGCTAAAAAATAAACTCATCCTGCTGACTAGACCTGTCTCTGCTGCTAAAAACTTAACTCATCCTGCTGACTAGACCTGTCTCTGCTGCTAAAAACTTAACTCGTCCTGCTGTCTAGACCTGTCTCTGCTGCTAAAAACTAAACTCAGTCTGCTGACTAGACCTGTCTCTCCTGCTAATAACCAAACTTATCCTGCTGACTAGACCTGTCTCTGCTGCTAAAAACTAAACTCAGCCTGCTGACTACACCTGTCTATGCCAATAAAATAAAACTAAAATCAGCCTGCTGAATAAACCTGTCTCTACTGCTAAAAACTAAACTAAGCCTGCTGACTAGACTTGTATCTGCTGAGAAAAACTAAACTTACCCTGCTGGCTAGACCTGTCTCTGCTGCTAAAAACCAAACTTAACATGCTAAATAGACCTGTCCAAGGTGCGGAAACTATTCTAAGCCTGGTAAACAGACCTGTCTCTAGTGCTAAAAATTCATCCCAAGCTGGCTGAGTAGATCTATTATTGGTCCCAAAAATTATTTTTACCCTCATTAGCAGACCTTTCTTGTGTGTTTGAAACTATTCTCAGTCTGGTGATTATATCTGTGCCTGGTGCTGAGAACTGTCCTCAGCATGATGAGCAGATCTGTCTCGGGTGCTGAAAACTAACCTTAGACTGACGAAAGGAATACTGCTGCTCCCTCTTTTTTTTACCAGATCTTAAATATTAGAATATTTTGCTGGATTTTTTTATTAAAGATTGGATGTTGCATGTCCTCCAATATTAAACTTAGAATTGCGACATTAGAGTGAGTACAATTTTGTACTATAATAAATCATATGTAACGTTATTGGACTGCCCTGGTAGTCAATTTGTAATAGACGGAGAGGTCTGTTAGAGACTAGGTTATGCTAGCTACAAATTACAGACGCTCGATAATCATCATGCAAATACAGCGCATACTTTTCCTTATAGTCCAGGCGATTGGTGCAAAAATTGCTCAGATTGTGATAAAAGCATGAAACTTGGTAGAAATATTCTGTGCAGCATTAGAAACAATTTTAGTGGGGGGTGCCAATTTGACAGTCCTCTACATAGGAACGGTTGCTAGGTAACGTGTTTTCCTTAGCAACTATTACTATATGAAGATGGCATTCACTGTTTGGTCTTAAAAACCAATTATAACATTGAAAAATGTCTATCTGTAGAAGACTGGTTATTTTCGGGCCTTTGCAAATCACTATCATGTTTCTATGGTAACCGTTGCTAAGGAAAATATACCTCCCTAGCAACGGTGAGGACAATACTTTTATACAGTTTCATAAAGTAGGTTAAATTCATCAATTTGTGTAAAAGCTATTGTATTTCATAGCGGAAGTAGTTGTAATTAATTTTCAAGAAAACTAGAATTTTGTTCTATTTACCCATGATGCATTGTGTGCATCATAACCACAGGGCGCTAATATGACCAAATTGACACTAAAGCAGCATAGCTGCTGTACTACTTATCTAAATGACAATACAGTGAGACTTGTGGGGGAAAATGTTTATTTCCTGACCATCTTGGGTGAAGCATCTCAATTTTTGCAATTTTGTGACATTTTGGGAATATTTTTAGCTAAAAATGTATATTTTTGGTTCCTGTGCTATGATAGTTAAAGCAAGTATGCTGAAATTTAGCATAATCATGTAACTTAGTAACCTCCATAAATGGCAGTGTATCAAATGCTAACTACTCAATTGTTCGAAATAGAAAAAAATGATTTTTTTGTTACTTTTACCCAAAAATGTACATTTTTGGCTCATGTGTGATAATGATTGAAGCAACAATGCTGAAATTTGCTATGAGCATATGGCTTAGTAAGCCTCAGTCATTTTGTACAACAATCACAATACACTCCATTGCTGTTCATGTAGGTTACTAAGTTACATGATTGTGCTAAATTTCAGCATACTTGCTCTAACTATCATAGTACAGGAACCAAAAATATACATTTTTAGCTAAAAATATTCCCAAAATGTCACAAAATTGCAAAAATTGAGATGCTTCTATATCTACATGGACATGCTTCACCTAAAATGGTCAGGAAATAAACATTTTCCCCCACAAGTCTCACTCTATTGTCATTTAGATAAGTAGTACAGCAGCTATGCTGCTTTAGTGTCAATTTGGTCACATTAGCCCTGTGGTTATGATGCACACAATGCAGCATGGGTAAATAGAACAAAATTCTAGTTTTTTTTTAAATTAATTACAACTACTTCCGCTATGAAATACAATAGCTTTTTCACAAATTGATGAATTTAACCTACTTTATGATACTGTATAAAAGTATTGTCCTCACCGTTGCTAGGGAGGTATATTTTCCTTAGCAACGGTTACCATAGAAACATGATATGGATTTCCAAGGCCCTGAAAATGAACAGTCTTCTACAGGTAACCCATATAAAGGAGTGAAATATAATGAAATATGTCATGAAAGTAGATTTTGGATGGCAATCTTATACATATAGCTCTTTTTAGGGTACATTTGTTTCCTAGCAACCGTTGCTAGGAAACGCACTTCTCCAATGGCACCCCCCGCCAAAAATGATAAGTGCAGACTCAGGCTTCAGTATGCCAAGTTTCATGCTTTTATCACAATCTGAGCAATTCTAGCTATATTTTGCACCGGTCGCTTGGACTATTAGTAGTTTCTGATAAGCTAATCCTAACTGAAAGAGACTGGTCAATCTCTTAATCCTTACATAGTCTGAGATTTGGTAATCGAACTGTGAAGAATAAGGAGATGTACACTATACGAACAGGCAAATAAACATGTTTATTAAAATAGCAGTGCAAAACAAAAAGAGTAGTCCTAAACGGTTGGTCAGCACTGTAATAACACCAGATAATGCAGCCACAATGTGTCAGGCGCAAGATGTGGGACCAGAAAAAAAAAAGAAAAAAGAACACATCACCTGTTGCTATCGCTTACTATAAGTGTACAGGATTACAGAATTTAAGGGGCATTATGTAACATTTTTGCACCAAAAATTGACATATTTTAATTGAAAAACATTTCATGTGATTGTAATTTACTTCCAGTTTTCAACATATCTGCGCAATTATCTCACATTTCTGATATGTACTGCTGGCACATCAGCAGCTCACACGAGGCTGACTCAGTTTGTGTTGTCACCCCAAGCTAACAGAATGTAAAGAGATATGATATGAGTAACAGGTAATGTCACATAATGCAGCTTTGATAGTAATAATGACATGTACACCGATGTAAGGCACCTGGAAAGATAGCGAGTAAAACAATATACCTAAATTTTCAAAATAGAGACCACAAACGTTGTGACCACAAGGCTGCCACACTTCTGTCACTTGGCCTCCCTCAGGGTACCCTACCTGGCCCGTTGATATTTATTGCTTATATTAACGGTGCTGCCCGTCACGCTGCCTGTAAGAGATGGAAGTTTGTCGACGATCTGAACCTCCTAGAAGTCAGACACCCAGTCTCAGCACCCTCTAACATCCAGGGGGATCTTTCTGACCTGGAAAACTGGTCTAACGACAGCCACATGAAACTCCACCCTGCAAAGTGTAAGGTCTTACACATCCACTTCAGCAAGGTTCCGCATGTAACACCTCCCCTCTCAATAAATGGAATTGAACTACAGCAAGTGAAGGTGCTGAAGATTTTGGGTGTGTTTGTCCAGGCAAATCTGCGTTGGAACTCCCACGTGGACCACATCTGTGCCAAATCCAGCCAACGCCTGTTCTTTCTCAGAAGACTCAAATACTTTCGCCTTGACATTGAAGATCTTGTCACTGTGTACACCACATACATTCGCCCGATCACCGAATATGCAGCCCCGGTGTGGCACTCTGGCCTTACATCGTCACAGTCCAGCAGAATTGAGAGGATCCAGCGTCGAGCTGTGCTGATTATCCTGGGTCCCAACTACTCCAACTATGCTGATGCCTGCTCACAACTCGGCCTAGCACCTCTTCACGTGCGGCGTGAGGAATTGACACTAAAGTTTGCCAAATCCCTAGTAACATCCGGCCACCATCGTCACCTTCTGCCACCTTCCAGACAGACTATTACCAGCCGTCAAACTCGTTATTCTAGCAACCTAGAACTTCAGCGATGTAGAACTGAAAGATACAGAAACACCGCTGTCCCGTATATGACGCGCTTGATCAACAACTAATTGTACAATGACTGACGATGCCTCCCTCACCCCATCATTGTAATTTTACCGGACTTTGCTAGAGTTTACATGTCCTATATGGTACCTTCATTTTACATTTGTATTGAGAGTCGTTTCTACTTCTATTTCAATATATAATATGATGACTTGTTACCTTTATGTTTTAAATTTCGATATTCTAGTTTTCTAATAAAAAATGAGCTTCGCTTTGCAATTGTTAACACCCCAATTCAGCCTATGGGCTGCGAGATGTGTTTGACATGTTAGCTTATGTACATGTATGTATTTATGAGCAAATAAACCATTACTACTTGTACAAGTCCACTCAATTCAAGACTACCCCACGACATATCGAAAGACCATGAAGTTAGTAAAATTGCTAAGTAAAAAATGTCTGAAATCTGCTAGAAACTAAAATTCCTAAGTGGATATTGGATATCGTATACAAGCATTACGTACCGGTTGCTCTTATAAATATTCCACTCCAATTGTTTGACAACTAAGCATTTCTTCTTCAAACAAAGTGCATTTTTCTTATATTTTTAAAAATGTTTGTTTTATAAGTATATCGTTGTTTTATTTACCCAGATGTGGTTGCAATATGAATATAAATGACGCGCCTAATTGCATTTCAATCTGTTTTCGCTGTTCAATGTGTAAAGCTTAAAAAAATACCAGAATAATCCTTAAATCACAAAACGCAAAAGTGCTGTGTACACTTAATCAGCTACCATCCATTGAAATCCAAATCAATGTGGTCAGCACCTACCTTGCCTGCTTCTTTGAAATAGAGTGAGAGAAAACGCTCTATTGAACGCTGCCGTGTTGTGATTTTGTTATAAAACAGTTACTAAGTTTTTTTTAACAGTAAAAATCACGTCAATAGATGGTTATCGTATTGTATACGTACTAGATTCTTACAGATCAATATGAGACGTGGGATATTCTTGTTTGTTAACGAAGCCTACAATCCGGGCTGGACCTCCGCTGCCACCCCCAATCTTCATCGGCAGGGCGAACACGATAGACCCCGTTGCGGGCAGCTTGTCCAAATTGGCCACGTTCTCAAACACTGGAACATTGTTTCCAAATAGGGCTCGGTGTGCCTCAAATTTCTGGGGTTAAAGAAAATAAAACACAACGTCATCGCATGATATTTATATATACACACGTGGGTCTTTGTTAAAATAACAGATGTTCAAAATAAATAACAAGACTCATATTTCGCAAAGAAAGGACGAGAATATTTTTAAAAAATATTTGTAAAAGCATTCTACTATTTTTGTTTTTACTATTGGGACATGTTGATTTAATAATATGCATGATATCCGCGCGTGCATCTATTCGTTAAAAGAAAAAAATAAGTTTTTGTACAAAGCAGCTGCAAAATGAGCAAATATGTGCCTTAAATTGCAAAAAAAAAAAACGGAAAAACGGATACTAATGTAGAATAACAAACTTAACTCCAAAGTATAAGAATAAGATGTGGAAGAACAAACATCTATTACTCTGTATATTTTGAGATTTCACTGCTGGACACTATCGGTTCTTTTGTAGTAAACCATCACTGCATGGCGCCCACTGGCAGGCAGACTACCCTGTATTTCACAGGGATATGTTAATTGTTTTCCTCCCATTCAAAATGTTACAAGTAAACCTAAAAATGGTAAATAACAGTAGAATGCAGTTACAATCCTTTAAAAACTACTGAAAATATCATATTCCACATCAGGAATATTTTAAAAATTTAACACATCCTGTGAAATATATCAAATATTGAACATATTTCAAAACTGTAAATTTTCGTAGAGAGAAATAGAAATAATTAAAGGTATCTGTAAATGATAACAACAAAAATACTCTCGGTGACTTCAGTTGGACTCTAGCACCGTACACGTGCACCAATTTGCAGCTTAGTAATCTTTATACGTTGGTACATACATATTTCTGTACTTACCGTAGACTGTCCGTAGTCGATAGAGGCCGTGTCGATACCAACAGCGTGCATCCCACGGTTCTGCACGAGCCAACGAGCGCCATCTGGATGTATTCCCGGAAAGTGCAGTGATGACGTGTTCCTTGGAGATGTGCCAAGGTACCGGCGCTCATTGGGCCAAAACTTACCCCACCCGGTCTTTACTGTAAAATAGCATTTAAAGTCGGCACAGTGAAAGAGGAAGTATCATTACACAAGGAATTATTACTCAAACAATAGATTTTAAAAGCTGTCAGACATTTCAGGTAGCATCCATTACTTTTCGTCGATTACTAACATAATCTGTCGTTGAACAGATATCTAAACAAAAACTATGAGCTGATATGTAATTGAGGTAAAGACATTGTGCTCGCCCACAGGAAACAAAAGTGAGAGAAGCTAAGACAATTTAAGCCAATGATTCAGTTATTTTCTGACTAACAAAGCATATTTAGTTATCTTTTTTTTTACTTTGCATATTGGAAACCCAAATCAGTGCCATCAGACTGCGTATATCTATAGATACAAATAATTCACGCACCGAAGAGCAGGCATCCACTTGGGATTTTGCCGTGTTTCTCCTCCCATTGCTGAAAGTCTTTAGCAGTTACGAGGTAGTCCGCGTTAGCTGCAGTCTTTGAAGATACATCAACTACAACCGATGGCCCCATAAGCCGCTCGACGGGAATATCATCATCTGGAAAATACACCAGATTTGAATATATGAAAATTAAATATATTTCTTTCGCATTGCCATCCATTTTACAGCCGGTGTTTGAATTCTACCTCAATTATAAAACTATAACATATGTCTTACCGTCCTTTGCACATTTCTTTTGCCTGCATATAGCCAAACATCACAAAATGACTCTGTATCTAGACCTAAAACAATGCTATGAGGGGATTTATTGTTATCTGCTTGAAATACGTTAGCAATGCAAAAGAATCATGACTATATATATAATTGCTAATTTTTTGATGACAGGTAGAGCACGGCTGTATTTTAATATTGAAGGACTTACTTCTCCATTTGTTTTTACTGAAGTGCGCAGGCGCATCCATGTGTGTGCCTCCGTGCTCTGTCGTCTCTAATTCAGAGCCCTCATAATAGTACTCATCGGTGTAGTTCCTGAACACATTGGCTAGCCTGAAGGACTTCCTTCCTGGCCTGTACAACGTGTTTTCATCCAATGTGTGGGTCATGTCAATCACCTGCTGACTTTGGATTGGTGGTGGCCTTCCAGCCAGATTTGTTGTGTTATTAATGATGCCAACAATTCGGACAGGTCCCCCGCTGCCTTTCCCAATCTTAATCGGCAAGGCGTAGACTGTTGCTCCCTTCGTCGGGAGCTTGTCCATATTAGCCACGTTCTCAAACGCTGGGACATTGTGAGCACAAAGCACCTGATGCGTCTCATACTTCTGGGGACAAAAGGATACAATACAGCATCAGATTATTTCATTCCGGTTTTTTTTGTGTGTACATAACGCGGATTTTTGGCGATGACTCAGGGGCGAAAAATAGTATCATATGCGCCCATTCTCCGTTAACGTGTGCAATTGGGGATAGAAAATGGTGAAAAATAAAGTTCTTTCAAATACCTAACAAATGTCCTGAACTTGTTACCAGTATTGTCTACCATCTTTTGCCAATTTTGTACGGTGCTACCACCTATACTTTTCGAGATATTAATTTTTGTGTCTGTAGAAATGGTAATCTCCGGAACAAACCACCAAAGACACCACCAAATAGCCAAAACAAGCTCACGTGCTACATCTGCTTGAAGATTAAAGCAGGGAGAGTAAACCTTCTGTACAAGACAAGGCCAGCTACAGTATTGTAACAGTTGTTAAAATGCTGTTTATCGAACTTTGCATCGTATCCTTTTCCTGTAAATTCGATAACACAGTGAAGAAAAAAATGGTAACGTAAGTAAGACGGTAACGTAAGTTAGAATTATGCTTATGATGATCAATACAATCTAAGCCGTCAGCCCTTACACTATAAAATTTACATGCAAATGTATATCTGATGGCCCTCTTTCTGATAAATGGAAGTGCAATTATCTGTCTCTAACCTCAATGGAATAACCATGGTAACGTAGGTTAGAATTAAAAATTGACAAACGGCCTGACGCTGTTTTTTGTTGTCATTTTTCCGATACTCGTGTTTTGTTCTCCCTGCCATGGATTGGCTTCGCAAAAACACAGTCTAGCGGATAAGACAGTGTGAAAATTATTGTGAAATGTCTTTTCGTGGGCGAATTATACCCGTCTATCTTTCGGTAACGTAGGTCAGACAAAACCTTGCGACAAAACTAAAACGGCATCTTATTTAGTATGGACGCCAGCTGGACAAGTTCATACACCTTTGGCAAGACGGTTTGGTGGATAGGTATAAATTATGACTAAAAATTAAGTCAACTCACACGTTTTCATTGTTTGAACCCGACGTTTTGTGCGTTACTAGTGGTTGCGACAGGTGATTTTAGCGTGTTTCTTAGCAAAATCTTCGCCTGGACGACCCGAAGGCAGCTGACAGTTGCGGTAAAACATAACTTAGTATATTACTATCATTTACTGATAACAGGAAAGCATAATATACGCAGTTATTGCGCCTTTTAAAAACTTGGTGGCGACGTTAACGAAGAATGGGCGTATTAAATATATTCTCAGTCTGCAGGAATTCTAGGAACTCACTCACTCACTCACTCACTCAGCTCCGCATGCCCCGCAGGGGGGCGTAGCGCCTCTGCATGTGGTCCTCCAGGTCTGCCTATCTCTGGCTGCCACCCAGGCGGCGGTGATGTCCAGGCCTGCAGCTTGGAGGTCGGTGGACAGCAGATCAGTCCAGGTGCGCCTCGGTCTCCCTCTGGGTCGGGACCAGTTGGGAGGAGGCGGTTCTCTGATGAGAAAGCCTAGTTCCAGAGGTGGTTCCGCCCTCGCGATGTGGCCAAAGAGGCGGAGACGTGCTGCGCGGATTTTACTGGACAGAGGGGGCTGGTTGGTTCTCGCTCTCAGGGCGTCAGTGGAGACATGGTCGTACCACCTGACTCCCAGGATTCTACGCTGACATTTGGAGTCAAAGGCATCCAAACGGCGCTCCTGGGCAGCTGTTAGGGTCCAGGACTCAGCCCCGTACAGTAGAATGGACAGCACAAGGCTGTTGTACAGTCTGAGTTTTGTTTGGAGGGAGATGTTCCTGCTGGACCATACGTTGTTGAGGCTACCCATTGCAGACGCGGCTCGTCCAATACGAAGCTGGATGTCAGTGTCGCTCTTGCAGTCGCTGGTTATGGTGCCTCCAAGGTAGCAAAACCTATCCACTGCCTCAACGGGGTGGGAGTTAATCACCAGTCCTCTTGGGGGAGTGAGGTAGTCACTGAGGCACTGGACTTTGGTTTTGTCCCAACTGACCATCAGGCCCAGTGGTTGGGTCTCCGTATCCATGGCCTGCAAGGCGAGCTGGAGTAAGTCCAGGGCTTCTGCTAGAATTGCCACATCATCAGCGTAGTCCAAGTCCGTGATGGTCACTTCGCCATAGCTAGCACCACACTCGCACCGGCCCATGACTCCTGCCATAACGTAGTCGATGGCGGTGTTGAAGACAGATGGTGCCAGTACGCAGCCCTGTCGGACACCACTGATGACGTTGAAGTTGTCCGACAGCAGTCCATTCACTCTCACACAGGAGACAGTGTCAGAGTAGAGGAGCGAGAGAAGGTTCAGCAGTTTACCCGGTACCCCAAGGATCCTAAGAATCTTCCATAGAGCTTGTCTGTCAACGGAATCAAAGGCTTGCTTGAGGTCCACATAGGCGGCAAAGAGAGGCTTCCTAAACTCCCTTCTCTTCTCAGCCAGAAGTCTAAGGGTCAGGATTCTGTCCACTGTGGAGCGTCCTGGAGTGAAACCACTCTGCTCTTTCCTCTGCTTGCGTAGGAGGAGAGGTCGCAGTCTCCCGAGGACAACATTAGCAAGCACTTTCCCTGGTACGCTAAGCAGGGTGATCCCCCTGTAGTTGCTGCAGAGGTCCTTGGGGCCTTTCTTCCAGAAGGGGAGAATGATGCCTTGCAGCCAATCTGCGGGGATGGTCTCGCTGTTCCAGACAGCTGTGAACAGGCGCTGGAGCTGGGCTGCTACGGCAGGTCCTCCATACAGCAGACACTCGGGGGGGATGCCATCAGCCCCTGCGGCCCTGCCAGGTTTGAGTTTCCTGATGGCCTTGGCCACTTCCTCCAGGGATGGGGGGTCACTAGGGACAGAGTCATCCTCTGAAGCTGCAGCTGCTAGTTCCTCCAGATGCAGAGAAGGAGGGGGGATTGGACGGTTGAGCAGGCTCTGAAAGTGCTCTCTCCACCGTGCGGCCTGTTGTGCTGGAGTGTCTGGGACGGTACCATCCAAGGCTTTCACACTGGCAGTGGGTGGGGTTGTCTTCCCAGTAATGGTCCTCAGGGTCCTATACACGGAGCCTTGATCGCCTCTTCGAGCGGCTGCCTCTGCTTCGCCTGCAAGGCTGTCCAGCCATCTTTGCTTGTCCTTGCGAAGCAGCTTGTTGCGCTTGACGTTGAGGCGTCTGAACTCCCCGAGGTTACCTTCCAGTCTGGCAGTTCTTTTTGCCTCCACCACGTTGAGGGTTTCCTCAGACAGAAAGTCCTTCTTCTTCTTCCTTCTCTTGTGTCCAAGTACCTTGGCTGCCACAGTAGTGATGCCTTGCTTGATGTCGTTCCAGATCTCCTCTGGGTTTTCCACGTCTGTGGCCAGAGCTGCAAAGCGGTTTTGCAGACTCAGCTGGAAGTGGGTAGCGACCTCGGGGGACCGCAGTTTGGAGATGTCCACCTTGCGCTGTGCGTTGTTGAGGGCGTTCCTTTTCAGCCGCAGGCGTACCGTCATCGCTAGCAGTCTGTGATCAGAGCATCCCAGAACGGCGCTGCGGTATACAAGGCAGTCTGTTGAGGTGTGCCAGCGCCGGCTAGTGAGAATGTGATCCAGTTCTTTCCTCGTGTGACCGTCGTTGCTGATCCATGTCATGCAATGTATCGTCTTGTGAGGGAAGAAGGAGCGCTCTGTTCGTAGGCGATGGTTGGAGCAGAGCTCTAGAAGTCTGGTACCGTTGTTGTTACAGGTTCCATTTCCGTGGGGCCCTAGGGCGGTCTCAAAACCGGTTCTGTCAGCCCCTGTTGTAGCATTGAAGTCTCCGAGGATCCAGATGATGTCGTGCCTGGAGACGTCAGACACAAGGGCGGCTAGCTGGGTGTAGAACTCGTCCTTCTCCTCGTCGGCTGCCATGTCGGTGGGGGCATAGGCAACTATGACTGAGATCCTACCGAAGGTGTGGCGAAGGCGAGCGAGGAGCAGTCTGTTGTTCACGGGTTTCCAGTAGACCAAGGCTCGGGAGGCATGAGGAGCTAGGGCGAGTGCAACCCCCTGGCGGTGCTGACTGTCGTCCCTTCCTGACCAAAGAAAGGTGTAGTCGTTTGCTGCGTGAGTGCCGGAGCCGGGCCAGCGAACTTCAGTAAGGCCTGCTACAGCAATACTCAGACGTGCCAGCTCGTTTGCAGCTAGCTCAGCTGTTCCTTCTTTGTTCATTGTAAGAACGTTCCATGTTGCAACTCTGATCGTTGCGGTTCCATTAGGCTTTACTCGTAGGTCCATTTGATCGCATGTCATATTTCCAGTAAGGTCAGTCCGATTTGAGTTCTAGGAACTGTACCAAAAATTATGTTATGTCCGCATCAATATCCCTTTTATATCTCTTGTTAGGATTGACGGATTGTCAATTTGTGCAAATTAGAATCTAATTTTCACAAGTAATGAAAATTGTATGAATCCATTGCGCTACAAAATGTTCATGTTCTATTGAACAATATATATATATATATATATATATATATATATATATATATATATATATATATATATATATATATATATATAACAGGCGACACTTTAAATCCGGAACAACACTTTAAATCCGGACAACTTTGATCATTAAGACATAATCATAAGTGTGAGAAGGAAACTTAATATTCTAGATTATCACATACTACATGATAACAATTACGTCTACTAGGTAACATTGGTAGGTCCCGGTGGACTAGGTCAGTTCTGCAGAATTCTGCATCGGAGCGCAATTTAAAGTGTTGTTCCGGATTTAAAGTGTTGTTCCGTATTTAAAGTGTCGCCTGTTATATATATATATATAATGTGATCTCTTTTGCATCATTAATGCTGGATATTAGTAAATGATGGTAATTTTACTCTGACCGAGGAAGGGAATCGAAATTTTGATCTCAGTTTAGACAGACCGCTAGCTTGTAGCTTAGTAATCTTTATACGTTCGTACAAACATACTTTTGTACTTATCGTAGACTGTCCGTAGTCGATAGAAGCCGTGTCGATACCAACAGCGTGCATCTCACGGTTCTGCACGAGCCAACGAGCGCCATCGGGGTGTATTCCAGGGAAGTGCAGTAGTGATGTATTCCTTGAGTCTGTGCCAAGGTACAGGCGCTCATTGGGCCAAAACTTACCCCATCCAGTCTTTACTGTAAGAGTACATTTTACAGTCGGTACAGTGAAATAGTAATTATGTTAATAAATTGTTAATAAAATTATGGTAAATAATTATAGGATGTTGTTGCAATCATTTAAAACTATTCGATATGTTACATTACACATTATAAATACAGTTTTAAACAATCTAAGAAATACTTCAAATGTTTAAAAATGTTTAAAATATTCCAAAACAACTCTTGGAAATGAACTCTATATTAATGGAAACTAATAATTCCCGTACCGAAAAGTAGACATCCACTTGGGATTTTGCCGTGTTTCTCCTCCCATTGCTGAAAGTCTTTGGCAGTTACGAGGTAGTCCGCGTTAGCTGCAGCCTTTGAAGATACGTCAACTACAACGGCTGGCCCAATAAGTCGCTCAATGGGAATATCATTGCCTGGGAAAATGTATTGTTAGGATTGTGTTTTAACCGTTATCATCTTTTTAGTTTGCGGAATGTCCCAATAATTCTAAAGTTCTATGATTAGAAGTAATAGATCTTGGGGCATTTACTGACAAAAAGAAGCAGCTACAAAACTATAAGCTCCTTCGAGGATTTGGGCCAAGCACACCGGGTCACCGCACACGTTTTTGTAAATGTGGCAAGTTACAGATAGATTTAAGCCATTTTTGGTCGATTTTATAGTACGTTAAGTGTGTTATAATTATAATATAGAATAGCAAAGTTCTTTATTCACAACCCCTTTTTTCAGAAGAGCCAGGTTTTGATAACCGCCCGTCATCTTTGTAAGTGTCATTATGACAGGTTAAGTGTGCACTGAAGCTAGGTGTTAGTAGTTTAAGGCCTCATGACACAAAAGGAGGTAAAAGACATATTAATATCAAATTTACATACCATATGTAGTAGCTTTTTATTGTTTAAATCACGACGACTGAGAAACTAAGATTGTACGGCCTTCAAAAGTGCTCCAGCAAGCTTCCCAATCACTCGCCTCGACAATTTTCTTTTTTCATCTCTATGTTGCTTTTCTGTGCTTTTCTGGAGCTGACATCACGGGGTGACGTCATTCACTCCGAGTAAGTACAAAAATCCAAAAATAAAACGTAGAAATGCAAATGTCTGCCGGGACGGGCTTGTCCTGACCTTTCCGAGGCGGGACATTGGAATTTTGAATGTAACAGGAGAACCGTGTATATTTATTGTAAACGTGTCTGTTAGCCAGGTAATACTAGTAATGTCAACTACAATCAAATAATGTCTTTTTTTGGTGTCACGGGTACTTTAAGTCATAATTGCCTTGATGAAGATGGCAGGCTGTTTTCAAAATTCTGGGCTCTTGTTAAGCATGTGGTTGTGAAAAAAGATAATTATATTTCAGCCATACCATAGATATGGATGAAATATATTGTTTTCCTTTGTGTTTCTTCTCCTCCTCCTCCTCCTTCTTCTCCTCAATTTCTTCATTTTTTGGCCAAATGACCTGAAATTTGGCATGGTGACCCCCAGACGTTTTTTTTTTTCATTTTTTTGATACAGGCTTTGAAATTTTTTTTTTTGGGGGGGGGGGGGTCATTTTCAGGCAATAAATGTACATTTTGGGATCTGGAGCCCCGGTATTAAATCCGAATGACCCGAAATTCGGTGTGGTAATACCTTGGACAAGTGTTCACTGAAAGCCATTCCCATTTTGACATATACCACTGAAGAATTGAGTAAAATAGGGCTTTTTTTTACTATTTTCAGACAACAAATATACATTTTGGCTACTGAGCCCGAATATTGAAACCAAATGATCTGGAATTTGGTATGGAGGTGCCTTGGACACATGCTCACAGACCACAAATCACACTTCGCTACTTAAAAATTGTGAAAATGGGACTTTTTGCTATTTTCAGACAAAAAACGTACATTTTTGGCTCATGTGTCCTGGTATTAAAATCAAATGACCTGCAATTTGGTATGGGGGATCATTGGACACATGCCCAAAGCATGTTATTTACACTGTTGGCATGTACCACCTAAAATTGCGTAAAATGGGACTTTTTTTGCTATTTTCAGACAAAAAATGTATATTTTTGGCTCCTGTGCCCCAGTATTAAATCCGAATGACCAGAAATGTGGTATACGGATACTTTGGACATATGCCCACACAACATCTTTCACGTTTTTGACATACATCACTTTAAAATTGTGTAAAATAGGGTGTTTTTGCTATTTACGGAAATCCCAATATTTGGTACGGAGGATCCTTGGACACATGCCCTTGCTGGCAACATGTACACAGCTTTCAAATTGTGTAAAATGGGACTTTAAAATGGGAAGGAAATGGCTGAAATATGCTGTATTTGCTCTGAAGCAAATGTCGGCCTTTCTAGTGCTGTTTTATATGTTTATGTTGTTGTCACAGTGCTGAGAGCTGACCAACATGATGAGTTGAAATTTTTCTTAAAAACAAAAGAGGGACATGTTTTTTAAAAACATTTTAAGCACTCACTTCTCCACTTGTTTTTACTGAAGTGCGCAGGTGCGTCCAGGTGTGTTCCACCGTGTTCTGCCGCCTCTATCTCAGACTCCTCGTGCCAGATACCATCGGCGGTGTAGTTCCTGAACACGTTGGTCATCTTGAAATACTTTGCCGTTGGCCAGTAGATAGCGTTTTCGTCAAATGTGTGGGTCATGTCAATCACACGAGGGTTGCCGGGCAACACCGAATAAACAGGTTTCATGAAATTCAGGGTGATCTGTAATCGTACCAAATATAATGTAGGTGCTTCATTTGGTCTTCTTAGCATCATACTGTAAACAAACATCCTCAAATCTATTGACAGTCTATTGTAGGGAACCGGAGTTCAATACAATTATACCTCCATGAGATATTAGACAATTTTGGATATATATTTTATATTGCTTAATAGATCATGGGTACATAATTTTAATTAGCATTATAAATTTTATTTTCTGTTCGACGATAGGGCTCTCACATACATAATAAACATTATATGTGATTTGATTTCCTATCCAAATTACATAAAGTGTCTGTGTGAAAGCCCTAACGTCACCAATTACGCAATAAAATTAACATTTACATAATATATGCACGCATGATTGATTAAAAAACCCTCCAGTTTCGCTGTCAGCTGGCTAAAAGTATCAAATTAACAGTAGGTGATAAATATTATATTGTATTTTGGTAATATTTGGACTTTTAGTACTTAGCATTAGAATGTTGCATTACATTGTTCAATAGCCCATGTTCTATACCTTCTAGACTATGATATGGTCACATGTGCATTTACATGTAGCCCATTGGGGCAGGAATATGCAATAAAGATTCATCATCATATTGAGCGGCTTTTTACACCAAGCTTTTGCACATATAACTCCAAACATTGTTTAAAGCTATGTAATGATACGGCCCCTACTGTACGTGGTGGCACCGTGAGTTTTTGGGAAAATTAGGATTTGAACACTTCAATCCGTTGTTTAAAATTCTAGTGATGTATGAACTTACAACGTACTGATTTACATAGTTCAACTCTTTGAGATTTCATGCAATTAATCGGCAAGATCAAAAACTTACCAGAACTGTTGCCACATGAAAAATTCCCATTGTGACTAAGCTCTTGGCAGAACGGAAGGTACAAACAAATATCACACAGCGAGGATTACCTATTAAAGGAGAAGGAGATGAAAAAGAACAAAAAAGAATTAGCAACTTGTTACACGGTTTAAGCAAGAGCTGTTAATATACGATATTACAACAACACGGGGGTGTTGATATATTTCAATATCTGAAAATACAGATACAAAGAAAAACAAAGAAAACCATAATTGCTCGCTAGCAAATACAGCAAATTTCATTCAACCTCCCTCCCCAAAAAATGGACTGTTCCCAACTAACACCTGTTCAAAAGAATACATTCCAACATAACTTCTGCCCAAAGGTGAACCAGAGGTTCACCATGGTATGCAGATCTGAAATGGAGCATTCCCAATTTGACTCCAATTAAAATACACGGTGGTAAAATTTGGGCCCCGATGTCCCCACCTGCTTTAGAACACGAATCATGTTCGAATGACGTAATGACCCGATCCGGGGTCCCCCGCGGTCACCCGCGTGTTCAGGCCCTTTTTTACACGGGTACAGCCAAACAGAAAAAAATATCACATTTGCACAAATATAAAGAGTTTTCTGGACAGTCTATCTCTGCCGTCATTTTGTAGTGGACATGTAACATGTAACGAAGTTACTGCCGTGATCGTGGGTGACCTTGAATGTCGCAAAACTTGTACACGCTGGCATGAATGTCCCCCTCTTCATATCCGTGCCGCACGACATGCGTGCAAACCTCGAGCAAGATTGGAAGCACGGAGAGTCCAACATACCTCATTGACGGCTCAAAATGACTGTAACGGTTTTTCCGAGGCTTGTGTCTTAGGGATTTTTGAAAAATGCCCCCGATTTTCAATTATGGGCAATTGAGTGCTAAGAATGTCAAAAATGCCATTTTTTCACCTATTTGTCGACAAAAACTACACTTAAAATCAGAAATTAAAAACATCCTAAGGCACAGCTTTTGATATTATTCCTAGCCGTCGAAAAATATGAAAATTAGGTATTTGGAATAATATATTTAGCCAATCTTGCTCAGTGTTTGCCTAAAAACATGGCGCTCCGCAAACGTGAAAAAAATCGTCTTTCGGAGCGAAATTATGAAAAATCAGTCATTTAACGTAAAAATCAAACATCAAAAGTATGTAAGGGCGATAATTTCATTTTATTTTGACGAACTTTTTCCTTCCATACTATTTGTTTATTTTCAAATATTTTACGGTTAGCCCAAAAATCGCGTCTTGTAACCCGATACTTTTTGGAACGCCCCTAGCAATGGGAAAGAATACCGTAGCAACAGACCACCGTGATAGGTTGTTCCCTCTATTAAAAGATGGACTCTGCAAGCGACACCTAAAAAAAAATTGCAATTGACTTTCACATACAAAATTGAATTTGGAAAAAAAGCACCCCCTATTCACAAATGGACCCCTCTAGTGACCTCTATGGCCCCGTTCATACGGATGCGCGTTGAGCTCGATTCGGGTAAACCACATTCCTCTCATCTGGTCCAAGTGCCACACGTTCCTTCTAAACCGTGCCCGAGAACGATTCGCCTAAACTACATTCATTGTTGTTTGATGAAAACACGCAAGGTGGCGTCTCGCCAATGTTAGCGGTTAGGGGTGAAAGTGCATCATGCCCTAGAAGTTGTCGTGTTTTTTTTAATGGATAATCGCTTGCAACCGGCTTAGAGGAGTACGAAGGAGACGCAGGCTACGGGTGGCCCTTGTAAGAATTCGTTGCCGACGCCGCCACACGTTATTTGCGGACCCCGAGGTCAATGACCGGGTTGATATGCAAAGTAAACCTGATGAAAGTGCTTCGGCGCGTTCAGACGCAAATCGCGATCCAGTCAAGGTGGATTGAAACCGATCGAGGCGCTTTCAATGCGATTCGGAGCGTTCAGATGGAGCCACATGAATCCAGAATCGGGCCAAACCACATCGAAAGCGCTTTACGCGCATGCAATGTAATGTTATAATTATGGATCAGTCCAAAATTACCTTCGCACATGATGTGATTTTTAGAAAAATAATTACCCCCTTTTCCAATCCTTTTCCAGTCAATTTGGAAAATGAAATGCCTCCATGCTTCGTTCATTGTCCTGGCCGTATACATTTCACTACCAAATATGGACTTTTCATAATCACGCCAGTCCAAATTTGCATTAAAACAGTTTCCCCCCTACTTAAGAATAGACTCTTCAAGTGACCCAAATGTAATGTCTGCAAAAACTTTGACTCCAATTACTTTTGAAACTTTAGCCGTTAACCTCAGCCTCGGACGCGGCCAAGTTGGTAACCTGAAACCCCCCTAGTAGTGCCAAGTTTATCCTGGCGACCGACCAGCTTGACACACACAGACGAAAAACAATCCCTGACTTTTTATGGAGGTAATAAATTATAGCCACAAGGGATTGTGGGATGATGTTGCGTAAGGCCGACTAGAAAAGTCCCTGAAAACAGGTAATCACTGGCAGCCGTCGGTAACAATGGCGGATCATTTGCATGCGGAAGGAATAATTTAGCCCCGCCCCCGCCTACACAGCAAAAACGCTGTATAAAATAACGCTTGCCTCATGCACGCTTGGTGAATTCTGAAAACGTAATGTTACTTCTTTATTCTATTCCTTACTCCCATACTCAGTTCCGTCTCCTTGTCATGATTTCGTGCAATTCGCAGCAGTTTATTAGTGTAACATATCGTCCAACGTTGGTAAACAGTGGCGGATCTTTTGCACGCGGCGCCCCCATTTTCGGGAAGAAATTAGCCACACAAACACAACAAAAATTTATTATTGAATAGGTTCAAGAAATAAAACATGTCATATTATTTATTCACCACTCACTTCTGTATTTAAAACTCTACACAGTTTTGTTACTTATATTTCGCTAGCTATCTGTTTTCATTGTGTTTACATGTAAGGGAGACGGCTGGTGATGATTTCGAATACCCGTACGGGAGACTTAAAGCTAAAAGGGGAGACATACGGAGACCACAAGGAAACACGCCCGAACACTTCTTCTTCTCAACTCAAAACTCATTTTATTCTTAAAGTACCCTAAGAATATCATCGATCTTAACGTTGCCGCTCTAAGATTATCATCGATCTTAACGTTGTCGTTCCGACGTCGAAGGGATACTAACTTCGCCGTTCGAAAGTCCGAACGGCTTAACACATTTCCTACCTACATATTTCGTTCTATTCTGTTTCATTTTGTTCCATCCCGTTCCATTTCGTTCTATTTTGCACTTTCTGTAGACCCCTGTTCATCCATTCAACTGCTGCCCTGTTGAAGCCATAACATTGTAGTTTTCTCAGAAGATAATGGTGATCTACCAAATCGAATGCAGCCGAGAAGTCTAGGAAGATCACTCCTATCAGGTTACCATGGTCAATGTTACAGTACCAATCGTCCACGATTTGCAGGAGAGCTGTACATGTAGAGTGGTTTTTCCTGAAGCCATGCTGGTGGGTGGTCAACAGAGAGTTATCGTTGAAGTATTTGGAAATTTGATTGTATACAATTCGTTCTGCTATTTTACTAACAGCTAAAAGTAAGCTGATTGGTTTAGCATTCTGGCCACTTAAGCGGGTAGTCGCAGACTTGGGTAGTGGAATTACTTTACCCTTCTTCCACTCAGACGGGTACACAGATGTATTAAAAGACGGATTTTTGATGTAACTCAAAGGTTGAGCTAGTTTCAAGAGTTTGTTGTCCAAGTTATCCAGACCCACAGCCTTCCCATCAGGTAGAGAAACCAGGAGTGAATGCACTTCTTCAACATGTACCGGACTAAACTCGAAGTTACAGTCCTTATTCTCCATGATGTTTCTCTTTATCAAGCTAAGTAAGTTATCGTTTATTTGTGACTTTAGCCCCTTTCGCAGTGATTGCACTTTTTGAGTGAAGAAGTGATTAAAGTACTCCACTGTATCTTCTGCGTTGGTGAGGTAGACACCATCCTGTTCGACTGCACAAGACGGCTGTTTCAGGCCTTTACCCAGCATACCATTCAGCGTTTTCCATAGTGACCTGGGGTCATGTTTAGCCTCTGCTAGTTTGGTTTTGTAAAAGGCAGCTTTTTTCTTCAGATTCATTTTTACAACAGCATTTCTAAGTTTTTTTATACACAAGCACATCTGATACCCTCTAGCGGTATACCTAAATACCTCAACCGCCCTCAACCCCCCTCAACCGCCCTCAACCTCCCACTTCCTGGGCTAATATGCAGTGTACATGTGCTAAGAACCCTTGTTTGCACTCTGTATACATTGTCTATACGATTATAAATAAGAAAATCACTGTAACTCTGACGTTTTACCAGTTTTTTTACGGCGCGCCGTGCGCCCGAGGAACAGGGTCCGCCATCTTGTTTGTTTACGTCGAACGCATCGTGCCGTAAGTTTCAAGTCAAAATAAGTAAAGTAAAAAAGCTTGTGCAGCACGGAAACTCAGCAGATATAGAGGGAAACGTCTTTAAACATCATGTTTCTGGTGGTGGATTTTAGCGCTCAATACTTTAGGGCGGATATTTTGCGGGGTGTATCACTCCCTAAAGACGGTAACTCCACTTATGACATATTAAAAGTTATAACTTGAAAAAACTCGCAAATACTTAAACGTTACTCACTTACTGTGTGATTTTTATTTATAATCGTATAGACAATGTATACAGAGTGTAAACAAGGGTTCTTAGCACATGTACACTGCATATTAGCCCAGGAAGTGGGAGGTTGAGGGCGGTTGAGGGGGGTTGAGGGCGGTTGAGGTATTTAGGCATACCCTGATTCTAGAGGAGAGGAGACAACCATTTGACACAACCACGCCGTGTTGCTTAGTTTTATATCGTCACTGCTCTGCGGAGCTCTTTTACTCACCATTAACCAACACTTCACATGTATGGATTTAAATTTAGAATATGCTAGGAATGCATTCATGAGCACAGACATTGTGGCAAATGGAGGATTGAACGTACTACTTGGGAGAAGGAATCTTTCATTTGTACATAATGTAAATTTCCTCTTTATGTCATATGTGTATTTTTAACTATGTCATGTGTTGTTTGTATTGTATGATTTTCGTATGAACCCTGGAAGAATAGCCAGTTTTGGCTAAAGGGTATCGTAATAAAGGAAATAAAGGATAGGAACATTATGCCCCATTCCCTCAGTTTGCAGGGCTTGGGACCGCACGCTCGACACACAACACGGGGGTTTCGTGGACCAACGGGTTTCTTCCTAGCCATCCTTATGATGGCAGGAGATATTCATAGTAATCCATGGCCCATTAGGCACCCATGTGGTGAATGCGGCCGTGCAGTAGCCACCAACCATATATAGGGCGATTCAATGTGATCATTGTGATAAGTGGATTCACATAAAACGTTGTGGGATAAATGACAAAATGTACAAATATTATCAAAACTCATCTTGTTCTTGGTTATGCAACTGCTGTGGTATGCCCAGTTTCTCATCTAGTTTGTTTGCTAATGACTTATGGATCCATGATGCAGAGGGATCATATTATAGCCCCCTGTCAGACATGGATGATGACACAGACCCAGACTCACACAACTCACCCAATCTACTTCCAGGTGCTAGTCCAGGCTCCCAATCCTGGTCCTTTGTAAGAACTACCCCAAACCACTCTCCAGCCTTCAACCCTACCTCCACCTCATCCCCATGCCTTCTCCAGAAATCAGATAACGGTAAGCAAATCCTTCACAATATCCATGTACTATCCCTGAACTGCAGAAGCATTCGGGAAGGAGATAAGAACGCCCAATTTAGAACACTGGTCGCGGCTGAAAATCCTGATGTCATATGTGGAAACGAATCATACTTAGATGCAGAAATAGCAAATGGAGAAATATTTCCAGATGACTTTTAAGTGTACCGCACAGATCGCAACAGCCAAGGGGGGGGGGGGTGTTTATAGGAGTTAAGTCTAATCTAGCTTCGACACAAGTCTATGACAATTAAGATACTGAAATAGTATGGGCGACAATCCAAGAAGCAGGATACCGTCCCTTGTGCATATGACCAGCATATCGACCCCCCGATTCTGGACTCCCCTACATGGAGAAACTTTCTCAATCAATAGACAATATTATCATCATCATCATCTGTCGACACCCTGGCTAGGGGACGGGGCAAGCTCCTGCACAACACGTCGCCATATATTACGATCATCCATTGCGGCTGGAAGGTCTTGTTGTTGTAATCCGGTGTCTCTTGTGAGAGTAGCTGGATGAGAGTAGCTGGATATGTGAGTTCAATATTATATCTAAACCGTCACCGCCAAATGTATCACTCTTTGGTGACTTCAACCTTCCGGACATTAATTGGGACCATAACCTACCCTTAGCCAGCTCCTCTCCCCAATATGGGATGGCAGTTAATCAAAAGTTCTCAGAGACAATTCAGGAAGCCAACCTGACCCAAATGGTACATGAGCCGACACGGGGAAGAAATATATTGGACCTAGCCTTAGTTTCCAATCCTGACCTAGTCGAGCGGGTTAACATCATACCAGGCATAAGTGACCATGAGGCGGTGTCCGTCAATTTGAAAACACACATAAAGACTACCAAAAAGAAACCTCGTGCAGTGCACCTTTACAAGAAAGTTGACAAAACAGCACTTTCCAAAGGTATGGAGAACCTAGCAAAACAGTTTCAGGAAAGAACACCTTCCAAATTCAGTGTGGAGGAGAACTGGACATATTTCACCAAAGGACTCAAAAACTTAATGGCTAAGCATGTTCCACAAAAACGCCTTTCAGGTAAATACCACTGTTCCTGGCTGGCTGCGGCACTAAAAAAAGCAATCAAGAATAAAAAGAAGCATTATAAAAGAGCAAAGGAATCGATGAGTGAACTCGATTGGGATAGTTTCAAAAAGCACCATAGAGAAACTAAAAAAAGGAATCAGGATCAGGAAGGCCCATAATAAATACCTAAACGACATCATGAGTGAATCCTTGAAGAATCCAAAAAAAAAAAATTCTGGAATTACATCAAAGGGAGAAAACAGACAGCTACAGGAATTGCCCCACTAAAACATCAGAATGACCTCGTCTCAGATAGCCGACAGAAAGCAGAAATACTTAACCAGCAGTATGACTCGGTATTTACAAAAGAAAACACGACTAATATCCAAGACTTAGGTAGCAGTCCCTATGAAGAGATGCCCCAAATAAACGTTACTCTCGAAGGGGTCCAGAAGTTACTGTTAGGTATTGATTCTCGCAAAGCCTGTGGACCTGACCAAATCCCTTGTAGAATTTTGAAGGATTTTATACGCCGTTGAGATCAGTCCCATTTTACATTTCATTTTTAACCAATCGTTAGAGAAGGGTCAGGTACCAGCGGACTGGCGTGGAGCGTACATACATCCAACATTTAAGAAAGGGGACAGAAGTGATGCAGCCAACTACCGGCCTGTATCACTCACCAGTGTTTGTAGTAAATTGCTTGAACACATCATTTACTCAGCTACTATGAAACACCTAGATAAACACCAGGTCCTCCTCCCTACACCGCATGGTTTCCGTGCCAAACACTCATGTGAGTCTCAACTTATATGTACACTACAAGATCTAACATCATGGTACGATAAAGGGAAACAGATAGATATGACGATCCTTAATTTTTCCAAGGCTTTCGACAGTGTGCCCCACAGACGTCTACTGAACAAATTAGAAGACTACGGTATAAAGGGAGGGAACCTAACCTGGATCAGTAAGTGGCTCACAAACAGACAACAGCAGGTAATGGTTGAAGGTGAATTATCCATCCCAACTAGTGTAAGATCAGGGGTACCCCCGGGGACATTCCTGGACATTGACAAGGTAATTACTTCACAGATTAGGTTGTTTGCAGATGACTGCTATATATACAGACCGATAGAAAGCAAAAAAGACCAGCTAGACCTACAAAAAGATCTGGACACACTTGCCGAATGGTCTGACATATGGCAGCTCAGATTTAATGTAAAAAAATATTTCATCATTCATCTACATAAGTCAAAATGCTAACCTCAATACCTGTACACCAATACCTGTACACCATGTTTTCAGAACCGCTAGAGGTCTGTACCCACCACCCGTACCTGGGGATCTTGATTTCTCAAGACCTCAAGTGGTCAACACACATCAATACACTCACAGCCAATGCCAACAGCACATTAGGGTTTTTACGACGGAATGTGAGGGGGGCAAGCCGAGAGGTAAGGGCTAAGGCAAGAGAGAAGTAAGCTTGCACGCTTAGTTCTATTCTACAAAGGCTATTAATAGCTTGGTAGCAATACCAATACAGGAGTATCTTACCAAGAACACCAACCCCACAAGAGGTCACTCGTTACGCTACATAACTCTCACCTGCAAAACAGACACTTATCGGGCCATTTTCTTTCCAAGAACGGTCGGTGAGTGGAATAGTTTACCTTCACACATAGTTACAACACCAACAGTTGAAGGTTTCAAGTTGGGGCTGGCACAGCACATGTGCCTCCCAACACCCAGCTGTAATCAGGCTTGATAGTGTGGCCATGTATATAAATCCACAACACAATTTTTTGGTTCTGTTTTCTGCACATTTTTTATTGTCTAGTTAGCACCATTCACCACACCGGCCGCATTATGCCATGCACCTTGGCGTGATACTCCAATAGGGCTTTGCCCAGTGTCAATTGGATTGGATTGGATACAAACAACGCGGGGGTGTAGATATATTTCAATACCTAAAAATACAGATACAAACTTTTGAAGAAAAAATAGGTTCTGAGATAAAAACCATAAATTACATAATAAACAGCTATTGCAATCAGTTACTAGTACCAACTAGAAAGGCCTACATTTGCTCACTAGCAAATACTGCATATTTCCCTCCACCTCCCTCCCCGAACAATGGACTGTTCCCAACTAACACCTGTTCAAAAGAAAAATATCCCAACATTCTGCGCAACTTCTGCCCAAAGGTTTTAATTCCAATTAAAAGAGGTTGTTCCCTCTATTAAAAAATGGATTCTTCAAGCTACACCTGTCACAAAAATTGACTTTTACATACAAAATTGAATTTGGAAAAAAATGCGCCCCCTATTTACAAATGGACCCCTCCAGTGACCTCTATGTTATGTTATAATTATGGATCAGTCCAAGATTACCTTAGCACATGATATGTAAAAAAAAAAATTACCCCCTTTTCCAATCCTTTTCCAGTCAATTTGGAAAAAAAATTGCCTGCATGCTACGTTCATTGCCCTGGCCGAATACATTTCCCCACAAAAGGGGCTTTTCATAATCACGCCAGTCCAAATTTGCATTAAAAACAGTTTCCCCCCTGCTTAAGAATCGACTCTTCAAGTGACCCCAATGTAATGTCTGCAAAAACTTTGACTCCAATTACTTTTTGAAATTTTAGCCGTTCACGGTGGTCTGTTGCTACGGTATTCTTTCCCATTGCTAGGCGCGTTCGAAAAAGTATCGGGTTACAAGACGCAATTTTAGGCTAACCGTAAAACGTTTGAAAATAAACAAATAGTATCGAAGGGTAAATTTCGTCAAAATAAAATGAACTTATCGTGTTTACATAATTTTAATGTTAGATGTTTACGTTAAATCACTGGTTTGTAAAAGTTTCACTCCAAAAGACGTTTATTTTCGGGTTTCGGAGCGCCTGCCAGAGTCAGTCCGAGTCATCGTTTTAGGCAAACCTCGTTAAGTATTGGCTACGTGTATTACCCCAAATCCCCGATTCCTATATTTTTCGACGACTGGGAATAAGATCAAAAATCGTGTTTTAGGAATTTTTTAATTTCTGATTTTAAGTATGGTTTTTGGCGACATATTGATGAAAAAAACGGCATTTTTGGACATTTTTCGCATTAAATTACCCATAATTTAAAATTGAGGCCATTTTTAAAAAATCCCTAAAACACGATTCTGGGGACAACGGTTACAGTCATTTTGAGCCGTGAATGAGGTATGTTGGACTCTCCATGCTTCCTATACTTAACGAGTTTTGCAGACATGTCATGTCGCCCGAAAGTGGGGAGTGTGTTGTTGATACTAGCGTTAAGAATCATTACAATATTCAAGGTCACCCACGGATACGACAGTAGATTCGCTACATGTTACATGTCTACAACAAAATGATAGCGTACATGTACTGTCCAGGAAACGGTTTGTATCTGTAGAAAAGTGTTGTTTTTATCTGTTGCGAGGCACGGAAAGGAAAGGGCCTATTTTCGCGGGTTTATTGTAAATGACCGGAGATGACCCCCTAATAGAACGCGCGTTCGGTTCGAATTACTCAGATCGAGTTCGATCGAACCCAGTTCGGGTTCTAAAAAAGGTGGGAACTTTGCAGCCCAGATTTGACCACCGTGGTTACCCTCAGCCTCGGACTCGGCCAAGTTGGTAACCTGAAACCCCCTAGTAGTGCCAAGTTTATCCTGGCGACCGACCAGCTTGACACACACAGACGAAAAACAATCCCTGACTTTTGGCATGGAGGTAATAAATTGCAGGCACAAGGGATTGTTGGATGTTGTTGCGTAAGGTCTCGTTCCGCAGTTACTCCGTGCGTGTAAAGAGTCCGGTCCAAAAAAAAAAGAATTGGGCCCGAACGGCGTGAGTTTCTGTCCATCATAAATTAACGTGTTAGTCTATGGAGCAACGAAACTGGTGTATGAGACCTGTAAACTGTGGTAAACTCACTTCCGGGTTCTGGCGGTTACGCGGCGCTGCGATGTTTCACACCAATCCCGGATATATTCTTGACCCGCACACTAGGAATATCCCTGTATCCCGGATATATTTAGCTAATACGTGCTACCTACAGAAAACTAATACTAAGACAACGTTAAAAATCTTTCAAATAGTTAAAGACGCTTATTCTATTGAGCTAGGCTACAACCTGTAGTCCAACAAGTAACTTCAAGGTCACTGGCATAGTCCAAGTTCAAGTATAGGTCACAGCAAATCGGTGTGATATAATGTAAAAAAAATAAACCTCAAATACAAAAGGGGACGCGCGACGATCATACACGAGTGTCGCAATTCCTGATTTGATGTTCGAGCTCCAACACTTGACATTGTTTATTGGACAACAAATGGTAATACTGCCGTCATATTTTTTTTCGGGGGGGGGGGGGGGTGTAGATTCAAGAATGAACTGTTCGACAAGAAAACGTTTCACCTAGCTAGTTTGTAATCAGAGAACAAAATTAGAATAGAAATGACCTACCTCCGTAAGGTTGTAGGAGGGAAGCAACAGAGGTTTTTTTCCGGATTGCAGGCACGGTCAGACTACAGGTGTAGGTAAGGTATGCCTGGGAACATGTACTAGTTTGCATGCCGCTACCCTCCGGCCCACCTATGACCTATCACCTTTCAACCCTTAGATATAACTACCTACTGTCACGTCCCACGTTAAACTTCGTTTCTAGTTGATCGTCGTGTCAAATCTAGAAAGGTCCTGGACTTTCAAAGTTAGGAGAATTGTAGTCTATACTATGTAGATCGTAGTAATGTAGAAATTTTTACCCAAAGAGCAAAGGTTGTAAAATCACTGTGGTCGGTCGCTAGGGTAAACCTTGCATTACTAGCGAGGTATCGGGTTACCAGCGTGGGAGTCCCGGGGGAGGCTGAAAGTAACGGTTAAAGTTTCTGAAGATTTTTTTTCTGAAATTTCAGGTAATTGTCACCCACAAAGTTGTGCCTCAACACAGTGCAGAAAATTCCGTTTCCCCCATTAAAAAAAAAAATTATATCTGATTTTCTTTTGGGGTCCGCGCGGACCGCAGCCGGCTTTCGATCGTAATGGATACACTGGCGTTCTTATACTTTACTTTATTTTCTTATACTTTACTTTATTTTCAGGCTTTTATGATAAGTTACACATGCTTTCTAACATTAATAACATCTTATGTAATTTAATGTAATTTGTATTAGTGATTGTGCATAATTTATGCTAATTTTATGACAGAATTGGTCAAAATCAAGATCCAAGATGGCGGATAATTAAATATGTATGAGGTCATTGTATGACGTCACTGGTGTTGCTAAGGGCAACATAAGCTTTAGCAGACCTTATAATTATATTATAAACACTTTTTGTTAAAGTTGTGTTGTATACCATTAATGTTAAGAGAATAACCTATTTAGACGGTTTTAGCCAATAAAATCATATGAATGACGTCATAATGACGTCATATTACGTCCTACCGACATCAAAATTGTTGTATTGATTCATTTTTACTAGTACACCATCTTCGGAAAATTTGGTGGCCATACGATATACCGTTCTCGAGTTCTGAGGGGGGGCAATGAGTACCCCACCCCCAGTCCCACGAATCCCCAAAGCTTAAAAAAACTTTAAAAAACGGGTATTTCTTAATTTTTTCTTTATTTCACCAGAAAATAGGAAAAGGTCAAAATGTACGATTTTTGTACGTAATATGGACTCAGATGTTTACACATCGATTTAGCAAAACAATTGAGCTGGTAGCATACTGATAGCCTGTGAAACCCAAGCTCCGGGGGGCTCCCTACATAGTCCGCCACCCAAGAGCTTGTGGCAGATCACGTCTAACCCGGGAGAACCATTCAAGAAAATTGAAATACCAATAGGAAGCCGGCATGGGAATTACTATGGCAACTGGTCCGCCGCCACGTGGTTTGCCGGCGCCAGGATGCCGTCTGTGGGCGGGGCGAAAGGCGCAGTGGGAAAATTGGTCCCCCGCCTGTTTGTTTACAGCGATATTTCTAAGAAAAATGGCGGCTGGCTGCGTGCCAGAAGCAGAACTCGCCGAGTTTCGGGTCGTTCTGGAGTCTGTTTGTAAGGATTTTGGAAGTCCGTGGCCCCTGAAGCCTTTGCAGGAGAAGGCAGTGACATTTTTAGTGCAAGAGAGGAAGGATATTTTCGCATGTCTGCCGACAGGCTATGGGAAGACGGAGGTGTACACTCTGGTCCCCCTTGTGTTGGAGAGGTTACGTGGAAAACATTGTATCATGTTGGTTGTTTCGCCTCTGTTGTCGTTGATGCACGACCAAGTTGGACGTCTTCAAGAGAGAAACATTCCAGCTGCATTCATAGGGGAGACACAGAAGGACCCGGAGATCAAGCGGGGAGTGGTCGAGGGAAAATACAGCTTGGTGTTTGCTTCTCCAGAGGCACTTCTAAACTCCAAGACGTGGAGGGGTATGTTGACCAGCGAGACCTACCGGGAGAAGCTTGTTGGGGTTGCGCTGGACGAAGCACATTGTGTAACGGCTTGGTAAGGTGACCTTGCATTCCTTGGCATGATTACTATCGCGTAGTTGAAGCATGTGCATGTTTTAATTTTACGGTCGACCGGGAAAAGCGTTCAAAGTATAAGTAAGCATCATTACTGGTGTAATAATTTGTCTCTACTAACTTCCAGCAAGGGGCCTTGTTTTTAGCAATGACCCCTACGCATGTGGCCTATCTAGTGGGTTTTTTTTTGTAGTAGATAATTTTGTAGTAGATAATGTGGGTGTCTGTACATTGTAGTGTATAATGGAAGTGTTGAATATGAAATACAGACACTAGTAGAACCTTTAGTGGTGATAAAAATAAACTTTCACAACATACAGGCAAGTAAGTTGTGTTTGCTTTAGAGTAAGTATGCCTTTACTAAGAGAGCACATTGACATAAATGATAAATGAGCACATTGACATAAATGATAAAATAGGAAGATAAGTATGCACACCGAGGGTAAGTAAAACTTTCTATTCTATTAATACAATACTTCTCAAATGGAAGACACCTGGTGATATTAAGGTCCCCAAGATTTGTGTGCATACATCCACTACCTGTGTTGTATACCATTGACTAATCGTTTATTTATTAAATGTTTTACAGGGGTGGAGAGTTCAGACAAGACTACAGTCGTCTTTCGGAGCTGCGGTCCTTGCTAGGCAACGTGCCTTTCCTGGCATTAACAGCTACAGCCACCGAAGACATCAGAAAAGACATTCTTTCATCACTATGTATGGATGCAGACACCTTTACAATTTCTGAGCCATCAAACAGACCGAACATTATGTATCATGCTAGGGTTGCGAGCTATGACAGTGAGAATGAGTTTGAATGGTTACTTACTGAGCTTCAGACCAAAGGACAATCATGCAGGAAGTACACCATCTATTGTCGCAATATCAAAAGATGTTACATGCTCTTTCAGGATTTCATGAATATTTTGGGGGATGATGGTTACAATCAGGAACTCGACAAGACCAAATCATACAAGAATCGACATGTTGCAATGTTCCACAGATCTACTGCAGATACCAACAAAAACTTTGTTTTGGAACAGTTTAGAAGGCCCGACAGTGTCATAAGAGTGACAATGGCATCAGTTGCATTTGGTATGGGCATCGACATACCAGACATATATGCTGTGATTCACTGGGGGGCACCTCGAAATGTGGAGTCTTTTTACCAAGAGAGTGGGAGGGGGGGTCGAGATGGTAGGCAGGCACATTCACTCATACTGTATCAAAGAGGAACAGTTGTCAAGCGTTCATGTACACCAGAGATGATTGCCTACTGCAAACTAGACAGGGAAGGTTGTCGTAGAAAATATTTACTGCAGTATTTCAGACTTAAGAGTAGCCGCAATGTCACTGAAGGCATGTCACAGAAGCTTACCTGTTGCGATCTATGCGGAGAGGGTTGTGACTTCAATGCAAGTCTGCCTTGGAATAACATGGAACACCTGTTATCTACCTTGGACTTATCTTCCGGTGATCTGTCTGATGAAGAGCTATTGAGGCTATCAGAAGAATGGGAATAAGCAATGATCTCGTATACTTTTGAGCTTACCCGGTCTTCACTTTTCTTATAGTCTCAATAGTTCTTTTCTTTACATAGTGTCTCCATACTAGTGTCTCCGGAAGTGGGTCCAAAGTAGCTGACAGGTATTCTTGGCTTTTTCCAACGCGACCTATACAAATGGCAAAATGTTGCTTTAAGGGACTTGTTGTACTGTACAAGTAGTGGTATTAACATTATATACATTATTATAATAGAGTACACCTATGCAGCTTGTGCTTGATTCACCATGTGTAGGTACGATTGTCTATAATACAAATTACTTTCCTGAGGCTATTATCTTATGTATCATCTTCCATTCTTGAGGAGTTTACAGACAACAGTTTAAACTATTCCACTATTGTGTAGTAAAGAGATTTTTTTCCAGATATTGTTCATTATGTACCAGTTAAGCTTATGTCTCATTAACAAGGTGTACATGGCAGTGTATCACTATCAGACACAGTACTTTGACTCTTGTATCATCTTCCTATTTCTAGACAAAATAGTTTGCATAACACACAACTTTTCTAAACGCAAGTCTTAAAATCTACTACTACTACTAGAAAGCATAACCTGCATCTTATTGTCAGTACTATCAGTACTGTATTTACACTTTACTGCTGTCCTTGGAGAATGACTGTAACAGTGGATTATCAAGCTTAAACAATTTACAGAAGGAAATATGACTTTATTATAAGTGATAGATACATATGTAATGTCTGTTTAGTTTCTGTTGTAAAATGTTCAGATTATCATTTGCACAAGCTCATGTGAGTGGACAGAGTACATGAAAATGTAAACTTCTAAGGTACTCTAAATGTTACAGACAATGGAACTTAGCATTAAAATCATGAATACTGATGCGGCTTCCAGTGTAATATATATATACACCTTCTAACACTAAACTAAGACTTTGCTAGGGTATGACAACAGAAATGTCCCTGCATTGTCAAGAGGCACTGTAATTACAAGCTATTAAAGCTGTGTCAGGGGGTTCTTGCAGTCCTGTGACCAGACACCTAATGTCACAGAAAAATGCACCCTGCATGTTTTCTTTATCATCTTTGAAATACACAGGTAATATGTACAATGATTATGGTGTTAAATAACTTCTTCCACTGCTCAGCTATTTTGTATATGCACTAAAAGTATGCCCATCACAAAATATTGTGTGTGACTGTTCATAGTGGGCTGTTCTCATCTGTGGCTGGATTCTGGTATCCCTTTGTGGTCTCCCTTTGCAGCACTGGTTCTGACAGGTTTCCCTCCGGGCACACATACTGTTAAAAAAGGAAATGATAATAAGTATTCATAAGGATGTGTAACAATACAGTATTGACATGTACAGTGCACGTCAAATCAATTAAATTCTCGTCCAATGAACCTCCAACTAAATAACAACATTCAAAACTACCATCTATCATGAGCTCTCATGGGCAAAGCTTAGAATTGTTAGATTAACTAGCTAGGGTGATGCAAGAAAAGGAAACATGCAACAGGTGTTTTACAGCTGGCTACTGGTGGGCTTATATTCACATTTTATTGACAAATACACAGTCAATACCTTTCAGAGTCTCACAGGGGATGCTGTCTTCTTCCATGTTTTTCCTTCTGACTCACCATCCAGTATGTCATCTTCTTGGTATCAATTTTGTGGTACCTGTACTTTGGGCTTGAGGGGAATGTGGGATGAAACCGTCCGGGGATTACTTCAAAGGGGTTCTCTGTCTTCAATTCCTCGACCAACTTCGAGACCTCTTCCTGGATGTCAGGCGAAGTGTGCTTGCCCACTCCTGTGTATGACACAACATCCTCATCAAACAAAGTGAGTAGGTTATGGAGGACACCTAGACTCCGCCCTTCCCTTTCAACAGTCCTGTCAGTCATGTTAGGCCCCAGCCGGGACAGTCCGTCTTTTGCTTTCTTGTTGAGGAATTCCATATGCAGATCTTTGGGGATGTTTCGCCCTGGAATACCATGGACGTTGACTGTTTTATTGTGTAGTATAGAGGCTGACAGGCGTGGGGTCAGCAGCGCTATGTGTTGGGAAATATAACGGAAAGCCAAGTTCTTGTAGTGAGTGTGCTTCTGTTGGTAATACTGGAGCATGTCATACTTCCAGTTTCGCAAGATTCTGCTTCCATCCCCTTCATTGATAGAGTCTTTCTTCACCATGTCATAGAGCCCCTCTCGCAACACTGAGCAATTGTAGTTGTATTTGAAATCTTGCTCTTCAGTTGGTGTTTCTGAAGGTTGGTCTGTATTCCCTTGATCTTGAATGTGGACATCCACCTCCATTTCATGGTTCTCTCTTGGCTCCACATTTTCCCCTTCTGGTGCCTGTAAACGTCCCCAGATGCACTGCTCCCTGTGACGTCTCCAGCACATACCTTGACTTGCAAAGTGTTTTGGACACCCGGGAAAACCACATGCGACTCTTCCTTCTGGCACGGCTTCATGTCCTATAGCAGATAGATTGTTCTCCACATCATTCAGGACAACGTTTGTGTCAAACGTGTTAATGATGTGCTTGTCAATTACCTTGCCAACAGTGGTCTTCAAATAATGGCTTTTGCTTTCTTTGCACCACACCTCAATTCCTTTAGGGGCTGTGGAAGGTCTCTCCTGAAGGCTGTGCATGTTCAGACTTTCCATCATTGCAAGAAGCAACATGCCTGACGTCACGAAATGAAGGAATTCACGGTTGGGGTTGAATGAGTCTTTCGTGCTTTTGGTGACGTTTCTTCTGTCAAATCGATTCCTGATTTGGTAGAGCGTTCCCCTTTCTCTGGCTGATTTCGGATTGTAGTATTCATCATAAACGTCTTGCATAGCTGCAACATTGGCATGCCACTCTGCAGTGACCAGCTCAAGTCCCTCGAGACGCTCCTCTGGTGTAGTGCCATCACTCCTGGCATCCTGGGCCTCTACGCCCCTCATGTTGGACAGTCCGTCCCCCTCCAATGGTATCTTCTGGTCAGGTGGGACATATTGTTGATAGTGGTCCATAATGACAATCATGTCCTCCAGCTTCGCCTCATTTTTCTGAAGGATACCGATGGGGATGATACAAGACTTTTGCTGGGCTTCTTTGGAAAATGGATGAGGAATGTGGTCTTCTACACAGCCTTGGAAATACTTGTTGAAGAACGGCATGTGTTTTATGACGATTCTTGAAGCTATGGTTATGATGTCAGAATGGAGGGAATACTGATCCTGAACATTGGGGAAAAAATCATGTAGAGGGACAGACAGGATATCGCCTATTGGATTATCATTTGGTAGGTGCTGTACATTTACTCTGTTTTGTGCCACATATGCATGAACGAAATGATGGTCCTTGTTTGAGTTTTGTGATGTTTTGTGACGGACTTTCTGGTGTAAGTCGACATTATCAAAGACTATGCTAAAACCAGGTCTCATAGTGTTCCCCTCCTCTTCCATCATGTGTGTTGCTGGTACTTGTGTGTCCTCCCCACTGTTTGATGTACTCGGAGCTGGAGTGTTCCCCTCCTCTTCCATCATGTGTGTTGCTGGTACTTGTGTGTCCTCCCCACTGTTTGATGTACTCGGAGCTGGAGTGTTCCCCTCCTCTTCCATCATGTGTGTTGCTGGTACTTGTGTGTCCTCCCCACTGTTTGATGTACTCGGAGCTGGAGTGTTCCCCTCCTCTTCCATCATGTGTGTTGTGGGTACTTGTGTGTCCTTCCCATTGTTTGACGTGCTCAAAGTGTTCCTCTCCTCTTCCATCATGTGTGTTGTGGGTACTTGTGTGTCCTTCCCATTGTTTGACGTGCTCAAAGTGTTCCCCTCCTCTTCCATCATGTGTGTTGCGGGTACTTGTGTTACCTCCCCACTGTTTGATGTACTCGGAGCCGGAGTGTTCCCCTCCTCTTCCATCATGTGTGTTGCTGGTACTTGTGTGTCCTCCCCACTGTTTGATGTACTCGGAGCTGGAGTGTTCCCCTCCTCTTCCATCATGTGTGTTGTGGGTACTTGTGTGTCCTCCCCACTGTTTGATGTACTCGGAGCTGGAGTGTTCCCCTCCTCTTCCATCATGTGTGTTGCTGGTACTTGTGTGTCCTCCCCACTGTTTGATGTACTCGAAGCTGGAGTGTTCCCCTCCTCTTCCATCATGTGTGTTGTGGGTACTTGTGTGTCCTTCCCATTGTTTGACGTGCTCAAAGTGTTCCTCTCCTCTTCCATCATGTGTGTTGTGGGTACTTGTGTGTCCTCCCCACTGTTTGATGTACTCGGAGCTGGAGTGTTCCCCTCCTCTTCCATCATGTGTGTTGCGGGTACTTGTGTTACCTCCCCACTGTTTGATGTACTCGGAGCTGGAGTGTTCCCCTCCTCTTCCATCATGTGTGTTGCTGGTACTCGTGTGTCCTCCTTTGCTTTTTTCTTTCCTTCATTTTGTTGCAATTCTTTCTTCCAGGTATGGACGCCATTGTCATACTTGCTTGACAACTTGTCAACAGAACTTAATGTCTGTTTATGACTTACTGAAAGTCAACATGTGTTTATCCTCTTATATAGGGCTGCAGAAGCATGGCATTTAAACAGCCCGATGCCTTGCAAGGTTTGCATTGCAGACATTGTGCGATTTCTCGCATACAAGAGTGAGGATGCGGCCATGGCTATCACTGGTATGCGTTTAGCTGCTCTCTTCAGCCTTTGCAATAGTTTTACATTGGCTGTTCCTTTCTTTTGTTGCCTTTTTGCCACTTTTCTCTGCCCACCACCTGTTGTTGCAAGATGTTTAAGAGACTGACATCTGCTTTTTACAAAGAGCGCTTTGTTGTTACAAGGCTTGGAAGGTGTCCTGGTCTTGACTGTCTCGTTGACAGGGTTTGCGACAACTTCAAGGACTCTTGTAATTATAGGTGCTTTCTCTCTCAGTTCTCGGATGACAGTTGAGGTGTTTAGTGACTGCATTGAGTTGACGTCTTTGCTTCGAAGGATAGATGGTGGAGATGTCTTGCATATGGCTTTGGCTTCGCCGTTGATTTCGGATAGGATGTTTGCTATGATGTGTGGTTTAATCTTCGGGTTTACATACACTGCATTGGCAACTGTGGAAAACTTTGACTTGAGAAGTGGCCGTACTATACTGGCTGTCTGTGCACTGAGCTTTCTCGTGCCCTTGTCTCCTACAGAAACCTAAAGTACAAAGAAAAATAAGGATATTTGTATCATTAAAAACTTCCATATTATCAAGAGAGGCTTCATTTAAGCAGATATATTGTTATTTATCAGGGAAGTCGAGAAATCAATTAATTGTTCTTTCTGAACATTAAAAAACATTTTCGATGATCTTACTTACAACTGTCACAAATAGATGGGATAGTTACATATGTGTTATATTTATATACATATATAGCTTTTTAACAGACTGACGTAAATTCCCAAATTGAGAACAATCACTTCAAGATGTACACTAAATCGAATTTAGCATATCTGAAACCGATACTCAAATGTAAGAATAGAAATATGACTCGAAGATCCACCATCATGTAAACAAATAAAATACCTTTGGTCGACTGATTCTAATATTTACTCTCTTCAAAGCACCTTTAACGTACTTTGAGATGTAATAACGAACACATGATTAATTTCTTTCTGTAGTATTATAGACCACAAATTAAGTAAAAAAAAGGATAAGAACGATGACCATGGCGCCTAAAATATTTCACGGATAAAAAACTCGTGCCGTTCAACTGAGCCAAATTTGACACCTATCGGCGCCCCAGAAACTTCAGGGACAAAATATAGAAACAGAGCAAGTTTTGACATACGTATTAACACAATTTTTAGAGAGAAAAAAAATGGCGCGAACGAGGTGGCATCTTTCTGCGCCTCAAAAATTTCACGGATAAAAAACTCGTGCCGTTCAACTGAGCCAAATTTGACACCTATCGGCGCCCCAGAAACTTCAGGGACAAAATATAGAAACAGAGCAAGTTTTGACATACGTATTAACACAATTTTTAGAGAGAAAAAAAATGGCGCGAACGAGGTGGCATCTTTCTGCGCCTCAAAAATTTCACGGATAAAAAACTCGTGCCGTTCAACTGAGCCAAATTTGACACCTATCGGCGCCCCAGAAACTTCACGGACAAAACATAAACAGAGCAAGTTTTGACATACGTATTAACACAATATTTGAAGAGAAAAAAAAACGAACGATGGCACGAACGAGGTGGCATCTCTCGGTGCCTCAGAAATTTCACGGATAAAATACTCGTGCCGTTAAACCAAGGACATTCTACAGATTAAACTGAGCCAAATTTGACACCTCTCACCGCCGCAGAGAACAAAATATAAACAGAGCAAGTTTACGATATAGTAACTCTGTTTTTCAAGAAAAATATACTCTGACACAAATCCAAAAAAAATAACAGAAGTACTTACTTTTAGCGCCGGAGGTTTTGAAGTCTTCGGTGTTTTCTTGGGCGAAAACAACGTTCGGCGACGCTTTGACGTTGGGGTTACAGGAGTCGCCGTACTTGTCCTAGAACAAGCCCTTTTCACCCGCGGAGAAATGAAACCCTGTCTACCTGCATCTAGGAACTTCTGTCTAGATTGTACACATTTCTTGTCACCCGCCACATACGCCTTCATACACGAAAAACAGTCGTAACAGACAAATACGGCCTGTTGTGTTGACAACGTCGTGATGGTTGTGCCTGTCAGACGTTCGATGGCTTGTTTCGGGGTGAATCCAGCACTTGCAATACCAGCGTCCGTGCCAAAAATGTTCCTCCGATGTTTAGAAGAGTTGTTGTCGAAGTTTTTGCTACAGTTGGCACAGATATTTGGGGAAATTCCATCGAGAACAATCTTGGCACACTCCTTCCTCGGCGTTTGGCTCGCCATTTTCCCGCGAAAACTCATATAAAACACATGCGAACAGCGGGGTATATCAAAAAAACAAACATTGCAGCGTGAGAATTTTCCACGCCCACTGGGAGAACATGGGACACATCAAAGACGCGCCGCTGTCAGTCATGGCATAGCAACCGCCAAGCCCATTACAACCGACTCCCCCTGTCTCCGGGCAGGGCCTTGTCAGATGATGACGTCTGCATAGATTAACCATATTAGGAACTACATATTCGCCCGGCTTAGAGGAAGTTGCCATCAAGCTTTTGGGTGGCGGACTAACTAGGGAGCCGGCGAAAAGCGAGGTTCAGTCAGGCTAGCATACTGATAATTTCTAAAAAATTAGCAAAAAACTGTTTTGGGGTCCGCGCAGACCCCAGGGTGACAGATTAATCAGTCGGGGAAGGTGTACTGTTGATGGTTAAACTCCAATTACAGCCAAAAAGGGCGAAAAATGCACCTTTAAAACTTTAATTCCCTTTAGTTCCCTAGCGCGGCCATTTAAAAAAAAAATGCCTCAGACAAAAATCTTCGGAAACCGTTGCTCTTCATAACAAGCAAAAACAATGAGAATTTTTGAAGTGGTTAAAATACCATGTCTGCACGCATGTCATGCCTCTTGGATTGGGGAAGGGAGTAATTGATATCATCGTAAATAATATTAAGATCAAGATCTTCAAGGTCACCGACGAATATGGCAGTAGCTTCGTTACATGTTACATATCTACTACTGTCCGAAAATCGGTTTGCATTTGCGAATAGGTGGATTTCGTCCGTTACAAGGTACCCGTGTAAAAAAGGGCTTGAAGTCGTTGAATTACTGAAAATGATCACGGGTGACGACGAATCAAACGCACGTTTGTTTCGAATTACATAAGTTTCAGCATGAGTCGGTTCAAAAGGAGGTGGGGACATTTGGGCCCAATTTTTTTTTCATCGTGAATATAATTCTCAGAATACTTGCCGGCCGTGGGAGCAGCGTATGTCTATTTCGAGTTGATGGCCATATAAAAACTCATACAGGAGAAAAACCCTACAAGTGTGACCAGTCCGACTATTCTGCCGCACGGAAATCCGCTTTAGATGACCATAAAGCAAATTGGCTAGCAAAATAGTAAGAGATAAACTATTGACTATTATCTAGACACTGTGGAAATTTATTTTAGATTTTCATTCCACATTGCATAACATATTCTAACTTGCTGGGAATATTTTGATACTTTGATATCGGGTCGAGTTCGTTTTAGATGCAGGTGGTGGGGAGGGGGGCACATGGTATCTGTTGGATGAAAGGCTAAAAACAATGTACGACATCCGTGTTTAAATGTCTAAGGCTCTGATCACATAATTTTATGCTCTATGGCTACAGCATGTCCTTTAGGATGCGTGAAATACACACAAAACTTTGCACCAAAAACATATTACAAAATGCTGGGTCCCAGTTAACTTAACACATCTGTTGGGGTCCCAGTTCCTTGACCCCGGGTAAGCTCCTCCTGTAATACCATAAATGGCCTTCTAGGCGTGACTACAAGGCAGCATTGGAGAGAAGTTTATTGACAGTGGTGCCCCCAGGAGTGACCCAATTCCTATAAGGAAATACATCCACCACATCATACTTCCACTTACACAAACACAGCTTCAGTTCCTTAAAATGGCCCATTTTCCTTATGGCTGCGATTTCTTATACGAGAAAGACTTTTCCAAAGTTTTGAGGAGTGTCAGGAGGCAACCCCCAAGTTGTATGCGGTGGCGGATGTGGTGGGGGAAGAGAAGAGGAGGGGTAAAGTCTGGGTGAGTTCCACTACTACATTTGTAGGTCTACTTCCACGTGGCCTTTCTTGATCAACCACACATACACGTGGTCTACACATCCCTGTCACTAATATATAAGTTATGCGTACATTGCTCAATTTGTCTTGGAGACCTAACTTGCTATGCACAATATTGTATATACTAGTAGTAAGGTTTTCTTTCTTGTTCGTCTTGTTCGTAAGATAAACAGACAATGAATCCCGACTAGTAGATGCTTTGTAAGTGATTTTTCAAAGCTGATATGCACTTAACTTTCCAGGTGCAGGTAACGTGAACAGGCAGGTGGCCTGGAAGGCAATACTCTTGGGTCCCTCTTGAAGAAAACCCAGAGTTAAAAGCCTTCCTACACCACTATAGGGAGGCAACTGTTCTGGGAAAGGGAGGGACCCAAGAACAGAGTGAGGTCATTCAGTACCTGTTGACAGCCATCAACATTACCCTAGGGGTGGGGAGCCACAAGGTTGGCCAGTACACCACCAAGGCGAGCCTGACCATCCCCTTCCCCCACAGAGATTTTGACAAGGTACTTATTTTAATTATCAACTATCACTTCTATTCCGCCTCCGCCCACCTGGTCCCGCCCCAGAGGGAGACCGAGGCGCACCTGGACTGACCTGCTGTCTACCGACCTCCAAGCTGCAGGCCTGGACATCACCACCGCCTGGGTGGCAGCCAGAGATAGGCAGACCTGGAGGACCACATGCAGAGGCGTTACGCCCCCCTGCGGGGCATGCGGAACTGAGTGAGTGAGTGACTTCTATTCTAATTTTTACTTATTGACATTCAATTCACACCACTTCCATCCACCTGGAGCTCCTGCCACCCAAGGGAGCTAGCTAGACCCTGTTCTTGGGCGAGGGTGGAGTAGAACGGCATTTCAGACCTCCACGGCCATTCTTGTGACTTCAGTTCGTGTCACCTGGTGCTACAAAACTGTCACTAAATATGACCACACCAAATGCCCCCGGTGCACACACAAAGGGGCAGAAAGACTGCGACCAACAAAATGCACCCCAAAGGTATGTCTGCTATTAACACAAGAAATAAAACACAATTATCATTACTAGCTTAACCTTTAAGTTCATGTACATCTGAGTACATTTTCTCATAATTCCTGTCATTACAAAGGTAACATATACTATATACATACTGTTGTATGTATATCAAGTCAACATCTTCATGTTTTTACAGGAAGTACAACATAGCGACAGTGGTTGGTTGACACTTGCCCTAACCAGGGAGGTAATATTACAATTCTCTACTTATCATAGATGTACCTATCTCACTGTGAAACATATTGAATTAAGAATCATCCTCATCCTCATCTTCGAATCGTTCCTCTTCATCCTCCTGCTCCTCGAAGTCATCCCCAACTTCCTGTGCAAGCACTGTTGCTGCAGAGAAAGTTAAAACAAGAATTAAAAATTATGTAAACACCTTCTGAAGTGGCAATTTTATGTCTGAGATTGACTCCTAGCTATGACGGAGACATTTCTGTTGTGGTTATACAATGTACAGCTAAAAGATGCCACATTTTGTAGCAAATAAACATCATATGCTATATCTGTCATACCTTGCAAAGCAGCTCTTCGTGAAGCAGAATTGGGGCCAAGGCATGCCTTCTCTCTGTTAAGATTGTGAAGTATTCCGAACAGATCTCTGTTCTCATACTCCATGACCTGAATAAATGCAAATGGATGATGTTTTTCTCTTCACGTAAACCGGGACTCGGGCAGCTTTGTCCTTCAGTCATATAGTGAGGACAAGGTGAGCATTAACTGTGTCCAAGGTGACTTTGCTCTCCTGATTTCCCAAATAATGTGTTTTACTTCTGCCAACCCGTCACATGGATTGTCAACGTTTCTTACAAAAAAGAACGAAATAAAGCTCGCAAAAAAAACTTTGATTATATTGTTTATAGGTGGGGCATATCCACTTAAGTGATGATGTTTATCATATTTACGTAATTTCAGTACAGCGGCCATGTTTCTTCAGTAGAACGACTTAACGCTGACCTGTGGTCTCTCACCAAAGTTTACTCTCCGACCATGTATCTACAAATGAAAACACTCAGGGCTTCGTAGTCGTCTCCAACTAGCTTCTCTCAGGGCTTCGGTGTAGTCTCCAGCAGGCTTCTCCGAGGGCTCCGGTGCAGTCTCCAACAGGCTTCTCTCAGGGCTCGGTGCAGTCTCCAAGAGGCTTCTCTCAGGGCTTTATTGTAGTCTCCAACAGGCTTCTCTCAGGGCTTCTGTGTAGTCTCCTACATGCTTCTCTCAGGGCTTCGGTGTAGTCTCCAACAGGCTTCTCTCAGGAATGCATAAATATGGGTTCCAATATGTCCCCACTAGTTTTGAGACACTAAGATAATTCTAAGACATCCTACTAGAATTGAAAGTTTATTTCTTGAAATTTATTACATTTGTTTACCAACACAACTTTTTAAAAAGATACGTTCTAAACTAACATGTTAGCAAAGACTAAATGTAGATATAGCATGATAGCACATCAAGATCATCACCAAAACAAGGACTCCCCTTTGCTGATGTACGAGGGTTGTTCAAAAAGTTCTCGGCCTCTCCCAAAAAACGTCATGGCAGAAAGATTTTTCTTACATTATTTTTCAACATAGTCCCCTCTAACTTCAATGCACTTGGTCCAGTGATGTTCCAGCTTTGCTAACCCTGATGGGAAAAGGTTGCATCTGGAGCCCTTAAATAGGCCTTAACCGCATCGATGACGCCATCATCACCATCGAAACGTTGGCCACGTAAGTGGGTCTTCAGGTTAGGAAACAGGTAGAAGTCCAACGGTGCTAGGTCAGGTCAATAGGAAGGGTGGGGTAAGACTTCAAAGCCACATTCGTTTGCTGCTGCCACTGACACCTGTGCTGTGTGGACAGACGCATTGTCAGCACGCCAGGTCGGACCTTTCCTCTCATTTTCTCTTTGATTGTTGCCCTGAACTGTCGCAATTCTGATGCATAGTACTCCCCACTGATGGTTTGACCCCTTTGCAGGTAGTCAATCATGATTACTCCCTCACTGTCCCAGAACACAGGGGCCAAAACCTTGTCAACGGATGACACTCGCTTGAACTTCTTGGGGGACTGGGAACCGATCTGCATCTATTGTTTGCTCTGCTGTTTTGATTTGGGGTGAAAGTAGTGAACCCATGTCTCATCTTGGGTGACAATTCTTTTGAGGAAATCGTCTGGATTAGACTGAATTCGTTCCTTGAAATGTCCAACCTGTTTCAAATCTGATGTCCAGACAACATTCTATGCACCGACCTTGCAGACACCTTACTCATCCCCAAGATGTCCGACAAAATATTGTGAACTGAGCCATAACTCAGCCCAAAGACTCTGCTACATATCGAACAGACTCACGTCTATCATTCACTACCATGCAATGGATGGCCTCAACTTGATTGTCGGTAGTGGCTGATTTGGGGCATCCTGGCCTTTGTTCATCTTTCATGCTCTCCTTACCGCGCTTGACGTTGACAACCCACTTCTTTAACATTGAATAAGAAGGGGAGTCATCAACAAGTGCCTTGACCATGTCTTCATGGATTTCCTTGACAGACATCCCTTTTTTCGATATACTTGATCACAGCACGAGCTTCTGTTACGGCCATTTTGTAATTTTGCCCGCACCTGCTGATTTTCACGGAGCGTCACGTGCTAATTAATGAATATCAAAATTTGTATTTTTGTGGGCAGTGACTTAAGACGTCATAGTATACAGCTATACCCCAGAATGGGAGTTTCACCTCTTTCTTCCAGGTGAGGCCGAGAACTTTTTGAACAACCCTCGTAATGTCTATCTATACAACACTGTGTAAAGTTCACTTATACAGAACACTGGGTTACGTATGACTGTGGCCCTCTCCAACATAGACACAGCATTTAAAGCTACTGTTCCGGATACGCATAGAGTCGATTAGGTCTCAGCTGTGAGGAGTTTACTTTTGTAAGACTTTTGAGCTGTCCTGTATCCACACTTTCATATTAGTACTGATTCGCAACAGTGTGTTTTGTGAGATGCTTGTCCAAACTGGATTTCTGTGCTGCAGAATAGTCGCACTGGTCACACTTGTAGGGCTTTTCTCCTGTATGGGTTGCCATATGTCGGGATAAGTGGTACTTTTGAGATGCCCTGTATCCACACTCCCCACACATGTAGGGTTTTTCTCCTGTATGGGTTCTTATATGTTCGGATAAGTAAGACTTTTTACTTGTTCTATACCCACACTCTCCACACATGTAGGGTTTCTCACCGGTGTGTTTCATTAGATGTTGGTCCAATGTGGCTTTAATTGCTGCTGAATAGTCACACTGGTCACACTTGTAGGGTTTTTCTCCTGTATGGGTTCTTGTATGCCTGGATAAGTCAGACTTGTGAGCTGCCCTGTATCCGCACTCCCCACACATAAAGGGTTTGTCACCGGTGTGTATTGCTAGATGTACATCCAAATGACATTTTTGTGCTGCAGAATAGTCACACTGGTCACACTTGTAGGGTGTTTCTCCTCTATGGGTTCTCATGTGTTTAGATAAGTTGGACTTATAAGCTGTCCTGTACCCGCACTCCCCACACATGTAGGGTTTCTCACCAGTGTGGTTTGTTAGATGATTCTCCAAGGAGGATTTCCGTGCTCCAGAATAGTCACACAGGTCACACTTGTAGTGTTTTGCTCCTGTATGGGTTCTCATATGTAGGGATAAGTTAAACTTTTTAGTTGTTTTGTACCCACACTCCCCACACATGTAGGGTTTCTCACCGGTGTGTTTCATTAGATGTTGGTCCAATGTGGATTTCCGTGCTGCAGAATAGTCACACTGATCACACTTGTAGGGTTTTTCTCTGGTATGCGTTCTCAAATGTTGGGATAAGCCATACTTGTTAGCTGTCCTGTATCCACACTCCCCACACATGTAGGGTTTTTCTTCTGTATGGGTTCTCATATGTCTTAATAAGTCAGACTTATGAGCTGCCCTGTATCCACACTCTCCACACATGTAGGGTCTCTCACCGGTGTGTTTCCTTAGATGTTGGTCTAATGTGGATTTCCTTGCTGCAGAATAGTCGCACTGGTCACACTTGTAGGGTTTTTCTCCTGTATGGTTTCTCATATGTCGGGATAAGCCAGACTTGTGAGCTGTCATGTACCCACACTCCCCACACTTGTAAGGTTTTTCTCCTGTATGGGTTCTCATATGTTGGGATACGTTAGACTTTTTAGTTGTTCTGTACCCACACTCTCCACACATGTAGGGTTTCTCACCGGTGTGTTTCATTAGATATTGGTCCAATGTAGATTTCCTTGCTGCTGAATAGTCACACTGGTCACACTTGTAAGGTTTTTCTCCTGTATGGGTTCTCATATGTTGGGATAAGGTAGACTTAAGATTTGCCCTGTACCCACACTCCCCACACATGTAGGGTTTCTTACAGGTGTTTTTAACAACGTGCCTTCCCATATTGCCTTTGCTCTCCTGTACCTGTGAGGTTGATTTGTTGACATGTCGGGGAAAGTTCATATCACACGTTTTCTGCTGCGGGCCCATGTCTGTTGTCTGGGTCTCCCTGCTGTCACTCTCCTTCCCAGGGTGTTCAGCACAGTCCATCTCCTTCCCAGGATGTCCAACACACAGGTCTCCAGTAGAATGTTCACAGCTGGAATCTTCCATTTCTTGTCTGTCGGGGGTAGGGGGGCACAGCCAAACAAATTATACGTTAATATACATAACAGTTCATCTCACAAAGTACTGCTCTATTATTCAGACCAAGGACTTTAAAACATGAGGAGTACTTTAGTACCATGACCCCAACTGACCTCCAGAAGGAAACTGATACACTTCAGTCAAGTAATCGTCATAATAGTATAGGAGGGGGGGGGTTAAACTATAAAGGCCTGATTAAATGTCGGTACAAACGTCAGAAAGAGCTGAAGAAAAAATAATTAAGAAGTCTGATATTATTCTGTTTCAAAGCCGGCCTTCCCTTGCACTTCTGGAAGGCATACTAACGGACAAACAAACAGCATACAAACGAGACGGCAAACCGGTTTGAAACCAGACGAAAACAAACGTCCTAGTTTAGGTACTAGGTGGGGAGGAATGCTGCACGAAATTAGGTTTCGCCCCCCTCCCCCTTCAGCTCTACCCTCTTCACTTCCAGAAAAGGCGTAAAAATCACAACCGTACTGTAGTTTTTCTTCCACAGACATGACCCCAAATTCTTAATCTTCGTTATCAAAATTCCTGGCTGCTCGTTTTTAAGTCTTACCTGCTTCCTATGATGTTTTTGTCTTTACGTAAACCGGGGCTCGGGCAGCTTTGTCCAGAGCTTTGTCCTTCCGTCGTCTCGTGAGGTCAGAGGTGAACATTAACTGTGTCAAAGGTGAAATTGCTCTCCTGATTTTCCAAATAATGTTTTACTTCCGCCAACCCGTCAGTTGGATTGCCAACGTTTCCTACAACAAAGAACGAGATAAAGCTCGCAAAATAGCTTTGATTATATTGTTTGTTGGTGGGGCATATTAACTGAATTGATGATGTTTATTATAATGACAATGAACTTTATTGCATATTCACGCCCTACATGGGCCAAATGCACTGAGTTAATGAGGGCCAGCATGGGGGGGTCCTGACAACGCTCTACGCTAAATTCTGAGAGCCGGCTACGTATTACGCTGAATTCAAGAAGCCTCCCCCATGACGCTTTACGATAAATTCCGGGTAGCTACTACGCATTACGTGAAATAAAACGGCAAATTACGCTCTACGCAAAATGCACCGATTACGCTCTACGTTGAATTAGAGTGGTCCGTCTACGCTCTACGTAGAATTAAAACGGCCGATTACGCTCTACGGAAAAGGGCATGCGGGCCCCCTTAGATAACTTGGGTATAGGTAAAGAAGGAACAAATGTTACATTTCTATGCTACGTCTCTATCTACAGGATCTATCTACAGGATCTCTTCTCTCTTTTTAAAACATGTATGAACAAATTTACATAGTTTTTCGTTGACATCGTAGTGCTTGGATGTCATAATAAGTTAGAACAACTCTATTTTCGGTAGCCTCCTCTGCAGGCGTTTTCCACGGGGGGAGGGGGTTAGGTAGGGCTGATTTTTTCCCGGCGCGGTCGGTGTTTTCTTTGGGGGGGGGGTGCTTATTTGCAAGTTCTACAATGTTCTGATCACAAGATAGCACGCGATAGAGATTTTGCCGGCAACCCTGTATTCCCCCGTGGAAAACGCCTGCAGAGGAGGCTATATTTTCGGTAAGTATGTAAATTTCTTTTCTAACTGTAAGGAACCAATAAGGGATTTCCGCATGTCAGCGTATAACGGACATTCTAAGAGAAAGTGTGCTTCATCCTCTACACAGTTATTGTTACATAAAGTGCAAATTATGTTATTTGCGGGAGTCTGGTTAAACCTACCAATTTCGATCTGTAATTCATGATCAATAATCCTTAATTTTGTCATTGCTCGGCGATGACTAAACTTTTGCACATCTAAATATTGTTCTTTTTCATATGTAAGCTTAATTGTTTTGTAAGTTCTTAACTTAATTCCTTGTTTTCCATTTTTGCTACACTTGGAGTTTGTTTCAGAGTAGAAATATTGAAGAAAATTGTTGTTTAGTCAGATTGAGCAGATGATGTGTTTCTGTCTTTTGGAAGTAAAAGGTAGGCAAAACCTGACTCCTCGAGTATTCTACTTATATTTGACAACTAGCATGGTATTTTACATCGGTGCAGGTCTTGCTGCACTAATAGGGCTTCATATAGTAAACTCTGTTTTGTTATTTTTTTATCTAATCTTTTATAATATGAATAAATTCTAGCATAAACTTCAATCCACAGTGGGTATCTTCCTAGTTCTGCCCTTGCAAGATTACTGGCATTCTTTCTTTCGCCAAGGAGAGACTTACAGATGTACTTGTTCGATTGAAGAGTTGTCGTTTAGTCCAATCTTGCCCCATACTTCAGCACCGTAGGTTAATATGGGAACAACGCATGCATCGAATAGTTTACAATATACTGAAACTGATGCATTACTGTCTCCTAGACTTGATTTTATACTGAAGAGGGCTCGTAAGGCCTTTTTTGTAGTGTTTTCATTGCAGTCTTGAAGTTACCGCCAGTTGTAAATATTACTCCTAGATAACTATAAGAAGGTACAATCTCAATATTTTGGTTTCCTCAGTAAAATCTAAATTTTAAAAGCAACTGCCCCTTTTTGTTGAAAATCATTATTTTTGTTTTGTTTAGATTGATTGACAATTTCCATTTTTTGCAGTATTCGTTTAGATTGTTGATTGTTTTTTGTAGGCCATGTTCGCCTGTAGATAACAGCACAAGATCATCTGCGTATAACAGACTAGATAATTTGTTTGTGTTTAATATGGGGGCATCAAAGTCTTCAGAATCTGTAGTTAGTTGGTTGGCTAGATCACTCATATATAAATTTAATAGAGAAGGGCTTAAGACACAGCCTTGCCTCACTCCGATTTCTATTGGGAAACTCTCGCTTAGACCTTTTTTTCGTTTCGACACTAGCTGTGGATTGGTCATATTTTAAAACGTCGAAGAATCTTCCCGAAATACCTGCTGATAAAAGTTAGACCCTCGTGCCAGATAGAGTCAAATGCCTTTGATAAGTCTACAAAGCAGGCAAAGAGCTGCTTTCTTGGTTGGGTATGCTTAGAGATTAGGGTCTTTAATAGAAAGATATTGTCCGAGGTTCTGTAATGTTTACGGAATCCTGTCTGGTTTGTTTTTGGGATTTCATTTTGCTCGAGAAACATCGAGAGTCTTTTGTTTAATATTGACGTGAATAGTTTCCCTAGGCAGCTTGATATAGAGATGCCTCGATAATTATTTGTGTCGTCCTTTTTTCCTGTTTTGAATATTGGGACAATAAAACTACTGGACCATTCCGTGGGGAAGGTTCCTGTTGAGAGGGCGTTATTAAATAGTTATGAGAGGGCGGAGTATGAGAGATTTGCCCAATTTCAACATTTCATTAGATACCATGTCCTGACCGCTTGCCTTTTTGTTTTGTCAATTTCAGATTCTGTAATATCATAGTCTAATGGGCCTTGGGAATGGTTATGATTTTGGAGTATTTTGAGTTTGTTTATAATGGTTGTTTCAAAGTTAGAATCAAACTCTTGTCTAATATATTTACGTAATTTAAGTACAGTGGCCATGTTTCTTCAGTAGAACGACCTAACGCTGTCCTGTGGTCTCTCATCAGAGTTTACTCTCCGACTTTGTACCTACAAATGTAAACACTGAGGGATTCCGAACAGTCTCCAACAGGTTTCTCTCAGGGCTTCATAGTAGTCTCCAACAGACTTCTCTCAGGCCTTCGGGTAGTCTCCAACGGGCTTCTCTCAGGGCTTTGGTGTGGTCCCCAACAGGCTTCTCTCAGGGCTTCGGAGTAGTCTCCAAAAGTCTTCTCTCAGGGCTTTGGTGTAGTCTCCAACAGGCTTCTCTTGAAGGCTTCACTGTAGTCTCCAACAGGCTTCTCTCAGGGCTTCTGTGTAGTCTCCCACAGGCTTCTCTCAGGAATTATAAATATGGGTTCCAACATGTCCGCACTTAATTTTGAGACACTAAGACAATTCAAAGTCATCTTACTAATGTTGAGATTGTATTTCTTTACATTTATTACATTTGTTGAAGGAATGCTTATCAACATTACAGGTGACTATCACCTTTCAAGCTGTGATCACTGAGGAAAGACAAAATGCTATAAGTAACTAGGTTTCTGAATATACGTTTCTGGTACAAGTATCTAGGTTTCTGTGCCAAACAGTGGGCAACACACATATCCATTACATTTCACCTTAGGAACATGCAGCCATTGACAGTAGCGTAAGAAATTTAGCTCTTCAATGAGGTGACATGAAATCTCGATACTGCCGAAGATTTCTGCAGTTCTCTTGTGAAAAATCAGACTTGTGTACAGTAATTATCAGCAGCTGCAAAGCAGACTGATCCTGCTGGGAGGCGCTTTTGATCTACAGGTATATTATAGCCACTGACAAGCACACATCACAAACTAACAATGAGATATACCTTTTGTCACTTTTCGTCGTCACCAATGCCTCAGCAAATTACAGATTTCTTTACATCTCATCTTGTACATTTTTCTATGCGGCACATTCGACATTCAAAGTAAATTCCAAAACATTTACAAATCATTATGTATTGACATTCAATGCCATCTAGTGTCTATTTTTGCAATTACATTGTGCAAAATTTGCTTTAACAGAATGCTGGGTTTGACTGTGGCCCTCTCCAACATATACACAGCATCTACAGTTATTGTTCCGGGTACAGGTAGAGTCATGTTGGTTTCAGCTGTGAGGAGTTTGCTTTTGTAGCACTTTTGAGCTGTCGTGTATCCGCACTTTCACATTAGTAGTGGTTCACTACAGTGTGCTTTGTGAGATGCTGGTCAAAAGAGAATTTCCGTGCTGCAGAATAGTCACAGTGGTCACACTTGTAGGGTTTTTCTCCTGTATGGGTTCTCATATGTCGGGATAAAAGAGATTTGTCAGCTGTTCTGTACCCACACTTCCCACACGTAGGGTTTCTCACTAGTGTGTTTTGCTAGATGTTTGTCCAAGGTTGCTTTCCGTGCTGCAGAATAGTCACACTGGTCACACTTGTAGGGTTTTTCTCCTGTATGTGTTCTCATATGTCGGGATAAAAGAGATTCGTCAGCTGTTCTGTACCCACACTTCCCACACGTAGGGTTTCTCACTAGTGTGTTTTGCTAGATGTTTGTCCAAGGTTGCTTTCCGTGCTGCAGAATAGTCACACTGGTCACACTTGTAGGGTTTTTCTCCTGTATGGGTTCTCAAATGTTGGGATAAGGTCGACTTTTTAGCTGTCCTGTATCCACACTCCCCACACATGTAGGGTTTCTCACCAGTGTGTTTTGTTAGATGTTGGGCCAAAGTGGATTTCTCTATTGCAGAATAGTCACACTGGTCACACTTGTAGGGTTTCTCTCCAGTATGGGTTTTCATGTGTACAGATAAGTAATACTTGCGAGTTGTCCTGTGCCCACACTCCCCACACATGTAGGGTTTCTCACCAGTGTGTTTTGCTAGATGATTGTCCAAGGTTGCTTTCCGTGCTGCAGAATAGTCACACTGGTCACATTTGTAGGGTTTTTCTCCTGTATGGGTTCTCATATGTTTGGATAAGTCAGACTTTTTAGCTGTCCTGTACCCGCACTCCCCACACATGTAGGGTTTCTCACCAGTGTGTTTTGTTAGATGGTGGGCCAAATTGGATTTCTCTATTGCACAATAGTCACACTGGTCACACTTGTAGGGTTTTTCTCCTGTATGGGTTCTCATGTGTACAGATAAGTTGGACTTGCGAGTTGTCCTGTACCCACACTCCCCACACATGTAGGGTTTCTCACCAGTGTGTTTTAATAGATGTTGGTCTAAATTGAATTTCTGTGCTGCAGAATAGTCACACTGGTCACACTTGTAGGGTTTTTCCCCTGTATGAGTTCTGATATGTCGGGACAAGTGGTCCTTTTGAGCTGTCCTATAGCCACACTCCTTACACATGTAGGGTTTCTCACCTGTGTGTTTTGCTAGATGCTGGTCCAAAGAGGATTTGTGTGCTGCAGAATAGTCACATTGGTCACACTTGTAGGGTTTTTCCCCTGTATGAGTTCTGATATGTCGGGACAAGTGGTCCTTTTGAGCTGTCCTATAGCCACACTCCTTACACATGTAAGGTTTCTCACCTGTGTGTTTTGCTAGATGCTGGTCCAAAGAGGATTTGTGTGCTGCAGAATAATCACATTGGTCACACTTGTAGGGTTTTTCTCCTGTATGAATTCTCATATGTCGGGATAAGTGCCACCTTATATCCGAACTGTATCCACATTCCCAGCACATGTAGGGTTTATCACCAGTGTGTTTAACCACGTGCCTTCTCATATTGCCTTCGCTCTCCTGTACCTGTGAGGTTGATATGTTGTCAGGTCGGAGAAAGTTCAAATTACATGTTTTCTGCTTCGGGCCCATGTCTGTTGTCTTGGCCTTCCAGCTGTCACTCTCCTTCCCAGGGTGTTCAGTGCAGTCTATCTCCTTCCCAGGATGTCCAACACACAGGTCTCCAGTATAATGTTCACAGCTGGAATCTTCCATTTCTGGTCTATGGAGGGGGGGGGGGGCACAGCGAAACAAATTATACGTTGACATACATAACAGTTCATCTCACAAAGTCCTGCTCTATTATTCTAATAATTAGGACCAAGGAGGTTAAAACCTAAGGAGTACTTAAGTACCATGACCCCAACTGACCTCCAGGGTAAAACTGATACATTTCAGTGAAGTAATCGTCATAAAACCTAGGGGGGGGGTTAACTATAAAGGCCTGATTAAATGTCGGTACAAACGTCAGAAAGAGCTGAAGAAAAAATAATTAAGAAGTCTGATATTATTCCGTTTCAAAGCCGGCCTTCCCCTGCGCTTCTGGAAGGCATACTAATGGACAAGCAAACAGCATTACAAAAAAACAAACAAACAGCAAACAAACGAGACGGCAAACCGGTTTGAAACCAGACAAAAACAAACGTCCTAGTTTAGGTGGGGAGGAATGCTGCACGAAATTAGGTTTCGCCCCCCTCCCCCTTCAGCTGCCCCTCTTCACTTCCAGAAAAGACGTATAAATCACAACCGTACTGTAGTTTTTCTTCCACAGAAATGATCCCAAATACTTAATGTTCGTTATCAGAATTCATGGCTGCTCGTTTTTAAGTCTTACCTGCTTCCTATGATATTTTTTCTTTTCACGTAAACCGGGACTCGGCCAGCTTAGTGAGGTATCTTCATGACCAATTTCCACAGTGCAGCCCGATGAACAGCCACGCTGCTATTGGTCAGGATACTAAAATGCCTAAATCTTATTGGTGCAAATACACATGCTGCAGCAATATAGCGCAGTTTCGCCAGTGGGGAGGGCTACGGCGTTCTCCGTCGATTTTAGGCCTAAAAACGTCAGTTTTTACGTCTATATTCACTGCATTTGTGTGGCTCTTAGCTCTGGGCACAAGGAAATGGGTACAGATGAATATATTTGATGGAAATTTAGCTCTGGGGACCAGGTAACACTCCGTACAGGTAACGTTAACTTATACTAGTAACGTTACGTCTCTGGCTTTTAGCTCTAAAGACCAGGTAACACTGCACTAGTAACACTCTATGTAACGTTACTATATAGGTAACGTAAACGTTATTCTATTTGTCGGCTATTAGTTCAGGTAACCAGATGATGCACCTTGGAGGTAACACTCTGTAAGGTTATATTTATATAAGGCACTGTATAGGTAATAATTGCGCGGCTCTTACGTCTGGGGACCAGGTAAGGCACCGTACAGGTAATATTTGCGCGGCTCTTAGGTCTGGGGACCAGGTAAGGCACCGTACAGGTAATATTTGCGCGGCTCTTAGGTCTGGGGACCAGGTAAGGCACCGTACAGGTAATATTTGTGCGGCTCTTAGGTCTGGGGACCAGGTAAGGCACCGTACAGGTAATATTTGTGCGGCTCTTAGGTCTGGGGACCAGGTAAGGCACCGTACAGGTAATATTTGTGCGGCTCTTAGGTCTGGGGGCCAGGTAAGGCACCGTACAGGTAATATTTGTGCGGCTCTTAGGTCTGGGGACCAGGTAAGGCACCGTACAGGTAATATTTGTGCGGCTCTTAGGTCTGGGGACCAGGTAAGGCACCGTACAGGTAATATTTGTGCGGCTCTTAGGTCTGGGGACCAGGTAAGGCACCGTACAGGTAATATTTGTGCGGCTCTTAGGTCTGGGGACCAGGTAAGGCACCGTACAGGTAATATTTGTGCGGCTCTTAGGTCTGGGGACCAGGTATGCCACCGTACAGGTAATAATTGCGCGGCTCTTAGGTCTGGGGACCAGGTAAGGCACCGTACAGGTAATATTTCCGCGGCTCTTAGGTCTGGGGACCAGGTAAGGCACCGTACAGGTAATAATTGCGCGGCTCTTAGATCTGGGGACCAGGTAAGGCACGATACAGGTAATATTTCCGCGGCTCTTAGGTCTGGGGACCAGGTAAGGCACCGTACAGGTAATAATTGCGCGGCTCTTAGGTCTGGGGACCAGGTAAGGCACCGTACAGGTAATATTTGTGCGGCTCTTAGGTCTGGGGACCAGGTAAGGCACCGTACAGGTAATATTTGTGCGGCTCTTAGGTCTGGGGACCAGGTAAGGCACGGTACAGGTAATATTTCCGCGGCTCTTAGGTCTGGGGACCAGGATAGGCACCGTACAGGTAATATTTCCGCGGCTCTTAGGTCTGGGGACCAGGTAAGGCACCGTACAGGTAATAATTGCGCGGCTCTTAGGTCTGGGGACCAGGTAAGGCACCGTACAGGTAATATTTGTGAGGCTCTTAGATCTAGGGACCAGGTAAGGCACCGTACAGGTAATATTTGTGCGGCTCTTAGGTCTGGGGACCAGGTAAGGCACCGTACAGGTAATTATTGTGCGGCTCTTAGGTCTGGGGACCAGGTAAGGCACCGTACAGGTAATATTTGTGCGGCTCTTAGGTCTGGGGACCAGGTAAGGAACCGTACAGGTAATAATTGCGCGACTCTTAGGTCTGGGGACCAGGTAAGGCACCGTACAGGTAATTTTTCCGCGGCTCTTAGGTCGGGGGACCAGGTAAGGCACCGTACAGGTAATAATTGCGCGGCTCTTAGATCTGGGGACCAGGTAAGGCACCGTACAGGTAATATTTGTGCGGCTCTTAGGTCTGGGGACCAGGTAAGGCACCGTACAGGTAATATTTGCGCGGCTCTTAGGTCTGGGGACCAGGTAAGGCACCGTACAGGTAATATTTGTGAGGCTCTTAGGTCTGGGGACCAGGTAAGGCACCGTACAGGTAATAATTGCGCGGCTCTTAGGTCTGGGGACCAGGTAAGGCACCGTACAGGTAATATTTGCGCGGCTCTTAGGTCTGGGGACCAGGTATGCCACCGTACAGGTAATAATTGCGCGGCTCTTAGGTCTGGGGACCAGGTAAGGCACCGTACAGGTAATATTTCCGCGGCTCTTAGGTCTGGGGACCAGGTAAGGCACCGTACAGGTAATAATTGCGCGGCTCTTAGATCTGGGGACCAGGTAAGGCACGATACAGGTAATATTTCCGCGGCTCTTAGGTCTGGGGACCAGGTAAGGCACCGTACAGGTAATATTTGTGCGGCTCTTAGGTCTGGGGACCAGGTAAGGCACCGTACAGGTAATATTTGTGCGGCTCTTAGGTCTGGGGACCAGGTAAGGCACGGTACAGGTAATATTTCCGCGGCTCTTAGGTCTGGGGACCAGGTAAGGCACCGTACAGGTAATAATTGCGCGGCTCTTAGGTCTGCGGACCAGGTAAGGCACCGTACAGGTAATATTTGTGCGACTCTTAGGTCTGGGGACCAGGTAAGGCACCGTACAGGTAATATTTGTGCGGCTCTTAGGTCTGGGGACCAGGTAAGGCACGGTACAGGTAATATTTCCGCTGCTCTTAGGTCTGGGGACCAGGATAGGCACCGTACAGGTAATATTTCCACGGCTCTTAGGTCTGGGGACCAGGTAAGGCACCGTACAGATAATAATTGCGCGGCTCTTAGGTCTGGGGACCAGGTAAGGCACCGTACAGGTAATATTTGTGAGGCTCTTGGATCTGGGGACCAGGTAAGGCACCGTACAGGTAATATTTGTGCGGCTCTTAGGTCTGGGGACCAGGTAAGGCACCGTACAGGTAATTATTGTGCGGCTCTTAGGTCTGGGGACCAGGTAAGGCACCGTACAGGTAATATTTGTGCGGCTCTTAGGTCTGGGGACCAGGTAAGGCACCGTACAGGTAATATTTGCGCGGCTCTTAGGTCTGGGGACCAGGTAAGGCACCGTACAGGTAATATTTGTGCGGCTCTTAGGTCTGGGGGCCAGGTAAGGCACCGTACAGGTAATATTTGTGCGGCTCTTAGGTCTGGGGACCAGGTAAGGCACCGTACAGGTAATATTTGTGCGGCTCTTAGGTCTGGGGACCAGGTAAGGCACCGTACAGGTAATATTTGTGCGGCTCTTAGGTCTGGGGACCAGGTATGCCACCGTACAGGTAATAATTGCGCGGCTCTTAGGTCTGGGGACCAGGTAAGGCACCGTACAGGTAATATTTCCGCGGCTCTTAGGTCTGGGGACCAGGTAAGGCACCGTACAGGTAATAATTGCGCGGCTCTTAGATCTGGGGACCAAGTAAGGCACGATACAGGTAATATTTCCGCGGCTCTTAGGTCTGGGGACCAGGTAAGGCACCGTACAGGTAATAATTGCGCGGCTCTTAGGTCTGGGGACCAGGTAAGGCACCGTACAGGTAATATTTGTGCGGCTCTTAGGTCTGGGGACCAGGTAAGGTACCGTACAGGTAATATTTGTGCGGCTCTTAGGTCTGGGGACCAGGTAAGGCACCGTACAGGTAATATTTCCGCGGCTCTTAGGTCTGGGGACCAGGATAGGCACCGTACAGGTAATATTTCCGCGGCTCTTAGGTCTGGGGACCAGGTAAGGCACCGTACAGGTAATAATTGCGCGGCTCTTAGGTCTGGGGACCAGGTAAGGCACCGTACAGGTAATATTTGTGAGGCTCTTAGATCTGGGGACCAGGTAAGGCACCGTACAGGTAATATTTGTGCGGCTCTTAGGTCTGGGGACCAGGTAAGGCACCGTACAGGTAATTATTGTGCGGCTCTTAGGTCTGGGGACCAGGTAAGGCACCGTACAGGTAATAATTGCGCGGCTCTTAGGTCTGGGGACCAGGTAAGGCACCGTACAGGTAATATTTGCGCGGCTCTTAGGTCTGGGGACCAGGTATGCCACCGTACAGGTAATTATTGTGCGGCTCTTAGGTCTGGGGACCAGGTAAGGCACCGTACAGGTAATAATTGCGCGGCTCTTACGTCTGGGGACCAGGTAAGGCACCGTACAGGTAATATTTGCGCGGCTCTTAGGTCTGGGGACCAGGTAAGGCACCGTACAGGTAATATTTGCGCGGCTCTTAGGTCTGGGGACCAGGTAAGGCACCGTACAGGTAATATTTGTGAGGCTCTTAGGTCTGGGGACCAGGTAAGGCACCGTACAGGTAATATTTGTGAGGCTCTTAGATCTGGGGACCAGGTAAGGCACCGTACAGGTAATATTTGTGCGGCTCTTAGGTCTGGGGACCAGGTAAGGCACCGTACAGGTAATAATTGCGCGGCTCTTAGGTCTGGGGACCAGGTAAGGCACCGTACAGGTAATATTTGTGCGGCTCTTAGGTCTGGGGACCAGGTAAGGCACCGTACAGGTAATAATTGCGCGGCTCTTAGGTCTGGGGACCAGGTAAGGCACCGTACAGGTAATATTTGTGCGGCTCTTAGGTCTGGGGACCAGGTAAGGCACCGTACAGGTAATATTTGTGCGGCTCTTAGGTCTGGGGACCAGGTAAGGCACGGTGCAGGTAATATTTCCGCGGCTCTTAGGTCTGGGGACCAGGATAGGCACCGTACAGGTAATATTTCCGCGGCTCTTAGGTCTGGGGACCAGGTAAGGCACCGTACAGGTAATAATTGCGCGGCTCTTAGGTCTGGGGACCAGGTAAGGCACCATACAGGTAATATTTGTGAGGCTCTTAGATCTGGGGACCAGGTAAGGCACCGTACAGGTAATATTTGTGCGGCTCTTAGGTCTGGGGACCAGGTAAGGCACCGTACAGGTAATTATTGTGCGGCTCTTAGGTCTGGGGACCAGGTAAGGCACCGTACAGGTAATATTTGTGCGGCTCTTAGGTCTGGGGACCAGGTAAGGAACCGTACAGGTAATAATTGCGCGGCTCTTAGGTCTGGGGACCAGGTAAGGCACCGTACAGGTAATATTTCCGCGGCTCTTAGGTCTGGGGACCAGGTAAGGAACCGTACAGGTAATAATTGCGCGACTCTTAGGTCTGGGGACCAGGTAAGGCACCGTACAGGTAATATTTCCGCGGCTCTTAGGTCTGGGGACCAGGTAAGGCACCGTACAGGTAATAATTGCGCGGCTCTTAGATCTGGGGACCAGGTAAGGCACGATACAGGTAATATTTCCGCGGCTCTTAGGTCTGGGGACCAGGTAAGGCACCGTACAGGTAATAATTGCGCGGCTCTTAGGTCTGGGGACCAGGTAAGGCACCGTACAGGTAATATATGCGGGGCTCTTAGGTCTGGGGACCATGTAACGCACCGTACAGGTAATGCGTGGCTCATAGCTTTGGAGACCAGGTAAGGCACCTTATAGGTAATATTTGTGCGGCTCTTAGGTCTGGGGACCAGGCAAGGCATCGTACAAGTAATATTTGTATGGCCCTTTCATCTGGGGACCAGGTACGGCACTTGAGCAATATTTGTGTGGCTCTTTTTCATTTATTCGGTTCTTGACATTTTGTATATGCAGGTTCCTGGAGGAGAACATTTCTTCTTTTCAGGCATAGGCTGTTGAAAACATTAAATGCCTGAAAGAGGAGCTTATTGTACAGCAGGAAATATCTATGCATCACAGTCTAGATTGGTTTGAAGTACTTTTGAAGTCCCTTTTTTTATAACAACTTGAATGCTGAACCTTGACTTATGTTAACTCTGTCAGGTTCCTACTTGAAAAGTAGAATGACTAGAAGTGGATTGTAACGACTAATTCTGTGTTTGTATTGGTCCCTTTTTCATTCTTCTGAGTGGCACATGTATAAGAATAATTTCTAAATCTGTTTATAGCAAATGATATAGCAAATGTATTTTGTATTTAGATTACATTCTGCTGTTTTCAAATGTAATACATGTACTATAAATACACTTCCTCAGGAAGAGAAGATTCGTGATACATTTAACCACAATGCAGTTGTTATTAAAGTTGAAGTATACCTACTACTCTGTTGTTTTAATTGTCTTTTGTGCACATTGGTTTCTTACGCCAGGATATAATATAAAGCCTGCAAATGCACAAAATCAAAATCATCCCATTTACTTCACCATTATTATTTGTATACAACCACTAGGACTTAATATTCCTATGGGTGACTGTATGATAGAAGAATGTGACTGAATGCAATTTCCAAAAGACAAAATTTAGACTTTTAATTGGCGGAATAGCCCAAAAAGGGTTCCACAGCGTCCCTCTCGACATGCTGATCACTGAAAATGAATTCGAAGACGAATTGCTTGAAGCTTCACGAGAATGCGAGAAAGAGCAAATCTGTTCACAGCACAGATAGATCAACATGATAGCGAACCCCTGTGCAAGTTTCATGTAAAACGTCTTCTTGTTTTAGGAAGGAAAACGAGTGATAGAGTTACCGGTAAAGTCGACCTAAAATTGCCTATGCAAAACGTTGCGGTTTTAACGCGACCTCGCTTAGCGCGAGCTTAGGACGTCTTGGTTTCCGTATCTTGCCTACAACTGAATGGGTTTCTTTCAAATTCGACTGATATATTCATGGAAGCGTACAAAGTTACTGTATGAATTCCCATGCTGATGTCATAATTGGTTATTGAGTTATTTTCAGTTGAAATTTGCGTAATTAAAGCATCGATTTCTTGCACCTTTTCATAATAAAAGTCTACATTTCTCCAAAAAGATTATATGCAACCATTGGAAAATGAAGTGGTGATACCACTGAAAGGTTCTTAACAGACCCATATAGAAGATTATGTGTATTTCATAGTGTGAATCCATAACTCTACCTCATTTTTGAAAAGCTTACACTTTCCGGTGGGATTTAGCCATGACCAAAAAATGAAAACAAATGAAAGGCATATATCTTCAAAAGGAATGAAAGACGAGTTAATCTGTCAAGATCACAGATAGATCACTATGTCAGCCTATCTATGTCCAAGTTTCGTCCTAAAATATCACATCTTTATCAATCTAGAAAGAAAAACGCAACTTTGTGTGATGCGGTCAAAACGTGGTCAAAACCGACATAGAATTGTCTATGGGAAACATAGCTGTTTGAGCGCGGCCTAGCTTCGCGCGAGCTTACAACGTCTCGGTTTCCGTATATCGCCTAGAACTGAATGGATTTCTTTCAAATTTGACCGGTATATTCATGAAAGGTTATAGAGTTACTGTATGAATTCCTATACTTATATCATAATTAATTATTGAGTTATTTTCAGTTGAAATCTTATCATTAAAACTTAGATTTCTCACGACCTTTCAAAATAAAAGTTTACATCCCTCCAAAACGACTGATTGCAACCATAGAAAATGAAGTGATGATAACACTGCAAGGTCCTCAACAAACTTATATCAAAGATTATGTCTTTTTCATAATGTAAATCCCTAACTCTACCTTATTATGGCAATGTCGCAAATTCCAGTGGGATTTTTGGGCATGGCCGAAAAATGAAGACAAATAAATTGCTTGTAGCTTGACGAGAATTCGAATTACAACAAATCTGTTCACAGCAGAGATAGATCAGTATTTCAGGATATTAATGTTCAAGTTTCATCTCAAAATATCATTTCCTTCTCGGTCTAGAACGGAAAACGCAATTCTGCGTGATGCGGTCAAAATCGAGCTAGAATTGTTTATGCGAAACATAGCGGTTTGAACGCGGACTCGCTTCGCGCGAGCTTAGAACGTCTCAGTTTTCGTATCTCGCCTAAAACTGAACAGATTTCTTTCAAATTCGGCTGATATGCTTACGAAAGCTTACAAGGTTACTGTATGAATTGCCATGCTGATGTCATTATTGGTTATTGAGTTATTAGCAATTGAAATTTGCGCCATTCAAGCATAGATTTCCTACAACTCTTCCAAATAAAAGTTTTCTTTTCTCTAAAAAGATTGAGTGTAACCATTGAAAAAGCAAGTGGTGATACCACTGAAAGGTCCCCAACAAACGTATATCAAAGATTATGTCCATTTCAGAATGTAAATCCCTAACTCTACCTTATTATGGCAATGTCGCACATTCCAGTGGGATTTTTGGACATGGCCGAAAAATGAAGACAAATAAATTGCTTGTAGCTTGACGAGAATTCGAGTTACAACAAATCTGTTCACAGCAGAGATAGATCAGTATTTCAGGATATTAATGTCCAAGTTTCATCTCAAAATATCATTTCCTTCTCGGTCTAGAACGGAAAACGCAATTCTGCGTGATGCGGTCAAAATCGAGCTAGAATTATTTATGCGAAACATAGCGGTTTGAACGCGGACTCGCTTCGCTCGAGCTTAGAACGTCTCAGTTTTCGTATCTCGCCTAAAACTGAACAGATTTCTTTCAAATTCGGCTGATATGCTTACGAAAGCTTACAAGGTTACTGTATGAATTGCCATGCTGATGTCATTATTGGTTATTGAGTTATTAGCAATTGAAATTTGCGCCATTCAAGCATAGATTTCCTACAACTCTTCCAAATAAAAGTTTTCTTTTCTCTAAAAAGATTGAGTGTAACCATTGAAAAAGCAAGTGGTGATACCACTGAAGGGTCCCCAACAAACTTATATCAAAGATTATGTCCATTTCAGAATGTAAATCCCTAACTCTACCTTATTATGGCAATGTCGCACATTCCAGTGGGATTTTTGGACATGGCCGAAAAATGAAGACAAATAAATTGCTTGTAGCTTGACGAGAATTCGACTTACAACAAATCTGTTCACATCAGAGATAGATCAGTATTTCAGGATATTAATGTCCAAGTTTCATCTCAAAATATCATTTCCTTCTCGGTCTAGAACGGAAAACGCAATTCTGCGTGATGCGGTCAAAATCGAGCTAGAATTGTTTATGCGAAACATAGCGGTTTGAACGCGGACTCGCTTCGCGCGAGCTTAGAACGTCTCAGTTTTCGTATCTCGCCTAAAACTGAACAGATTTCTTTCAAATTCGGCTGGTATGCTTACGAAAGCTTACAAGGTTACTGTATGAATTGCCATGCTGATGTCATTATTGGTTATTGAGTTATTAGCAATTGAAATTTGCGCCATTCAAGCATAGATTTCCTACAACTCTTCCAAATAAAAGTTTTCTTTTCTCTAAAAAGATTGAGTGTAACCATTGAAAAAGCAAGTGGTGATACCACTGAAGGGTCCCCAACAAACTTATATCAAAGATTATGTCCATTTCAGAATGTAAATCCCTAACTCTACCTTATTATGGCAATGTCGCACATTCCAGTGGGATTTTTGGACATGGCCGAAAAATGGAGACAAATAAATTGCTTGTAGCTTGACGAGAATTCGAGTTACAACAAATCTGTTCACATCAGAGATAGATCAGTATTTCAGGATATTAATGTCCAAGTTTCATCTCAAAATATCATTTCCTTCTCGGTCTAGAACGGAAAACGCAATTCTGCTTGATGCGGTCAAAATCGAGCTAGAATTGTTTATGCGAAACATAGCGGTTTGAACGCGGACTCGCTTCGCGCGAGCTTAGAACGTCTCAGTTTTCGTATCTCGCCTAAAACTGAACAGATTTCTTTCAAATTCGGCTGGTATGTTTACGAAAGCTTGCAAAGTCACTGTATGAATTGCCATGCTGATGTCATTATTGCTTATTGAGTTATTTGCAATTGAAATTTGCGTAATTAAAGCATAGATCTATTAACTTTTCATCATAAAAGTTTTCTTTCCTCCAAAACGATTAAGGGCAACCATTGAAAAAGGAAGTGGTGATACCACTGAAAGGTCCTTACCAGACCTATGTAGAAGATAATGTCTATTTCATAATGTAAATCCCTAAATATCTACCTTATTATTGTAATACCAAACATTCCAGTGGGATTTTTTGGCATGGCCGAAAAATAAAGACAAATGAATGACCTGTATCTACAAAAAGGAATGAAAGAAGAGCCAATCTGTTAATAATACGGATAGATCGGTATTTCGGGATACTAATGTCCAAGTTTCATCCTAAAATACAACTTCCTTCTCGATCTACAAAGGAAAATGCAATTTTGTGTGATGCGGTCAAAATCGACCTAGAATTGTTTACTAGTATGCGAAACATAGCTAAAAACGTGTTGTTTTTCGTATCTCGCCTAAAACTGGACGGCTTTCTTTCAAATTCGGCTGGTATGTTAATAGAAGCTTATAAAGTTACTGTATGAATTCCCTGCCTGATGCTGTGATTGGACATTGAGTTATTTTCAGATGAATTTGCGTCATTGAAGCTATATTACCTTTAACTTGCAAAGAAAACTTTCATTCTACATTCCTTTAAGTCTTTACTCAGTTTACTCTGTCACTCCTATCATGATCAAGTACTGGGGGTTGTTAACGACATGCATGCGTCTAACTATCATCGTGGGATATATGATTTTAATGCTGTGTATTTGCAGTTCGTGTATTGTATACTGAATTGAACTATACTGGAATTGAAAGTCCATTGAAACAAGAGTTAAAATGTGTATTTCAGCTTTAATAATAATTGAATTGTGCTAAAAATAATATACAATGTATCATAAACATACAGGTAATGTCTACAGGTACTACAGGTAATGAATCTAGTTACTATAACAGGTTATGCTTTTAACAGTTTTAGCAAATATTCCTACACATGCCACTCAGACAAATAGAAAGCAAACAAACAAACAAGCAAACACAGAATTGTTCTACAGTTCATCACTACTATCCACTTCTAGTTATTCTACTTTTGGAGAAAGAACCTGACAGAATTAAGATAACATAAGTCAGGGTTCAGTATTCATGTTGTTATTATGAACTAAAGCCAGCACTTCCAACAATTCCAGAATGTGATGCATAGACATCTCCATTTTCTGCTGTGTAATCATTTTTGGCAAATGCCCTGGAAAAAAAAAAGAAGAAATATTCTAGGCCAGCGATCTACGTATATAGAAATGCCAATAAGCAAAACATCAAAGGTCCAAAAGACCGAACGAACATAAATTGGTCTTCATAGGTCACAAGAGATATGAACCATACGTACGACACCTGTATCGTATTTGGTCCAAAGATGAAAGGACCATGCAAATATTACCTGTATGGTGCCTTACCTTATCCCCAGATGAAAGGGCTATACAAATATTACCGGTACAGGGCCTTACCTGGTTCCTAGATAAAAACTCTATGCAAATATTACCTGTACAGTGCCTTACCTGGTCCCCAGACCTAAGAGCCGCACAAATATTACCTGTACGGTGCCTTACCTGGTCCCCAGACCTAAGAGCCGCGCATATATTACATGTACGGTGGCGTACTTGGTCCCCAGACCTAAGAGCCGCACAAATATTACCTGTACGGTGCCTTACCTGGTCCCCAGACCTAAGAGCCGCACAAATATTACCTGTACGGTGCCTTACCTGGTCCCCAGACCTAAGAGCCACGCATATATTACCTGTACGGTGCCTTACCTGGTCCCCAGACCTAAGAGCCGCACAAATATTACCTGGACGGTGCCTTACCTGGTCCCCAGACCTAAGAGCCGCGGGAATATTACCTGGACGGTGCCTTACCTGGTCCCCAGATCTAAGAGCCGCGGGATTATTACCTGTACGGTGCCTATCCTGGTCCCCAGACCTAAGAGCCGCGGGAATATTACCTGTACGGTGCCTTACCTGGTCCCCAGACCTAAGAGCCGCACAAATATTACCTGTACGGTGCCTTACCTGGTCCCCAGACCTAAGAGCCGCGGGAATATTACCTGTACGGTGCCTTACCTGGTCCCCAGACCTAAGAGCCGCACAAATATTACCTGTACGGTGCCTTACCTGGTCCCCAGACCTAAGAGCCGCGCAAATATTACCTGTACGGTGCCTTACCTGGCCCCCAGACCTAAGAGCCGCGGGAATATTACCTGTACGGTGCCTTACCTGGTCCCCAGACCTAAGAGCCGCACAAATATTACCTGTACGGTGCCTTACCTGGTCCCCGGACCTAAGAGCCACGCATATATTACCTGTACGGTGCCTTACCTGGTCCCCGGACCTAAGAGCCGCACAAATATTACCTGTACGGTGCCTAGCCTGGTCCCCAGACCTAAGAGCCGCGGGAATATTACCTGTACGGTGCCTTACCTGGTCCCCAGATCTAAGAGCAGCGCAATTATTACCTGTACGGTGCCTTACCTGGTCCCCAGACCTAAGAGCCGCACGAATATTACCTGTACGGTGCCTTACCTGGTCCCCAGACCTAAGAGCCACGCATATATTACCTGTACGGTGCCTTACCTGGTCCCCAGACCTAAGAGACGCACAAATATTACCTGGACGGTGCCTTACCTGGTCCCCAGACCTAAGAGCCGCGCAAATATTACCTATAAGGTGCCTTACCTGGTCCCAAGACCTAAGAGCCGCACAAGAATTACCTGTACGGTGCCTTACCTGGTCCCCAGATCTAAGAGCAGCGCAATTATTACCTGTACGGTGCCTTACCTGGTCCCCAGACCTAAGAGCCGCACAAATATTACCTGTACGGTGCCTTACCTGGTCCCCAGACCTAAGAGCCGCGCATATATTACATGTACGGTGGCGTACCTGGTCCCCAGACCTAAGAGCCGCGCAAATATTACCTGTACGGTGCCTTACCTGGTCCCCAGACCTAAGAGCCGCGGGAATATTACCTGTACGGTGCCTTACCTGGTCCCCAGACCTAAGAGCCGCACAAATATTACCTGTACGGTGCCTTACCTGGTCCCCGGACCTAAGAGCCACGCATATATTACCTGTACGGTGCCTTACCTGGTCCCCAGACCTAAGAGCCGCACAAATATTACCTGGACGGTGCCTTACCTGGTCCCCAGACTTAAGAGCCGCGCAAATATTACCTGTACGGTGCCTTACCTGGTCCCCAGATCTAAGAGCCGCGCAATTATTACCTGTACGGTGCCTTACCTGGTCCCCGGACCTAAGAGCCGCGCAATTATTACCTGTACGGTGCCTTACCTGGTCCCCAGACCTAAGAGCCGCACAAATATTACCTGTACGGTGCCTTACCTGGTCCCCAGACCTAAGAGCCGCGCAAATATTACCTGTACGGTGCCTTACCTGGTCCCCAGACCTAAGAGCCGCACAAATATTACCTGTACGGTGCCTTACCTGGTCCCCAGACCTAAAAGCCGCACAAATATTACCTGTACGGTGTCTTACCTGGTCCCCAGACCTAAGAGCCGCGGAAATATTACCTGTACGGTGCCTTACCTGGTCCCCAGACCTAAGAGCCGCACAAATATTACCTGTACGGTGCCTTACCTGGTCCCCAGACCTAAGAGCCGCGCAATTATTACCTGTACGGTGCCTTACCTGGTCCCCAGACCTAAGAGCCGCACAAATATTACCTGTACGGTGCCTTACCTGGTCCCCAGACCTAAGAGCCACGCATATATTACCTGTACGGTGCCTTACCTGGTCCCCAGACCTAAGAGCCGCACAAATATTACCTGGACGGTGCCTTACCTGGTCCCCAGACCTAAGAGCCTCACAAATATTACCTGTACGGTGCCTTACCTGGTCCCCAGACCTAAGAGCCACGCATATATTACCTGTACGGTGCCTTACCTGGTCCCCAGACATAAGAGCCGCACAAATATTACCTGGACGGTGCCTTACCTGGTCCCCAGACCTAAGAGCCGCGCAAATATTACCTATAAGGTGCCTTACCTGGTCCCAAGACCTAAGAGCCGCACAAGAATTACCTGTACGGTGCCTTACCTGGTCCCCAGATCTAAGAGCAGCGCAATTATTACCTGTACGGTGCCTTACCTGGTCCCCAGACCTAAGAGCCGCACAAATATTACCTGTACGGTGCCTTACCTGGTCCCCAGACCTAAGAGCCGCGCATATATTACATGTACGGTGGCGTACCTGGTCCCCAGACCTAAGAGCCGCACAAATATTACCTGTACGGTGCCTTACCTGGTCCCCAGACCTAAGAGCCGCGCAAATATTACCTGTACGGTGCCTTACCTGGTCCCCAGACCTAAGAGCCGCGGGAATATTACCTGTACGGTGCCTTACCTGGTCCCCAGACCTAAGAGCCGTACAAATATTACCTGTACGGTGCCTTACCTGGTCCCCGGACCTAAGAGCCACGCATATATTACCTGTACGGTGCCTTACCTGGTCCCCAGACCCAAGAGCCGCACAAATATTACCTGGACGGTGCCTTACCTGGTCCCCAGACCTAAGAGCCGCGCAAATATTACCTGTACGGTGCCTTACCTGGTCCCCAGATCTAAGAGCCGCGCAATTATTACCTGTACGGTGCCTTACCTGGTCCCCAGACCTAAGAGCCGCGCAAATATTACCTGTACGGTGCCTTACCTGGTCCCCAGACCTAAGAGCCGCGCAAATATTACCTGTACGGTGCCTTACCTGGTCCCCAGACCTAAGAGCCGCACAAATATTACCTGTACGGTGCCTTACCTGGTCCCCAGACCTAAGAGCCGCACAAATATTACCTGTACGGTGCCTTACCTGGTCCCCAGACCTAAGAGCCGCGCAATTATTACCTGTACGGTGCCTTACCTGGTCCCCAGACCTAAGAGCCGCACAAATGTTACCTGTACGGTGTCTTACCTGGTCCCCAGACCTAAGAGCCGCGGAAATATTACCTGTACGGTGCCTTACCTGGTCCCCAGACCTAAGAGCCGCACAAATATTACCTGTACGGTGCCTTACCTGGTCCCCAGACCTAAGAGCCGCGGAAATATTACCTGTACGGTGCCTTACCTGGTCCCCAGACCTAAGAGCCGCACAAATATTACCTGTACGGTGCTTTACCTCGTCCCCAGACCTGTACAGTGCCAGTATAAGTTAACGTTACCTGTACGGAGTGTTACCTGGTCCCCAGAGCTAAAATTCCATCAAATATATTCATCTGTACCCATTTGCTTGTGCCCAGAGCTAAGAGCCACACAAATGCAGTGAATATAGACGTAAAAACTGACGTTTTTAGGCCTAAAATCGACGGAGAACGCCGTAGCCCTCCCCACTGGCGAAACTGCGCTATATTGCTGCAGCATGTGTATTTGCACCAATAAGATTTAGGTATTTTAGTATCCTGACCAATAGCAGCGTGGCTGTTCATCGTGGCTGCACTGTGGAAATTGGTCATGAAGATACCTCGCTTAGTCCTTCAGTCATATAGTGAGGTTAGAGGTGAAGATTAACTGTGTCAAAGGTGACGTTGCTCTCCTGATTACACAAATAATGTGTTTTACCTCTGCCAACCCGTCATTGGATTGTCAACGTTTCTGGTGTGGCCTAATTTCAGTACAGCGGCCATGTTTCTTCAGTAGAACGACCTAACGCTGCCCTGTGGTCTCTCACCACATTTCTGTCTCCGACTTTGTACCTATCAATGTAAACACTGAGGGATTCCCAGTAGTCTCTAACAGGCATCTCTCAGGTTCGGGGTAGTCTCCAACAGGCTACTCTAAGGGCTTCGGTCTAGTCTCCAACAGGCTTCTCTAAGGGCGTTCGGTGTAGCTTACAACAGGCTTTTCTAAGGGCTTTGGAGTGGTCTCCAACAGGCTTCGAATTTCTCAAAGGGCGTCTGCGTAAGCTCTCTCTAAACTTCTCTCTGGCCTTCAGTGCAGTCTACAACAGGCTTCTCTCAGGAATGAATATATATGATTCCAACATATCTCCTTTATTTTTTTCACACCAAGAATATTAAAAGTCATCTCTTCAAGAAGTTCGTGGACGAAATATAGCCCGAAAAAGAGGAATAAATTTAGCTCGATGTACCAGCAAAATTTACCCCTTGAAATGCAGGAAATAGCGTTTCAGAGGGTTAAGATTTCAAAATTTTCCGGGGGGGAGCATGCCCCCTAACCCCCCTAGGTTCGTGCCTGGTTCATGCGGCGCAACAGCTTGCGCCTTCGGCGCTTAGCAGGACGCCCGGGCCGGGCGCGCGCGCCTTGACAAATGCCTGCCCCGTCCACATTTTCTATTAAAAAGTTTTTTTTTGTTGTATTAAAGAGGAAGAAAAAGACATGGAAAAATGGGGGGAGGGCCACCGAAAATTTTTGGGGGGCGGGGGGAGGGTCATCGAAAAAATTTTGAACGGGGGGGGGGGGCATCGAATTTTTTTTTGAGCCGGGGGGAGGGCCATCGAATTTTTTTTTTACCGGACCCTCTTTGCACCAGCCCTCCCCCCCGGTAAATATCGTACAGTCCCTAAAGTCCGGTGCACAGTGGCTCACATCTAAAACTCCCTGATACAGCTTTTTCCCGTCATCCTAAATCAGCAAGCTAGTATTCCATAATGGCACACCAAGAGACGGCAAACCGGTTTGAAACCAGACGAAAACAAACGTCTTAGTTTAGGTGGGGAGGAATGTTGCACGAAATAAAGTTCGCCCCCCTCCCCCTTCAGCTCTACCCTCTTCACATCCAGAAAAGGCGTATAAATCACACCCGTACTGTAGTTTTTCTTTCACAGAAATGATCTCAAACTCTTTATGTTCGTTATCAGAATACCTGGCTGCTCGTTTCTTAGTCTTACCTGCTTCCTATGATGTTTTATTCTCTTCACGTAAACCGGGACTCGGGCAGCTTTGTCCATATAGAGGTTAAAGGTGAGCATTAACAGTGTCAAAGGTGACATTACTCTCCTGATTTTCCAAATAATGTGTTTTACCTCCGCCAACCCGTCATTTAGATTGTCAACGTTTCTTACAACAAAGAACAAGATATAGCTCGCAAAATACAGTCAAACCTGCCCGAGTGGACACCTGTCTAAAAAGGACACCTTCAGTCAATGGACACATTGGAACAGTCCCGTCCATTTTTACATAGTTAAGACCCTCTCCCAGGAGGACACCTGTCTTCCCCTGACAGAGGACACTTTTTTTCAGTCCCAAAAGGCACTCAGACCTGTCTTAGTGGACATTATTGATTGACAGCAGCACCCAGCCGGGCGAGCCCAGAAACAATAGGTTCGTTTAGCATTGGGCAAAAACTTGTTCAACGCTAAAACAACAGCAGCCAATCAAGGGTGCCAAAAAAGAATAAAAGGACAATGATTTCTGCAGGTGTGGGGTTCTCACCTAGTCAAGAGTAAAAGGAAGTGAGAACAGACAAAGGGGACAGAGTTTATGACAATGGGGGGTGCAGGGGTGATAATGAATGAATAACAATAGGCTCTATGCAGATTTGCTAACGCTCAAAAATTGAACTGTAACAACTAGATCTTTTTTGTCTGGCAGGAACAGATAGCAAGGAGGTTAAATATAATAACCTCCTTGAAGATAGAGAAGCCTACATTACTCTGAGATTCTAACTTAACATTAGTATAAATGTGCTACACATACATTTGTACTTGCATAAGCCTATTACTGGATACACGATATACATGTACACCTGCCAATCCTTCGGATGACCAACCCTGTTTGGGAAGGACACCTGTTCATAAAGGACATTTTTGCTCAGTCCCTTGAGTGTCCACATAAGACAGGTTTGACTGTAACTTTGATTATATTGTTTATAGGTGGGGCATATCCACTCAAGTGATGATGTTTATTATATTTACGTAATTTACGTACAGCGGCCATGTTTCTTCAGAAGAACGACCTAACGCTGACCTTTGGTCTCTCACCACAGTTTACTCTTCAACTTTGTACCTACCAATGTAAACACTTAGGGCTTCCCAGTAGTCTGTAACAGGCTTCTCTTAGGGTTTCGGCGTAGTCTCCAACAGGCTTCTTTTAGGGCTTCGTAGTAGTCTCCAACAGGCTTGTCTCGGGGCTTTGGCATTGTCTACAACAGGCTTTTCTCAGGGTTTTATTGTAGTCTCCAACAGGCTTTTCTAAGGGCTTCAGTGTAGTCTCCGACATGCTTCTCTCAGGGCTTCGGTTTAGTCTCAAACAGGCTTTTCCAAGGGCTTCGCTGTAGTCTCCAACAGACGTCTCCCAGTGCTTTGGAGTAGTCTCCAACAAGCTTCTCTCAGGAATGAATAAAGATGCGTCCCAACATGTCCCCACTAGTTTTTGAGACACTAAGAAAATTAAAGACACCCTACTAGGATTGAAAGTCTATTTCTCGAAATTTATTACATTTCTTAAAGGCATGCCGATCGATATAACAAGTGACTATCACCTTTTCAAGTTAACGTTGTGATCACTGAGGACAAACAGAGAAACAGACTACTAGTACAATTATGTAGGTTTCTGTGAGCAACTTACTACCTCACACATCGATTCTGGTGAAGATTTCAGCAGTTTTGACAAATCAGACGTCTGTACAGTGATTATCAGCAGCTGCAAGGTGTACTACTCCTGATAGGAGGCACTGTTTTTTTTTCTGTATGGGTTTTCATATGTCGGGATAAGTGAGACTTTCGAGCTGTCCTGTATCCACACTCTCCACACATGTAGGGTTTCTCACCAGTGTGTTTCATAATGTGATAGTCAAAACTGGTTTTCCGTGCAGCAGAATAGTCACACTGGTCACATTTGTAGGGTTTTTCTTCTGTATGAGTTTTCATATGTTTAGATAAGTTGGACTGATCAGCTGTCCTGTACCCACACTCGCCACAAATGTAGGGTTTTTCTCCTGTATGTGTTCTCATATGTTGGGATAAGTGATTCTTTAGAGTTGCCCTGTACCCACACTCCCCACACATGTAGGGTTTCTCAACACTGTGTTTTGCTAGATGTGTGTCCAAATTGTTTTTCTGTGCTGCAGAATAGTCACATTGGTCACACTTGTAGGGTTTTTCTCCTGTATGGATTCTCATATGTCGGGATAAAAGAGATTTGTCAGCTGTTCTGTACCCACACTTCCCACACGTAGGGTTTCTCACTAGTGTGTTTTGCTAGATGTTTGTCCAAGGTTGCTTTCCGTGCTGCAGAATAGTCACACTGGTCACACTTGTAGGGTTTTTCTCCTGTATGGGTTCTCAAATGTTGGGATAAGGTCGACTTTTTAGCTGTCCTGTATCCACACTCCCCACACATGTAGGGTTTCTCACCAGTGTGTTTTGTTAGATGTTGGGCCAAAGTGGATTTCTCTATTGCAGAATAGTCACACTGGTCACACTTGTAGGGTTTCTCTCCTGTATGGGTTTTCATGTGTACAGATAAGTAATACTTGCGAGTTGTCCTGTGCCCACATTCCCCACACATATAGGGTTTCTCACCAGTGTGTTTTGCTAGATGATTGTCCAAGGTTGCTTTCCGTGCTGCAGAATAGTCACACTGGTCACATTTGTAGGGTTTTTCTCCTGTATGGGTTCTCATATGTTTGGATAAGTCAGACTTTTTAGCTGTCCTGTACCCGCACTCCCCACACATGTAGGGTTTCTCACCAGTGTGTTTTGTTAGATGGTGGGCCAAATTGGATTTCTCTATTGCAGAATAGTCACACTGGTCACACTTGTAGGGTTTTTCTCCTGTATGGGTTCTCATGTGTACAGATAAGTTGGACTTGCGAGTTGTCCTGTACCCACACTCCCCACACATGTAGGGTTTCTCACCAGTGTGTTTTAATAGATGTTGGTCTAAATTGAATTTCTGTGCTGCAGAATAGTCACACTGGTCACACTTGTAGGGTTTTTCCCCGGTATGAGTTCTGGTATGTCGGGACAAGTGGTCCTTTTGAGCTGTCCTATAGCCACACTCCTTACACATGTAGGGTTTCTCACCTGTGTGATTTGCTAGATGCTGGTCCAAAGAGGATTTGTGTGCTGCAGAATAGTCACATTGGTCACACTTGTAGGGTTTTTCTCCTGTATGAATTCTCATATGTCGGGATAAGTGCCACCTTATATCCGTACTGTATCCACATTCCCAGCACATGTAGGGTTTATCACCAGTGTGTTTAACCAGATGCCTTCTCATATTGCCTTCGCTCTCCTGTACCTGTGAGGTTGATTTGTTGTCAAATCGGAGAAAGTTCAAATCACATGTTTTCTGCGGCGGGCCCATGTCTGTTGTCTGGGCCTCCCAGCAGTCACTCTCCTTCCCAGGGTGTTCAGTGCAGTCTATCTCCTTCCCAGGATGTCCAACACACAGGTCTCCAGTAGAATGTTCACAGCTGGAATCTTCCATTTCTGGTCTATGGAGGGGGGGGGGGGGGCACAGCGAAACAAATTATATGTTGACATACATAACAGTTCATCTCACAAAGTCCTGCTCTATTATTCTAATAATTAGGACCAAGGAGGTTAAAACCTAAGGAGTACTTAAGTACCATGACCCCAACTGACCTCCAGGGTAAAACTGATACATTTCAGTGAAGTAATCGTCATAAAACCTAGGGGGGGGGGGGTTAACTATAAAGGCCTGATTAAATGTCGGTACTGTTTGTACTACAAACGTCAGAAAGAGCTGAAGAAAAAATAATTAAGAAATCTGATATTATTCCGTTTCAAAGCCGGCCTTCCCTTGCACTTCTGGAAGGCATACTAATGGACAAGCAAACAGCATTACAAAAAAACAAACAAACAGCAAACAAACGAGACGGCAAACCGGTTTGAAACCAGACGAAAACAAACGTCCTAGTTTAGGTGGGGAGGAATGTTGCACGAAATAAAGTTCGCCCCCCTCCCCCTTCAGCTCTACCCTCTTCACATCCAGAAAAGGCGTATAAATCACACCCGTACTGTAGTTTTTCTTTCACAGAAATGATCTCAAACTCTTTATGTTCGTTATCAGAATACCTGGCTGCTCGTTTCTTAGTCTTACCTGCTTCCTATGATGTTTTTCTCTTCACGTAAACCGGGACTCGGGCAGCTTTGTCCTTCAGTCATATAGAGGTTAAAGGTGAGCATTAACAGTGTCAAAGGTGACATTACTCTCCTGATTTTCCAAATAATGTGTTTTACATCCGCCAACCCGTCATTTAGATTGTCAATGTTTCTTACAACAAAGAACGAGATAAAGCTCGCAAAATAACTTTGATTATATTGTTTATAGGTGGGGCATATCCACTCAAGTGATGATGTTTATTATATTTACGTAATTTAAGTACAGTGGCCATGTTTCTTCAGAAGAACGACCTAACGCTGACCTGTGGTCTCTCACCACAGTTTACTCTTCAACTTTGTACCTACCAATGTAAACACTTAGGGCTTCCCAGTAGTCTGTAACAGGCTTCTCTTAGGGTTTCGGTGTAGTCTCCAACAGGCTTCTTTCAGGGCTTCGTAGTAGTCTCCAACAGGCTTGTCTCAGGGCTTTGGCATTGTCTACAACAGGCTTCTCTCAGGGTTTTATTGTAGTCTCCAACAGGCTTTTCTAAGGGCTTCAGTGTAGTCTCCGACAGGCTTCTCTCAGGGCTTCGGTTTAGTCTCAAACAGGCTTTTCCAAGGGCTTCGCTGTAGTCTCCAACAGACTTCTCCCAGTGCTTTGGAGTAGTCTCCAACAAGCTTCTCTCAGGAATGAATAAAGATGCGATCCAACATGTCCCCACTAGTTTTTGAGACACTAAGAAAATTAAAGACACCCTACTAGGATTGAAAGTCTATTTCTCGAAATTTATTACATTTCTTAAAGGAAGGCCGATCGATATAACAAGTGACTATCACCTTTTCAAGTTAACGTTGTGATCACTGAGGACAAACAGAGAAGCAGACTACTAGTACAAGTATGTAGGTTTCTGTGTCAAACAGTGGGCAACTTACTACCTCACATATCGATTATGGTGAAGATTTCAGTAGTTTTGAAAAATCAGACTTCTGTACAGTGATTATCAGCAGCTGCAAGGTGTACTACTCCTGATAGGAGGCGCTGTTTTTTTTTCTGTATGGGTTTTCATATGTCGGGATAAGTGAGACTTTCGAGCTGTCCTGTATCCACACTCTCCACACATGTAGGGTTTCTCACCAGTGTGTTTCATAATGTGGTAGTCAAAACTGGTTTTTCGTGCAGCAGAATAGTCACACTGGTCACATTTGTAGGGTTTTTCTTCTGTATGAGTTTTCATATGTTTAGATAAGTTGGACTGATCAGCTGTCCTGTACCCACACTCGCCACAAATGTAGGGTTTTTCTCCTGTATGTGTTCTCATATGTTGGGATAAGTGATTCTTTAGAGTTGCCCTGTACCCACACTTCCCACACATGTAGGGTTTCTCAACACTGTGTTTTGCTAGATGTGTCTCCAAATTATTTTTCTGTGCTGCAGAATAGTCACATTGGTCACACTTGTAGGGTTTTTCTCCTGTATGGATTCTCATGTGTACAGATAAGTGAGACTTCTGAGTTGTCCGGTACCCACACTGCTCACACATGTAGGGTTTCTCACCAGTGTGTTTTAATAGATGTTGGTCCAAAGTGGATTTCTCAGCAGCAGAATAATCACACTGGTCACACTTGTAGGGCTTGTCTTCTGTATGAATTCTCAAATGCCGGCATAAGTCGGACTTTCTAGCTGTCCTATATCCACACTCCCCACAAATGTAGGGTTTATCTCCATTGTGTTTCGTAACATGATAATCCAAAGAGGATTTTCTTGCTGCAGAATAGTCACATTGGTCACACCTGTAGGGTTTTTCTCCTGTATGGGCTCTCATATGTATGGATAAGCGGGACTTTTTAGCTGCCCTATATCCACACTTCCCACACATGTATGATTTGTCACCAGTGTGTTTAACTACGTGCCTTCCCATATTGCCTTTGGTCTCCTGTACCTGTGAGGTTGATTTGTTGATAGGTCGGGGAAAGTTCACATCACACATTTCCTGCTGCGGGCCCATGTCTGTTGTCTGGGTCTCCCAGCTGTCACTCTCCTTCCCAGGGTGTTTAGTGCAGTGCTTCTCCTTCCCAGGATTTCCAACACACAGTTCTATAGTAGAATGTTCACCGCTGGAATCTTCCATTTCTGCTCTGTAGGGGGGTCACAGCCAAACAAACATTACGTTAATAAATATGTAACAGTTCATCTAACGCAGAACTGTTCTATTATTGTAATAAATATCCTGGGCTAGAAACTTCTCAAACTACTTGTCAGCCCTTAAAGTGTTACAACTCCAGACACCAGTAGACTGAAGGGTCGCTATGTGATCTAGGTTCGCCACGAAGGTATACAACTTCGATCTGTACAGTCACTGGTTACCTCAACTTAGAGGTGATGTTAGCGACAGGGTCACCAGACAAAACAGAAACATAGACCAACTGCCAGCACGTCCCCAGCGCTATAACAAGAGCCCAATACCATACCTCGTCAAACTTTTGAATGGCTCTGTATTGTAGATTATTCTTCAATAATAGCTACCATTTGCTGCCTACAGATGTACTTATTGTCATTGTATTTATTTTGTGGTATTTTAGAATTCTAACGTTTGAAAGTTGCGGCACATTATTTTACACATAATTTGTATGCTGATGTGCGGGGTGCAAATTGTGTTTGCAAAACCTGTTTGTACCTATGTTTGGTTTCGCCCCCCTCCCCCTCAACTTATTTTACCATAATCATATCCAGAAAATGTCTATAAATTATAACCTTACTCTGCTAATTTTTCCACACAAATGACCTCAAACTATTTGTTTCGTTATCAGAATACTTGGCTGCCCGTTTCTATGTCTTACCTGTGTTCTAACATGGTTTTTGTCTTGGCGTAAACCGGGATTCGGGCAGCTTTGTCCTTTCGTCGTCTCGTGAGGTCAGAGGTGATCGTCAAGTGGGTCAAAGGTGAATATGCTCTCCTGATTTTCCAAACAATACTTTTCATGTCCGCCAACACGTCAGTGGGTTTGTCAACGTTTCTTACGCCAACGAAAGAAATTGAATATTATTCATGGATGGGGAAATTTAACAAAATTGTAAATCATATTTAACTTAGTTCCGTCCGGCGGCCATGTTTCTTCAGTAGAACGACCTACAGCTGACTAAGGACTCTCACCAAAGTTTCCCCCAGACTTTACACCAATCATCAATGCAAACACTCATTGCTGTTGTAATGTCTATCTATAGAACACTGTGTAAAGTTCGCTTTTACAGAACACTGGGTTTGACTGTGGACCTCTCCAACATAGACACAGCATCTACAGTTATTGTTCCGGATAGAGGTAGAATCGTTTTGGTTCCAACTGTGAGGAGTCTGCTTTTGTAAGACTTTTGAGCTGTCCTGTATCCACACTTCACACTTCACTTAGTAGTTGTTCACAACAGTGTGTTGTGAACAGCTCTACCCTCTTCACTTCCAGAAAAAGGCGTAAACATCACACACGTACTGTAGTTTTTCTTCCACAGAAATGATCCCAAATTCTTTATGTTGGTTACCAGAATTTCTGGCTACTTTTTTTAAAGCCTTATCTGCTTCCTATGATGTTTTTCTCTTCACGTAAACCGGGACTCGGGCAGCTTTGTCCTTCTGTCGTCTCGTGAGGTCAGAGGTGATCGTCAAGTGGTCAAAGGTGAATTTGCTCTCCTGATACTTTAAATAATACGTTTGACGTCCGCCAACATGTCAGTAGATTTGTCAACGTTTCTCACGGCAAAGAACAAGATAAAACTCAACGAAAGAAAATATATCATATTGTTTATGAGTGGGGAAATTTAACAAAACTGTTAATCATATATACGTAATCTTAGTTCCGTCCGGCCGCCATGTTTCTTCAGTAGAACGACCTACAGCTGACATGTGGTCTCTCACCGAAGTTTCGCTCAGACTTGTGACTATTCTGCAGCACTAAAAGAGAGAAACCCGACATGTGTGGGGAGTGTGTCTACAGGACATCTGACAGGCCCAGATTGACACGGCACATGAGAACCCATACAGGAGAAAAACCTTACAAGTGTGACCAATGCGACTATTCTGCAGCAAGAAAATCCTCCTTAGATGAACATAAAGCAACTCACGACGGTGAGAAACTCCACATGTGTAGGAAGTGTGGATACAGGACAACTGAAAGGTACAACTTTTCACAGCATATGAAAACTCATAGAGCTGAAGAACGCCACAAGCGTGACCAGTGTGACTATTCTGCAGGATAACCATAAAGCAGCACATACTGATGAGAAACCCTACATAAGTGAGGAATGGGCAGCTCAGAAGTTTACCTTTTCCGATACTTGAGAAGCTCCACATATGATAATTCACATGGGCCAACTCTGTAACTTTGACTATGTCGTAGTGACATTTAGTACCCAATGTGTGGGGAGTTCGGATACCGAACAGATCGAAAGTCTACTAAGTTATCTCAACATATGAGGAAAGATACCGGTGTAGCTATTCTGCAGCCTCTAAGTCTGCCCTCACCCGGCATATGAGAATTTTAGCACGTACAATCTTCTCTTAAGTATAGTTTCTCTCTATATATATTGATACCAAGCTTAAAAATATATAATATTAATGTTCGAAACATTTAGTCTGTAAGAATAGCTACTACTTGCAAATAGGCAAAGGTTTTTCCCTAGGAAATGCGATAGTCATGTTTTCGTCCACTTCATTTCAACTTACTGTTTAACCCTAAACAGTACACCTGGGGTCCGTGCGGGCCGCTAACCCCTTCGCCCGCGGACAAGAGTATATCGGCCCTACAACGAGTCTGGGAGCGTCCTTCTTAGCTGTCAGTCCTTACCTGTGCGTAGCCTTCTCTGTGCTTATTGGCCAGGATCTAATCCCCGCTCAGTGACACGCCACGCCGGGATTGGGCGCACATCTGTCCGCACATCTGCGGGGCTAGGTCAGGCGAGGTCACCAGTGGAATACCCACAACCCTTTGGATGTCCTGCAACATTCGGTCTTTGTTCTTTGCTAAAAATGGCGACTGGTGGTAACACTGCCATTCAAGACGCCGTGTCCTCTGCTCTTCTGGGTTTACCTACCGTGAAAAGTCTTAGAAACGAGCAGTACACGGCACTAGAGTCTTTCTGTTGTGTGCAGTGCACATGGCCAATCCTGCTGCCGCGCGGTGGGCTTCCCGTGGCGCGCGTGATCATTAATCACGGGTTCCCCTACACCCGGGACGGCTGTGTATGGGACACGCTCCCAGACTCGTTGTAGGGCCGATATACTCCTGTCCGCGGGCGAAGGGGTTAGCGGCCCGTAAACGTGGCTGGCACCCAGGGTAGATTGTCTACATGATTTCACATTTTGGACAAATTTGACAATAACACTTTCATTGTTATTGTAGTCACATTAAATTACATTATTTTCAGTTTTTCCATCAAATTTACATAAATGTCACATTTATCTACCTGTTAGTGAGTCAGGGGTGGGGGAGGTATCTGTTTTAGACCATTGTTTTCCCCAAGGCAGTCCCCATTGTTGTAGAGTTAGATTATCTTTGGTATCATCTACTATATCGTCTCTTGTTTCATTTTGGAATAGAAGTAATAAAAGGTTTAATAAAATAATAATAAAGATTTTAAACTACATAGCTCGGTGAAGTGAGTGAGTGATTGTGTGAGTGAGTGATTTTAAGATCTCATAAAGATTTTATAGCAACATAGAAGCAAGTTAACCCATATGTAAAAAAGGCATATCCTTTTATCACGAAACATGGTAGAATTATGTTCGGTTACGTCATAATGCATTCGGTTGAAATTGTATAGGTTGATCAAGACTTAAGTTTGTACTCGATAATCTGTTTTGTGTAAACCTAGTTTAACAATTGACAGCTTGAACGTCAAATCGTTATAGTTTTTCTAATTTTCTCATAAGGCTGGACATGGCAAGAGCAGGGCACGGGTCTCCCACCGGTATTGGTCAGAACTCATATGATGGGTCTCCGACTGGGGTTTCTCAGGTCGACTGTGAGAGTAAAACAAGCAATGCTGAAGACCATGCGGCAGCACAAGTCATCTTGGACGACTCTGTCAACAAAGCCTACAAGTGTGCGGAGTGTGGATACATGGCGGCTTATGAGTCTCTCCTGTCCCGACATATGAGAACCCATAAAGGAGAAAAACCCTACAAGTGTGACCAGTGTAACTATTCTGCAGCACACAGAGGCAGTTTAGACCGATATCAAGCAAGACACACTGGTGAGAAACCCTACATGTGTGGGGAGTGTGGATACAGGGCAGCTCAGAAGTCCACCGTATACCAACATATCAGAACTCATACAGGAGAAAAACCCTACAAATGTGACCATTGCGACTATTCTGCAACTCAGAAAGGCACTTTAGATGACAATAAAGCAACACACACGGGTGTGAAACCCTACATGTGTGGGGAGTGTGGATACAGAGGAAATCGAAAGTCCTACTTAACCCAACATATAAAAATCCATACCGGAGAAAAACCCTACAAGTGTGACCAGTGCGACTATTCTGCATCACGGAAAGCAACCTTGGAGATACATCTAGCAAAACACGCTGGTGAGGTACCTTACATGTGTGGTGAGTGTGGGTACAGGGCAACTCGAAAGTCTGACTTATCCCAACACATGAGAACCCATACAGGAGAAAAACCCCATGTGTGGGGAGTGTGGATACAGGGCAGCTCAGAAGTCCCACTTATTCGGACATATAAGAACCCATACAGGAGAAAAACCCTACAAGTGTGACCAGTGTGACTATTCTGCAGCAGATAAAAGTACATTGAACAAACATGTAGTAAAACACACTGGTGAGAAACCCTACATGTGTGAGGAGTGTGGATACAGAACAACTTACAAGTCTGCCTTATCCCGACATATAAGAACCCATACGGGAGAAAAACCCTACATGTGTGACCAGTGTGATTATTCTGCAGCACGGAAATCCTCCTTAGATGCACATAAAGCAAAGCATACTGATGCCTCTAAGCCTGCCCTGTCTCGACATGTGAAAATTTACAGGGAGGCACCAACTCTGCTACTGTGACCAACTCGTAGTGATTTTTTTTACGCAACGTCTTCTCTTAAGTGTAGTTTCTCTACCCTGATGCTAAGGTTAAGGACATATTACATTAATTTTCGAAACATTTAGGGTATGATATACTTTGTTCTAGTATCAATTATTTTGAACACACAAAAAAAATCTTTTTTAGTTATCTAGATAGGATTGTAGTGGAAAAACAGTAAAGTTGATGGTATAATTTGAATAATGTACATATACATACTCTGACATTAACATCGGAAGTGATTTTACACAATATTTCAGAGGTACAAGTTAGTGTTGAGTTCTAACTAATGTACGAGCTTCGATTTCCTGTTAATAGTTTACTTTTTACGAAGTGTGTGCCTATATGTCCTACAAAGACAATCATATCTTTTGACTCATATTAACTCTGTAAGCTAGCATTTGATTTATTTAAATCTACCTTCGTTTTTCTGTTACTATTTGTACATTTGAACAGCAACCAAGCCAGAAACAAACGTGTGAAAATGTAGGCACAGCAGGTTTGGTTAATAATATTTTCTTCGTCATTTTTCCTCGTACAGAAGAAAATCTATCTACGGCTCTGTTGTCAATTTGAATGGTCTGCATGAGACGACAGAGGTTCCTGTCATTGATATAAAATTGACATGGTCGCGACGTCAGAGTCAATAGTCGATTATAAAAGTCCATAAAACTGTCAAAATTACGAGTGCCATCTGTCTTACTGACAAAATCAGCTTTGAATGATACCGAGAGAAATAAGTGTCTGCACGAATCCCATCTAAATCTTTTTAAAATTCATTTCATCTTTCTCACAAGATGAACAAAGGACGGACTCCTTCTGATGAAGTAATCCATGCGATCTTCTGGCAGCTTAGCAGCAAGACAATTATTCTGGGCATAAAAAAACGGACAAAAAAGCAAGGAGCGGTAGACTTTTGTAAATATTACATTTTATGTAAACAAGCTGGTGGCAAGAAGATTGTGGTATAAGGTAGAAAAATATGATTACGATTTCTAAACAGAAATTCAACAAAAAAAGGTAAAATACACTAGGATACTGGTTTATCACTCTTTTTTTTGTTGCAAATCTTCTAGCAACAACCGACAACGTGTTCACATATGTTTCGGTACTTGCATCTTTTGTTCCTTGATGTAAAACTTCGTATGGTACGTTTGTTACTGGGGAAAAATGCTAAACATTTTCTTCTCTAACATATCGTTTCCTTTTTCTAAATTGTACTGCGTGTATAATCTGGTTACAACTCAGCTAATGCACCAAAAAACAAGCAACTGGAAATCACTGGAGTCTGCAAATAATGGCTTTCTGAAACCAGTTGCTATGGCAGGAAAAATTTTAACCCAACTAGCTAATATAAAATTGTTGCCAGATATATCTAGCAAAAGTCTCAAAGTTCGGTGGTTCTAGCGCAAGCCGTTGAGACGTTGTGCGACATCGAAGTTAGCGCAGGCCTCCCCTTCGTCTAAATAAATTTGAGAAACAAAGAAATACGTATAAGTCAGTAACCATCGTGTAGCAGTGCTCCTTATGCTTACCGATGGAGTAAATACTCAAATCCAGGTCAATGCTGGGCCAAATGTAAGATAAAAACGAAGTTAGTAAGGCCGAGGATTCATAAACATCTACTACGACTTTATATCAAATGATGTTAACATTTACATCCAAATATAAATGTTGACCAATGATAATGTTAATGAGAGTTTGCATAAATTATGTCGTATTCTCCAGCCAATGACAGACTTATCTTAAGGTTATTTGCCCGAAAATAATGCAAATGAGGTGCTGATTTGAATAAGCTATATTGAATAATGTTCACCTTCACGTAACCTCAAAATGCCACAAGTATGAAATCGTCAAAGTAACCAATATAACATAATAGCATTTCTCATTATTTTAAATTGACACTATGTAATCGTTTACATACTATCTATTGATGTTCCTCTCGTTTTCAATTACATATGTCAAATTTTATAAAACGAATAAAGTTTTAGTGCTTTTAAAATTATATACTGATTTGCAAAGTTGATGATTATGTCATGCATGACATAAGCTGCCTACACACTGGTTTCTGAATTATAGATTCTTTATAGTTTTTTAAATTAAACACCCCGACATTTTAGAACAAGGTGCTAGGAGGCCCAAACCCGTGTCACTTTCTACCTGAGCGAAAGAGCTATCCAGCATTTCATACTAATAACCTTATTATGTTTACATCGGGAGCCAACAAGGGGACACCAAAAAGTCTGACCGTTTTGAGGTCTTATGAAAACCTACTGTGATGAGATCCCTAAAATTCTGTTTTGGGGCTTGCAGACCCCTAGATAGGAGTAAGTTACCGTGGCCGACAAGTACACACCTGCGTCGTCTGCGCGCACACCTGCGTCGTCTGCGCTCACACCTGCGTCGTCTGCGCGTGCGCAGGTGTGTACTTGTCGGCCACGGTAGTAAGTGAAACTGGCATTGAATCTCCTAAAGCGTTCTGGACTCATCGGTCAGGTTCGTGCATGGTCGAAAGATTGTCAAATGTCTTTCCCCCCAAGCCCTGGAAGCTCGCAGTTTTTAAATCACGGCGGTCTGTTCCTAGGGTAAAGTTTCCATTCTGATGGAGGGTATCAGGTTACAGGGGCTCCCGCGCGCGGTTTCCGTGGAGCCTGTCTCAACGGTAAATCTTTTTTAACAGTTTCACAGGGACTCTCTTGTCCAAATAAAAAAGAAATTCGCACTGCTCATACATTAAATGTTGTTCTTTCGATTACAGAGCTAAAATGTCCGTGAAATGACTCTCAATTGCGTTGCATGCTTATCAAAGAACAAGCGATATTAACCAAACAACTGATTTAAACCAGTCCCAAATTTCCCCCAAATTCCTCAATTTATGCATTTTCTAAAACATTATAACAAAATTGAGATTTGAGTCGGACAGTTTTTTTAATTTCAAAGTTAAAGTGTTGCTAAGGTGGAAAAAATCGAAGAAAAATGCAATTTTTTTACTTTTAAGACCAATAATTCGAGAATGCCACCGTCTTTGAAAAAAACATCCGACACAGACCGAGATTTTTGTCTTGTCTTCAATTTAAAATGTTTTTGAGGTAAGTTGAATTTGTTTTTGTTGCGATTGAAATACCATGTTTGCACGCATGTCGTGCCGCGTGGATATGGGGAGTGGGTTATTTATATCTACGTAAACAAGAATTACGATCTTCAAGGTCACCCATGGTGACAGCCGTAGCTTCGCTACATGTCACATATCCACTACAAACTGACGGCATAGACGTACTGCCCATAAATCGGTTTATATTTGTGAAAAGGTGGATTTCGTCTATCAGGAGGCACTCATGTAAAAAAGGGCTTGAAGTCGCGGGTTTTCTGTACATGACCGTAGGTGACCCCGAAATCGAACGCATGTTCGGTTCGAATTACGTCACATCGAACGTGATTCGGTTCTAAAAAAAAGTTGGAACATTTGGGCCCAAATTTGACCACCGTGAATGTTTTCTCGCTTCTTAACAACATCGCCGTTGGTGCAGACTTGTAAATTCATGAAAAGAAGTCGCCTGTCCTTTTTCATTAGGCATTAGTCTTTTCACTCGAAACTGTTGGAAAACCGAATATTTTTACGGCCATACTCTATAACATCAGGTACATGGTTAAAGAAATAAAGTCTTTGTGTTATTTTGCCTGGTTGCCTGCGATTTTTCATTTTTCATTTAAAATTCTGTCTATGCATTGTTTCACTGGGTCATTTGAAATACATATAAAGTATGGCAGGAAATCGACGACAAATAAAAAAGAAACTAGAAAGGCCGACATTTGCTCCGGAGCAAATACAGCATATTTCAGCCATTTCCTTACCATGTTTAAGTACCATTTTACACAATTTGAAAGCTGTGTATGCCAGCAATGTGAATATCATTCTGTTTGCATGTGTCCAAGGATCCCCCGTACGAAATATCAGGTCATAGGAGCCAAAAATGTACATTTTTTGTCTGAAAATAGCAAAAAAGTACCATTTTACACAATTTTGAAATGGTGTATGGTAAACTTTTGAACAATGTTCTGTGGGCATGTGTCCAAGGTACCCCTGTAGCAAATCCCAGGTTATTACCTTCGCCAAGAAGGTTATGTTTTCGTGGCCGTGTGTGTGTGTGTGTGTGTGTGTGTGTGTCTGTGTGTTAACAGCATAACTCGAGAAGGCTTAGATGGATTATCTTGATATTTGGTAGGTGGGTAGGTCTTGATGAGACCTCGAAGTGATTAGATTTTGGGCCCCCTGGCGGCTTGTTATGGTACTGCAGCGGAACTTCCGGTTTTGATATCTCATGATCTGGACATGCTAGGGTCATGATTTTTGGATGGTAGGTAGCTCTTGTCCTCGGGAAGAAGTGACATAAGTTTGGGCCCCCTAGCGGCTTGCTCTGGAACTGCAGGAGCATTTGTATGAAAATGTTTAAAGTAGGATAACTCAATAACCAGTTGACGGATCGTCTTGATATTTGGTATGTAGGTAGCTTAAGTGATGCTTGACATGATTAGGTGACAATTATGCAAATGAGGATCTTATTTGCATAATTAATGAGGGAATGCTATAATTCAGCTACCTTCCATGATAGGACTATTCTACCTTGTGACATGTGTAATTAAGAATGAGAGGAACATCGCCATATATTAATTATGTAAATGAAGACCTAATTTGCATAATTAATGAGAACATACTATAATTCCATAGTGGTTGATGTTGGCAATTTCATACTTGCGCATTTCGAAGTTGACTGGAGGTGAACATCATTCAACATAACTTATTCAAATCAGCACCTCATTTGCATAATTTATGAGGAAATGCTAGAATTACCTTCTTTGTTAAGATAACACTGTCATTTGGAGGAGAATATGATCAACTGATGTAATTCATGCAAATGAGGATCTTATTTGCATAATTATGGGGAAAATAATTCGTCAGTGATAAAGGGTAACCTCATTTGGCGAAGGTATGAGGTCGTGGAACTCTAGTTTGGTTTTAATATCAGGGCACAGGAGCCAAAAATGTACATTTTTGGCTGAAAGTAGAAAAAAACGCCCTATTTTACGCAATTTTCAAGTGGTGTATGTCAAAAGTGTGAATGATGTTCTGTGGGCATATGTCCAAGGTATCCGTATACCAAATTTCTGGTCATTCGGATTTAATACCAAGGCACAGGAGCCAAAGATATACATTTTTGTCTGAAAATAGAAAAAAAGTCCTATTTTACACAATTTTAAGTGGTGCATGCCAACAATGTGAATAACATTCTTTGGGTGTGTGTCCAATGATCCCCCATACCAAATTCCAGGTCATTTGGTTTTACTATCAGGACACATGAGCCAAAAATGTACATTTTTTGTCTGAAAATACTAAAAAGTCCCATTTTTATAATTTTAAAGTAACATATGATAAAAGTGTGATATATGGTCTGTGAGCATGTGTCCAAGGAACCTCCATACCAAATTTCAGATCATTTGGTTTTATTATTCGGACACAGGAGCCAAAAATGTACATTTTTTGTCCAAAAATAGCCAAAAAGCCCTATTTTACATAATTTCAAAGTGGTGTATGTCAAAAGCGTTAATGGCGTTCTGTGAGCATGTGTCCAAGAATCCCCCATGCCAAATTCCAAGTCATTTGGTTCTAATATTAGGACACAGGAGCCAAAAATGTACATTTTTTGTCCAAAAATAGCAAAAAAGCCCTATTTTACACAATTTCAAAGTGGTGTAGGTCAAAAGCGTAAATGACTTTCCGTGAGCATGTGTCCAATGTATCTCCATACCAAATTTCGCGTCATTAGGATGTAGTACCGGGGCTCCAGATCCCAAAATGTACATTTATTGTCTGAAAATGACCAAAAAAACCAAATAAAACATTTTTCAAAGCCTGTTTCAAAAAAATGAAAAAAACGTCTAGAGGTGTTTGGTCACTCTACCGTCATGCCAAATTTCAGGTCATTTGGCTGAAAAATGACAGAGTTGAATCCATTTTACCGAATGACAGGAGGAGGAGGAGGAGGAGAAGGAGAAGGAGAAGAAACATGAGGGAATACAATATATTTCATCCATACCTATGGTATGGCTGAAATATAATAATATTTTTTAAGACCTTTGACTTACTCACGTGTCGGTGTCCCCTATGTGCCCAGCATGTGGAAAATGTATGGAAACACAAACAAAACTTACTCCCTTACCTTACTGCATGAAAGGAAAAATTTAATAATGCCCAGTGGCTAAGGTGTACTTAGCCACTAAGGTGTACTTAGCCACTGGGCTGACCCATTCTGATACCAACATGGCATAGTAATATTTACTGGTAATAAAAGTTAACGCGGTGTTACTATACTCTGACACCAGGGTTGTCATGGATGTATCCAAACAAACATGTTTGACAAAAAAAAATCATGGTGTACTTTTGGCTGGTTGCATACGGTTTCTCATTGATAATTTAGAATTCTGTCTATGCATTATCCCACTGGGTCATAAAAACATGCATATACACGTGGCAGGAAAAATAAGACAGGGAAAGAAAAATATTTTCTAAGAAAGATAGGGAAAGAAAAAATATTTTCTAAGACCGTTGACTTAACTCCGTGTCTGTGTCCCAAACGTCATCAGCATGTGGAAACACAAACAAAACTTACTGACTTCACCTTTGCACGAAATTAAACATTTTATGATGCCTAGTGGCGAAGGTGTCCTTAGCTGACTCACTCTAATACCCACATGGCATTCACAATTACTGGTAACGTTAACGCGGTGTTACTATACTCTGACATCATGGTTGTCATGGATGCATCCAAACAAACATGTTTGACCAAATAAACTCTTTGTGTTCTTTGGCTGGTTGTATAGTGTTTCTCATTAATAATTTAGAATTCTGTCTATGCATTGTCCAACTGGGTCATAAAAACATGCATATACATGTGGCAGGAAAATGAAGACAGGAAAAGAAAAATATTTTCTAAGACCGTTGACTTAACTCCGTGTCTGTGTCCCAAACGTCATCAGCATGCGGAAGACTATGGAAACACAAACAAAACTTACTGACTTCACTTTTGCATGAACGTTAACATTTTATGATGCCAAGTGTCAAAGGTGTCCGTATGCCCGCGTCACATTGCCAAAAATACGCGCGATCCTCGGTCGATTTCAAAATCGGGCAACCTTTCGGCGATGAACAAATACGGCCGAAGCACGTCGACAATTTGACGCAGGCAATATATAAAGAACACGTTTCACGTGTCAGCGAGCTTCGGCCGACTCCGAAAAATTGCCGGCAATCCCGAAAATTCGCGCGTTGCTCGACGAAACATCGGGCGTACTACTGTCGTAAATGCCGTTTAGAGCTCGCCGACTCGTCGGCCGATCGATTTTCGCGCAATGTGACGGCCCCTTTAGCTGACCCACTCTAATACCCACATAGCATATTCACATGTACTATTAACATTAACCCGGTGCTACTATACTTTGACATCATGGTTGTCATGGATGCATCTAAACAAACATGTTTGACCAAATAAACTCTTTGTGTTCTTTTGGCTGGTTGTATACGGTTTCCTATTAATAATTTAGAATTCATTGTCCCATTGGGTCATAAAAACATGCATATACATGCTGGAAATTGAAGACAGATAGAACAGAATTGATATTTTCTAAGACCTTTGACTTACCGACTTGTCGGCGTCCCCAACGTGGTAAGCATGTCAAAAACGTGAACAGTGGAAACACAAAGAAAACTTACTGCCTTAACCTAACTAAAAAAAATAACATTTGGTAATTCCAAGTGGCGAAAGTGTCCTTAGCTGACCTATTCTGATACCGTCATGCCATATTCACATTTACTGGTAATGATAACGCGGTGCTACTATACTCTGACATCAGGGTTGTCATGGATGCATAGCAAATAAACTCTTTGTGTTCTTTTGGCTGGTTGCATAGTGTTTCTCATTAATAATTCAGAATTCTGTCTATGCATTGTCCCATTGGGTCATAAAACATACATGCGCATGTGGCTGGAAATTAAAGACAGAAAAAAAATACTAAGAAAGACCTTTGATTTTGCAATGTTTCGGTTTCCCTAACGTGCCCAGCATGAGAAAAACCTATGGAAACACAAACAGAACTGAACGCCTTATTGTTAATGAAATAATGGAAAAGTTTATAATGTCGAGTGGCGAAGTTGTCCGCAGCTGACCTTTTCTGATACCTTAATGGCATATTCACATTTGCTAGTAAAATTTACAGGCTCTTTGAAGTCATAAAATTTTATACACCCGATATTTTATTTTACTATTCTTCGCTGTGCATATTTATTGTATTCCTCTAATTTACCATGACAGGGTTGGGTGCGGTTTTCTTATGTTGTGGAGCACCTGTAACAAGGAGCACAGTTACTGAGGGCGAACCTCTCTGGACAGGTCGCGGATTTTGTTGACTGCTCAACGAAAACACAGCGATCATCGTGCAGATAAGAAAGAAAATGGATAGTAGCCTGGTCGACCGAGTCGTTCTCGTGTGGACTTTGCTTCAACTGGTGACTCAAGCACCAGGTAGGGTAATTTGATTTTTTTACCGCTCTTCTTTCAACAATATTATCCAACCCTTTTTTTTCAAGGGAAAAATTACCTTAACATACTAGCGGCCCTAGTTTGCTTATCTTCAGCTAAAAAACTTTGACCACAAACAGATTTTAGATGATCAAACTGAACTGTTTTTAATGCTTTTATCCACATAACTGGGGCCAAAATCAACAGAGATACAATATAGACGTTATAAAGATAGACGTTGTTTACACGACTATGTCGACTGTATGTAGATGTGCAAAGGTTGGGTGTGGCAGGCAGTGTCATATGAAAAAAAAACGAAGCTGGTTTGTTACAATGTGAGACGTTTATACTGAGTCAAATATTATCATGATAGATACATAATTACATTTGATATGTAGACCTTAACTTATCGCCGTTTCTCCTGTGCCTATCCTATTAACAGCTGCTTCACTTGCATTTTTTTTTTACGGAAAAATGTTTCCCCTTTTCAGATCTTCTAGGAATGTCACAAGAATGTTACTCAAGCATCAAATAGGTTTTTAAAATTTTCTGACGTTTTCACCCTCGAACACCCGATCTTTTTTGCGACTAAAATGACCGAACGTGGTAAAAATTAAAGCTAATTTGTCTCATTCAAAATATATTCTTTTTGCATTTTTTCAGTGATCTTTTCACATACATTGCTTCATCATAGTATGAGGTATATTTTGGCATGTTCAGGTGTGAATAATTTCAGCTCATTATCATGATTTATGCAAAAAAGAGGAGAAGGACTATATTTTTTCTGTAAAAGAGAAGGGATTTTGTGTGTGTATGGACTTACCAGCTGTGAATTTAGGGGGGGGGGCATAGGCACAGTATGGTGGGGTACCAGGTATAAAAGTCAAAATAAAAAAGGAAATATCCTATTTAATTGTTGTTGTCTTTTTTGTCTTTTTTGTAATTTTGCAAAACTGTTTCAATCTCCGACAAAAATTAGGAGAAGCTGTAGAAGAGGTTTACTGACAAAGTCACGGAAGGAATTTTTTCTAAAAATTTTCAAATGGCACATCAAAATACATGCCTGGGGTAAAGAAAATACTCGGTTCGGGTGTTTAATGGTTAAATAGAATCCAAGAATTTTCGCCAGTGGCCCGTAGCAAAAAGGTACTAGATGCTGCCTGAAATGCCTGAAAGTTTCCAATATCTATCCAATTGTGTGAGTAACAATTTCTCATGTATCTCATTACCTGAATGTCTAACCTTTATCGACGTATTCTAGAAATTTCCTGCGCTAGGTGTTCTTTGGACTACCTAAAAATACACAGTCCATAACTTTTTTTTGTGTCTGGGTAAGCGTAGGGTGTGCCCTGCCAGTTGCATTCTTTCCTCTGTAATGTTGCGACTCAAAGGTTTTGACTTCTCAGGATTTCCTAGTTGTTGATGTGTTCCTGTCACTTTGCTTTTAAAATCTTCCTTTGGTTTATCTAGCTTTTCAATGTGATATTTAGCTCATGACATAAAAAAATGAATGTTAGATAGTCAATCTCCTTCACGCGGTATCTTTTCTAGTTACGACACAGCAATAAGAGTTTTCATTCCATATTTTTACTACAAAAATAACAGGCTTGTAAGAACATGTATGTTCGCATTTTGTTCTCCTGTTTTCCAATGATGTATTCTTAAAAATATAACACGAATACAGAGAGTTCAGAGACTTTGCGAATAGTGTCTTCTTTACCCTTAGACGAACTATACTTCGATATACTCTAACTGTTATCCTTCTTTCAACGCAGTGACAGAGGCTTTTTATGGAACTTTTTTTTCTACAAAAAGCCTAAATTAAACTTCCTTGGAATGATCACTATATGTGATTGTATTCACCATGTCAAAACCAATTATTCCTCACTGATCTGCAGGATCTCTGACCGAGCATAATACGTGTGAGCCTGACACCATGTATTTGAGCTGCAGCACTGGCAGGGAGTTGCGGATCGAGGGTGCCGGTTACGGTGGCACCTGCGGCTATGAACCTGCGCAGTTGGGGTGCAGTAAGTTTGTCAAAGACGTGTTACAAAACAGCTGTGACTATCAGACAAGCTGTTCCTTTGCTGTAACCGACACCGTCTTTGGAGACCCTTGTCCAAATTCGTATAACTATCTGAAGGTCTATGCTCGCTGTGTTGGTAAGTATTGTTTAATCGTGTCCTATTTGCATCAGGTAGAGTGCCTCACGATCAGCCGAAGTCCCCCCCCCCAAAAAAAAAACACGTTCCTACTTACAAGAATAGGACAATAGACATTGCAGCAAAGAATAAACAAGTTTTCCCTGTACTGCATCATTTTGCAGAGTTGAATTGCTGTATAATTTGCCATAGAGTGTGTGACATACATGTATTGTGCAATTAAGTTGTCATCATTATCATTACGTGATAACTAGTATTTTCCATGCATATTGCCTACTTGCAGTTCCACGGTGTCCTGAACTTTCAGCCCCTACAAACGGTAGTATTGTAGGCTCCTACTATTACAGAAATTCCGTCTTCTTCACATGCGATGCTGGGTATACCCTGGTGGGTACTTCGTCATTCATGTGTACAGCCGACGGGACCTGGAGTGGAAGCACACCAACATGCCAACGTAACATACTTACATAATGCCCTTAATTTCTGTCTTAGCATGTTCAGCTGCAAATGAAATATCTTCGATTCTTTCAGTCCTGGAGTGCTGTCCATACATAGATATATATACTCAATTCATCCCATATTACTATCTCTCTGTCTAAGTGACGAGCCCAAGATTGTAGTATGTAACCGGTTTGGAAAATTCTATCAATTCCTCAGGCACTATTTACACACGGTTTCTTTCTTTCTTTCTTTTTCTTTTCCTTTCTTCCTTTCTTTCTTTCTTTCTTTCTTTCTTTCTATCAGAATATCCAGTTTTGTTTGTTTCGCATAACTGGCAAACCGCTTTTAGGCGTAATACTAGTTCTGTACGTGTTAGTGCAAGCTCCTGTATGCTTCTTTTATTTTCGTCTGATATTTACTTTGGGATGGCTAAGTGTTCCTCTGCCTCGTTTTTTATACAGTTACCCAATGTTCCATGCCGGACCCCCCTGCAAACGGTGCAGTGAGCGGTTCCAACTCCTACGGAGACGTGTTGACCTTCACGTGTGACCCAGGATACACTCTGGTCGGTGCTTCTTCACTAACATGCCAGGTGGATGGCACTTGGACTGCAAGTCCACCAACATGTGAAAGTAAGATGAAATTCTTAAATGCAAACGGAGAGTAAATAAATACATTTGTCTTAACGTCAGAAATATATCCATCTCGAGGAAAATAAACTGTTAACAGTCAACCTGCTCTAACAATTAAAAAAATCATTTTGTTGAAATATGTATTATGTATACATATTAATACGTTAGATCTATAACAAACAAGCAATACAAATTACCAGAGAACGTCCTGGTAGTCATTTGGCTACATTTTAATTGGGAAAAATTTAGTCATGTCTAGGACCACATTCTTCCCCCTGAAGTAGAAGCCAACAGTAGAAGCAGTCAGCATTGTCCTGGAGAAGTTGGCGGAGGCACAATGTTCTGTTCAAAGAACCACAATGTCCCACTTTTAGCAAGACAATATATCATCAACAATGTTATTTAATGGACAATATATTGTATATAACAATACTTTACATTTGGAACAACATTTTCCACTATTGATGTAACAATATTTCTGTATGTAATAGATTGAAAAAATCTCTACGTTTGGGATCGAATTTTTTGCGTTAATACCTAGTTTAAGTGCAAAGTGAACAAGTAACACATATTTTCGGTCCTCAGTGAACCTGATGAAGAGGACAGGGCCGTTCAGCCTAAAATCCTGTTTAGTGAGACGGAAAACGTTTGATTGTTTTGTAATTGACTAATTTAGATGAACTTTCATGCTAATATATTACTCGATATTTAGTCGTACAGTGCCCACTCCTGGCAGCTCCTGACAATGTTACGATGACTGGTGACAATTACTACCAGGACGTGGTGACGTTCTTGTGCGATCCTGGATACGAGCTTGTTGGACTTCCCAGCTTGACATGTCGCTCTGACGGGACTTGGAGTGGAATTGAACCAACCTGCTCACGTAGGGAAAATATGTCTTCCACGGACGACAACTAAACCATACAATGATTATTATATTTTCACTTTAAAATCATTGGCCTATTAAGGATGGTAAAGTCTGCCAAGCACATACGTTGTAAAAATGACCATTATGAATCTGGTATCAGAATTTTTGAATGTTTGTATGAAACTCTATTTCTATTTTTTGTCTAAATGAACCACAGTTCCACTTATATTGCACAAGAATGGTAACGAAATGAGCCTGGAAGAAATGTTGAGTATATTTGTGTACCTTTTTACAAGCTTGTTTGTTTTCAAAGATTCTGTTTTGTAATAAACACAGCTTTTACTTGTATTTCAGGTATTCAGTGCCCGGCACTGTCGTCTCCTGTAAATGGTAATTCGAGCGGCTCCAACTTCTACCAGGACGTGGTACAGTTCACGTGTGACCCAGGATATGATCTGGTTGGGTATTCTAGTACTACCTGCCAGGCAGACAAAACATGGAGCAGTAGCACCCCATCATGCAACGGTAGGATGTTGACCAACAGATACGAGTTTCTACTGTAATGCTAATGCTTTGAAAATACACTTACTAAACTCATTGTGTCCACTGGCTGCTAAGTACTTTTTAAATGAAAATTGCCATTTCTTGTTGCCTTTATGTAGATATTGATGAATGTTCAGCTGCAAATGGTGGCTGTGACCATGTATGTGCAAACACAATGGGCAGCTTCCAGTGTTCCTGTGTGGCTGGATTCACCTTAAACGTAGACAGTCTCTCCTGTGATGGTACGAGTCATCGTTTTCATATGAACACATTTTAAACATGATTTTTTTTGACATAATGTTAGTTAAAAGTTGTTTTATTTATATCTTTCAAACAGTATCGCACAAGTCTCGCAATGAAAAAAAAATATTATTGTTTAAAACCCTTTTTGTTAGATATGAAATAGTAAGATATGTTGAAAAACGTTTTATCTCCTGGAATGAGGGAGGGTATCTCTCCGAACGGGGGTTCTGTTTCCAGTCGCGCTTGTGTTTTCGTGCATATGATTTACGACCTTTTAGACGGATTTGTTTGTATTTTAGTTAAATTTTAGTTATTTAGTTCGTGATGATACATGGCAATTTCGGGAAAATTTCGGATTTCCTGTTGTATTTCTATTTTAAGGACTTTTATTCCTTGTCTCTATTTCATAATCTGACGTTCCTTAACTCTGCAAATGCGGGTCCATTTGCAAAAAAAAAAAGTGTTTTAGTGTTAAATGCAATTTTCCATTTTAATGCAATAGCTTCTTCTACGTTAAGGTGGGGAAATTATAGTTAATGTTTCTTTAATAGACGTCGATGAATGTGTCATTGGAAATGCCGGCTGTCATCACAACTGTAACAACATCATCGGGAGCTACTGGTGTTCTTGTGGAACTGGCTACAGATTAAACGGCGATGGTCACACTTGTGGTGGTGAGAATCTCTTGTATTGAATCGCACTGAAAAGTATATAATGGCATACGTACCGATTTGCTATTTTAGCAATAGTGTGAGCTGCGTGTTTACTATGTCCTATGTCAGGCAAATTGTTTGTAATTCCTTTAAAGCTGTCTACGTAAAAAAGAAGTATGACTTCTCATACTTAGCAACACGATGATTTCTAACGTAGTTTTGTAAAATATGTGTACATGTGTCTGTGTCGTTTTAAATCCAGATGTGGACGAATGTTTTGCTGCCAGCGGTGGATGTGCTCAGACTTGTACCAACACTATCGGCAGTTTCTATTGTTCCTGTGGACCTGGCTATAGTCTGAACGCCAATGGATTATCTTGCAATGGTGAGCAAATTTTCCACACGTCATTAAAATGAAACAAAATTGTCAACTTTCCCAGGATTTCGGTGTACACACCCGGGACTACAAAAACAGAATGAAACACAGAGACGTTTGGAGAAGAGGCTTGACATGATGATAATGATTGCATAGGAGAAATTTAGACATGGAAATCATATTGATGAAAATTATTCTTTACTGCATACTCCATATCATTTTTGTATGCCTGCTGATAAAAATAAGTTTGTCTGATAAGTATGTCCTCCTTTGATTTCCTGATTGAAGCACTGGTCCTTTTTTTTATTCTACCGTAAATGATAAAATCGGTCACTTGTTTTTATACAGACATTAACGAATGCTCCAATGGTAATGGTGGATGTGGACAAACTTGTACCAATCTTATAGGAAGTTTCCAGTGCTCCTGCCAGAACGGGTATAGTCTGAATAGCGACACTGTTACTTGTGATGGTATGGATATTTTGTTATACTTTTGATTACTGGTTTCAAATGGCAGTAAAAACGATATATAGAAATTTATATAAAAATGCATTATGATATAAAGGATGCATTCACTTTGAGCTGTCTTGCTGCAGTCCTTAACGCGATAGCTTCTTTTAAGCTGAACAGCATTAGCACTAAATTTTAAAATATATATTTTTAGTCAACATGCATAACCAATGTTTCTGCCCTCTTTAATCTCATTTTAAAGTAAACGATAGAGCAGCTATTGTATAGTAAGCAGTTTGGCCAAGATGCTAGTCTTTCAAAATTTATATTTTACTTTGTAAATTATAGTTTATTAACTTGTACCCTGTGAAGTAATTGACATTCGTAAGGTTAATGTTTTCACACTCTGGAATGTTTTGAATGCTGCACTTTTGATCTTCAAACCTTCGCACCGTTGTATATCTGTTTTTTTTAAATAAAGACGTTGATGAATGTGCTTCTGTGAACGGTGGCTGTGAGCAAACTTGTACGAACTACATCGGGAGTTTTCAATGTTCCTGCGGGGCTGGCTACAACCTCAATGCCGATGGTTTAACTTGTGACGGTCAGCATCTCTGTTGTGTGGTGCTTTGCAATGTTGTGTTGTGTAATTTAATTTTATGCAGTTTTTTGTTGTGTCATATTATGTTATTTTATATGTTAGGTTATGTCATTTTGTGTTGTTGTTTTGTCGTGTTATATCATACCATGTTAGTAATGTTCTGTTCTGTTATATATGCCATGTTAGTGTATTTTGGATAGACCATTGGCGTGTTCACCGAATATGACATAACCAAAGAGTATCTTTGCACAAACAGCCATTCATCATCATCATCATCATCATTACGAACAATCTGTCATTTTCTTGATATTTGACCGTTTTGACCACATGTAAATAATGACACAATGCCAGACATACCCCGCTCCAAATATATTGCACTTTTTCATTGTTTTCCAACACAGATGTGAATGAATGTGCTTCTGCTAATGGCGGCTGTGAGCAGACTTGCACGAACAACATCGGGAGTTTCCAGTGTTCCTGCTTAAACGGATACAGACTGAATAGCGATGGCTTTGCGTGTGACGGTAAGCTATGTAATAGACTGTCTTTTAGTAGACACTAAAATAGATCATGCACAAGTACTGTGTATGGGTAGACATAAGTTGATAATAACTATTTTCAAATGGATTGATATAGAATATTCCAAAGCTGATTAACAGCTATGTGTGTGTGGATACATTTAGAATTCATTAAATAACACATTGTTTTCTAAATCATACAGACGTGAATGAGTGTGACGCTGATAACGGTGGATGTGACCAGAATTGCATCAACTCTCTTGGAAGTTTCCACTGTTCCTGTGGACTTGGCTACGACTTAAATGGCGATGGTTTTTCCTGTGATGGTAAGGATCTATGTCGCATTTTTGTTCCTTTTTTTTTCTTTAAAAAGTCTTGCATAGTAAAAAAAATCATTTACAGTAGCAAGGTTAATAATTATTTCTTTACTGCAGTTTTCTTTACTGTCGGTGCTTTTTTTCTTTAGATATCAATGAATGTCACACAGCAAATGGCGGTTGTGAGCAGATGTGTAACAACACCATAGGAAGTTTCCAGTGCGTCTGCAGCATTGGTTACGCATTGAACGCCGACGGTTTCACCTGTGAAGGTAGGAAACACGCCGTATCATTCTTTTGTTACATGTTACACTTATTAGCTATGCAACCAGATTGGAAACATTCTAGCGGTTTTCGTACTGTCATCATAGTCCTTTTCTTCCTGTCGGACGATCAGTTCACTGTTTGTGGACGCGACGGTGAGCAGCTAAGCCGGCTCAGCAGGCAAGGTTGATTTTCTTTTGTACCGGTGATGTTCTTGGTTTGTGAATGTACTGTATTGTACATTTCGTACTGTATTGTACCAGGAATGTGTACTGTTTACACGCATGTGTAGTCATTATCTGTTTTACTATAAAGAATTGTAATGAGTGCAAATGGCTCCTCAGAGGCAGACCTGGTCACGACGCGCATGGTGACTTCAACGGACAATTGCCACACCGACAGCAATACCAACCACAACAACATTAGGTCGTTCAGTACCCGGCTTTCCTGGCATAGTACCCCTGTGCTCTATAAAAAAATCATTTCGATTTCGCAACATAAAACAAGCAGAAGAAAATGCAAAACCGTATATGAATTTGTACATAAACACCAAATAACCATAACACTCAATCTACACAATGTAAGTTTTATTGCCTGCCTTTTATTTAGATTGCTACGTTTTTATGCAGCGTTTTTATGCATCTCGGCCGTAGATGCCTTTTGCACTTTTGTTAATATTTAGGATCCAGAATATCATCAGCCATGATACAGGGTATGGTCACTCAAATTCATTTTTTTTTTTTTAAATCTCAGACGTAGATGAGTGTGATACAGCAAATGGCGGCTGTGGACAGATTTGCAACAACACCATCGGTAGTTTTGACTGCTTCTGTCGTACCGGCTACATCCTGCATGTGGACGAATTGGCATGTAATGGTAAGTATGATTTCTGCAATAATTGTTGGTATTTCACAAAATACAATATACCATACCATTGTCATTGCCTTGTAAATACTATATAGCCAGCTTATTATCACAAAGGGGCATTTGCATTGTGCTAAGAAATGTCTTTTTTGCTGTCAGATATTGATGAATGTGAAACAGCAAACGGAGGCTGTGGGCAGTTCTGCACTAACACCATCGGTAGCTTCAACTGTGTCTGTGCGACTGGTTACAACCTAAGCATGGATCGGCTCGCCTGTGACGGTAAGGACATACTTCCGAGAGATTAGGTAAAGAATTGTAATGATGAAGTGCCAACTGGCATTCCGTCGTCGTAGTATAAATTGCCTGTAGACAAGCACTTTGGCGTGGTATTCTTTTTAAAATTTCCTATTGTTTATACCCCATTAGTATGACCATTTTGACAGCAGTTTTTTAATAATAAATCAAGTGAGATAAAAATATTTGAAATGTAGAGATTTTCGGAAATGTGAATTGCAAAAAGTGGATGCCAGTATATTAAAACAGTCCAAGCCCTGTCAATAAAAAATCATCCCGCTCTACCATTCAGCTTTTTGGATTCGCAATTATGGATTATCATTCGCAATTATGGATTACCAACATGATTTTACAATGTACATTTATTTTAATTCCACAATAACTCTTTCCCATTTTCCCTATTTTCTATCGAATTCTATACACCTGGTAGTGTTAGCTGCTTTTCTTAAATGTCAGGTTACTTCTTGCATTTTCCTTCAGGACCAAGATTGATTTAAAGCGTAACGATTTGCTTTGCTGCTTTGTTAAGCAAACAGTCATAATTACCTAGTTGTATATATTAGTAACATTAGTTACGAGTGGGGAAAATGGGCGCCCTATATGACAGAGTATGCGTAGTAATTGCATAAAAAGATACAGTACTAAAAGGCCAGTTTTGTTTCTGAATGCTTTATCCTACAGGTTTTGATCCTGTTTTGAATCTTTTATGTTCGTCTACGACAACGACGTCCATCTCTTTAAGCTGGACCAAGCCAGTTGCTGTTATTAAGGGTTACAGCATCCTGTACATTCCTGTGTTTGGTTAGTTTCAATTTTTTTCGTATTAGTATAGCTGTTTGTTTTTCTTCTGCATGGATCTGTATTTGATTTCTCCGACGTTGATTTCAGAGTTGAAATACGTATATGTATATACGTACATAATACATATAACGACGTACATAGATAGACATAGGTATATATTGTCTTAAATATCATGATATGCATAATAAATTATAACATGATAAAAAATAAATGAAGTTAAAAAATAAAGTGTTTAGAATTCTATCAATGACTGTAATTATATTATTATTTTATCCTATACTACATAGTCAGTCTCTTGCACAGTCTTAAGTCCTAAAATTGGCTTTAAACTACAAGAACCTGTTCCCTGGGAACAGCAACAAGGAAGTACTCCCCACTGTGGCTTCTCCAGCAGCTTGAATAGTGAATTGACCCCAATAACTACATAAACTCATAAACATCCCAGACTGTCTACCCACCAGAAAGAAAGGCAGGGACTGATTAGCATAATACTGGTCAATCTATTTTGAACAGATTCAAATATTTTTCTGTACTGGTTTTCAAAGTAACAATATCAAACCATGCAGAATGATCCAGATAATTGTAACTAAGTCACATAATGAAAAAAATTGCCATCAACAACTTTCAGTTTCTGGAAAACCAACCTTGTGTTCAAATTTCCACTTTCTACACAGCCCTTTGAAAACTGTAGATATCTGTATTTATCTTGTAACTTGAAAGTATCTTCCTCACAGCTGAATTATCTTTGATAGTAAGTGTGTCTAGGATTATGTCTTGTAATTGTGGTGTCTAAGAAAAAAGTATACATGTAGAATATGGAGCTCTAACAGAACTGTACAAGTAACTGGAAGCCAATGTCTGACACTACAGTGTACTAGGCAGGGCTTGGCAAGCCAGTGTTGTCATTACATTCTGGACTCATGACTCCAACTATCTTCTTACAATCATACTTCAATTCTTTTATCTGTTGTCGATTCATTTCTAAATGTCTTGAAGAGTAACTTGTCTTGGGTACTGTCGACTTATTATCCAGGCCTCTGTCCATGTTACCACCACAGTGGTCAGAGGGAGACTGAGGCCTGGTAGTTTACGTTAGCCGAATTTATTGGGTGATTTTATAGTACAAGCATGCTCTTTAAGTAATATATGTTGCCATGCGTATCAAATGTATCTCATGTTGTTCTGTTATGTACATGTTAGTAAGACAGTAACAAAAACACAATTTGACTTGTTTAGGATTCTACCAGCCCTCAGTCATGGTATCGTTCCGAACTCGTAACGACACCAGTGCGACGATATCCGGCTTGTTCAGCGGAGTGGAGTACTCCCTCACAGTTCTTGCCTTTGGACTGTGGAACGACAGCGCTAACATCAGTATAGAGTGTATAACTGGTACTTATGCTATTACTTTATACAGTAGGAAATGTTGAATTAACGTTTGTGTTTCTTTAATAGTTGTAAGTAACGTTACAAATCATAAAGAAATATCTAACTAGTTAGTTACTTGTCAAAAATCACAATTATAAGCTATCTTTGTAATGCACGACTAATAATGACGTAAGGAATTGCCTAACATTGATATTATTTCAAGATTGTTAGTCCTAAACGTAGATTTTACGAACGTCAATAACCAGCATCAGTTGTTTTCATATGTAACTTCTTCTTTCAACAACAGGATTACCACCTCCTCCAAACTTCACATTTAGCCAAATCACCCAGAATTTGGCCACTGTTCAGTGGACAAAGCCTGTTGATGCACTGGTGGTTGCCTACAAGGTGTGGCTAACAGAGAAGGAAACTGCGCTCACAGTTTCCACACAGTATCTGCTTGGTTCAGCGACTTCGACAGCCTTTACTTTTCTAACCCCTGCTACAGAGTACGTGGTGGCAGTAAGCTGTATCAGCCCTTCCGTCGAGGGACCGCAAGCAAGCATCACCATCGTAACAGGTGAACATTTGATATTTCATACTATTCATACTGACGTCATGTTTGATATGAAGTCAGTTGTATTCTTACATGTATATGTGCTGTATACTGTTGCTGCTCTTAAAAAACAATTGTATTGCGTATCAAAAATATTCCCATTGGTAATCTATGCACGTAAAAAAAATTACATTTTATTACCACTAGCTACTTAAAAAATGATTTTCATCAATTAGAGATGGTTGTTTTACCTTTTTACCTTAATCGTGCGGATATTATATTTACCCATGCCGATGCAGATACCGATCCTCCACGGCAGCTTTTAGTGGACGACATTAGGTACAACAGCTTGGGTTTGGCCTGGATCCCACCAGTTGCCAAACTGATGGAATACGAACTGACTTACAGCAGAACTGAGCACAACAGGAAACGACGATCTTTCAATTTTATCTCGCTTCCGGGTGACATCGGTTACTATCGCCTACAAGGACTTCTCCCTGCCACTCAATACGTCATCAGCTTGACGGCTGTCAGTCGGTTTGGGCGGAGTGATACAATCAATTCAACGGCTATAACAGGTACGTTGATGTGTTTGAAATTGAAGAATAGCTTACAAATGTATCTCAGACTTTTGTCAATGACATATTCATTGAGATTTTATGTCGACAAAAAACCATATGAAGAACACAGAGCTTTGAAACCTAAAGATAAGCCAAAACCATAAATCATGGTTACTATACTATTTATCTTTTACAATCCGAACAACAAATGCTGCAGAGCAAGAAAATGTCTTAATCCAAACAAATATATTATCACTTGTTCTGTAAAAAGAGGGCGTACGGCCAATTTCAAATAATCAAATTTATCAAATCTTCCATGTTTTGGTGGTAAAACGTACCATTTAAAAGGTTTGAACCAGTCATTATTGCTCTAAGATAGAGGGGGGGGGGGTACAAGACTCAAAAGCTGATGGGTACTTCTTATTCTGTGTACAGAGGAATTTGATGAATTAACAACCACATGGAATTTTTACGCGTCACTTCTTTCATGTTGCAATATACAGGTACGGATCCACCCACTGATATAAAAATAAGGAATATTTCCTCCACCTGGATGAACGTGGCATGGACAGCTCCTGTCGCAACTGTTGTCTCCTATGACCTCACGGTAACCGAAGCTGTGAGCATGGCAAAGAAATATTTCAGGTGAGCAAACTCCCACGATGCAATGTGAAAAGTGTCGTTTTTAAAATGCAATCAACGACTTTTTATATATATCCACCATTCTGTCAAGCTAATAGGTTATCCTAATATACATGTACCAACTACCTATGGGAATTTTCCTTAATATTTTATGACATAGATTGCACACACCACATCCATTAATTGTTTTAGCTTTCTATCTACTTCTGTTCAATAAATGCCATACTGATAGATATATAGGAGAACAATTGTTTTTAGTGACTCATTCAGAGTTAGTAACCTATGAAACAACAGATGTTGTCCTAAACGTCTGACAGTTTTAGACACCTCATTCTGCTGACTTACCCTCATGAACGTTTATCTTTGTTGATTTAGAAGTATGTTAGCATCGATTTAGAATCAGCTAGCGAGATCAGAGTCAACCTCGTCTTGCCTTTTGTTACAGCATACCCCCTTCCGTAACAGACTTTAACATAATGGGACTTTTCCCGACGACAAAGTACATAATCCGGATTGCAGTCGTCAGCATGTACGGGCATAGTGTGGAGGCTGTGATCTTTGGCAACACCGGTATGTAAAAAACGTTTTTTTTTAAATGGGGCAAAACTTAATCACATTTTACAAGGCGAAATGTTATTCACACAACACATATTTAAATATAAACTCTTATCTATTGATATCCTGCTGCCAGGTGTACTTTTTTAAAAGTATATCTAAATAAAGATTTATGGAAGATGATTTTATTTTTTGTTGTTGTTTTTTTAGATGACAAAAAAGACGTAGGAAAAGACCAAGCACCGTCTGCCCCAGTATCAACAACAGATTTGCTGAGTACAACAGATATCGTACTAAAAACTACAGCCAACACGATTTGGCGCGAAGACGCCACAAGTATTATAAGAGGAGGTGAGAATATATTTCTGTTTATTTAGATGTCTCCCTTGACTCATTAGATAATGGCAGTTAGAGTTAGAGATGAGTGCATTGGTTGTAACAAGTCACTCAGTGTGACATAGTTAGTCGCCGCCAAGTGCATGCAAAACTAATGTGCTGCTTTAACACCAAATAGTGGTAATAGCTGCTGACCTATCTAGAGATTTAGTCTACATAAAATTGATAAATATGATTAGTATACTGATTTGCAAAGTTTTTATTTAATTACATGCGTCCTACTCACTTAGTTCTAATGAACAATCATCTGATTTGATGATCATCACATGCATGTATAGTCCAGAAGGAGCAGCTATTTTAACAATTTAGGTTTCCAAGGGGGTTTCATACAATTTTAAATTTCTTAAATAAATTAAAAAAACAAGTACATTTTTACAGATACCACTGCAAATCCGAGAGAATTTTTGCTGGCCAACTTCGCGACAACATCAATGTCATCAGCTACGACAGGTCAAGCAGTTTTGAATTATTCTTTTGTCTAAAAAGATCAATTTTAAAGAGCATGCTTGTACTATAAAATCACCCAATAAATTCGGCTAACGTAAACTACCAGGCCTCAGTCTACCTCTGACCACTGTGGTGGTAACATGGGTAGAGGTCTGGCTAATAGGTTGACAGTACCCAAGACAAGTTACTCTTCAAGACATTTAGAAATGAATCAAAAACAGATAAAGAATTCAAATATGATTGTAAGAAGATAGTCGGAGTCATGAGTCCAGAATGTAATGACAACACTGGCTTGCCAAGCTCTGTCTAGTACATTGTAGTGTCAGACATATGCATTGGCTGGCAGTTACTTGTACAGTTCTGTTAGAATAGAGCTCCATATTCTACATGTATACTGTTTTCTTAGACACCACAATTACAAGACATATTTCTAGACACACTTACTATCAAAGATAATCCAGCTGTGAGGATGATACTTTCAAGTTACAAAATGAATACAGATATCTACAATTACACAACTTTTCAAAGGGCTGTGTAGAAAGTGGAAATTTGAACACAAGGTTGGTTTTCCAGAAACTGAAAGTTGTTGATAGCAATTTCTTCATTATGTGACTTAGTTACAATTATCTGGATCATTCTGCATGGTTTGATATTGTCACTATGAAAACCAGTACAGAAAAATATTTGAATCTGTTCAAAATAGATCGACCAGTATTATGCTAATAAGTCCCTGCCTTTGTTTCTGTTCTGGGATGTTTATGAGTTTATGTAGTTATTGGGGTCAATTCACTATTCAAGCTGCTGGAGAAGCCACAGTGGGGAGTACTTCCTTATTGACTTTATATTGTGTCGCCCAGGGCGACAGGCCGTCCTCTTTAAGGTTCCAAGGAATAAATGATCTATATTTTTAAAGAAAAACATACCCCGTGTTTGTTTGAATTAAAGTACACGCATTGAAGTACACGCACGCCACAACATTGGTCTCATCTCTAAACATAAGCATTTGAATCGATAGATGAACCATACTAATGTAATATGCATCATTAATACCAACACTGTTACCTGTTGTTTTGCAGATCCTAGTGTGACAACCGGTTCACCTAAAGTACGGACAACATTAAATGGTATGATCTAATTGAAAAAAATACCCCCCAAAACGGTCTCTTTCTGCAGATCAATTTATTAATAAAACTTATTTCATATTTTGTTGCGTCACTTGTATGCGTTGACCGTGTATATGGACGCTATGTGATTCTGTTGTCGGCAGCTAACATATATTCTCTCTGAATTACAAACGACCTCCACAACCTCATACTTTTGCCAAATGATGTTAAAGTGATATTATGCAAGGTTTTTGAGCCAGAATTGTAAATATAAATAATTGAAATCTTCATATCTAGATTGTCATTTTCAATAATATTCAACATATTAGCGTCGCTATTTCGCTTTTCCGGCGCCATAATATCAATTTAACAGTTCCGACTGACGAATTATACATTTTTCTTTTTGATTATGCAAATAAGGGCCTAATAGATTATATCAGTTGATCATATTCTCCACCCATTTAGTCTTATCTGAGCAAAGAAGGCTATGCTAGCATTTCCCCATAAATTATGCAAATGACGTCCTGATTTACATACATTATGTTTAATGATGTTCACCGCTTCACTTCCGAATGCGGCAAGTAGTTACGTCCTGGCAGTTACCACTATTAAATTCAAGCGATTCCCTATTAATTATGCAAATTAGGTCCTTATTAACAAAATCAATACCTGCCTTTTGTTGTCAGTTACATATGTCACAAGTGTTTGATAGTAATATAATAGAAAGCAAAAAATCTTTATAATTTCCTCATCAATTATATAAATTAGCTTCTGATTTGCATAATTGTTATCTAAATATGTCAAGCATCACATAGACTACTTACATAATAAAAATCCCGATCATCGGTTGACCGGTTCTTGAGATATCCTCTCTCGTATATTTTTAAACAAACTGTCCTGAAGTTCCAGAACAAGCTACTAGGGGAACCAATTAAAACTTTTTCCCGAGCACAAGAGCTATCTATCGTCCAAAATTCGTGACATAGATTGCAAGATGTCAACTGTCGTGACAATCCATTCAAAGCTTCTTGAGTTATTGTGCTAAACCACACAAAATGCGCATACATGTGCAAATGCTACTGAATAAATAACCTTCTTGTCGAAGGTAATGAACATTTTTTAGCAGTGGATTTTTTTTGGTACTGGCTTTACATTGTTAAATTCTTCTGTTACTATATGGTTAGTGCAGAAGATAACATTAGTCGCAATAGCCAATAATCCATATGTTAACTCTGTTATCCATTTTAATTCAAGACTATGGCAATGGGGATTTGTCCCCTCCTGACAGGAGGCTTAGTCTTCTCCAAGCGGTAACTAAATCATTTTCCTCTTTTTTTTTAAATTATACATGTAAAGATAGATGTCAAATATAACAGATTATGACTCTACTATTCATTCGTTTGGCCTTTGTTGGCGAAACTGATTTGTCAGCAAGTACAGACATCTAAACTATTTTTTTCTTCTGCGTAGCTACAACGTCTAAATGATCAAATGAAACAGTTCAACAGCGAAGGAGTGACGTTAGAAGACCTGATTGGAGTTGTTATAGGGATTAACCATTTACTCCAGTTCGACCCGTCACAGCTATCCTCGCCTGGATTTTCTCTCGAACTGGTAGGATATGATTTCAGACTTAAAGAAAAAATAATAACGCGCATCATGATATTTGGTATAAGGGAAATTGTCGTCCTAAACAGAGGACAAATTAAATTATGGAACCCCAGCTGCTTTCTATGGTACTGTATTTTTTTCAATGTAGATATAGATTGTTACTCTTTCTTACATCACCATCATCATAGCAGTGTAGCATCTTTTCCCTCTTGGAAGAACGCCTCCCTTGATACAAAGGCAAGTAATATTCTCACATTAAGCATGTTGGAATACATATAATGATCTTTGCTTAATTTTTCAACAGGAGGAGAGCATAGATCTGCTGAGCAAGTCTGCTGAACTCATCAGATCATCTCAGGGCGCCAAAGTGTCAAAGATGGAGGCACTGTGTAAAGGTACGTAAAATCAAGACATTGCAAGATTTATGTCATATACGAACACCCAAGAACATACATTTTTGTTTAAATACGGCGTTTGCCTGTATTCAACATAATATTCATTGACGTACGCTAGCGGTAGTGTGGATTTATGTTAATGTATAATGGCCAGCACTTGTAGCATCTTTATTAATATGATAAGTTTGTTACAACATTTCCACTATCTTGGCTTCTTATTTACAACTGGCACAACATAATATCATCATCTTTCGACCAACACAGATCTAGAATACTTGGTTTTCTTTGACGCCCATTTGTTTTATCTAAAAACGGGCCAAAAAAAGGTTATCCTGTTGTTCCATGTCAGCTGGTATAGTCATAGTATACCTATATCCCCCTTAATCCACAACCCCTTTCTGCAAAACATTTGTATTAATATTGGTCCTTTTCCTAACCTGTTTCAGCCGTAACACACACCGTGTCCAGTTTGGTTCAAATGCTGCCAGCAGGAAACTCCACCGTTTTTGACACCTCATCGCCTTTATTTGAAATGGATGTCATAGATGTCAACTCGGTGAACGTGTCTCCAAAACAACAACTAAAGAACATAAAAGACCAGCAATGGAAATCTGAGCAGCAGGTCGGTTATAAACGTTATTTTCGATCCATTTTACGTTTAGTACACCAATAGGCCGTCTTGTCGCGGGAGGTAGAACCAGTAAGTATTGCACTGAGGAACGTACATGTACTAGGAGTGCTAACCTTTTTAATGAAACTATTTACTGGGGTCTGATTCGATGTAAATGGTGTGGGAACTTATATCATTTTCCTGGTATACTCTTTCTAGATTAGCTTAGAAATGGCAAACCCAGATGTAGTTAGAAATTGAGTTTGTATCGCAGTTGATTTTGTATACGCGTAATGCGCATAAATTAGAACATCCATGGGTTTTATCCTGTATGAGAACTTTTCCAAGCTGTAATGGATTACCTATTATCAAAATTCACACATATTTTAACACTCGTGAGTTTATATTCAAAAGCTTCGTAACGCTGGACTTTCCCTGGTGGAAACTATGGAACGAGTAGCAGACAGCCTTCTGACCATATTACCAGAGAACAAAGACTACGTGAAGACATTTGACGACTATGTCACTGTCAACGTTGTAAGGTCCACTAAGATGGGTATACTGGAACTTCAGGTTGGCCCAAATAAGGTCTCAGCATCTCCGACACATTGTGCTTTAGATGGGGGTACAGATGCTAAGGTAAGTGTTAGTTTTACTGGTGTTTCATTTGTCTGTTATGTAATCTTTTCATGCACTCTACATTTTATTTAGGACCAACAATATCAATAATATTTACTATCATTCATAACATTGGAACAGGGTTACGGTTGCAATTTAGTTTTACTGGTGTTTCATTTGTCTGTTATGTAATCTTTTTGAATGTATTTCATGCACTCTAAATCTTATTTAGGACCAACAATATCAATAATATCTACTATCATTCATAACATTGGAACTGGGTTACGGTTGCAACAGAAAGTCTACATGGGAACAATACTAAAAAATGATACAACATTTACCTATCATGAAGGGGCATTTTGAACATCAATTGAAATATATAGATAAAGCAGTCTTGTCAGCAATATATGACGCCATTTATAATTAAGATCTGATAGGTCAGGGTTGAATAACGTGAAATGTTAGATTAGTAGAGATATTTTGTTTGTATTGCAATAGCTTTCAATACTTTTATCCGTGTATGCTGTAGATGGCTATAATAAAGAGAAACCTGTTTTCATGGAACGCATCTACCTTCGGGGAAAACGTCACCACACCTGTGACTATGTTTTCGTGGGGACCTCGACGCTTTGACAACTGCTCTATGCAATTGAACCTCTCGAATCCTATTGAATTTGTAATCATTGAAGGACCAAGACGAGAAAAGGGTGACCGTCGGAAACGTGGTCTTATTGGGACACAGTTTGCACAGTCCGCTGGCGGACAGAACAGCAACGTGACGATGGCTCTCCATGCGTTTGACGTACCAGCTGATAACGTTGTCGTTGTGATGCAGCTGTCGTGGTGGGATCACGCCGCTGCCTTCCGTGTGTTCTTCCGTTACGACACGTTTCCAACAGAGGAGCTGTATGACGACATGGTGATAGTTAAGAAAGAAGACGTTTTTCAGGCTTGGCACCGTGGAACAAACAGCTTGAGGACTTTTACTCCAAATATCCAAAGACGACGGGGGAGACTTTATGTCGGGATACAAAAAGCAGGTAATGTCGTCTAAATCTGAACTGTTCAGCCAACATGACCATTATTTAGCGTTAAACTTAAAAACCCCAGCAGCTATGCAAAAACGTTCTTTCACAAGACAGAGCTAAGCCACTACACTATACGCATTGTGACAAAAATTAATCTAATTTGTCTAATTTAGTTAGTGCATGTATGAGAATTGTTTTCAAGGATTTGTTAGTAAAATGTAACTCTAACATCTCTGTAGAATCCTTCACTCGTATGACAACGGCACCTTCACCCGAAGATTACAAAATTCAGGCATCAACAGTGAGCTGTCTTAACTGGGATCATACATTGGAAAAGTGGCAAGAAACCAACTGCGGGGTAAGATTTGGATTTGGATTAAGTATTTACCTGCATTGGTCCTCACTTGGAGAGTTTCACAACTTTAATTTACGTAATATACAAAAGCTACTCCAAGCACTTGTAATCAGTGTTATTTTCTCTTTGAAATATATGAAGACTCAAAATCATTCATTCAATTCACTTTCCCCCTTTTTAATTCGACAGGTTTAAAACTTCAGTGGCCGTAGTTAAAACAAAAGACTCCTCTGGTCCTAGTAATATACTTAAATATCTGTTTTATTTTTTGTTTGCACTAGGTCCACGTGGATCCATCAAATAGTACCATCACATGTAACTGTAACGTTCCCAGACCGAAGGCTGTTATTGGTGGCTCTCTGCACGTCCTTCCAAATTCTATTGATTTTGACAACATCTTCAAGGATCCAGACATCCTAAATGACAACAAACTTGTTTTCTGTATGGTTATTGGCGAGTGGGCTCTCTACTTAGTATTGATGATAATATTCAACGTAGACTTTCAGCGCCTTCGCGTGAGTATATGCAGATTTTTCCAAGCTTAAGACTGCAGCGTCACATTCACATTTCTTGAGCTGTAACTTTCTTGTAATGATTTTATTTACCAATTTCTTTCAGAAACAGAAGACTCCTGGCAGTAGGAAGCCATTACCACTGCTGTCCGTCCTCCCCCCGGACAGGATGCCAGCCCCATATCTGTACCAGATCACCGTCTCCATCGGCTCCATGTTTGGTGCTGGTACATCGGCACGAATCGGGTTTCAAATATTTGGATCAAAGAGCAAAACCACAGTCAAGATGTTGAATCCGGCCGGAGAAGTAAGTTTGAACCACTAAGTTTGATACACTGCTGTAACTTTTAACAGTACCAAAATGTGACAGTACTACAGCTTAGTCATGTTGCTGGGACACTACTACACAAATAATAGACAATTTTCCCAAGTTTCTATACTATCTGGTTTGAAGTTATTATTAATAGAGTTTATTAATTAAGTATTTTAAATTATTACAATTTGAGAATAATGGTTAAGATGTTGAATTTGTACTAGAATTTGTAAATATCTAAGAAGTCAATAGTTAGTTATATATTATCTGTACACATGTTGTAAAGCTGCAATTTAGCCTGTGGCCGGGAAATACTTTTAAAAGCTAAACATAATTATTACAACGAACCATGTACCATTCATTCATTCATTCATTCATTCATGCATTTATTCATTCATTTATTCATTCATTCATTTATTCACGACTTAGACAGTCAATCAATAAATCAAAACAATACGTAACATAATAGAAGGGAAAGTTCATTATTTTGATTCATGATTATATCTTATCCATCCATTAAAAATCAACGTGCTAATACGTAAAACGCCACCTCTATGTCTTATACAGTCCTTGCTACGAGGAGGTACTTATGACTTCATCATGCCCTTAAAGACGTCATTAGGACATCTGGAACTGCTGCATATCTGGCACGACAATACCGGTGTTGATGAAGCTTCTTGGTTTTTGAGGGACATCATTGTGAAGGATCTACAAGCAGAAAAAGTGTAAGATGAATACAATATACACGCTATCATAGTGGCAGGGATTCTTTAAACCACTGACAAAACAAGATATCTACAAATATGTAACTTACCTTCGGTTTTCAGTCATATTTGAAATCATGAGACATGCCTGACAAGTTGTTGTGTAAACCATTTAAGTTTACCAAACCCCCAATATTGTGAAGAAGTTTTAGTTCTTTCCATACTTAAACGTTTAACTTGTATGTTTGCGAATGCACTTAAACAATTTTTGCTTCTTGCTCTATTTGACGCCTATAACGCCTTGTTGACCTTAGACAACAAAAGAAGTCAAATAATACAATTAAATAATCAATTACGTGTCCTATCATTTAAAACCTCGCATTAATTACATATTTTCTTTGAATCCATATAAGAAAAAAGACTTGACATGGATTTCGTTTGTTTCATTTCGCAGTTTTCAGTTTGTCTGCTATGAGTGGCTGTCTGAAGACCGGGGCGACTTCCAGGTTCAGAAAGTTCTACATGTGGCGACACGGGAACAATTGGATTGCTTCAGCAGTCTGTTCCGAGAGAACACGGACGCAATGTTCTACGATCAACATTTGTGGACATCTCCCTTTGTGTCACCTGAAGGTATTTTGATCTGCATCAGACATTGGGCATGTTTTTTGGTTCTTTTTTTGTCGTAGCTATCTTCTCAGAACAAACATTTTAAAGCTAGCTTTATAGTTTCCGCAACCTAATCATTCCAAAAAGGAAACTATTTTCACTACAGATGGTGATGTATTAAGTATTAGGTGGGCTTGTTACCTCCGTGAAATGGGAGGTACAGTTTTCGGTCTGGATGGTGTTTTGTGTATATCACTTTTAGCCCCCCCCCCCCCCTCCCGTCTAGATATGGTTAAGATTTGCGGTAGGGACTGGAATGGAATTTAGCAGGTGCGTAGGTGTGTAGGTTTTGGGCACCTGGTCATTGACCTTGTTACTGCATTAGGAATTTTGAAAATATCTTTGTAGTCGTGTTGTATAGGCGGCATGTGGTTGCTGACATAAGGGTTTATAGGTGTAAATTTGGGCCCCCTAGCTGTTTGCTGTGGCCCAGCAGGGTTGTTCTATTTTTAATTCCTTTGCGTGCATTAGTAGGTTGTTTTAGATCTGAAGTGCCTTTAATTCTTTTTCGTAACTTGCAGTGTTGTAGTTCCCAGTTACTGTAATTCACTTGTCTCCACGATTAAATTGTTCCACGTTCTGACTAAGACGTGCATGATCACGAAACTTAATATTCATGGTGGTGCCACATGCAATGAGACTATGAAAGACAAATGATTTCATAACGGTAGAAGTAAACATGAAAAAAGTGAACATAAAGGTACCTTTAAATCACTAATGACAGTATTCTGGTTGAGCAATTGACCAGAAAATATCAAGTTTTTTTGTCAACATTACATCTGTGGTGAGGCTTTAGTGTGGTGGTAAGCTTTGCTCAACGCTGGTGAACCGAGTAGTAAGGAGTTATCTTTGATGGTAGTTGTACCATGGGCATGGGTTTAAGTTCATGTTTTCTTACTTGGTATGTTTTATCATGTGCAAGAGAAGCTGGCTTGGACATTTGTATGTAAATATGTGACCTTGCAGGGAAGAAGAAGGTAAGTAATGTATTTTGGTATGTGATGGATAATGACACAAAATAAAGCACAAAATTTACAAAAGCATTATATATTTCATGGAGGTCTCTGAGCTCTTGTTGTAATTGCATTTTTGCGTATTGTACATCTACTTTCAGGATCAAGTTTCAGCAAGTCAGAACGCCTGTCCTGTTGTTGTGCTGTGTTCAGCAGCATGATGTTATCCAACGCCATGTGGTACAAGAGTGACGAGGGCTTTCTGACTGAGAACACCGTGTATGATTTGGGATTTGTACAGATCACCCTACAAGTAAAGGAACCTCATAGTTTCCCATATTGCTCTTACAAGGTCAAATATAAAACGTCGAGCTTATGCCCTTGGCAAGTCTCCCAAAAGTTATCTTGTTTAACCCATCGCTTATGTCTAAAAAAGTCAAATGCTGTATGATGCTTGCTGAATTGCCCAAGGAGATGCCTGATCATAGGTTTATAGGTCAAGACCTTGATGGTATTCACTCCAGTGCAATAAGATTGAATATTCCTCCAGTACATTGTATTAGCCTTTTGTTATTAATTCATTTTTTTTGTATGATGTGGTTTTTGCAAACAAGGAGTTGTACATCAGTTTCATGACTGTTGTCATGGTGTTACCGGTTGCTTTGGTACCGGTTACACTGTTCCGTGTGGCGGCATCAGCTTCAATTGGGGTTCCAGGAATACAGCATAGCTCCAAATATGGTATGTTGCTTCATTAACGTATAGTCCCAAAATGAAGTACGTCATTGTACCTAAGATTACATCGCAAAATTTAAATAACAACAAATTAGACGCCATCCTTTCCATTTTTTAAGACAGTCAACATTTGTTTAAAAAATCTGATAAAGTAATCATTTTATCGTATAGTTTTAGGGCTTCTATATCTAAAAAAATGATGCAATGGCTATTTTGCCATACGAAGTGTCAACAAAAATACAAGGCTAAAGCTCTTTTTTATACTCATAGGGCTATTTAAAGAGCGACTGTCTCGTTGGTCAAAGTATGTGGCGTGGGGGCTCGTGACATTGGTTTCCGTCGTCTCGTCGTTCTTTGTGATCTTGTACAGCTTGGACTGGGGTAGAGAGAAAAGTGAAGCTTGGCTTAGATCCTTCTCCCTTTCATTCGGTTTCTCAAGCCTCATCGCCGAAACTTGCCAGGTAAAGTTTACGTATCAGGCTTTGGTAATTTTTTTTGTCGCTTAGCTACATCCTATATTCACGGAGCATGCAGCTAATGACTAAGTTATTAATGATATACCTGCAGATATTGGTCCTGGCCACCTTTCTTGCCTTGATTTGTAACCAGAGGTCCTCCGGCAAGCAGAAGATGTACTATATCAAGAAAGGTGAATTTCACGTGCACCTTTACCACAAAGGTAAGCCAATATACATTTGTACCACAATGCATTTGTGATTTTTCCTTAGGTTCGGGTCAAAAAGCAACACAGACTAAAGCGGTAGAATCTGAAATTGCTGTGTTTGTTCAAATCAGTATCTTATTTTCAATGTTTAATTTTTCAGCTCCTCAGAAGATATATCCCCCGGGTGCTGCAACTGCAGAAAGAATGAAAATGAAGAATAAACAACGACAAAAATTCTCCTCCGTCATTACGGAATATGGTCTACTTTTTCTCTTTGTTGTAATTCTGTTCTTCATCAGCCACCACGACAAAGACCCGTTTGCTTTCCATGCATCACAGACGTTGTCCGGCACGCTTCTAGAAGATTACGATTCGGTAGGCATCATTCCAAACACAATCTTTTTGTTAAAGTGCGATGGTTTGTAGGGGTTTTCGTCATTATTAGTCAATCTCACGTCACGTAAGTTTACCTGCAGCCTCTACTACTTTAACGGGGTAGTTTTGGAAGCTAACGTTATCTCTTAGTCCGATAAACATATCTTACTTTGCATTTGATTTTGTCACAGATCACCACTGCTGACGAGTTCTGGACATGGAGTGAGGAGATCCTCCTGCCTGTTTTGTACCCTTCGTTCTGGTACAATGGGTGGAAGATGAAGTACCTGGACCGTCAGTTTCCACCTTATACGGAAGCATTCAAAATCGGTCCGCCACTCCTGACCCAAGTCAGGAAGGCACCAGGTGGGAATCATGGCTTTTGATAATTGTATTATATAAAAAAAAAAAAATGCACCAGGTGGGAAACATGACGTTTGATGATTATTTTGTATAGGAATTTCATTGTAACAACAAGTACATCTCTGAATGTTTACTTCAAAGTGTTAAAGCACGATTGCCTCAACTATCAACTTGTTTTATTATAATCTACGTAACAATCAAGTACAATGATTGCTATTTGGTTCTGACAACACTTAGTTCCCATGATCTAGATGATGAAAATAAACTGCTCTTTTAATTAGAAAGAATACGATGTACTTTCACTTCTTGTTCTTTAGATTGTATTCGGTTGTGATGTATACTTTGTACTTTAGCAAATAATTTAGCAACATGCATTAAAACAATTTATACACAATGCAGATTCCATGGCAGCAGAACAAAATGGATGGATTGTTGCGACTGAAAATTATTCATCTTCATGTTGGCAATTTAACGTCATCAGCATAATGTCACACGATTCAGGCTGCACCTCAAAATACTCCATGGAACTCCCGGCTCTGCTAGGTTTGGCGAGAACAATATTCTCCGAGCTTCAGAAAAACGATTGGATCGACAAATACACGGACTACCTAATTCTGGAACTGTCACTGTACTACCCGGCCCAAAAACTGTTTAGCGGTCTGAGACTGACCGTTCAACATGAAGATATCGGTCATCTTTCTACATCTGCAACTGTTGAAACACACAGGCTGTTCCAGTATGAAAATAACTCAGATTACGTCATGTTGATTTCCTATATTATCTTTCTATTTTTGTTTGTGGTTCATTTTATCAAAGAAGTGATCATCATGAAGAAGACGGGAAGAAAGTTTTTCATGTCTATGTGGAACGTCCTAGCCCTAGCGAGTATAATTGGTTCTGCAGCATTAATCTGTATCTTTGGAATGAGGTACCACTCTGCATCTGTGGCACTGGACAAATTGGTCAAGGCAACAGGTATATTGTTGAAGAATATCGCTTTGTACAGACTTAGATTAAGTAGCAGGCGTACATAAACGACAAGATCAAGGGAAGTGTGCATTTCAAATTGCATATTGTATACAACGTTTATTTAATATTTTATTGTTATCTGTGTGCTGGAATGGATAATTTTCGACCAATCGAGTTACAAATCCTTATGTATAGCCCAGCAACCAATTACAGCCATTCAACTTTGCCTTATCTCTTATTTTGTAGGGGAACTTGGGATAGACAAGTTTGTTGACTTCAGTTCAGCGTTTTGGTGGGATGAAGCCCTCATGACCGTGCTGGCCATGGTAGTGTTCATCACTTCACTGTCGTTACTCCGAGTCGTCCGCTTCAGCAAGACCATCGCCAGTTTCATTGCCCTGCCGGGTGCCATGAAGGACGACTTGATCGGCTTCTCAATCGTCAGCGCTATAACCTTTATGGCTTTCAGCTGTTCGGGTAAGAGTTTCTACATGATACCATCATAGTCTAGAAGACCGCATTGTCTTGAATGCCACACGTTTACGACGATAAGACAGGAATATGGCTTTTCGTAACTAAATGGCTTAAATCTCTTTAGATGACCTTGGCAACCTAAAATGGCCTCAGATCAATGATGTTTCTTAAAAGGTTTCGACGTACACTGACACGAGTGATTACTTGTTTTAGATAGATAACGTCTGTACTTATCGTTATGCATTTGCTATTGTCAAAGTTTTGGGAGTAAGACATTTCGTTTTTGACCACAGGGATGCTGGTGTTTGGGACACATATGAAAGCCTACACCAATGTGTTGCACACCAACTTTGCCTTATTTGAGATGTTGTTGGGCAGGTATGTACGTACCACCATTGCATTTTAACAAATGGCAATCAATTCTGACTGCGTTGTCTTGATCTACTTGTTTGTTCAATAACGCATAAAAACAAAATGTCAACAGCGTTTTAACATGCCGATAATGTTTCCAGGTTCTTTGCCGAGGAAATCTTAGAATCGAACCGATATGTGGGCCCGGTCTTCTTTACCTTTTTCATGATACTCATCTTCATACTACTCGTCAACTTCCTGGTAACCATCATCTGTGATGCCATTGCTTCTGGTGTCTACATTGCCGATGAACTTGACCAAGAACTGGCTGACTATATTTGGAAAAGTTTCCAGGGGATGTTTGGGATTTATGTTCCTCCCTCCGAAATTGCAACAACAGGTGAATTATTTCAGCGAAATATATTTCAATGTATTAATAGAATTCGTGGTAAAACAATTTGAAATCTTTGACTTTAAACTCAGTGGGATTTGTATTTTCTTACAATCTTCCACTGTGCAACGTAAGTCATTGTCAATACATAAGTTAATTCAGCTTTGTCTTCTGTCCCTGTCTTGACAAGTATTAATAATCAGAGACATTTGATTCGAACAGTGGATTGCGGACGTTTAATTTACAGATTGTGTCACGTAATCTCATTGTTAGTGCAATACGATTTGAAACAGCACAAAACGATACTAATAGGTAATGCAAACTCTACTATTGGATAAGTTACGGAGATTACCATCGTACGTTTCGCGTGATATCCGTCATTCTTCCTCAGCGTCACAAAGTCGTCTTCAACGTCACAAAACGAAACGGCTGATGATGACAAAGGCTCGTACGTGCCATTGATGTGTAAATCAATATAGTTGAAATGATAACACCTTAGGAACTGCTACTGTTTCTTTGGTTATGGCATGGTGGGATCCCATGTTCTACGTTGAGTCCATATAGCTATCTTCAGGTTTAAGATCCGTAGATCCACTGGTAGATTCCCTCCTTATCTTTTATCATACCAGCATGGTTCACGGTCAAGAATGTCTGTTGCCTCCAGTCTAAAGGAATGTCCTTGGTGATGATGTGTATTGTGGTAGATGGTAGATCAGTAGCTGTTTGCTTTAGCTCTGCAATGATGCTTGTACCTAACTATTCCTTCGGTGGTTTGCTGGTTTTTCAAATGTAGTGTTGTTACAATGGGGTTCTTCACACTTCAGTCTGTAGGGGACCTCCAATTTGATGGTTTTTTGCTCACCTTCGTCAGGGTCAACCCGAGGATCGGTAGCAGTTCATGTGGTGTTGCCTTAGCATAAGAACCATCTTATCTTGATTTACGCATAAGTGGCACTGACAAGTCTTTATCATGTTCAACTGTTTTTTCCATTTGCGCATAATATTATATAAGTTTTGACTACTATTGTTAGTTCAGTTTGTGGTGCTGAAAAAAAGCGATGGATGTCACACAAAACTTTCGAAAGTATCCTCCGTAATTTAGAGTTTGAATTGCCTAAAGGTATTGTTTACATGGATGCCTAATCAACGTAACATTAAAGATTTATTCCCGAAAAAATTCCTACTTAGCATATGCACGTTTGAATACATTTTTCGTCTTTAGATTTATTGTATTTAAAAATTCTTTCATTTACAGACGAAGCAAACGACACCGAGCTTAATACAACCTTGCAAATGATTGAAGAATCTTTAAACGAAACCCTGGACATTGCGAGATCACTTTGGGCATACGAAACAGTTGATGAGTCTTCCTCAATTCAACACGACGATGACTCTGCCCAACAGCAGTTCTCTAAGGAGCCTCGTCAAAGAAAGTATAAATTAGAGACTATGTTACCTTCAACTTCCTATGCCATCAAAGATCAAGCTGAAAATCTCATAAAAGCCCACGAAGAAAACACGATCAGATTTGAAGAAGCACAGAACGAGAACAGACGGCGTGCCGAAGCCATGCTGAAGAGAAAACTGGCTGAGAGAAGGATGAAAACACAAACGAAACCAGATGAGGAGAAGACCATGGCACAGTGTGCTCAACAGATGATGGAACAACATGCAGCTGACGAGGAGCGTCTAAAACAGCAACAGAGATTGAACAGACGCCTGTTTCAGAGCAAACTTCTTCAGAAAATGGCACTTCGTGGCATGCAGAAAAGAGAGAATCTAAAATAGCAAGATTTCATGTGCAGATTTGCGCTGTTTGCATATATTTTTACTAATTGTGCACACCCTTGGTGATGCAACAGCTAGTCATAACGCAAGTTTAGCAATTAATTATGTTTACTGGAGAAAAACATATTGTTTTTGCTCAGTCTCCTCTTCTTCTCTAAACAGTGACCTCTGACCTGGTCAATGACCTGAACCAGTTACATCATGTTGCAATTTTAAAGCAGGAGGGATTTAGACTCAAACACATATATATGAATGTGTTTGAGTAAGAATTAACAGAGCAGACCATATAAGAAGGTAACCATTATGCATTTGCTTTGCAACTGTTACCTTTCTAGTCTTAGATATTTGCTGTTACGTTATTTGGAAATGGCTTGTTTGTGGTTATAAATGTAGTCTCACATCGAGTTTTGTCTGTAAGATTGTAAGTTTTTAAAAGCTATTTAACTAAATATTTAAAAAATTCAGATAGTCTTTCTTAACATATTGTTAATATTTTCTTTCAGATCCTAATCGATCTTATCGTAAAGTCTGATAAGATATGATATCCCTAGCCCGTAGCATAGCTTCTACTTCATGCATGCGTCTGTTTTATGCAAAATACTACTGGTACAATTTTCATATCCTTACCTCATTTTAGATTTCAGTTAGCTAAAAATTATTATAGAATAAATAAATATAGATTGGTAATGTGTGTTTATAAATAAATATAGATTGGTAATGTGTGTTTATAAATAAATATAGATTGGTAATGTGTGTTTATAAATAAAATAGATTGGTAATGTGCGTTTATCTTATGCAAATATAAGGATTTTACTCAGTCTCTGTGTTTTATTTATATCTGATTTTGCAGCATTTAGCACGTCTTTCTAATATTGTATTTTAAAGTTTAGTTGGCATGTATGTTTGATTGAATAATTGTAAATATGTGTTGGTGACGAATACCATCTTGCATGTTATAAGATGATCTTATTATTGTCTTTGTATAAATAAATGGATGAGGATTTATTAACCTGTCCTGCGACTACACGCAGTCTAGCCCATATTAATTAATATTATAAACACACGGTACAGAGAGTGTGATTAAATTAGATCAAAAGGTAACAAAAATAGTAGATATATATAACTTATGATATATTGATGCAGCAAATTGTGAATTATTGTCGCTGGCCTGTTGTAGCTGTTATGAAATATTAAATGCCATTATAAAGTTTCTTACATATTCATATCCCGACATATTTTATTGCAACATTTGAGACAAAGATGGGGATTGAATAAAGTGTAAGTATGAGATGATAAAAAATTATGGTGTCAAAATCTCTGTGTGAGTGTTTTAATTTCTTGATTTAAAAACTTGCAGGGGAAGACAAAATACTTCAATTACTTTTTGACAGTATATTTATTTTTAAAGTTTATTCAACACGCTGCATATTCAGGACTTTGATTACCACTTACTAATACTTCACCCCAACCTGCTAGTTTGAAAAGAGAATTTTTAAAGGATTTCAGAATTAACCCTAAACAGTACACCTGGGGTCCGTGCGGACCCCAGCACTAGATATTCTGTAATATTTTTTTTTTGTTTCTTAAGATTTTTTTCTGAAATTTCAGGTAATTGTCACCCACAAAGTTGTGCCTCAACACAGTGCAGAAAATTCCGTTTCCCCCATTTTTTAAAAATTTTGTATCTGATTTTCTTTTGGGGTCCGCGCGGACCCCAGCCGGCTTTCGATCGTAATGGATACACTGGCGTTCTTATACTTTACTTTATTTTCTTATACGTTACTTTATTTTCAGGCTTTTATGATAAGTTACACATGCTTTCTAACATTAATAACATCTTATGTAATTTAATGTTATTTTTATTAATAATTTATGTTAATTTGATGACGTCCTTGGTCAAAACCAAGATCCAAGATGGCGGATAATTGAATATGTATGACGTCATTGTATGACGTCACTGGTGTTGCTAAGGGCAGCATAAGCTTTAGCAGACCTTATTATTTTATTATAAACACTTTTTGTTAAAGTTGCGTTGTATACCATTAAGTTTTAAGAGAATAACCTATTTATAACGGTTTTAGCCATTAAAATCATATGAATGACGTCATAATGACGTCATACTACGTCATAACGACATCAAAATTGTATTGATTTATTTTTACTAGTACACCATGTCCTAAAATTTGGTGGCCATACGATATACCGTTCCCGAGTTCTGAGGGGGGGCAAAAAGCCCCCCTCCCCAGTCCCACGAACCCCCAAAGCTTTAAAAACTTGAAGAAAACGGCTATTTCATGATTCCTTATTTTCTTCACCAAAAATTAGGAAAAGGTCAAAATGTATGATTTTTGTACGTAATGTGGACTCAGAGGTTCACACATCGATTCGGCAAAACAATTGAGCTGGTAGCATACTGATAATTTCTAAAAAATTAGCAAAAACTGTTTTGGGGTCCGTGCGGACCCCAGGTGGACAGATTAATCAGTCCGGGAAGGTCTACTGTTGAGGGTTAAAAAGCAAAGGGATGTGGCCTATTTTGTATTTTAACTATTTACAAGTGAAAATTTAGCCTCCTACAACAACTGTAAATGAGTCAGGAGAAACCATTATTGAACCACGCATTATGTTTTCATATTGTGAATTGCAGTATGAGCGGTATGCATTGTTGTTACTATCTGAACATATCTTGTTGTTCCGATGTAATTTTTTCACCTCGCAGTTTCTCAATGACATGCCAACTTTCTACGGAGGTATTTTATCTGCATGGGAAGAAGTTAGATAAAAACTAGACACACAGAGACAAATATGCTCCCAAGTAATATGGATAATAGATTGATCTTAGTCAAGAATGTACCACAGTATTACAAAATTTTGGTAGATGCTGGCCTTTTTTATATAAATGATCTGCTGTACGGGGATGGATCATTTCTTATAATTAATCACTTACATGATTTATATGGTTTATCTATGGATGCAAGACTAAGAGTAATAGTGGAATACAATTCTATAAAAGTGGCCATACCAATAAAGTGGATGGATATTATCAAAAACAATGGAAAGTGCACCTCTAACAACATTATTGAATACACAGAGAAGGTACAACCCCGTAAAAACATGGAAAAAACTACATGATATTCATGAATCCAAAAACAAGTTGTACCCCCTAGTAGAGATATTGAAACCATGCACAAAATTGGGAAAGATAATATTTAAAAAGCCTATACCGCTGCTTTTATTGCCACAAAGGAAACTAAGTTACAGTACTTTCAATACAATATCATTCATCACAACCTGCCTACTAACATTTGGTTAAGAAAAGCAAATCTAGTAATAACTGATCAATGTAACAATTGTAACTAGAAGTACACCATTGAACGTTTACTTCTATACTGTTTAGATGTTGTAAATATTTGGAAACAGTTCCGTATCTGGTGAAAACGATGTACCAAACAGGACCTGGTCTTAAAGGAAAAGGTGATCGTCTACGGTATAATTAAAAGTTTACGCCATGTGAAAAGACTTTCACATAATATTCTTCTAAGTATTATATATATCTGTGCTTTGCGAAAACATCAAATCGAATTTTATGTTAGGTGAGGTCTTAAATTCTCAAAATATTCATGAAAGGTTTTACACTGAATTCCGATATACTAAGATGAATTTGACCCACTCTTTAAAGGACAAGGAAAGTAATTTCAGTTTTGGTGCCTTTCAACCCCAAAATCCTGTTTGAAAAAGGTGATTAATTCGTTTATACCCGGGGCGAGATCGCTAGCGATTTTGTCCCCCGAGGAGCGAGATCGCTAGATATTTTTTTCCCCCCGGGACAAAAACGCTAGTGATCTTGCCCACCACCCTCGCCCCCCATTGGTGATTTTCCCCCACCCGGGGCGAGATCGCTAGCGATTAATCCCTCGGGGGGGGGCTTGTCTCGATGTGGCATTACTTGAATTACGGCGAGGTCAATCAAATCGCCGGCGCGAGGTCAATGACCTGAACGGGGCACGGTGCGTGTGAGTACGTCGAGTAAGAATAAACACAGCAGTATTTTGTCACTATTTTCATATCGTTTGTCTCATCAATACCACGCATCATACTTTCTCAGTGGGGAATGCATACCTCACATACACTACCTACGGATCGAGAGATATTTTACTACGATCTTAACACGTAACTTTAGGTTTCAACGTTCACTGAAACGAAAACACAAGGGACAAAGTCTGTGAAGATATCTAAGATTACATGTCATCTATTTAGCAGGTTTTTGTGTGTGAGCTAAAAAGGGAAATTACAATCAAGCAGATTTCATGTTGGCTCCTCCTCTCACATAAATTACTAAACATCGCGGTACTTTGCACAGTTCTACATAACATTAACGTTAGACTAGTAATAAGTTAGTGGCGATGAAGGACCCACAATCGAGGGTGTCGATAAACAAACACCCATTTCCCCTTTACTTAGATGATTAGCAGTCATCAAGCCTACGGTTGGTTGTTCCATATCGGCTAACCTTGACGTTATTTCACGCCATTTCATATATACTGTCGCTGTACTTTTGATGTGTCAATAAAGTTCATATAACGTTATATATGCCGTCTGGTCAAATACAACACTGACCGATTTTGGAAAATATTTGTCTTAGGCGCGGATCAGTCCCTTCTTCACAATGACCCCTATCGTTAGCACAGTAACCACCACGTTCTTGCACGGTTGAAAATGAGGAATAACTGTAACATGTAATGTTAAAAGTTACGTACTTTACAAGCAGACGCGTTGACGTACCAGTGGTGAAGGGCATGCGGACGCCGCGCTTGTTATGTTTTGTAGCGATGAAGGACACCATGGAGGAAGATCGGCAAACAAACAGCAACATTCACGTTAACATGTTCCTGTGAATGTGCTGCTGGACCATACGCGGTCAGTACGGTCACTAGTGGGGATCCGGCGTCACGATGTACTGCATAATCTCCCGTATTTGCTATTTTTGCGTCATTTTACACCATTTCGAGGGATTTTGGTGGGGTGTTTTATACTATCCAAGACGCGGTGCTGTCGGGATCGGTTCCTTGGCTTTTCCACTGAGCAGAGTAGCAAACGTTAACGTTATATTACTAACGCTTCAACACCGTTCTACCGCGGGTAAAAAAATGAGAAACAGTACTTGTACACGTATCCATGGTGAAGGACATGGCGATGAACTTTGCACGATTTACTCATCACTGCAGCTAGTGCAGTATTAGGTTACCGGTAATAATGTTGCAAACTGTATGCCCGGGCGGGCCTTGCACGTGCCTGCCGCGTGTCCGGTGGTGTTCTGATTGGTCCTCGCCCAAATGCAGGTAATGCCAATTCGAGAACACGGGGGGGGGGGGGCAGATCGCTAGCGATTAAACCCCCTGGGGGGGCGAGATCGCTAGCGATTAAATCCCCTTGGGGGCGAGATGATGCTAATTGTCAGTTGATTGTTTACTTTAAAGGTGCTCAACATAAAGTTGTTGTTAGATGATCGTTTACTTCCATGCTGCCGTGTGAATTGTTGTCAATTTATATTCAAATCAAATGTTTTTATAATCAAATCAAATCTTTATTCAGTAAGGAACTCGCGGGATGACCCGAATTACGTCCTTATTACAAACTTGATCACTACAACAATGACTGTACACTGACGTAACATAATTTAACTCGCTTAGAACATTTACAAAACAATAACACAGTAAAAACTATACATAGAATACAATTACCAAGTGCGGTTTAACATGCGTGCTGATGGTGTTGATCGTTTACTTCCGTGCATACTTAACATAGAGTTGTTGTTAGTTGATTGTTTACTTCCATGCATGCGCTCAACATAGAGTTGTTGTTAGTTGATTGTTTACTTCCATGCATGCGCTCAACATAGAGTTGTTGTTAGTTGATTGTTTACTTCCATGCATGCGCTCAACATAGAGTTGTTGTTAGTTGATTGTTTACTTTCATGCATGATCAGCAAAGAATTGTTGTCAATTGAGCGTTTACTTTCATGCATGATCGACATCGATATGCTCTGAATAAATTTGTTGAAACTATTTATACTTCTTTTGATAGAACAGATCTTTTAATAAGTTTAGAATTAAATTAAAAATTATACGAGTCTCCAAACCAATACTTAATAGTACTAGGCACTAGGTAACACATTTCAGGTAATAAACACTACAGGAAGTAGACCTTACAGGTAATACACAGGTACATTACAATACACCTTACAGGTACCTTATATTACAAGCTATACCTAGTATACATTACAGATATAACACAGTGCCTTATATTACTAAGACCCGGGTAAAACACCATACAGGTAAAAAGCGGGTGTCTTATATTAGTAAAACCGTAGACCCACTTAAAGGTAATACACATGTATCTTATCTTACTAAGATAGACTTTTAGGCAATACACTTTACAGGTAACGTAATAACGGACTCTATAAAATAACATTGACAAAGGTAATTATGTAACAACGTCGTGCTTTTTTAACATCAAAATCCGATGTAAATAACTTTTGGGTAATGCTAAAACCTTTGTTTGGGAGAGCGCAAAATCTCTAGAAAAGTTCTACGTAGGTGAAATACATCGCGGATTGGTCCCTAGCTGGGACGGATCAAATCTCTAAAGATTTCGCTCTGAAGCGGAGGCGGTTCGATGTGTATTTATCCTGGGGGGGGGGGGACCAAATCGCTAGCGATTTCACCCCCGGGGGGCGAAATCCCTGTTTTTTTGGTGGGGGGGGGGGCGAAATCTCCAGAGTGGGGGCAAATCGCGGGGGGGGCGAGATCGCTGTGACACCGTACACATTGGGGTGATATTTGACCCAAATTCATGTTCACGTTTCATGACTGTCTATTCCACCAGGAGGCTGCCGTGACGTCACTAGTACACTTGATCTAATTAACTTGCCATAAAATCACTACTCTGTTAACGTTAGTACATAAAAGAACATCTCCACGAAACAAAAAGGATAAACAGAAGTCAGATGACGAATAATCACCTGAGGGAGAATTAAAGTAGGCTGTTGTCTGCATGTCATTCCTTCTACAATTACGACATTCGTCATATCTTCTCTGAAAGACATACATATACTATACAGTTAATTAGATTAAGTGTACTAGTGACGTCACGGCAGTCTCCTGGTGGAATAGGCAGTCATGAAACGTGAACATGGATTTAGGTCAAATATCACCCCAATGTGTACGGGACGGGTATAAACCAATGAATCACATTTTGGAAACAGGATTTTGCGTTGAAAGGCACCAAAACTGAAATTACTTTCCTTGTTCTTTAATCCTTTAATACCTGTGCAGTCTCTTGCTTTGTGAGAGAGTTTTTTTATGAAAACCTTTAGTGAACACAGTGCATATTCAGGACCCTAATCACCACTCTAATTCAACTAACACCTTACTTCACACTAGCAGCTGTAAAAGAGCTGTGTTCAGAATTTAAAACAAATGAATTTGACCTATAGAACTTTGTATTTCAAGTGTGTACAAGTTAAACTTTCGCCGCCTCCAACAACTGAAAGTGGGCCAGGAGAACTTATTATTGAAACACCCTTTATATATTTACATCATTGAGCATTTCCAATTATAATTTGCAAAAGTTAAGGTACATTCCTAAGAAGGATATTAGGTTAAATCTAAACAGTTGCGTGGTTCCTAGTTATTACATGGGCATAAGTAAGTGCTGCAGACAGTTCATATTGTAGTTAGATGGATGCATCTATGCCAAGTGCAAGAATCACGGTGTCTTCAGGACAATTTGCTGTGTCATCAGAGTCCTGTGATAAAAAGACACAACATTCAGAGTACATGAATAATGCGTTTAACGCACATTCCTAGCCAAAGGTTAATTGAATGTAGAAAAAAAAAGACAATCAAATGATAAAGAAAACATATGGTACTCTAACATTCTAATCAAAATGTTAATTCTGAATCTGGCTGCATTCCACTTCTATTTTTACAAATACGGGGCTCCTTTTATCTAGCCTGGATGCCGGATCTATTGCACACTAGGCCCAAGGTTATCCTGTGCGCAGGAGTCTGGCTTGATTTTTCCAAAAGCCTTGTAGATGTGATTCAGGAGAAGCTATGATTGATGGCCACTGACACCACAGGTAGCCTGCTACATTAAACCACCGTTGGCCAGCAGGAGCCAATCGTGGGCGAAATACAGGTCAACAGTTAATCATTGGACAGTCAATTTTCAAAATGTATTTTATGTTCATTTTCCAAAATAACAAATGTAACGGTCCTCTAACCCACTATGACAAAATATACCTTGCCTACAGTTTCATCTCATCTGTTTGTGGCCACTGTTGAAGATTCAAAGATACAGCTGGGAGGTTCTAACCAATCATAGCAGATAACTCAAACACTGAGCGTTCGACTGGTAGGTCTATCTCATCACACCAGACCCCTGCACACAGGATAACTCTGGGCCTAGTGTGCTATGGATCTGGCATAAAATACACTCAAATGACTCACCTTCTGCTTTCCTTTCACAGATGAAGTATCTTTTCATGTCACAGTCATAATCGTTCCAGCGGCTGTATCTCCAACCAGGCCTGAAAAACTGCACACAGTCTTCATTACCCAAGGGTATGCCCAACACATTTTTACCCCCATTGTTTGGCTCAATTGGTGACCAGTAGGTAAAAGGCCCCAAAGAGGTGCCATCAGGCCATTTCCATCTACCCTCCCTTTCCCTATCATTCAGCCCAAACCAAAAACCATTTATACGACTTTTAGCATCCTTGAGGCTGATCAAGAATCTATTAGTGCTGCTGTCTTTTGCCATTGCCAACATCCCGCCTGGTCCCTGGTTGCGGCAGTACGCAGATGCATCAGACCAAGTCTTGCCAATTCTGACTGCTCTGTAGCATGTCTTGTCCTTCAGTTGATAGTTGAAGGGGCAGATACCTAAACCAGAACATGAAAAATGTTAACTGCCATAAACACAACACATGTCGAAATTAGGCGGAGTTCTGCAAAACGTTGACTCCTTGTGTATTCATTGATAAATCATCTATTTTATACTGGTTTTACCAACTTCAGTGCTTCTTTGAAGTAAGATAAGGCATGAGTATGCTATTCTTTATAATATTTTCTTATATCTATCAGATGCCATTCTAACATTGATCTTTTGATGAAGGTTTGATAAAAAAACCTTTAGGTGTAATTTAGGTCCAGAAACCAGGCCATGTATTTTAGTATGTATTTAATTTTTCATTTCATTTTTATATTACTTATTTACCCAGGGTGAATACATATCACCGGTTTTCAATGTTCCTTTCACATATAGAGCAAACGTACTTAAGTAACACTATAGAAGTACAGTTATGATAAAATTAGTACATAACGTCATAATAATAAAGAATGCTTCAAAATAATACAGCAAACTTGTAAAGTACATAAATCAAGCCAAATAAATTTAACAAAGGAAATAAAGTAGATGTTAAAAAAAGGATTTGCATATCAATGCTTAAAAAACATTATGAACAATTTGGCTCAAACTCAATGTGAACTCATATCAAATACAAAGTGAAGGGAAAAAGTCTTAAAGTTTTTAGATCTGTATTCTTTTTTAGGAGATATGGAAGTTTCAAGAATGACCAGTTACGTAAAACACGTTGATTGTAAATACCTACAATGTGCAATGTGGTATCCGCAATAAACCCTTCAAAGGTTTGAAAGTGACTTGTGGCAAAATATCACCTTTACATGTTGGAGAAGTTCCACTCCAAGTCAGGTCTGACTGACAGGTACTTGTAGCTGCACCAACAAGGTTGTATCCCTTGCTACACGTGAATGTGACCGTGTCCCCGAGGAAGTAGGAACCAGTTATAGCACCGTTTGGAGGAGGTGACAGGAAGGGACACTGTCCAGCTGTATGCAGGTAATACAACGTTACAAATAATTATGTATGCAAGGTCTGGTCAGCAAAAAATCAGCTACCACTGTTAACTTATAACAATGTAAGTCAGATGTGCTGTTGGTTTGCTATAAAATATTTGTTAACCAGATATGTTGGCGCCACCTACTTTGACTACATATAGTAGTGAGAAGCAGAACTCCAGTCAGAAGCTCCGAGAAAGGTGTCTGATAGACATCGAAACGTAAGCAGGTGAGGAACTTACTGGATACAACTTACTTATGTATGAAGAAAACTCCTATACACTGTTTCCATTAAAGTATTTTCTTTTTTTATCTATAACATTGTTTATAGGTACAATTGTTATGTGCAGATATAACTTATATTATAAGGATTATTACTTATATCATAACTCCTTATATTGTAATCGTTGTTCTTAATTTCCAGCAGCATAAATAATCAAATTTAACAGGTCATACACATATGACAAGGCTGAGTTTAACTCAAGTCTATGTGATACATGGTATTCAACGATATTTATCTATGTGGTCATTGTGGAAAAGAACGGCGTAGTTTGCAAATAGTTACATAAACAATAAAATATTCTTAATAAAATTTTACCTCTGCAGGTTGGAGTACTTCCACTCCAAGTCAGGTCTGACTGACAGGTACGTGTAGCTGCACCAACCAGGTTGTATCCTGAGTCACACGTGAATGTGACTGTGTCTCCCAATGAGTTAGAACCAGTCACGGTACCATTTGTAGGAGATGCCAGGGAGGGACACTGTTCAGCTGTATGCAGGTGATACAACGTTGCGAATAACTATGTATGCTTGTATATTTATCTGTTTATTTGTTTATTTGTTGTTCGCACATAGAGAAATAACATAATAAAACAATAAAATAGTGACAATAACAAACATGCAAGGGAGGCCTGAAACCGAAAATGGCTTATCTAGGGCCTATCCTAAACAAAATATAAATATAATGCTGTTACAACAACGTTGAATTAAACAAGTAATGAAAATACAAAAGGATAGGAAACTTGTAAACTAGTTTACTATACATTCGAAATGAAGTAGGATAACTCATGTTAATGCTACATCTATTAGGCCATGTCAGGCAAATTGTATGGATGACATCCTCCAAATCTAATGCGATAGGGCGAAAAAAAACAAGGCAGGCCCAAAAAAACAAGATTCCTACATTTTCAAATTTTGAGATCGTAAACCTTGTTGAACGAAAATTTCGTGGTCTACGTTTAGAGACTGCTTCCAGAACACATGGCTCAATCACTGGCAGAGTGACTCATAAACTTAACTGTCTTAGAGCCATACTCTACCTATTGTGCCAACTATTACAACACCCATTTGTCCCTGGAACAACTTTGAAAAGATAAATGACCGATTCAATTATTGTACAAATGGTTTTGATTCAGTTGCAACATCACATAGAAAATAAACAAAATACAACATTGTATCAAAGTAAAAAGAAAACAAAAAAGAATAAATAAGAGCCTTGTATTGCTGATGGACATTTACAACATTTTTTTTCATTTTCGTCGGAGGGCAACAAAATTTCTTGTTTTTGTCAAATCAGGCAAAAATCAATGCGCGCGCTGATGTCATCCATAAAAAATACTTGCTGTGAGCCTGTGACCTTATGTAAAAAAGATAGCTGTAGCCTTTTGCGATCGAACTTTGTTACCTTCGTCAGAAGGGTATAAAATCAGTCGGCTTTAGTGTGAGTGACTACGGATTTAGCGGTAATACTCATAAAGGCATGGTTACCGTTGTAAAGACCGATGTCAAGTGCAAATGTGAACTTTGTGGGGGATCCGTACGTCATTGCAGTGGACCTTTGTTTTTGTCGCTTGTTAGCAGAATAACTCTTGTATATGTTAATGGATATTCATGATTTTCGGTAGGCAAGTTACCGTTGTGGAGGCCAAGGTCAAGTTCGATAATGGGCCTCGTCAGGGCTATATTTCTGCAGTGGACCTTTTGTGTTTAGAAAGGTAACGATCTTCCTCCACCAACCTCTGCTTTGAGAGAGCTGGTTGACAATTGGAGAACCCCATAACTATCACGCCCTGGGATCAGATAACGTTGCTAACATTAAGGGACTTGGTTCTGTAATTTCAGCGGGAGGATGAAAGGTTGGTCAGGTCATTACCTATGGCCACACCAAGTATTTTTTATGGATGACGTCCACTGTAAACCTTTTTGTGAAAGCGCGATAAAAAACATGAAGGGTCGAAAAAAAACAAGATGCCTAGATTTGGAATATACTGAGTGTAGAAATACAAATGTTAGGACACAAATTGAATAAAAGAAGACAGTGTAACAAGAAACAAGCATAAAGATAATTCAAATTAACAGCAGTAGTTGCCCTGTTCTGATTCTTTCCTTTCATCACACATTCCCTTATTACATTTTGCGACAATGTTGAAACTTTGATCATAATACAGTAAGCAGAATTTATTTTAATAGTATTTTTTCCAGTAAGTCCAAAATGAAATACCTAACACTGATGGCAGCGAGTCTGTAAATCTGTGGCGAACCATTTCACATTGTTCCGTAGAATAAAAAAAGGAGTGAAGAGATTCTTTTATACTCTATACAAAATTAATTTTTTTAAAAGTAAATAATACACGTTAATTTCTCTAGAACAATGTCCCTCTGACGATGGCATGAGATCTCCGACCTCTAGTTGAATGTATTTTTTTTTGTATTTAGTGTCACCATTATCTGCTGTATTGCTGGCTTGCAACCGTTACACGGTAGTTAAACATAACATTGCAGCCGGAGGTAAGCGTTTCTTTTCAGGTATTTTTTTTAAATATATCTGAAATATCATTGTTTATTACTATGTGCAGATATAATGAGTTAATCGTTGTCCTTAACTTCCAGTAGCGTAAATAACCAAATTTAACACATCATACACATATAACAAGGCTTAGTTTAACCCCAATGTATATAATATACGACATTCAACGATATTTATCTTTGTGGTCCTTGTGGAAAAGAACGACGTAGTTTAAAAATAGTTAAAACAATGAAAGCAGTTTTAACAAACCTGCGCAGGTTGGAGAACTTCCACTCCAAGTCAGGTCTGACTGACAGATTCGTGTAGCTGCACCAACCAGGTTGTATCCTGAGTTACACGTGAATGTGACTGTGTCTCCCAGGGACTTGGAACCAGTCACGGTACCATTTGTTGGAGATGCCAGGGTCGGACACTGTCCAGCTGTATACCCGTATAGATTTCAACATGTTACGACTTACTTAATATATGGGAATATCGTTGAGCAAACACAGGTTTTATTTAGTAATGCAAGAAGCTGTTACACTTTCCCACAAACTTTAATAGAAATCACTGCATCATAATTAAATGTTATTAAGGCTCTCGTTCTAAAAATGTCTTTTAGTTAGAGTTCACTCAAAATCCAGTTGTAAAAAAAGATAATTCAGAGCAATTTGCATCAAATATCTAGTGATTAGGGAATTGTTCGCCAGAGACGTCTCTACACTGGCCTATATACGTTACATTCATACTAGGTTAATCATTAGAAACTCTTTTAGTTCAGAAAAGCCGTTGTAAAATGTCACAATGCAGTACTTACTTTTTGGCTTGGTGACCTTGGTCATTCTATTCCATTTATCCATTTCCACCGAAAGCTTTGACACCTCCCCAGAAAGAGAGATGAGTTTAACTATGTATAGAAGAAAAAAACGACATGATTACGTAATTATGCAGCAAATTTGAAACTGGATCGCTTAAGTATTACATATACAATTCTATACGTTATAACTTTGAAAACCGCTAATATGCGACAGGTTAAATAAATACATAAACGTCCAATAAACAACACATTAAAAATCTTTACCTGCAAAATACGACATAAGTACGGCAATGGCCAAGCCGAATGCAATGAAGATGACCTTCCGCAGCTTTTTGCGTATTTTGCAGCATTTCGTCTTGTTGGCATCAATGGCATCGTTTGTTCTTACATCTAAAAGAACAATATTCCCCCGTTTATAATGTATATATTCAACGTCAAGTTTCATATTTTTCACCGGATATTCTAAGACTGTGAGATCGTTAAATTTGTTGTGTTTTTTGCATGAAATATATACAGATAAGTAAAGAAATGTATGAAATGGAAAACAAAATGTGCAGGAGGAGGAAGAAAGACTACAAAGTCCTATACAAAGTCCTTATCCTTCAAATTTAACACATTTAACAAATATTAGTCAAGAAACTAATATAATGATTATAATATGAAATAACAGAAACAAAATCAACTTAGTAATGACAAATAACAATACGTGAATTTTAAAGGATCTGCACGTAGCTTTAGTAATCCGAGATAAAGACACTTTAATGTCCAACAAATGTCGGAATTATGAGAGTTATCGAAAAAAAACATCGCACGTTAGACATATTAGACAATGAAAGGATATATTGTTCTAAATAAAGATATCATTAGTAGGGACAAAACGTCGAAAACCATTTTAGGACGGCGCAGGAACGTCCATTTTCCCTTGTTATGGAGTAAAATAATTAAAAAAACTAGCTACCCTGTTACTGCCTTACGTGTTCGTTTTCAAAAGAGAAAATAGCCTGACAGTTGCTTGGAGTTTTACGGTTTCCCATGCGAAAATGCAAAAATCAACCCATAAACTACCCGTTGATGCATTAGTTTGGCAATGGTACCCTCTACTAGGCTTTCCGTAGGGTTTAAGGATTGTAGAACTCGACAAAAGGGGTAAATTGTTAGCTAAGAAAAGAGTAAGGCAGTAGTAAGGGTATCACTTCCAGTATTAAACTATGCAAACAAATGAAACCCTATTTGGCTAAACCCTACTTCTTTCAACCATTTTAGTTAATCTAGTGGAGACTATAAAAATGTGACAGTGGTAATGTGGATGTTGTCCTGACCCTAAATGCCAGCTTGGCAATGTCTTTAGGTTTCCTTTTTTTTTCCAAGACAAACACAAAGCTTCAAAACAAAGGTCCACCACCATTTCCAGACTCAACCTCATTACACTCACATACGTACCTCTAGCTCTATGCCTAGAAGTGGCCAAAAAATTGGCCTTGCACTGAGCGACACCATTAAATAAAAAAACGGTGTATGTAACATGTTTACCTGATCCTGGAACGTAAAGAGGGTTGGATGTACTCGGAGAAATCTCGTCGATACGGGTCGCCTTAGACTGCTCCATATCTTTGATGTCTGGCAAAAAACAACACTAGAAAAATCAAAACATCACCTGTTCTTTTGGCAAAAATGTCGTATTGAAATTTGACGTTAGAAAATTTGTAAATTGCAATACTATATTACGGTAAAATATTTTCTATGGTTATAACTTAAATGTCCAAAACATAACCATAATAACAATTATTACAAGCAACTATCAAATTTGAATGTTGTCATGGAAAATGTACATGTATAGTACATGATTGTATAGTTGTATCACAAGGCCTTGTGATACAACTATACATGTACCATTTCGTATGCTGTGTTATTTCCATCTACTTTACGCCTTGTTTTAAGAAGGTAGGACAAAACTCCAATGTTAGCAGCGATGGCCGTGAGATGACCGTTCAACGTACAGAACCATAGCTTAAAACATGGCGACGAACATCTGGTCCTTATTAACGAGCATACCCACACCTACATGTGTCTTGGACTTGCATCATCACGGACATAACGGCACACCACATGCTTAATTACATAGAAATACAACGTACAGAACCATGGCTTTAACCCTCAACAGTACACCTTCCCGGACTGATTAATCTGTTCGCACGGACCCCAAAACAGTTTTTGCTAATTTTTTTAGAAATTATCAGTATGCTACCAGCTCAATTGTTTTGCCGAATCGATGTGTGAACCTCTGAGTCCACATTACGTACAAAAATCATACATTTTGACTTTTTCCTTTTTTGTGAAGAAAATAAGGAAGCAAGAAATACCCGTTTTTTAAAGTTTTTAAAGCTTTGGGGGTTCGTGGGACTGGGGAGGGGGGTTTATTGCCCCCCCCCTCAGAACTCGGGAACGGTATATCGTATGGCCACCAAATTTTCAGAAGATGGTGTACTAGTAAAAATAAATCAATACAACAATTGTGATGTCGTTATGACGTAGTATGACGTCATTATGACGTCATTCATATGATTTTAATGGCTAAAACCGTTAAAAATAGGTTATTCTCTTAAAAGTTAATGGTATACAACGCAACTTTAACAAAAAGTGTTAATAATAAAATAGTAAGGTCTGCTTAAGCTTATGTTGCCCTAAGCAACACCAGTGACGTCATACAATGACGTCGTACATATTTAATTATCCGCCATCTTGGATCTTGGTTTTGACCAATGACGTCATCAAATTAGCATAAAATATTAATACAAATCACATTAAATTACATAAGATGTTACTATTAATGTTAGAAAGCATGTGTTACTTATCATAAAAGCCTGAAAATAAAGTAACGTATAAGAAAATAAAGTAAAGTATAAGAACGCCAGTGTATCTATTGCGATCGAAAGCCGGCTGGGGTCCGCGCGGACCCAAAAAGAAAATCAGATACAAAATTTTTTAAAAATGGGGGTAACGGAATTTTCTGCATTGTGTTGAGGCACAACTTTGTGGGTGACAATTACCTGAAATTTCAGAAAAAAATCTTTAGAAACAAAAAAAATATTACAGAATATATAGTGCTGGGGTCCGCACGGACACCTTAGGGTTAAGGTGCAAACAGATTGGAGAATTCCAGCCTATACTTAAACCATGGCGACGAACATCTGGTCCTCATGAACGACCATACCCCACACCTTTCTGAAGTTTTCTTTCCCCCCCCCCCCCCCCGCTATTTAAAACAACGGGTTCGTTGCGGCCAGTCTCGTTTGCCTCTAAATGTAGGGGTGCTTATGAAATATTACATTGAACGCGAAAACAGCTACGGTAGATATTAAAATACGTGCATCATCACGGGCATGCCTGCAGACGACTTGTAAAATTACATGCCGATAAAAAAAGGGAAGCGTGGTTTTAGCTGCAAACACGAAAAACCGGCTGACCACGATATTCCTGCAGGAGGTATACCTCCTTCACAGAGTAATGATAATATTTATTATAATACGATAATAATATAAGACCAACAATAATAGTGATCTCCATAACAAGACTGTGTATTCAGATTGAATGCTGTAACCACCATGACAACATTAAAGATAACCATGTTTATCCCAACATTCCATGACTCTCCCTTTGTAAACTGGCTCGATATGCCCTCAGTGTGATCTTCAGGGTCACCTGCCGAATGAACTCGGTATGACCTCTAAAATGCCCGACGTTGTCCCACAAATAATGCATGTCCTGTCCACCATATACTACTTACCAAAGCTGATATTTTACTGAATAAGTTTTTCTCTTTAAAGTTGCCCACTCTTGGGGGGGGGGGGGTAGGTAGGATGATGGTTTAGGCTAGGGTCAAAATTAGAGTTACCCTAAGGGTTTAGGTTTAGATTACGGTTGGATCTTTCTGTACCTTATGTAACAACCATTTCTTAACCGTACGCCAGTGGGAATAGCCAAGTCTAATAAAATCTTTAGTCAAATGTTTTTACACTCCAGTAGCAGGTTGAAAACAAGAAAATAAATGAATTTCTTTGCCGTTTCCTCTGTATACTATCACACATCCATCGGACTCTCTGGAGTCAGCCCACAAAACTCCGTCATAGTTTCATTGGGACTTCTGCTGACTCACTCCCCACTTCATTAAGCAGAGATGAGAGAGAGCTCATGAGAACACCCTTCAACACAGTACATTCAATACAGGGCAGTCATAACCCCCCACGCAGACAATCACTGCAACCTACGTATAGTAGGTACATAAACATGTCAGCTTCACCTGACGATGGATGAAAAATATGACAACACAGGTGATTCACTATGCCTGATAGTGCGGGGCAGTTACCTAATGTTATACAGTCCTAGAGTGTCTAAGTTGGTTTGTTGGACTAGAAGTAGATACCGCAATTACAAGCGCCATCTTTTTAGATCCACAACTAATTTAGATGCGAGGAAAACATTTTCCAAATTGAAAATACAAATACAATTAGACACTTTCTGATCCAAAGCTGTATTATACTAATTTTAATGCCATCTAATGAAAAAAGTGCTATTTAACCAGTAAAACGTACTCGAAACCAGTGATATCTATCCGTCTCTCTCTCTCTCTCTCTCTCTCTCTATATATATATATATATATATATATGTGTGTGTGTGTGTGTGTGTATTTCTCCCTCTATTATGCTAATTTTAATGCAATCTAATGAAATAAAAACAGCATAGACAGTCCATGAAAACACCCTTCAACACAACAACTTCAATACAGGGTAGTCATAACCCCCCACGCAGACAATCACTGCAATTTACGTATGGTAGGTACATAAACAAGTCAGCTTCACCTGACGATGAGTGTAAAAATATAACAACACAGATGATTCACTATGCCTGATAGTGCGGGGCAGTTAGCTAATGTTATACAGTCCTAGAGTGTCTAAGTTGGTTTGTTGGACTACAAGTAGATACCGCAATTACAAGCTCCATCTTTCTAGATCCACAACTAATTTAGATGCCAGGGTAACATTTTCCAATTGAAAATATAAATACAATTCGACACTTTGTCGACAGGACTGATTTAAAGCTGAAATTTGAACGCAAGGTTGATTTCACAAAATAGCATAGCAGATAGCATTGTATTGATTACTGAACATCAATACGTTTGGGTCGTTCAGCTTTGTGTGACTTTTTTTAACGAAAGCTAGTAAAAGAAAACATTTGAATCTTTAGAAAAATGGGCTGTATTATGCTAATAAAATAAGAAGTACTATTTAACTAGTAAAAGGTATTCGAAACCAGTGATACCTTTCCATCTCTCTCTTTCGCTCTCTCTCTCTCTATACATATATATATATATATGTTTGTGTGTGTGTGTGTGTGTGTGTGTGTGTGTTTCTTTTTTCTCTCTGTCTCTCTCATATTAATTTTAATGTCATCTAGTGAAATAGAAAGTGCATATACAGTCCTTGAGAGCACCCTTCAACACAACACATTCAATACAGGGCATTCATAATCACCCACGCAGACAATCACTGCAACCTGCGTATAGTAGGTACATAAACAAGTCAGCTTCACCTGACCATGAAAGTCCATATTGGTTCCTTGCACTAGAAGTTTACACCACAATTACAAGCTATCTTTCGAGATACATAACATATTCCGATGCGAGGAAAACATTTCCAAATTGAATGTAAAAATTCAATCAGACACTTTGTTGACAGAGCTAATTTAAAGCTGGAATTTGAAACAAGGTTGATGAAAAAAATGCAGATAGCATTGTGTCGATTACTAAATATCAATACATCTGGTATGTCGTTCTGCTTTGCTTGACATTTTCTTTTGGAAACCAGTTAAAGAAAACATTTGAATCTTTAGAACAATTGGCCTGTATTATGCTAATTTAATTTGTCATGCCATGCTATGTATTATGGCACCTAAGGAAATAAAAAGTCCTATTTAACTAGTAAAAAGTACTTGAAACCAGTGATATCCTTCTCTGTTACTTTCTCTTTCTCTCTCTCTCTCTATATATATATATATATTTATATCTATCTATCTATTTATTTATCTATCTATCTATCTCTCTAGATAGACAGATAGATAGATAGATAGATAGATAGATAAATAGATGGGTAGAGATAGATGTAGATAGATAGATAAAGATAGATGGATAGATATTCTGATCTCATGAGGGGGACAAGGTTACCGTGACCTTTTTGCAGTTTCAGTCAGACAGCAGCTTATGTATATGTAGACCAGCTAGCATACGAGTGATCCTACCATACCAGACAATTCGCATGCGTCAGAGCTTTGAAAAATACAAATTCTACAATCAAAATCAAAGAACCCATATATAATAAATAGAACAAGTTGGTTAATTCGTCCTCCAATTCCTCTAAAGAAGAATTCAAACACATCAAAACTAGCTTTATATATCAATGACATATCTACGAGTCTTAATCTTCAGGTGCTCAGCCCATTTGGGCTTTTAAAACACCAGACAGAAAATACAATAAAAAATATTTTAGAATGCAGTATATAGTTTACCGTGGGAACTACCAGTGTTGTATTTTTCTTTATTATATCTATGTTACATGTACTTACAGGTTTGGATGTTATTTATATGGTCCACACAGGATGTAATATGTCAGTCTAAGTATTGTGGACTGAATTTTAAAGAGAAAAAAGTTCACTGAATACAGTTGTAAAAAAAATTTCTAAGACTAATACAATAAAATTACCTAACAACTTAGTATCAGCGCTTGCCATCTAGTCCTTTTATCAAGTTGTGGAATAAAGGATTTTGAAAGAAGAAATTTAAATATTTTGTACTTACAGTAACGCTAAGCCTTTTATAGAAGTAGCTGCCTCTCAGTGCCCTTGTCTCCTTTAGAATGTCAGGTGCATAGATATCGGTATACGTGACTGGATATACATGTTTTAATAATGAATAAACATATTGATGTTTGAATTGAACACCGTACGTAGCAATGGACTGAATAACGTTACAGTAACGCTAAGCCTCGTATAGAAGTGGCTCCCTCTCAGTGTCCTTGTCTCCTTTAGAATGTCAGGTGCATAGATATCGGTATACGTGACTGGATATACATGTTTTAATAATGAATAAACATATTGATGTTTGAATTGAACACCGTACGTAGCAATGGACTGAATAACGTTACAGTAACGCTAAGCCTCGTATAGAAGTGGCTCCCTCTCAGTGTCCTTGTCTCCTTTAGAATGTCAGGTGCATAGATATCGGTATACGTGACTGGATATACATGTTTTAATAATGAATAAACATATTAATGTTTGAATTGAACACTGTACGTAGGAATGCGAAACAAAACAAAATATTATAACTGTTAGTTAATGTGAACAAGTCTCCATAGTTAAAGTTTTATATTTTGCAGATTGGAAACAGTATTATTTATTTATTATGTTATCGTAGTAGGTGCAAACCATACGTCACAATTCCGACAGATACAAACGAATATACACAACATCCACCTTATATCTGCTTATATATTATACAACTACTTAACGGTCTCTTCCACGGGACTATAGAAATAGGGGTGTTTCTGAAATATGCACTTACCTTAATTTAAAAATCGCTACGGTAAAAAGACAAAAATAACACGTTCATCATCACGGACATAACTGCACACCACATCACGCCCAAATTACGTCCAATTACATAGAAATACAACGTACAGAACAATGACTTGTAGCTGCGAACACATCTGAGAACGGCCACCCATACTTTACTACAGGCGACGAAACATTTGTTTGTCATTCAACGAGCATACCCCATATCTGCCTGAAGTTTACCCCCTCGCCCCATTCAAACAACGGTTTATCTGCGGGCAGTTTCGAAAACCCTATTAAATGTAGGAGTGCTTCTGAAATACAACATTAACGACTTAAACACCTACTGTAAAAAACCCACGTGCATCATCACGGGCATGCCTGCAGACGACGCATCAAATTACATGCTGATTAAAAAAAAGGGAACCTTGAGTTTTAGCTGCGAATGCGTGAAACCGTCTGACCACAATACTCCTGCAGGAGGTATGCCTCCTTCTCGGAGTAAAAATATACTTTGGGAACTCAAATTGAGAAAGAAAAACGAAAAACATAAACAGCTAGGTAACACAAATTATAGAGGAATGCCATAGTAATAAATTGTGTGTATCATTTATGTATGTATGTATGAGAGGTAAAGGTGTGTGTGTATGTATATGTGTGTGTGTGGGGGGGTGCGTGTGTGTGTGTGTGTGTGTGTGTGTGTGTGTGCTTTATAAAAACAATAATACAAGCAAACATTTATGCCAGGTTTCTGACCGTACAGACGAGCTGCTTCAAGAACGTCAGCTTCTTAGAATGTCAAAAATGTTCCCAACATCTAAATGCACTGTGTCACTTCATTACACTAAACACTTTGAGATTGATGTTTTTCTCGACGATCTGCAATAGAATATTTTTAATCCCCATGTACAATTTCTGTTTATCCTTTCATTAACTAAACAATGGTTCTAATCATTCTGAAGAGTTGTTTCATCTTGTGTTGTACCTAAAAATAAACGAACCTCTACTTTAATTCCAACCTGACGTTAAACATAAACCAACACTTTCCCTAAAAATAAATAATTAAGCAAGTCAAAAACATGTAGCATAATACAAAGTCAAATTTACAAAACAAAATCAAGAAAAAACAAACCTGCGAAGAAATTTTTTTGTGAATTTATTAAAAAAAAACTAAAAGGGATGAGATGACTAACTGCAACGGGCCTAGGGCATAAATATCAAGGGAAAAGTTGGAAGGGTATACTATGAAAGTAACTGGTCGTGACAAGCCCTAAGCGACAAGCTGCCAGTGGCATGCAGTGTCTGTGTGGATGAGACTTTCTGTCCAATCTGCGGTTACAGAATGTACCTCTCCCTTCTTGTTACTATACTGCATTAAATACCGGATAGACAAGCAACCGGAAACACACACACACACACACACACACGCACACGCAAAAACACACACTTATATACCCAAAACAATACCATAGTACCCTTAGGTAATAACATGCCAGCTGCAATCCCGACCAAGGCAAGTACTTTACATTTTGGTACGAGTTGTCCGGTATGAGAAGATAAGATGTGTCGACCGTGCGTTGCCTCATCTACATAGAAATTAATTGGTCTCGTCTGTCCATGACGTAACAGTGGTGGTGTTGCCAGTACGTGTAGAAGACATTGCAAAAACAGGGTGTGTGTAAAGAAACGTAAAAAAATGATTACAAGCAAGCAGTAAGCAGTGAAAGATAAAAGTCGGGATATTATTGTACACATTCTAATACTCGTTTTATTTTTACACGAAACACAGCAAACAAACTTCACACATTCCCTTTTCTTTTTAAATCGTGCCAAGCATATAACGAATATAATCAATAAATGTGTACACTATTTCCCCTCAAAGTCGTTCTAGATTCTACATGACATTGATTATAGATGCTTAAAATCCCCTCAGTGCTTTTTCAGAGCTGGCCCTCTTAGCTAAGAATGAAAGATATCTGTAGGAGCAGGGTGTAGTGTATCACGTACATGTAGCTCAGCACAGCACTGAGTCCTGGCGACCACTGTGCAAAGTGCAGCACGTCACGCTCCACAGTCCATGAATAGAATGCCACCCATAACATGTCACGCTGCGGTGAGCGTAGTGTTTACATGACCTTGAAAACTCCACCCCCTTTAGTATTACCTCTCACGCATTTCAATGATAGGCTCACTCACATAATACCTTTGACACATCAAGCTGGTGTGTTACGCCGAAGGGCAGTTATACCAGCTATACAGATACTGATACCTGGCCTAAATATTACCAATGTAGTACTACATACTGCTGTCAATGGTTCCTTCAGAAATTTAAAGATTATATGGCTTAGTCTCCAAGCTTCAATTTTAGCATAACAAAAAGAATGCCATGAAGAAGGATCGCGTGACCTTGTAAAATCCCCCTCAAGCATTCTTCCACCCAAGCTTCACACTGATCGGCCCCGGGCAGCTTGAGGTCAGGGACAAACGTACACTGTGCAGAAGAGTAACCTTTAGTGGGACTGCAGCTCCAGGTGAAATGTGCAGCATTTCCAACTGGTGCGACATTTAACTATGGCTAACTAATTAACCAATGTAATACTGAAGTTACGGGAAATATTTTTCTTTTTGGTAAGTGTACATACATGTACGTGAAAAAAAATGCATGAATGTTTTTTTACTAAAATTATAATAGAAGACTTAAAATAAAATAAAAATAATAAAAAAAATTGTTATACTAACAGTTCCCATTAACAATAAACAATCTAAACCAATACTGCAAAAAATGGAAATTATCAATCAATTTAAACAAAACAAAAATAATGATTTTCAACAAAAAGGGGCAGTTGCTTTCAAACTTTAAATTTTACCTAGGAAACCAAAATATTGAGATTGTACCTTCTTATAGTTATCTAGGAGTGATATTTACAACTAGCGGTAACTTCAAGACTGCAATGAAAACACTACAAAAAAGGCCTTACGAGCCCTCTTTAGTATAAAATCAAGTCTAGGAGACAGTAATGCATCAGTTTCAGTATATTGTAAACTATTTGATGCATGCATTGTTCCCATATTAACCTACGGTGCTGAAGTATGGGGCAAGATTGGACTAAACGATAACTCTCCAATCGAACAAGTACATTTAAAATTCTGTAAGTCTCTCCTTGGCGTAAGAAAGAATACCAGTAATCTTGGTGCAAGGGCAGAACTAGGAAGATACCCACTGTGGATTGAAGTCTATACTAGAATTTATTCATATTATAAAAGATTAGTGAAAGAAATACCAAAAGAGAGGTTACTATATGAAGCCCTATTAGTGCAGCAAGACTTGCACCGATGTAAAATACCATGCTGGTTGTCAAATATAAGTAGAATACTCGAGGAGTCAGGTTTTGCCTACCTTTTACTTCAAAAAGACAGAAACACATCATCTGCTCAATCTGAACTAAAACAAAGACTTAAAGACAATTTTCTTAAATATTTCTACTCAGAAACAAACTCCAAGTGTAGCAAAAACGAAAAACAAGGAAATAAGTTAAGAACTTACAAAACAATTAAGCTTACATATGAAAAAGAACCATATTTAGATGTGCAAAAGTTTAGTCATCGCCGAGCAATGACAAAATTAAGGATTAGTGATCATCAATTACAGATCGAAATTGGTAGGTATAACCAGACTCCCGCAAATAACAGAATTTGCACTTTATGTAACAGTAACTGTGTAGAGGATGAAGCACACTTTCTCTTAGAATGTCCGTTATACGCTGACATGCGGAAATCCCTTATTGGTTCCTTACAGCTAGAAAAGAAATTTACATACTTACCAAAAATAGAATTGTTCAAACATATTATGACATCCAAGCACTACGATGTTAACGAAAAACTATGTAAATTTGTTCATACATGTTTTAAAAAGAGAGAAGAGATCATGTAGATAGACCCTATAGATAGAGACGTAGCATTGAAATGTAACACTTGTTCCTTCTTTACCTATACCCAAGTTATCTAACTCAGTGCATTTGGCCCATGTAGGGCGTGAATATGCAATAAAGTTCATTGTCATTGTCATTGTCATTAAAAAGACTTCGATTTGTATACGTAAGTGTTCACTCATATATAGCATACTATTTCCCCGATGGCATTAAACTTTACGACATAGCTCCGCTTTCATACAATTTTTTTAACGTTATGAATCAGCATATGTGACTTGCCAGCCATATTCTGGTTTTTTTCGGGCGTAAAAACATTTAGTTTTGTCACCCTGCATATCTTACACCCCCAGGTCTGGTATGTATCGTCGTCATAGCTTTAACATTCCCAGGAAAAAAATGTTCTGAGGGGGTATCTGAATTTGCAACATAATGCCTATATTCATAACCTTGATTACCTTGACTGTGTTAATCTGCAAAATGATATCACTGCTTTGTACGATTGGAGTCTTAGATGGAAGATGTCTTTTCATCCTTCCAAGTGTAAAGTTATACGTTTAACTTGCTCTAAGAGTCCAATTTTGTACTCATATCACATGTCTGACACCACGATAACTTTTGTAGACAGTATGCCTGACCTTGGGGTCATTGTCCAGTCGGACTTGCAGTGGAACAGTCACATCTTAAAGATGGTATCCGGGGCCTATTCTATGACTGGTTTTATAAGCGAACAATTAGGTTTTAACACCAACATTGACGTGCGTAAGTCACTGTATATCTCACTGGTAAGAAGTATCCTAGAATACTGTTCTCTATTGTGGTCCCCTCAGTCCCGCAAACTCATGTCCCTTGTGGAAGGGGTTCAAAGGAGAGCGACTAAATTCATTTTAGGAGACCAAGCAAACAACCTGACCTACAAGGAACGACTCACAACCTTGGCTCTGTTGCTTCTTACCTAAAGGCGCAAGATTTGCGACTTAATGGTGCTTGTAAAGACAAAACCAATTGTACTGAAGTATGTTTCATTTCCATCAAGACCTTCAAGATGCTTTAGATTGCAGATGCTTGCTCCAATTAGAGGTAGGACATCAGCTTTCAGCTCTTCCTACATACCGCGCTTGGTCACTATCTGGAACAAGCTGAGTCCTCATCTCCGTAACTCTGGTACGCAAGCCACTCAATTGCCCGATATCTTGGCATTTAAGCGATCTCTTGTAAGAACTACACTCGGTAGATTCATTGCTCATTATAGCTCTGACCTTCCTTGCACATGGTCCATGTCGTGTGGGTACGCCTCCTGTACGGGTTTACGACCTCATTAGTACTGCATTAGTATTATTACTTGTTTTTAATAATTGCCATTTTGTATATATGTATGGTATTTCATTGTAACGTATAGTATTTTCATGTTTAATGTATGATATTTTGTAGAAATTTGTATCTCATATAATGATGTTTAATATTGTAATCTGTTTTGTATTTGATATGTAATCTGTATATTGTAGTGTTTGGAAGGACAACTTTGTAAATGTGTTTATGCACCTGTTTTGTCCTCCCTTCCACTTGTATATTAACAATGTACTTGGGGTAAACTCAAATAAACAACTAAACAAATACATACCATTAACATCTTAGTACAGGTCACGATCAAAATCACACTGCTTAAAACACAGGACAAAGTGCACTGATGTTACTTATCTAACATCTAAATGTAATTGTAATTGGTTTAAGCGATTAGGAGTTCCAGGTGTTTAATGGAAGAGAGGTGATATTTAGTTTAGGCCCTTTACTGTAAAAAAACCTTGTTTAAAACATGGCATAGACTAAAAATGTTTTTTTCTTAATATTTATTCCACATTTCAGTCATGTAAAGTACAATGTAAAGTAAAATGGCACATTATATGACCATATTTTCTCACGTATACATTTATATCCATAGGAAAAACATTTCTCAAATGCTTTGAATATTTTTACCCCTTTTTAATCCATTTAATGAAAACGAAAAAAAAAATATATACAGTGGTACCGCAATCAATGTTACCATTAAACAAAATGTATACAGTTGAATACCACAAAGTATCACAAGGCATACAGAAATAGAAAATGGATAAGTTGCGTGAAATTAATATTATATATCATATAGTCTTATCATGAATGTTAAAAGTCGGGATATTATTGTACACATTTTGACACTCGTTATTTTTACACAAAACACAGCAAACACCCTTCACATTTTCCTATTTCTTTTGAAATCGTGACAATCTTTTTATTTATCATAAAACATCACACAGAAAATCTATTTTCTAAATAATATCACAATATAGTACTTAAAACATATTTGGGTATTCACACAGCCAATATAGGCGCAAATAAAGTTTCTAAATATATTAAGAATACAAATGAACGTATTACTAATTAAACGAATGACTAGTTTCAAAACCTAACGTAGTCATTTACAACAAACGTTAAATATACTTGTATAATAAATATGGTTAGTAAATCAATAAATGATTTGTTTGATATTATAACATATACAGCATAGAGACAACTACGTGCCAACATTTTCCGTTTGTTATATATTTATCATTGCAGTAATAACTGGTCCAGGAGCTACTCATTAGTATATTCCAGATTTAACAAAATTTTTTGTTAGTATTGTAATACGTTGAATTATATGTTGAATTTTAAATGATACATTTTCTTTTCTTAGCATAACGGCAGGCAGCACTTTCTACACTTCATCAGTCTTTCACGCTGTCTGATGGGCTGCTTTACCGTCGGCGGGAAACCAAAGTGATCCGGTGTTCAGCACTAGGCCGCCGACTGGTGACCTGACGGGCCCGCGGGAAGGGAGACAGGTGACCGCGTTCGAAGCAGTCCAGGAGATGGTCTCTCATCCTGCTCTCGTTGTACCTGACCCGAGTAACATCCGTCCCCATTGCGATGTCTACTGCCCACGCTATGACAAACAGTCCACAGGTATATTTGCTATCCTGTATTTGCACAAAGGGTACCTTGACAGTCAGTACATTGGTGGCCATGTTGGAGACTGGTGCGTAGCACTGACGCAACTGGTACTCCAACGATGCCTGTATCTTCCTGGGAATACTGTTGTAAACGCTGATGTGTCCACCTATGGAGGACGAGAGCACCCAGTGGTAGAGGCCAGTGTGATGAATCTGTAGACCTTCTCCGGAGACCCGTGTGTATCCGTACGGAGACGCTCCTACTGTCGTGTCTTGTAGTCCTCCCAGTCCTGGATACTGACGGCGGAGTAACATCTGTGCGGCATGGATGTGTTTGTCTGTCAGCATATCATCACTAAGGAGTACAGCCTTGTCTTCATCGGTGAGCTTTAGATCCGAGATCCACATGTTTCCTGGAGTCTGTTGTTTACCATTGCGTGTGGCAGCTGTCACATTTTGCTTCTCAAGTGGAGCTGCTGCCACCTGGCTACATCGGGGAACCTTCTGCACAGGAGGTTGGGTGGTACCACGATTTACCCTTACAAGGATGTCCTCGATTTGCTTGGTCTGCATCCTTATCTCGGTTAGTATTTTATGCTCTGTTTCTTTCTTCTGGTTTTCCTCTTCTTCCTCGTATTCTTGCATTAGGTTTTGAATTTCATTGTCTATAGCGAAAGTATCTTCGTTGGTATCAGCTGGCGTTTGGTTGTTGTGACCATTTTCCTCCATGTCCGTGGTGCTTTCGTGATTTTCTTCGACAATTGTTGCTAATTTATGTTCTTGCCGGGTGGTTTGGGCAGAAGTCATCTGTTCCCGTGAAGGCAGGATGGACTTACAGATGTCCAGACCTTCATCAAGTTTCTCCTGGATGATGGAGATGTTGGCCTCCAGCTCTTTCATCTTCAATGCACCTTCGCAACAGAGTTAAGAATTTTTTTTTAAAATTAGATAGGCCATACTGGTATCTAAAAGCCCAAAGTGACAAACATGATATGGATCACTTAAACTTAATGTGATGACTATGCATTCATTTAAAATGTAGCCACACAGAATGCTATTGTTTTAATGAGCTGATTTAGGGTGAGGGGTGGTGCATGTATTGCGCCCTAAGTAGCAAGGATGGGAATTGAGTGGGCTGGGATTCAGTTGATTGACATGCCATGTGTGGTGGGATGGGGTATGGTACTATGTAGCTAGGGATATTTGTGTACTTTTTACAAATTGTATGAAACATAAACCGTGGTCTAATATTAGAGTTAGTTACGTCATGAAATCGTATGAGGAAGAAACATTTCTATGATGAAATTTAATCAGATATTGTTTTATGATTTTATAATACAGTTCCAAGCGAATCACAAAAATCCAAAAACATTTCCGTACGTCTGGAATCTTTCAATTTTTTTTATCAGAGCCAGAAAGGAGAAACGCTATAATACCACTGATGTAATATGGTGTAACTTACCTGGTTTGTCCTCTTTATTCGGCATGCCGTGAAACCCCAACATGGCCCGGCATTTCCTCCACACGTGGTCAGCAAGCTTTTGGTCATGCTCGACGTCAACGTCAGCGGAAATGGCGTCACAGATTATGGTCATGAGGAAGTTCATCAGGAGGATGAAGATGCAGATCATGAAAGAGGAGAAGAAGATCGGCCCAGTGAGAGGATTGGAATCCAACATGTCTTGGGCGAAGAACCTAGAATCAAAACATACAGGGATCCATTGTAAGACAATGTCCTTGTTAGAACGACGCGCTAAAGACTTACGGGTACCTTAGGTTTCATTCTTAAATGATCATTACACATGTTTCAATAAAACTAACCTGCCAAGCATCATCTCAAAGAGTGCAAACGTTGTGTGGTACAGGTCTGCGTAAGATTCCATGTGGGGTCCGAATATGAGGTGTGCTGAAACCAACAAGAGGCAAATGAGGCGTCAACATCAAATGTCGTACAAAAGTGAACTAAATCAAAGTTTCAATAAAAACAATCAGAGTAATTTGAATAGTTTAAACGAAAAGGAATTCCAATGCACAGATCACCACTGTGAATATGCAATGTTTGAGGTTTATCCAAACTATTCTAAATACTTACCTGAGCTAATGAATGCAATAAAAGCGATGGCAGCAACAACCAAGAACGACATGAGCTCCTCCTTCATGATGCCGGGAAGGGCTAAGAGTTTGCCGATTGTTTGACTGAAGCGGACAACGCGAAGTAGGGATATGGTGTTGATGAAGACAACAAGACCCAAGACGTGTTTAAAACAAGCATCCCACCATGCAGCAGTTTGCAGGTCAACAAAGCGTTCGAAGCCCAGCTCACCTGGTAGATAAAGAGTGTTTGTTGAATCAAGTCAACAATTACAAATTGAATTCAAATAATCGATTGTAATGTATCATATAATTGTGTAACATACCGAACATTCCATTTTACGTAATGTATTATATAAATGTGTAACATACCGAACATTTCATTTTACTAGTTTTTGTTTAGTGCAGAATGAATGGTTCTTTGTTAACACATTCCTACAACAAACGATAGTCTTAGCTTACCCAAGTACTAGTTACATGTTAAACGTACCGTTACTTTCAGCAATCACTGCAAGTGTTTCGGATGCCACCACGTATCGCTTGATGAAGATGGAGATTGTTGTGGCTGTACCAATGAGGCTAAGGCATCCGAGGGCATTCCATTTCGACGTGAAATATTTCCATCCTATCTTTATCATTGCTTTCAGTTCGTTACAAAATATGACGACGAACAGAAGTGTGAATAGGATGTGCATGAAAAAGTCGACATAGTCAGCATCATTTTGGTACTGAAACAATCTGAATGAAGTGATTGTTGCTGTTGGTATGAGATGACCTACTCCGGAACGATTTATGATCATGTTCACAACACTGAACAGCTTTAGGCTGGGGTTGTAGAAGTTTATGGCGATTGTCACGGACTTTGTGTACTTGTCGAAAAACTGGTTGTCTTTCAAGACACCAAAGAATGATACAGCGGAGTCACGACCAAAGGGAACGCCAAACGAGTGGTGATTTGTGCATTTGAATGTGTCGTTTGGATGAGTGAACATGTCTGTGACGTTAAATCGCCAACAGTAACCAGACACGTTCCCCAGAAGAAAGCTCCAGCCGAGGTCAGCGATAGACTTGAAACCTGCAGTGGTGAACATCATATTTTGACAATGTACCCAATTTTATTTGTGGGCATCATAAAATCATCAACTGCCCATAATGGAAATGAAGATGACTTGATGTTAAACAATATTTCAAATATCTCAAGGATAGAGGAAGAAGAAATAAATTCTCAAGACGTACCTGGAAGTTTTCTAACTTGCGTCAGATGGGGAGGACCGAGGCGGAAGGATCCAGTGTTGTGTGCAAACTGCCGGTCTAAGTACTTCATGTCCCTTCCGTTGTACCAGGTAGCTGGGTAAAGAGTCGGCAGCAGGACGTCCTCAGTCCACGCGTAAAATTGGTCCGGGGTTTTAATCTGTTGCAAAAATTTGCAATTATTATTAGCACATTATTACCAGGTGAAAGTGAAAGAAAGTGAAAGTGATCTAGAACCAGTTTAACCCTCAACAGTACACCTTCCCGGACTGATTAATCTGTCCACCTGGGGTCCGCACGGACCCCAAAACAGTTTTTTGCTAATTTTTAGAAATTATCAGTATGCTACCAGCTCAATTGTTTTGCTGAATCGATGTGTGAACCTCTGAGTCCACATTACGTACAAAAATCATACATTTTTACCTTTTCGAATTTTTTGGTAAAGAAAAGAAGGAATCAAGAAATACCCGTTTTTTAAAGCTTTGGAGGTTTGTGGGACTGGGGGAGGGGGCTTATTGCCCCCCTCAGAACTCGGGAACGATATATCGTATGGCCACCAAATTTTCAGAAGATGGTGTACTAGTGAAAATTAATCAATACAACAATTTTGATGTCGTTATGACGTAGTATGACGTCATTATGACGTCATTCATATTATTTTAATGGCTAAAACCGTTATAAATAGGTTATTCTCTTAAAACTTAATGGTATACAACGCAACTTTAACAAAAAGTGTTTATGATAAAATGATAAGGTCTGCTAAAGCTTATGTTGCCCTTAGCAACACCAGTGACGTCATACAATGACGTCATGCATATTTAATTATCCGCCATCTTGGATCTTGGTTTTGACCAATGACGTCATCAAATTAGCATAAATTATTAATAAAAATGACATTAAATTATATAAAATGTTATTAATGTTAGAAAGCATGTGTAACTTATCATAAAAGCCTCAAAATAAAGTAAAGTATAAGAAAAAAAGTAAAGTATAAGAACGCCAGTGTATCTATTACGATCGAGAGCCGGCTGGGGTCCGCGCGGACCCCAAAAGAAAATCAGATACAAAATTTTAAAAAAATGGGGGAAACGGAATTTTCTGCACTGTGTTGAGGCACAACTTTGTGGGTGACAATTACCTGAAATTTTAGAAAAAAATCTTTAGAAACAAAAAAAATATTACAGAATATATAGTGCTGGGGTCCGCGCGGACCCCAGGTGTACTGTTTAGGGTTAAAGCACTAAAGGGTGATATTATTTCATTTTTCTGACAGAGAAGACAGAAGCTATTTACAGTATTTGCAGGCTCATTATACCGGGAAAATTCCCCAGGCTTTTTTTTTTCACAAGTATAATAAAGAGTAGACCACGGCTTAACGTCCTGTCCTAAGGACTGCGACAACAGCCAGGTTTCCAACTCCCAACCTCTTCGTGCAGACGTAGAATTGCTAACTACTGGACTACTCAGATTTACTGCATCTGCTTAGATTTACACTATTTCGTTTTGAAACTATAGCAGTTGTAGTACATCCTTCACGTACCGCATCATATTCTTGCAGAATGTTGTTCGACAAGGACTGTCTCTCATAAAAGGCATGCTGGTCTTTGTCCGCCTGGGCGATGTAGAAGAGGACGACCACGAAGATGAACAGAAGAAGAAACTCCTTCAGAACTGAGGCTGACTTCTCACTCAGTTCCTTCTTCTTCCTAGCCGATTTCGCATCAGGCTTGGCAGGCGGATATACCTTCTTCGGTGCTGTAAACGCAAAGGTATAATTTGACAAAAATCTGGCATAATCAAACAAAGATCACACATTAGTGAAGTAGATGAAAGTTTTGAAATGTTCCTACTTATTAATAAAAAAACTTCCAGACATAATTTGCATTCCTTTGGGTGCAACGTCATATCAGTGTAATACATGTTTGATGATGATTTTAGCTGAGAAAAAGGAGACGGAATAAAACAACAAATTATGGAGAGAAATCATCTAGAGGAATTAAAGAAATTAACTTGAAGTGTTAAACTTCCAACCTGTTGCGTTCCACAGGTTCAGCTGCAGATCTTCCTTCCGAATAGCTGGTGGCTTTGCGAGGAACGGGAGGCTAAAGATGGCAGCCAGACCCACAGCAAGCACAAATATCTACAAGAAAATGAGTTAAATGTTATATACTTCTGCCTTGTATGGATATGGTTTTGTTCCTTTTGAATGGCATTGAGCGATCTTGGGTTCTCGTTGTTCTTTTCAGCCAGAATCTTTTCAAATTTAGTTGGTGTTGGAATTAAATACCACTGCCATATGCAATCAACTTTTTTCATACCGATTTGGTATTACTTTTTGGTCAATTCCTGTTGATCTACAAAGGCGTGCTAAGCACCATGAGAGTACAATCTGTAGCAAATTTTTCACAATATCGTCGAAAAAGCATACATTCTCCACGACAAGCTCAATGATTGTCCATACTATATTATTATCTTAAAGACATATCACCTGGAGAGTGTCCACCACACAGCTGGACCCCATGAAGGACAGAACAAAGGCCTTCATCCAGGAGTCACTTTTGTCCTTCCCCCAGTCCATACTGTACAGGATGACGAAGAACGCAGAACTGGTGGACACCAGGAACACGGTCATCCACGCCACGTACTTGGCCAGGCGGAAGAAGTTTTTCTTCCAATATCCTGAGGTAAAACATACGTGATTAGAAGACAAGACAAAGGGACTCTGTCAACTGAATATCTAGCACTTAGTCTAGTTGCCTCTACTACTACTACTACTACTACTACTACTAATATTACTCTCTAACTACGACTCTACTACTACTACTCTACTACAACTACTACTATAGTCTAGTTGCTGAATTTGTATGTTTCTTATAATCACAGGTATTACAATAACTCTATTGTTACAAGCACTGTTTTGTCACATATATATTTGACAAAACAGTGGTTGTAACATAATTTTAATTATGTATTATATGTTTGTTTACTACATGTGTGTTTTCATTGTCCACCATGTATCACCGGCGCCAAATTACATATAAAATTTCAATAAATTATCTAATAAATTAAAAGGCTACGACTAAGTTTGTTTGAAATGACAAAAAAAGTTACAGAGAATAAGTCTGGAATAGTTAAAGGTAAAATCACCTTTATGTACAAAACAACTTAAACAAAAAAATCGTTTACATTATATGCAAGGGATCCGTATACCACAGCTTTATAGTTTTGCTATCACTGCTCCAGTTCCATACCTTGCTTGGACGGGCGGATCGACATCTCCGGAGTGTTAACGGACAGTGGCGCCTCCATGCGGAACAACTGCAGAAGGACCAAATTGACCGGAAGTACGGTCAGGACAGTCATAAGACTGATGTACAGCTCCTGTCAAAACATAATTAGACATAATAAGGTTTGAGAAAACAAATAATTCAAAACAGTATATTCACTTAATCATGATACCAAGATGGCTATTTAATGAGGATGGATTTTAGTAACAGCAACATATGCAACTTCTTTTTCAAAATCATACAAAATATAAGCTTATCTAAGGAATATTACCTCTATTGTGAAACGAATGAACCCCAGGTTCAACACTCTGGTGTCGGCAGCTGTGTTTGCTGCCTTGTACCACATGGCGCTGGATAGCATCATGGTGTTTAGTAGAGTAAAGCAGCAGGACAGACGCTGGGCCTTGGTGAAGACCGAACCTATTCCGGACAAAGACATACAAGAAACAAGTAAGACACGCTTAATAGTTTTTTGTTGTTGTTGTAAACTGCATCAGAATAAATGTTCAGGTTTAGTTTGAACGATCACACACAATAGTACACTGGCTGTTACCTTCTCATTTCATTTCATCATTTCCATAAATCATAACTGATTCTGCATATACATATCTATTTGCATTGCGTATTACAGAGCTTTTGACATCTTCAGGTCAAAGAGACACACTTTTAGAGAAAAGTAGTGGTAACCTGGTATGCTTGGCTATATATGCTAGTCATAGCTAAGCCGCATGACACCAGTAACTACTTGAAAACGCATCATGCCTCACATCAATTGAGGATAACAAAAGACGAAGAATCTTACCCGGTGCTGCTACAAGGGCAGACGCCCAGAGCTGTTTATCGTAGAACACATCCCTGGTTGCCTCGTTGAAGACATTGGTAAAGGATGTCAGCTCCTTTTCGGTGCTTGCGAGAACCACCCTTTGCACTTCACCGTCCCCCTTTTCTGTTGACAACCAGTCATTGCAGGTGAAGTACGATCTGAAAAGCCAGGCATTTGATTATAATTATTAATTTGAATGTGATTTGTGCTACATTTTCGTTCCTTGACAGGAATACAGAAGCAGCTGATAAATAAACATGCCAGTTGGTGTTCATTCTCGAAGAAAATAGTCAGTCAAGCTCAGTCGCGTTGCTGTCCACATTGGAAAGAAAGTTGCTAGTTTTCAAAACAAGCAATTGTCTTGCAGGACACACTGCATTCCACAAACCCAACATGCTAAGATAGGATGAAAGACGGACTTGAGCATTGGTTCTTGCAAAGAAACCAGACTGGTAGAACAATTGGAATAAAGAGGTCGGTTTTTCTATGTCAATTGCGTCCGTTTCTTACACCACGTCCGTTTCTATATCTCTGACGACAAAACTTCCGAGGAACCAGGATGACGTGTCGCCTTCCCCAGAGTTATCATGCCAGATGTGCAACGACATCACTTCTCCAAGTGACTCTCGCACAGGCATGACAAAATGCATAGTGCTTCCACGCACCAAAGCCTGTAAGTTACCAACGATAAACGACAACCATATTTGTTTAGTTTGTTTTGTATCATTACTTCATGTATAGGATTTTTTTTAAATGTCACAAAGGATATAAGAAAATCCATTTGTCTTATTTATAATACAATGGGTTAGTTTGCTACCTCGTATTTAAGAAGAAATATTGTTGAATTGAATTGGGACTAAAGTATTCTTTCATCAATAACGTTTGCATAGAATTTTATACTCTACAGAATGTCCATATTTGGAAACAAAACATCCAACAATGATCTAGTATAACCGGAATCTGGCATAACGTATGTAAAATGCATGGGAAATGTTCTAGTTAGCAAAACTGTCAAATATTTATAACTTAGCTATGTAACACCGACCTGCCCTTCCGGGTTCAGCATCTTGACTGGAGATGTGCCCTCTGACCCGGAGAGTTGGAAGCCGATCCGTGAGGTGGTCCCTGCCCCGAACATGGACCCGGTGGTGACGGTGAGTTGATAGACATGACGGGCAGGCATCCTGTCAGGAGGTACCAGACTCACGTTCCACAACGGGTCCTTTCGGCTTCTCGTTCCTCCACTCCCTTCAGTAATGGGACTTATCCGGGAGCCAACACGACGAAAGATAGTCATCTAATAAAATGATGTATAAAGAAAGAACCTTTAGTATTCATCTTATTCAGCTACAACATTTTGGTTTTATAATACAATTTCAAGAAATGACATTGATACAAATAGTCTTGAACATAATAAAACTAAATCAATCGACACTAAAATGCTCCAAAGTCATCTTGTTATAGACACATTATCTCGTCCAAGACACATTGCAGATTGGACGATCTGCAGATTATACAATCTGTAATATACATTAAAATGTACATTACAATGCACATTACAATGTACATTACAATGTAAAATCTGCAATCTGTATTATCTTGGTACATTATAGATTGTCTTGAACAAGATGACGTTACGATGTAATTATGAAAAAAAACATAAATGACCTAGTAAGAAGATTGCTGAAGTTCAAGAAGGAATCAACTTTAAGCGTACCCATACATGGTGAAAGTCCACACACAAGAAAACCATGAGAAGGATGTACAGGATGTACTCGGACACCACGATGGAGAACACCAGTGGGTTGTCGCTCAGGTGGAGGAAGTTTTGGAACGCGTTGTTGAAGTTGATGGAGTTGGGGAGTGGAAGAGTCATGGTCCCTACAGACACCTTCAACTCGTTCATGTGACACCTGCAGCTGATGGCCCCTTTCTCCAGATCAATGTCAGCCTGCCATAGGTACACGATTAAAAGAAAGACTTAACCCTCAACAGTACACCTTCCCGGACTGATTAATCTGTCCACCTGGGGTCCGCACGGACCCCAAAACAGTTTTTTGCTAATTTTCAGAAATTATCAGTATGCTACCAGCTCAATTGTTTTGCTGAATCGATGTGTGAACCTCTGAGTCCACATTACGTACAAAAATCATACATTTTTACCTTTTCCAATTTTTTGGTGAAGAAAAGAAGGAATCAAGAAATACCCGTTTTTTAAAGTTTTTAAAGCTTTGGAGGTTCGTGGGACTGTGGGAGGGGGCTTATTGTCCCCCTCATAACTCGGGAACGGTATACCGTATGGCCACTAAATTTTCAGAAGATGGTGTACTAGTAAAAATTAATCAATACAACAATTTTAATGTCGTTATGACGTAGTATGACGTCATAATGACGTCATTCATATGATTTTAATGGCTAAAATCGTTATAAATAGGTTATTCTCTTAAAACTTAATGGTATACAACGCAACTTTAACAAAAAGTGCTTATGATAAAATGATAAGGTCTGCTAAAGCTTATGTTGCCCTTAGCAACACCAGTGACGTCATACAATGACGTCATACATATTTAATTATCCGCCATCTTGGATCTTGGTTTTGACCAATGACGTTATCAAATTATCATAAATTATTAATAAAAATCACATTAAATTATATAAAATGTTATCAATGTTAGAAAGCATGTGTCACTTATCATAAAAGCCTGAAAATAAAGTAAAGTATAAGAAAAAAAGTAAAGTATAAGAACGCCAGTGTATCTATTACGATCGAGAGCCGGCTGGGGTCCGCGCGGACCCCAAAAGAAAATCAGATACAAAATTTTAAAAAAATGGGGGAAACGGAATTTTCTGCACTGTGTTGAGGCACAACTTTGTGGGTGACAATTACCTGAAATTTCAGAAAAAAATATTTAGAAACAAAAAAAATATTACAGAATATATAGTGCTTGGGTCCGCGCGGACCCCAGGTGTACTGTTTAGGGTTAATTATTACTTGATATGCTGACCTTTTTTACTAATTCTAAACGCTTTTTGTAACATACATAGTCATAACCGTTCTATCAGTCTTAATTGGAATTAAAACCTTTGGCCATTGAATTATTAATGTACATTTGTGCTTTGCTTGTTCTATGTTTTATGTATTGTCTTTTGCGTTGGTGGCGGCATGCAAATAAGTTTAAATACTTTAGTGTGCCGTCACTTTATCTTGTCATGAAATGTTGTAAATGAAACAAAGAAATGGGTTGTACGTATCTAGACTACATACAAACGGTATGGTTGAAACAGACGTGTTTGTTCACACGTCATGATGGTGTTTTTTTATTTTCTGATTTACGGTCGATGGCAAAAGGTAAAGAACATGTCTCACTGGTGGTTAACTGCTTTTGCTTCTTTTTAAAGTCTCTTTTCGATTTTTCTCGATAATAATCATTCCTCAATAATCATTCCATTTAAATGGATTGACTTACGTTGCATCCCTCCAGCCTCCACTGTTTCTTACTTTCTTTCCAAGACGAGCAGCCTACAGCTGACATCGAAAGAGTGTAGTCTTCCTTCTTCGGGATCTGAACGCTAGGCTGCTGTTGATGGCCATGGGCGGAGCTCGCCGGACCTGGAGATGTTATTGTCATGTTAAATTTATTGCAAAACAAGAGTTCCACGATCTCATACCTTCGCCAAATGAGGTTGCCCTTTATGACTGACGAATGATAGATTTCACCCCTAATTATGCAAATAACATCCTCATTTGCATGAATTACATCAGTTGATCATATTCTCCTCCCAATGACAGTGTTATCTTAACAACGAAGGTAATTCTAGCATTTCCTCATAAATTATGCAAATGAGGTACTGATTTGAATAAGTTATGTTGAATGATGTTCACCACCAGTCAACTTCGAAATTCGCAAGTATGAAATCGCCAACATCAACCACTATGGAATTATAGTATTTTCTATTTAATTATGCAAATTAGGTCTTCATTTGCATAATTAATATATGGCGATGTTACTCTCATTCTTAATCACACATGTTACAGGGTATAATAGTCCTATCATGGAAGGTAGCTGAATTATAGAATCCCTTCATTAATTATGCAAATTAGATCATATTTTGCATAATTGCCATCTAATTATGTCAAGCATCACTTAAGCTACCTACACACCAAATATCAAGACGATCTGCCGACTGGTTATTGAGTTATCCTACTTTAAACATTTTCATACAAATGCTCCTGCAGTTCCAGAGCAAGCCGCTAGGGGGCCCAAACCTATGTCACTTCTTCCCGACCACAAGAGCTACCTACCCTCCAAAAACCATGACCCTAGCATGTCCAGATAACGAGATATCAAAACAGGAAGTTCTGCTGCAGCACCATAACAAGCTGCCAGGGGGCCCAAAATCTAATCACTTTAAGGTCTCATCAAGACCCACCCACCTACCCAATATGAAGACAATCCCTTTAAGCCTCCTTGAGTTATCGTGTTTACAGACAGACAGACACACAGACACACACACACACGAACGCCTACGAAAACATAACCTTCTAGGCGAAGGTAACAATTGTATCAGGTACTGTGTAAAGCAAAGTGCGGTATAATTATACTATCAATTAATAAAAGTGCTGTATGAGACTACCTGTTAACTACCTTAAAGTAGGCAATCTACATGTAGATTCTAAGCTGTACCATATTGTTAGAAGACACAGTATAAAGTATAAGGCAGGGCCTTCTATAGGACTAAAGGCTAGTTACAGTAAACTAGTACATGTAACATTACTGTATGTAACACTGCACGAAACGTTGGATTTACTATTGGTAGTAAATGTCAGCTAAGTCCGCTAATGTTTACTTTGTCAACACTACATAACTTTACAATGGTAGTAAATAAAAGTCAAATCCGGTAATTTTGGATTTAACAATGGTACTAGTAGTAAATGAAATTACCAGACATGACGTTTACCATTGTAAAGTACGGTACTGTAAACTTACAAAGTAAACATTACCCGGCTTTACTGGGATTTACTACCAATGGTAAATTTATCTTTTCGTGCAGTGTAAAAAGCTGTCACCTTAGCGACAAGTTGGACAAAGAGTAAAATATACAAGGTAGATAACGTATTTTTCATTCAGGTTTAAGGAGGAAACGTACCTAATTTCTGTACTCCAACATACAAAATCCCGTCATGGTCAGTCGTGTTGGGAATGAAGGATGCTGAGAAATTTGTTCCCCTGAGCCAGGCCTCGTAGCCGTCTTCCTTGATGACTCTTTTCTCGCGATACTTTTCTGCAGACGGAGGGGATCCGTACGAGATGTACACGTGAAATGTCGCTTCTACATCCCACCAGTTCATACGGATAACCGGGATGACGTTATCAGATGGAATATTGAAGGCGTGGTACGCCATAGTTGTGCTGTTGGTGTTCTCTTCCCCAGTACTTGGTCTTTCTGTCGTTTTATCTGATGGCTGACCTGCTGTCTGTCTTCTCTCTCTCTTATGCCATTTGTGCCCTACAAATGGCATAACCAGTTTTACTTCTTGGCTTTTGTTCAGAGTTCCAGAGTTCTTTGAATCGATGGTCAGAAACGTCACTGATGACGAGATGTTCTGTCCTCCAGTCGACTTACTCCATGAATATGGGTTCTTCTTAAAAACTGACATCTGTAACACACAATGCAGCAATTTATTGGTTAGTGTTTTAAGATATGAGGTCTACGATCCTAGTATCAAAAGGCACGTGTTAAACAATTAGCGCTATATAATGTGTATCACATGATGTTAAATGTCATGATTTGAAATTCTATTTGAAATTCTATTTGAAAAACTGTTTTAATAATATATAATGTTGTGTGTGCAGTGTCTGTAAAAACTTGACAAACTTCATGTGACATTGAGTGACATGCCAGTCGATTTTTTAATAAAACTGAACTGACTCCATTTTCATCGATTGTACAAATGATATAAAAATTGCAGAAGGCATTGCAACTTTCTTTCTTACCTTGACATCCCGCATACCATGTGCCTTAGTCACAGTTGTGGGTGGAATATTTGCAACAATATCCCCAGAGCCGAGGTGGAGGTCTTCGTCAGAGGGAAGTCTTGCTACATCCACAGCGACGCTTTCTGTTTTAAAGCTTGATTGGTATTCGGCATTGTCGGGCTGCAAGGCCAGCAGTGTGTTCGCTACCTGGTCCAAAGATGCCACAATAGACTGCGACGCCTTTCGTTGCTGAATCAGATAAAAAAACACAAAACGTTAAAAGTGATTTCCTTGAATTACTTTACGTACTAGAATATTAGATTTATTATTGCGACAATGTTATAAAAAGCATGTTTCTTACGCACGGACTGCCCAACTATTTTAAAGGACCAGCCCTGGTAACTGGACAATATACAATAAGAACAGTTATGCTCATTCAAATGCGTTAACAGAGGTAGCTTTTTATGTGGGCTCTACAAATTATACAGGTGGTTATTTTAAATGATAAGTGTTACTAACCTAAAAAGCATCATATCCATGGTAAAAAAGGTTACAAAGCAATCTTACCGTCTCTTCTTTTTCCTTCTCTTTCTCCTTTAACACCTTCAGTTGCTGCTTCGGTGAGAGATCAGTGGAACTTGTGTCGATAAGATCACTTTCTAAAGCATTGTCAGAATCAATTGCAGTTTGTATTTCCTGTTTAGGGAAAACATCAACGGCTGCTGAAGCAGTATGCACCAAGGCTGAAAAAAAAGAGAAAGAAAACCAACTCATCCATTAGCAATAACTCCATTATTAGTGAATTCATGTACACGGCAAATATTTCAAGTGAATAGGTTTTCATTTTGGAACTGTTTATAGCTAATGGCTAAGCATAATGTGTAAATTTTAAGTGTTGACTACAGCTGAATATAGTACAGTTGAATAAAGCAGAGTAAGGAAAAGTAAAGTAAATAGTAAAGTAAAGCTTTTAGAAAGTACAAAGGTAATGGAACACCGTAGGTTTTCTATAGATAGCTCTTGCAGGCAAAACCGTGAAATTACGGTAGATCTGATAAAGTGAGACTTTTAAAGAGATCCACTCGAAGATTAACAACTCTGTGAAGCTAACACAAATTCGCATAGGATCCTCACCATCGGCTATGGCCTCCATTTTCTCTACCGACATACCCTGGGACCCTTTAGCGGCAGAAACAAGCTTCTCTATGATCCCCGCAGTGGTTTGCTGTCCCAAAAAGATACAGAATGAAATAAATGAACAATGAGCCACCCTAGAATGTAGATAGAAGACGCTATATTCTAGTTTGTGAACAGCTCATGTATCACTAAGACATTCTAGCACGAAGAAGACGCTATATTTTAGTCTGTGAACAGGTCCTGTATTACTGAGATATTCTAGAACTAGAGTTCCACGATCTCATACCTTCGCCAAATGAGATTACCCTTTATGACTGGCGAATTATAGATTTTCCCCCTAATTATGCAAATAAGAGCCTCATTTGCATGAATTGTATCAGTTGATCATATTCTCCTCCCAATGACAGTGTTATCTTAACAAAGAAGGTAATTCCAGCATTTCCTCATAAATTATGCAAATGAGGTGCTGATTTGAATAAGTTATGTTGAATGATGTTCACCTCCAGTCAACTTCGAAATGCGCAAGAATGAAATTGCTAACATCAAACACTATGGAATCATAGTATTTTCTCATTAATTATGCAAATTAGGTCTTCATTTACATAATTAATATATGGCAATGTTCCTCTCATTCTTAATTACACATGTCACAAGGTATAATAGTCCTATCATGGAAGGTAGCTGAATTATAGAATCCCCTTATTAATTATGCAAATTAGATCCTAATTTGCATAATTGTCATCTAATTATGTCAAGCATCACTTAAGCTACCTACATACCAAATATCAAGACGATCCGTCGACCAGTCATTGAGTAATCCTACTTTAAACATTTTCATACAAATGCTCCTGCAGTTCCAGTGCAAGCCGCTAGGGGGCCCAAACTTATGTCACTTCTTCTCGAGCATAAGAGCTACCTACCATCCAAAAATCATCACCCTAGCATGTCCAGATCACGAGATATCAAAACCGGAAGTTCCGCTGCAGTACCATAACAAGCCGCCAGGGGGCCCAAAATCTAATCGTTTCGAGGCCTCATCAAGACCTACAAACCTACCAAGTATCAAGATAATCCATCTAAGCCTTCTCAAGTTATGCTGTTGACACACAGACACACAGACACACACACACACAGACACACGGCCACGAAAACATAACCTTCTTGGCGAAGGTAATGAAGAAGACGCTATATTTTAGTTAGTCTGTGAACAGGTCCTGTATTACAAAGACATTTTAGTATGAAGAAGACGCTATAATGCAGTCTGTGAACAGGTCCTGTATTACAAAGGCATTCTACAATGAAGATGACACCATATTTTAGTCTGTGAACAGGTCTTGTATTACTAAGACATTCTAGAATGAAGAAGATGCTATATTTAGTCTGTGAACAGGCCCTGTTTTACGATGACATTCTTGAATGAAGGCGACGCTATATATTTCAGTCTGTGAACAGGTATCGTATTACCAAGACATTCTAGAATGAAGAAGACGCTACATTTAATTTGTGAACACCTCATGTATTGTTGATGCATTCTAGAATGTAGAAGATGCTATGTTTAGTCTGTGAACAGTTCAGGTATTGCTGAGACTTTCTAGAATGTAGAAGACGCTGCATTCTAGTCTGTGAACAGTTTATGTATTACTAACACATTTTGAGGATGAACACGACGCTATATTTTAGTTTATTAGCAGATAATGTATTACCAAGACATTTTAGAATGGAAAAGACTCTATATTTTAGCTTATTAACAGTGTATTGCGAACACGAAGTAGAGTTGAAACTATAAGTAAGTAGACATAAGCTTACCAGCACTGACGGCGGTATTTCTGATTCGGTGGCATCATCAGGCTTGATAATTTCATTGATGCTGGACGTCGCTGCAAGAATGTCATCTGGTCCCATTTCTTCCTTCAAACTTTGGTCTAGTCCTTGTACAAGCTGCTGGAGCTGTTAAGAGTTTCAGGGAATGAAGTATTAGTGATGTGTTATGGAATATGTCTGCTGGCAAATACAAAATGTGAGAGACGTTTATAGTATGTACGGAAAATAAGCTTTAATGTTGTTTGAAGTTAAAAATTTTACTTCAACACCAAGATTGTTCTCACCTGGAACTTTCGACCAGTTGCGCTGGCCATTCAATAGACTGACCCAGTAAGACTTTTCGCATAGCTTCTCTGAAGTGTGACGTCAACACTGGGTCAAAGGTTGACGTGACACTTTAGAGAAGCCACGTGACAAGTGTCCCTGGGTTAGTCCATTGAAGTAATTCAGAGTGACTGGTCAAAAGCTCTACCTTGAACGCAGATGAACTTTCATGAGCTTTTCTGTTGTACGCAAATGTTAAAGAGTCTAGCAATATCTAAAATATACTTAATATTGATGTTGAACGTTGCACCTTTTCACCTGGATCTTCCGTAGTCCATTGTGTTGTGTATTTCTTTATGTCTGAAACTCAGATTTAGATATCATCTTATCCAATTCAAAGAAATACATAAAATCGGTAGTTAGTAAGAATTTGCATGCACCTGGTATATGAACTTGTATTGTAAGTAACACAAACGAAGCTTATAAAAATTCATATAAGCTTTATATCATATAACGCTAAGACCATGCAAAAAGGGAATTTTCAGTTCATTTCTTTACAGAGTATTCCATTGCAACTAAGTGCCATTTTGGAAGTGTAGGTTCCAGAATCTGACGCCTTACGATTGTGTTTAAAATCTTAAAACAGCTGTCAGCCACGTTCGATTACATTTTGGTAGTTTGTGGTGACACCACAAATTTTAGCTGATTACACCTCGTGTGGGCTGTTATAACGCCAACCATAAATGTGTCAGAAAGTGAGATAACTGCACAAATGTGGATTTAAATCACTATCACACGAATATTTGTTATAATAACATATTTCAACTTTTCTTTACCTGACAAAGATGTCTGTGAGATACGGGGATGCTCCGTAGACTTTCCAGGGGACGTTACTATGAACGAGAGTAGCATACCGTTATACACTACTTAAGGGCACAGGGCACTAATTGGCGCAGGCGCAGAAGACCCATTGGTGAGCGCATCCAAACCAGCGATAAATTACAGTGGTTTTCTTAGCATATGTTGATCAATATTGGAATTTCTCGGCAGGTAGGGTTTTGTTCTTTTATTTTGCTGAAAATAAAGCTTTTATGCTTGCTAGAGCTGCCTGGTTGAACTCGAGAAGTTGGTCTGTTTGCCTGTGGTTTTGGGGTCATAGGTCACGACGAGTTTGTTTTGGCCTCGTCTAAAATTGCGTCGTGTCGTAAGAAATCCATAAATTTTGTACTAAATGGATGATTTTGGGGTCGGACTACCTTCTCAATGTGTGTTTTTCATGATGTATATTTTGACAGAAAGTTAGGTAATTTTTGAGAGCTTACTTCTTACACGTTTACCATATGTTTCTATGGGAGCATAAAATTGTGGTCTCTGCCTTAAGTAGAAATGGCATATGAAGGGTCAATTTATAAAGGCATTCAACCAATCTATTGCGTGCAAAAAGATCATGAGTTTCTTGATCTTACGACCAGATAAAAATATCAAAGCATCTTTAACAGTTTTACTTCCTTGACGCACAAAAGCGTCAACTACAATGCACGTACCTCAACAAATTTCATTTGTGGGTATATGCAATATACCTGACATGGCTAAGTAGATAGCATAGTTGAATAGTCTTACTGTAGTTTGTTGTAGTCCATTTGCCTGTTGTTGCTTCGTCAGCGCTATCAGGTTTCATTGGTTTTGGAGTGGTTGCTACAAAAAAAAGTAGAAATGAACATACTATTAGCTAAAGGCATTCCCATTTTAGGAATCATTTACTCAGTTTGTACAAAACACCCCTTGTATCTCCATGTATAAAATTTGTCCGTAAAAAAAGGAGGTTTTACGTTTGCTCGTTGGAATTTGTGTTCTACGTTTGTCCTTGAAAAAAGTCAACAAAGTGTTATTGTTGAATAAGTGAATAACGTGTTTGTTGACAAAGTGTTTAGAAGCATATAGAAACAAGGACAATTACTTTCACATTTTTATTTTATGCATCTGTCCAAATACATATGACAGTCAACATTACTGTGGAAGTACTATGTAGAGGTAGAAATTTAATTTGTACGTACATTCAAGGTTCACATTTTGTGTTGTTGTCGACTCTATCCCTAACGGATAAGAAGTTGTTGAAGTAGTTCTCAGTCTATCTGTAGAGGATTCTGTCGCTGAGTCAGTGCTGACCTCGATTGATGATAAAGATCCTAAGTTTATGAACAGAGGACATCCAAGTGTTTTTATAGCGGTACGTATTCGTACAAGAGTCAATGATGTGTATTTAATGTACAGTAAGGCCATGTTGATTTGATTATATGGAGGACATCCGCACGCACATCGATTTTGAACCATACTGTAAATCATACAAAGAAGCTGCAAAATGAGCAAATATGTGCCGTAATTAAAAAAAAAATTGGAAAACGGATACTAATCTCGAAGAATGCCAATGTCAATTCCAAAGTCTATTAAAGAAGATGTAAAATAACAAAAATGAAAACTTTATTTTTTACCACACCATACCCTGTGTGTTTAGTCATTAGTTCCACCTTCCTGGCCACTTAGATTTCAAAATAAAGAACTCTTTTCCTTGGCCGTTTTGTTTTGAATTCGCGCGTTCGCATCGGTTTTGGGGTTCCCAGAGGATGTCATCCATATAATCAAATCAACATGGCCTAAATTGTAATATAGATTTGCGTTAGATAACATAAAAAAATTTGCTGGGACATAAAATTAAATGTCAGACAGCTGGCTGGATTCTAAATAGGTTCTATCTTATTGAAGTGTCATATTAAGATTATTCTACATGCTTAAATGTTACGCTATTTCTAACTGTATCTGTAGCAAAACATACAGTGTACCTATTGACAGTGTGCTATTTGAATACGTAATGTCCACGCTACGACCATGCTCGCTGAAGGCCCACATTTTGATGACGTATGTGGTTTCTGGTACAAGACCTGTGACGTTATAGGACGTTGTGTGCCCCTGGAGTCTAACATGGAAACGTTGTCATTATACACCAAATAAGTAAAATATGTCATTAAACATATATTTAACTTCTAATGTTTAACAATTTCACAGGGTATCAACTATAGCAAAAGTAGTCTTTCAATTCTCCGAGAATAGTCTATTCAAAATACGGCAAAACATTTTGCAACAATTCTAAAAAAGAGGAATCACTGATAACATTGAGAGTAACCATATCTAATAGAAATTAGGACGAAATCGATTTGAAGCAGAGACATTTCTAACATTCATTATATTCTGTAAGCTTTAATAGTATCTACATGATGTCTATTTATTGCTTTACCTCCGCAATGTTCTTGCACTGCCATATTCGTCTGCAATATCCAAGTCGTAGGACAGAATGTTGGCCACAGGTGCTGTCCATTCCAGGAACAGCCATGTCGCGGATGACTTGGTGACTTTCAGACTCGAGGGCGGATCTGTGTCTAAGATGTTAAGGGAGCAAAATTATGGCAACATCACTACCAGCAGAAGTAGAACAACAAAACACAAAACAAAGTCAAAAGGGATGTGCGAGAAAGTGTATGCAAATGTTCCGCCCAAAACTCCCACCATCACAAACTTTAATCACGGCCATAGATGTTTTCCCAAACGCAAAGTATTTACATATAAACACTGTTACACGGAACGGTATCTACAATGCGTTCCCAAACGTACAAGAGTGCATATATATATATATATATATATATATAATTGTTGTCAAGTAAAAAACAGAGCAAAGTTAACATCTACTTCTTAGAAAACGTTCTGCAAGCACATTGTGATTTTATGGGTATGGAATTTAAACTTCTACTCCACTAACAAGCCTCACACTGCACTGGTAAAGTTTTTTACCATTTTCTACCATTGGATTTACCAATGGTAGTAAATGCCAGTGATGTCGAGTAATGTTGTCCTTGTAAACAGTTGCGGACTTCACAATGATAGCAGATAATAGTTAAGTCTGATAATTTCGGATTTAACAATGTTGGTAAATGAAATAAACGGACTTGACTTTTATGTACTAACATTGTAAAACCCGGTTCTGTTTACAAAATAAACATTACCTGACTTTACATTACCGGGATTTACTGCCATTGGTAAATCAATTTTTCGTGCAGTGTCAATCACTTACCTGTAAAAACACTTGTACTGACGGCGATGCTCCTCCCAAACCTGCTAACGGCCACTATGTAGATGTCATACTGAGTACTAGGAACCAGGCCAGTTAGTTTACAGCTGTCGACATCCCCTGGCTCCATTATGGAAGTACTTCTTGCATTGTCTGTGTATGTTATGTTGTACGCAGTAAGGACAGCTTCGGGTGGTAACCAGGAGATTGTGACAGTGCTGGTTGTCTTCTGTTCAACATACAATGCCGTTGGACTGTCTGTTTCTGAGGATAAAGGGTACGGTGTAAGAATGGATTTTTATAACATATCCATTATGTTATATTATATTAAAGAACCAAAGACATCGGAAAAGATGCTCGGATTGACAACAACATAAGTTAATATGAAAAAAAAAGAAAATGGCCTTTTCTAATTTTAATTTTGTTTTGTTTAATCAACTCTTAAGCTGGCATCTTACCTTTCAAATACAAATCGTGGAACTTCTACAAAGAAGGTTGACTAATTATACAGTCCAAAAGCCTTATGGATTTTAGTTTGTCAGTTCTCATGGTATTCATTAATGTATTTATCCCCAATTGCCAATTCTACATTGAAATACAACGTTTTCTTACTTGTTCCAACAGTAAAGCTCACTGCTGGTCCCTCGTTGTAGCTGTTGATGCTTGTAGCTGATATCACATACTCTGTGGCAGGGGCGAGGTCAATAAATGTCAGATCTGTTCGACCCGTAGGCACTAGCTGTGTGAACAGGCTCTCAGCTGTATCACTCCGCCTAATCCACATCCTGTAGCCAATAGCGAGTGAGATGGTCCTCTGCTGCCAGGAAACTGTGATGGACGTCTCTGTAATGTCTTTCACCTTAAAGTCCTCAGGTGGGGGTGTACCTATTAAATAAATAAGTGTAACATTTAAAAATTACATAGATCACTTGCAAGGCAAATGTTACACAGATCACTTGCAATGCAAATGTATGGATAATGGCAAATTCTGATTCAGATTTGTAAATTACTGTCGTATGACACGATAAAATGCATTGATCAACTGTAATTACACTCACATGTTGCACAGGTGACCTCAACTGGAGAGCTTTCCTTATATATTCCAACAGCTACAAGCGTCACGCTATATTCTCTGTCAGCCAGGACATCTTGGAGTACTTGCTTCTCATTTTCCGGACCAAAGTCTGCTGAGATCACGTCTAAAGGACGGTGACTTACGAGGGTGTAGTTTACTTTGTATCCGATAAGGGGCGCCATTGGCTTCATCCAGCTGATGGTCAGTGAAGTAAAAGTTGCTGATGAGCAGGTGAGGGATTGTGGACTGTCCGTTTCTGGAACACAAAAACAGTGTTTTGCTGAGTCCACTGCTTCTCACTACATTGTCACTCAGGACAATAGATGGTTAATTGGTACAGTATCTAAAGTAGTAAAATATAGCATTTTATCTCAAATATTTTTATTAGACGTAATGATCAATTGGTATTTGGATTTGAAAGCCATAAAATCAGACCTTACGTCGATAATACATGATACCAAATAATCAAGATCGTTTGGTAGAATCTTTAGATTACCAGTGATGCATTGGGCTGTGATGTCCTCACTTTCAGATGAGAACACGACATTGCGAACTGTGACGTTATATTTGGAACCGCTCTCCAAACCAACAACAGTGACGTTTACACTTCTGCGTTCTTCTTCTAATGACGTCAGCAACTCTGTTGGTTCCCCGTTATTTGATGCGTGCTGATACCAAATATGGTATCCCGAGAGATAGGCGCAAGGGTACTCCCAATGTAATGAAAATGAGTTCGTAGTCTCCGAGCTGCATGTTACGTTCTGAGGTGGGATTACTGAGGTATTGCCGACGCCTGTAGGGCATAGCAGATAGTAAAGCAAGTAAAGAAATTGAGTTTAAAAATTCCAAAAATTCTGCTTATCCATTACCTAGAATGGTACGTTCTATACATCGTTAACTCAAGAAGCTGTAGATTGGTCTTATCTTAATTTGATTATGGTCTACTTTCCACTTCAATGCAATACAATACAAGCAGAGCGAAGGCAGTAAATGCTGACATCTTGCATGACAAATAACTTACTATAGATTACATATTATACATTAAAACAAGTACCGTCCAACCGTTTAAACAAAAACCTCATATCCAAGTTTGCCAATTAAGGTTAACTAATGATAGATTATAAATGTCCTTTGCTATAAGTGAATCGATTGACTGTGCAAAGTCCTCGTTTGCATAGATTATATTAATTGTTTTCCAACCATTTAGCAGGTCTTGTCCAAGGGGACTCTTAACACAAAAGCTATTCTTGCATTTTCTCATCAATTATACAAATAAGATCATCATTAAGTTATGTTTAGCAATGTTTATCTTCACTAAACTTCCAAATGTCGCATTATGCTATTCCCATAATTTACTATTGAAGAATTTTGTTATTTCCTCATTGATTACAAAAATTAGGTCCTCATTTATTAATTTATATCTGACAATGTTCCTCACGTTTTTAATTCTATATGTCAGCAGATTTCTTTTTTATGCAAATAAGATTCATGATTTGCATGGTTTTTAATCTAAATTTTCTGGGTCTTATCACGGTCTGTCCACATACAAAATATCATTAATATTCATATACAACTCCTAAAGGAATGTTGTTCATACACACACACACACACACACACACACACAGACACGCATAGACAGACAGACAGGCACACACACTTAAAACATAACCTTTTAGTCGGAGGTGATACATTGTCAAGAAAGTTCCATGATCGTTGTATTGAACAAGTCAAGGTTTGGGAATTTTGTAGTTAGTCCTAGTTCCTTTGCCGTCCTTTTAGAGTAAAAAAAAATGAAAAATGAGGAATTTGTTTCCCTCTATTCACATCACAATTAATATGAGATACGTGGCAGTTTAGTGTATTATTTTCTTTGCACATTCCATGCATTTATTGTAGGTTACAAAACAAAAATGATAATTCCCTTACCCAAGATTCCGTAGAAGTAGAGTTCGTTGAGCCATGGCTGATAGCCTTGGGGGGTCCGAGTGACCACGAACCTCCAATACTGCGCTGTTCCCCGAAAACCGCTGAACTCCAGACGCATGGACGTCCCTGTCCGCACGCTAGTAAAGGACACGACATCCTCCCAGTTGTACGGACACCCAGAACGCAAAGTTTGCAACGTGAAACCTGCAATGTCATGAGTTATGTCTCCGTAGACTTCAAAGGCGATGCGGGTCAGAGTATAGGGCGCTGTGAGATCTAGCACGATGTACCAGTGTATTCTGAAATGGCCGGGGTTCCAATATGCCCATTTTCCATCCAAGGCTTTTGCGGCATTAGATGTTCCTCCGGTGGCGTCCACAACCCATGACGACTTCCGCACCAGCCATGAACACGACCTACACCCTGGACGGAAAACGTGCAACATTTACATATTAATTTTTGCATTGTAATGTTTACCTTTGACTTACCTAGACATGTATGAAATTCCTGCTTTTTTTACCGATATGGATTATGCACACTGATTGTGTATTGTTTTTGAATGTATTTATTGCAATAGGGTTTTTAAAAGAAAGTTATTGTAGAGTCATATACACGTATGTAAGGTAAGAAATCTGATAATTTAATGCCATATTCTACACATATATATAGACGCTATATTAAAGGTAACAGGACAGTCACAGCGTCAAAACCACCGTCTTTTTTCATTAATAACGATGATCAACATTAGCTATTTGCACTTTCCTATCGTGATATGAAAATACCCCTGAAAGATTGATGAAACAATATTGATACAAAAACCACCTAGAGAGTCATCGAAAGTCACGAATCCTATCTAAAACATTATGGGATCCGTTTAGAACCCATACAGCCATATTCGGCGCAAAACGGCTTCAGTCTGATGACGACAGGTCAAATATCACCAGATTGCATTAAATGCGAAAGAAAAGGGAACTATGTATATTTCACCTGTGGGTATGAAGGTCTCTACAATAGTCGGTCCTGCACCTCTAGCTCTCTTCTTCTCCACGAACCAGGATGGAATCTGTCCCTTCTGAGTAATCATGGCATACGACTCCCTGAACCCTATAGTGAGATGCCATAGTACGTTCACTACCTCAAATGTATGATCGTAAATACATCCCACTATTCCCACTTATAATTGTCACATAGATACCAGTAGAGTACACATTGTTTTTTTTTTTTAAATTACGTGCGCCGAGGTCATCTTTAAGCTGCAAGAGTTGAATTATGCTGAGGTCACTTTTCCACACCGGGGCCCGGCCGGGCGATTAACTAAAAAAATCAACAATTTATATCAATAATATATGCAAATAGTTTTTATTATTATTATTTTTTAATTTTTGTGCTTTGTTGTCTTTCATATAATACTTTCGGTTCCAAAAAACGACCCTGCCGGGCCCTGGCTTAGAAATGTGCCATCAGCATTTGCAAGTACAGGTTTCCCTAAACACGTGCCAGCCGACGGTTATACGCAGACGCTTTCACTTGCCAGTTAGAATAAGAAAAATACGGTGATAAATGTTTGGTGACAGGATTGCGTAAGTCGTAAGTCCTCAGAGGAGCTAAAGTTTTAAATTGTTAGCTCTTTTGGCCAACGGTTAAAAGACATATGCTTTCAAATGTTTCTCAAAATAATATATAATAAAGACAAGGTAAATGTGGTGCTGCCAAGAATAAGTTAAGATCATGTAGATTGTTTGATAATACATGTTATGAAGAATAACACCTAAGTCATGAGAATATGAGGGACATGACTAAGTATCAGCTGATACAAACTACATATTGAATCGGAAGGCATACCCTTACCCTTCTGGAACAAAGATTATGTAAATATTTTAATTAAAATAGAATAGAATACGAATGCCACTTTATTATAGAATGTAGATTGTATAGCAAAGAGAGAAATGAACTGTATATGTTTGTACAGAACTTATCCATACACTTAGGAACTAGTAGAAAAAATGTATATTCCTAATGCAACTAAACAAACCTTTCATGGAAAATCATATTTGTTCTTTTATCCCTACTGTAACGAAAGAGCGATGAGAAGTTTGGGTTTATGGTATTTAATTTTGTTTTATTATGTATATGCTACCCGTATATCCTGTAAACTAACATGTTTTGTTGTAACCTGTATTTAGCCCAGTGTAAAGAAAATGTGCAAAAAAGGTAACCCTGACCATTCCCTTATTTCAGAATTTGGTCGATTCACATCAAAAAAGTTTTTTTTTTGCTGCCTCTATCCCTCTACTTTACTGTGCAGCTATTAGGGTGCATTGAGATAAAGACCTGCTATCCCATTGATTTACTAAGAGAATTTCGTCTAGTGTATGTTGTAAAAAATGAGATACATTTGTGACAACCATTATCACGTGTGAAAGTAGTTTTCGAATGAGATCATTTTAGAAATAAAAATGAGATAAATAGCTAAAGCTCTTTACAAAGAGAATTAGAAAAGTGATCGGTACCTAGTTCAGTAATGCCAGCTCCGTATGGTCGGAGATTGGGTTGAACATCTCCAATGTCATGAACGGCGATAATTATGATACGATTCTGCATCATAAAGAAAAGCAAAGACAACGTAATATAAACGTTTAAAGAGAAGTTTTGTATTTTGAAATTGGATAAAGTATTTGTAAATATGTAGATAATATATATTTCAACGTTCCCTATATATATATATATTTACAAACCGTTTATGCTAATCGATCGAATATGTCATGTCGGTTAGGACACAATAACAAACACGTGAAAAACTTGTCAATCACGCTTGGGCAACTTTTTACATATAAAAGCCGGCATGCCATCTAATATTCAACAAGGAGCAGGTCTTTACTATAAGTTTGCCTATTTGCGCGATACAAAGCAGACAGTTAATTGTGATTGACAAATTAAAAGGTATTGCTCACAGCCAGACTCAAGTGCAGAGGCCAGTGTAATTTTGTAAAAGACTACATATTTATTGATACAAAATTAACCAAATTTGTTAAATCTAGTCACAGATTAACAAGGAATTTTTTATTGATACAATAATAAGCAAATTTGTTAAATCTAGTCACAGATTAACAAGGAACTATTTATAATTTAGTAACTGAGTTGAGTAGTGCCCGTCCATGCAGAGCCATGCGTTGGGATGATAGGAATAGTGCCCAGCCTAAGTCTGGATTCCAATGGGATAATTGCAAAAGATCTAGGTATTTTTTGGCTCAAAGCAAGAGATGTTAAGATGGAGAGTTGATGAACAACTATCAACTTACACATCACAAAACGCATTTGCTAGGTCACCCCTGGACTTCGTAACAGCTGTCCCTTTTTTTTATTAAGGGCACCATTTTCGAACTTTAAGTATGGGTTTCAATGGGAGGACTGCCAGAGATCAAACTCCCAATGGAAAACAAGGTTGCTAAAATTTCAAACACAAGTATTCACATTGAAAGTATAATTTTTAAGGTCAACCCAAAACTATTTAATATATAGCCGCCGCTTTGAAGTTTAATGGTTGTTTGCGAAATAATTGATATTGAGGGTACTTTTAGGTTACCAGAATATTTTGCTGTATAATATAAGTGCTGTCTAGTCCACACTCAACGCCAAGTTTCCAATACAATTGTTGTTTTTTTTTTTGGGGGGGGGGGCATTCAGACAAAATAATATCTACAGAAACAGAATAATTACGTCTGCTCTTGAGACTGGTTTTAATTTTACGTATTGAAGACTACTCCAGCCGCCATTTTATTTGTTTTACAATAGAACGCCTGTGCAAGCTGTAACAATTCATTACCTCTGCAACTCCTTGCAAAAAGATTTCCAGTTGTTCTGCTGCAGTAGCTCCATCGCCGCCAGAATAGGTGTCAAAAGCGTCTTTATCTACCACCTCCCCTGTCCATTCATCCAGAACGAATACATGATGTCCCCGCCGCCCTTCTGACAAAGTAAAAACATGATGATCAGTTTTCGCATGCATATTAGATACTGTTGGATTGGTCTACGAGATAATGCACTTGTACAGAATCAAATTGCAGATGCATATAGTATGTATTTTAAATTGGGACTACCTGTATGTATTCAAAGAAGTAGAATTTATATAACTGCCTGGATGAAAGCACTTTGCTAGTGATGTCATTGTAAATTACTTGATTATATTTGTAGCAAAAAGGAATCATGTCACATCAACATGGTTCAAATTGAAAAAAAGAACAATCGCAACAGGTTCACTTAAGCACGAATACCAAATGGAGTTATACTCACGCTGTGACTGTCCATTAACAACTCTGCTCTCCTGTCTATTAATAATAATGTACGTGTTGTTATCACCGGAAAAGCCAGGGTCATCCAATGTAGATGATTCTGCCCATACCGTAAATCCTTCTGTTGCCATGAAACATCAACAACACAAAATGCTGTGACAGTGATTCAAGTCAAATGTTAACTTGATATCATAAATAAACATAGTATTTCTCACAAGTACTAGGTATGATTACTTACCTAAAAGAAAAACCTCTTCTGTGCAGTATTTTGTTGCCTTTGTACATACAATATTTATTTTAAAAGTGTAACATCTACAACTGCAGCGGTGCAGCGGTGTATACATGGGTGTGATATCTTGTGTTGTGGATATGCTATGGTTTTGATTTTTGAGAGGGACATACCACGTGTATTTGCTCGCTAAAACTAACCTTCATTGCCGCTCACGTCACGCACGTTACGATTGGCCGGCTCCTCTGGGCCTCGCATGGATCCTGTGATAATGATATTGCCCATTATGCTTTTTACTGAATGAAAAAAAAAAACGCAACCCAGTATTTTATTCCACCGCCGTTTCGGTAACCATTTGTCACCTTCCTCAGGGCAATTCTGACTGGTTCACATTGCACAACACAGGTGTCACTTCAAGTATTTACATATATATATGTGGGGTCCTGTGGCGCAACGACAGAGTACTCGACTCGGAACCAAGAGGCCCCGGGTTCGAGTCCTGACATGCCACCGATCTTGTGCCCTTGGGAAAGGCACTTTACACGACTTTCCTCACTTGACTCAGGTGTAAATGAGTATTCTGTGTTAGGTGTGCACGCTATCAGCATACTTGCTGCCTAGTGCACACTTTGTATTGTCATGTTACAATTTCTAAAAACAAAACAAACAAACAAACAAAACAATATATACACAGTTACAGGGAATCTACATTGCGGTCCCAAAGGAGTGTAATACATACATAATTCTTCTTAAGTAAAAAAACAACAACAGACAAACAATTAAAATCTATTTCTTAAAGAACCTGATGAAACTATTCACGGACATGCTTTTTACTATGTGAGACCCATCGCATCAAGGAGGTTAAATACAACTGATCGCATTAAGATTAACATTAACGCAGAGATCTTAACATCATAGTTTCATACACAGGTCGAAAGAGTATGTTAATTCAATAATGTATAAAGATGTATACTGTTATGTTCCATTGTTGTCAATTAACACATAACCTGATATTATGACATAAACTACAAATGAACGAACTAATGTGGCCATGATTCGAAAATACTACGACTAGCTGACAATGATTTTGGCATCTAAATGTATATAGTTACGTTTTAATCACATCACAACTGTAGGCATCTACAACTTCATCGATTGACCCTAATAAAAGTATTTTCAAACACACCGTAAGGTACTTTGTCGCTGTTGAATGATCTATCATTAAAGTCCCGCAAGGTGGCGCTGTGATCTGCCATCCCGCCATCGCCACCTGGACCTGGTCCCACATCCGGGTTCTGTCGACAATAAGAGAGCTTATCCCACAAATTGTTTGTTTACTTGGCGTCCTTAATTGCATGGCACTGTCATGTACGTCCTGAAGTTTGGTAATACTTCAGATAAATAGATATTGTATTTAAACCCTACTTATATTTAGAATGTTCTGTATTTCCATGTTTGGTTCAAGTCAAACCAAATAGGCGTCAACTTACTGGTTGTTTTTTTTAGTTACGTATTTCATTTCAAGTTATATATCAACGTGGCTTCTACGTCATATCTAATCACCTTGACTAAAAACCCAATTTTTATCTATTCTTGCTAGGAAACTACTTGTCAAGCTCAATGTAATTTTCACATTTCACTTTAACAAAACCACACTAGATGATAAGCACACCAAGGAGTAATATCTATCAATCAAATGCTATAACGCTCATTAACAAAAATCTAGCCTGGTGTCCAGTCTATCGGAACTTTTGCAAGTTCCCTTCGGTCTTGTAGACGTTTCCCGCCGCCCAGTTCAACTAGGCTTCCCGGTAGGAGTTTTGCACGACGTGAGTGGGCTAGTCAAACTGCCGTACTAAACAGGTGCAGGGTGTAAAACTCCTACCGGGGACCTAGTTGAACTTTGCGGCGGGGACGACTTCGGGCCCGAAGGGAGTTTGCCCAAACCACGATAGACTGGACACCAGCCTAGCAAATATCTGACGATCTGAAGAATTTCTCGACTCTAGTTGAGCCGGTCCTACCTCGGTTCGCAGACCGAGACCAGACGCTCCCCCGCCGCTTGCTGTGGTCTCGCCGTGGGTCTCCGATGGTTCCTTTACACGTGCTCCCTTCAACGGTTTGGCGCAGGCCGCGCCAACCAGTAAGGCCATTATCAGAAGTCGAATCTTCATGACTCTATGGGGCGGTATCATGTAGGTAAAGAACATTTTAATTGAGGTTTAGTAGCTATCTTTTGACTGGCAGAGCTAGAACACAAATTTCTTTTAAAAGATTGAGAAATGCAACCTCGACCCTTCGGTAAAAAGTCGTTTTAACTGTTTTCTCGTGGTATAAGGTAATATCCCTATATTGCAATAGTAAAGCAATCAACTTTATCAATTTGACTAACTTCCATTCGATACCCATTCGAAAAGACATGCAATAAATTATTTAAACTGGTCTGAAGGAAAGTGGCTTATATAGTACAATGCGAAATGGCTATGTGACCATGGAAACACAGATACACTCGCACACCTGGGCCTTTCTATGCTAGCTGTAAGACGCGAGAGACTGTGTCTGAATATTTCTAGTTCTCTTCTCAACCCTAAATTTGAACACTAGCTACCAAGTCACAGATCTACCATCTCAGGAAGAAGTACAGAAAATGGACACCAACTGAACATCCCGAAGGCAAACACAGATATATAGCCACTCCCCGATACCATATCTGACACGTTTGTTAAACCAGTATTCTGTGCCATAGATATGGATCTCAAGAACATACATGCATTTCGTGAAGTAATATTATCCATTACTATATTTTTACGGTTTTTAAATATTTATAAAATATATTTTGATGTCCATTTCCACGCACAAACTTGTTTGTACGTTTTATTTGTTTGTTTGTTTGTTTGTTGAACTGCTACAAACAAATAAAGGCATCTTGTACCTTGTATTTATCTTTAAGCATATGACTGTTCCTCTCTCACAACACTGAAGTATTGTTTGGGACCAATGAAGCAAGGGTTGCATAGGTATGTTTTAGAAAGTTACAGAAAGGGCCGGTAGAATTATCATCGCAGTACCAATACTGAAACCTTACTGTACACACTTGGCTCGACCTAGTGATAGAATTCATAGAAGTGGAACAAAGCAGTGCTTGTTTTCAAGAAACTGGACGGCATGCCCACTCCCCACGTCTCGGTACTGTACACACAGCTAAGGGAGGTTTACTGTTACAACAGACGTCTCAGAGAAAAGAGGTGACTACACCTGGCCAAAACACACCTAAAATACGAAGGAAATCCATCTTATGTTAGGGTGCAGCTTTATAGAACTCTCTATCACGAGAATTCTTACAAAAAAACCTGCATTGTTTATCAAGTGACTTTTATATATAAGATAAAAAAAATGTTCAAAATAATGTTATGGTTGCAAAGGAGACACAAAGCATCATTTTTAGTTTTGTTCCATTTCTTATTGTTGTTATTTCACAATTAAGACGTTTGTCTTATAGCGTCTTGTTCTACCGAAAACTATGGGTTGAATGCTACCTACCGTTTCGTATCGTATTTTGTTATTCAAACACGCAAGCTTAAACATGTTTCCATCACTGATCATTTTCTCTATTTTCAAGGTGATTTCCTACGAAAAGAAGATGACATTGTAACCATCGACCAAAGTTCACTGCAGGAGAAGTACTGGGTTCAGCTCCTTGGTAAAAATGACCACTTGGTTTTATTTGCTGTCAATATAAGTCAACAGAAAAGACGTGTAATAAATTATTCAAACTGTAGCAGGTCTGAAGGATTAGCGGCTTATATAGTACAATACGAAATGGCTATGTGACCATGGATACACAGACGCACTCGCACACCTGGACCTTACTATCCTAGCTGAAAGGCGCGAAAGACAGTGTCTGAATATTTCTAGATCTCTTCCAAACCCTGAATTTGAACACTAGCTACCAAGTCACAGATCTATCATCTCAGGAAGAAGTACAGAAAATAGACACAAACTGAATATCCCGAAGGCAAACACACGGAGATATTGCCATTGTCCGAAACCATATCTCACACGTTTGTTAAACCAGTATGGTTACCAGTATTCTGTGCCATAGATTGTGGCATAGATTCCGTGGATTTCAAGAGCATACATGTATTTCTTGAAATAATATTATCCATTACTATATTTTTACCGTTTAAATATTCATAAAAGATATTTGGATGTTTACTGCCAAGCACAAACTTGTTTGTACGTTTTATTTGAAAGAACATTATCCATTACTATATTTGTACCGTAGGCAAACACACAGAGATATAGACACTCTTTGATACTATGTCTGACACGTTTGTTAAACCAGTATGGGTACTGGTATTCTATGCCATAAATATCAAGAACATACATTGATTTCGTGAAATAATATTATTCATTACTATATTTGTACGGTTTTTAAATATTCATAAAAGATATTTTGATGTCCACTTCCACGCACAAACTTGTTTGTACGTTTTGTTTCTTTGTTTCTTTGTTGAACTGCTACAAACCAATATGGGCATCTTGTACCTTGTCTTTATCTAAAAGCATATGACTGTTCCTCTCTCACAGTACTGAAGCATTGTTTGGGACCAATGAAGCAAGGGTTGCATAGGTATGCTTCAGAAAATTACAAAACAGGGCCGGTAGAATTATCATAGGTTGTGATCACTACACCAATACACCAAATACTGAAACCTTACTGTACACACTGGGCTCGACCTAGTGATGGGATTCAGAGAAGTGGAACAAAGCAATGCTTGTTTTCAAGAGAATAGACGGCGTGTCCACTCCCCACGTCTCGGGACTGTTCACACAGCTAAGAGAGGTTTACTCTTACAACATACACCTCAGAGCAAAGAGCTGGCTACACCAGCCCAAAGCACACCTAAAATACAAGGGAAATCCATCTCATGCTAGGGTGTAGCTTTATAGAACTTTCTATCGCAAGAAGTATTACAAAATAACCTATATAATATATCAAGTGGCTTTTACATCAAGAAAAACTGTTCTAAACAACGTTTTGTAATGTTATGCTAGCAAAGGAGACACAAGGCATCGTTGTTATTTTTCTTCGATTTCTTGTTGTTGTTTCACTTTTCAGGCATTTGTCTTATAGTGTCTCGTTCTACCAAAAAACTATGGGTTGAGTACTACGTACCGTTTTGTGTAAGCTTGATGTAGCATTTTGTTCTTATTCAAACACCAGCTTGAACATGTTTCCATCACTGATCATTCTATCTTTTTTCAAGGTGATTTCCTATTAAAGGAAGATGGCATTGTAACCATCAAACAAACCTTTAGTAGATTCCCATTCAAAGGTCCACTGCAGGAGAAGTACTGGGTTCAGCTCCTTGGTAAAAATGACCACTTGGTTTTATTTGCTGTCAATATAAGTCAACAGAAAAGACGTGCAATAAATTATTCAAACTGTAGCAGGTCTGAAGGATTAGTGGCTTATATAGTACAATACGAAATGGCTATGTGACCATGAATACACAAACGCACTCGCACACCTGGGCCTTACTATCCTGGCTGAAAGGCGCAAAAGACTGTGTCTGAATATTTCTTGATCCCTTCCCAACCCTGAATTTGAACACTAGCTACCAAGTCACAGATCTACCATTTCAATACAAGGTACAGAAAATGGACACAGACTGAACATCCCGAAGGCAAACACACAGAGATATAGCCATTGTCCTATACCATATATCACACATGTGTTAAACCAGTATGTGTACCAGTATTCTGTGCCATAGATTGTGGCATAGATTCTGTGGATTTCAAGAGCATACATGCATTTAGTGAAGGAATATTATCCATTACTATATTTTTACAGTTTTGAAATATTCATAAAAGATATTTTGATGTCCACTGCCAAGCACAAACTTGTTTGTACGTTTTATTTGCTGAACTGCGACAAACCAATATCTTGTACCTTGTATTCATCTTAAAGTATATGACTGTTCCTCTCTCACAGTACTTAAGTATTGTTTGGGACCAACGAAGCAATGGTTTAATAGGTAAGCTTCAGAAAGCTACATACCAGGATCGGTAGAATGATCATAGTTTGCGCTCGCTACACCAATACTGAAACCTTACTGTACACACTGGGCTCGAGCTAGTGATAGAAATAATAGAAGTGGAACAAAGCAGTACTTGTTTTCAAGAGACTAGACTGCATGTCCACTCCCCACGCCTTGGTACTGTTCACACAGCTAAGGGAGGTTTACTCTTACAACACACGCCTCAGAGAAAAGGGCAGACTACACCTGCCCAAATCACACCTAAAATACGAATGAAATCCATCTCATGTTAGGGTGCAGCTTTATAGAACTTTCTATCACGAGAATTCTTTCAAAATAACCTGCATAGTGTGTCAAGTGGCTTTTATATATAAGATCAAGAAAAAAACTGTTTAAAATTTTTTTATGGTAACAGAGGAGACACAAGGCATCGTTTTTAGTTTTGTTTTATTTCTTATTGTTGTTGTTTCACAGTTGAGACGTCTGTCTAATAGCGTTTCGTTCTACCAAAAACTATGGGTTGAGTACTACCTATCGTTTCGTGTACTATTTTGTTATTCAAACACGCCAGCTTGAACATGTTTCCATCACTGATCATTCTCTCTATTTTCAAGGTGATTTCCTACGCAAAGAAGATGACATTGTAACCATCGAACAAATCTTTAGTAGATTCCCATTTAAAAGTCCACTGCAAGAGAAGTACTGTGTTCAGCTCCTTGGTAAAAATGGCCACTTGGTTTTATATGCTGTCAATATAAGTCAACAGAAAAGACGTGCAATAAATTATTCAAACTGTAGCAGGTCTGAAGGATTAGCGGCTTATATAGTACAATACGAAATGGCTATGTGACCATGGATACACAGACGCACTCGCACACCTGGGCCTTACTATCCTAGCTGAAAGGCGCAAAAGACTGTGGCTGAATATTTCTAGATCTCTTCCCAACTCTGAATTTGAACACTAGCTACCAAGTCACAGATCTATCATCTCAGGATGAAGTACAGAAAATAGACACAAACTGAATATCCTGAAGGCAAACACACGGGGATATAGCCATTGTCCGATACCATATCTCACTCGTTTGTTAAACCAGTATGGGTACTAGTATTCTGTGCCATAGATTGTGGCATAGATTCTGTGGATTTCAAGAGCATACATGCATTTCTTGAAAGAATATTATCCATTACTATATTTTTACCGTTTAAATATTCATAAAAGATATTTGGATGTCCACTGCCAAGCACAAACTTGTTTGTACGTTTTATTTGCTAAACTGCGACAAACCAATATCTTGTACATTGTATTCATCTTAAAGAGGAAGGTTGGACTATAAAAGCACCCAATAAATTCGGCTACTGTAAACTGTGTCTGCTCATTCTGTATCTGGCAGCCGTGCTGAACACATGGGGGGAGGCCGAGAAGGTACTGACCAAGTACCCACTCTTCATGATACACTTTTTTATGTTGAGATAACAGATAAGACATGAACATGTACATGTACATGTACAAGTAGATGTCATGTCTAACTAAACAACAAGGATATAGAGTAATAATTACACAGACATGTACTAAGCTAATACATGGTATCCTGACTTTGGCTAGTCAGCACTTCAGAGCTTGTTTCTACCAAGGAGGTTCGTTACCTCCTTGTTTCTACCATCGCAAGTAGCCACCCGAAGTGTATGTATATTTCTAGATAACTATCAATAGAAATCTAGTTCAGCTGTGGATAAGATGCTTGCAACTTGTGAATACAGATATGAGTTTTTGAAAGAAACTTTCAAGCTTGACAGATGCTGGTCTCTGCTCAAATAGTCTGTTCAATAGGAAACTGAATGCCCTTATCTTGTATAATGCCTGCCATGTCCTGTGGCATGGATTTTGTTAGGTTTGCTGCAACTATCTGGATCATTTTTTGTTGTGTGGCAATGTTTTGCTGAAAAACTAGTGGAGATAAACACAACATTTTTCAAACCTTCAGATGTCAGTTAATATGCAAATCGTTCCCTGTCGTCTGCTGCCATTGTTTCCAGTGCCAGTCGGGCTCAGACTCCCTGTGGCTTATAATTCATTTATGATGTTGGGAGGATGTTTGGAGTCAATTTAGGTACTAACATCCTGACAGGAGATAGTTTCTTTATAGGGGAGGACCCTGGGTCCTCCCAATTCCTCTTTAAAGTATATGACTGTTCCTCTCTCACAGTAATGAAGTATTGTTTGGGACCAACGAAGCAAGGGTTGAATAGGTATACTTCAGAAAGATACAAAACAGGACCGGTAGAATTATCATAGTTTGCGATCGCTACACCAATACTGAAACATTACTGCACACACTGGGCTCGACCTTGGATACACAGATGCACTCGCACACCTGGGTCTCACTGCCATAGCTGAAAAGCATGAGAGACTATGTCCCAAGCTTGCTAGATCTCCTCTTAACTCCTTGAACACTAGCTACCAAGTCACAGATCTACCATCTCAGAACGAAATACAGAAAATGGACACAAACTAAACATCCCAAAGGCAAACACTCTTCGATACCATATCTAACACGGTTGTTAAACCAGTATGGGTACTAGTATTCTGTGCCATAGATATGGATTTCAAGAACATACATGCATTTCGTGAAATAATATTATCCATTACTATATTTCTACGGTTTTTAAATATTCATAAAATATATTTTGATGTCCACTGCCATGTACAAACTTGTTTGTATGTTTTGTTTGTTTGTTTGTTTGTTTGTTTGTTGAACTGCTACAAACCAATAAAGGCATCTTGTACCTTGTATTTATCCTAAAGCATATGACTGTTCATCTCTCACAGTACTGAAGTATATTGTTTGGGACCAATGAAGCAAGGATTGTATATGCATGCATCAGAAAGCTACAAAACATGGCCGGTAGAATTATCATACTTTGCGATCGCTACATCAATACTGAAACCTTACGGTACACACTCGATCTAGTGATACAATTGATAGAAGTGGAAAAAAGCAGTGCTTGTTTTCAAGAGACTGGACGACATGTCCACTGGACACGCCTCGGGACTCTTCACGCAGCTAAGGGAGGTTTACTCTCCCAACACAAGCCTCAGAGCAAAAGGTTGACTACAACTACGTACCCAAAGCACACCAACTTGAATGCGAAGGAAATTCATATCTTGGTCTACTGCAGCTCTATAGAATTTTCTATTACTAGAAGTCTTACAAAATGAGCTGTACAGTATATTAAATGCCTTTTACATATAAAATAAAGAAAAATGGTTTTTAGGTAGTTTTTACGTTTTTTTTATAGATTTTTGTTTGTTGCACTGTCCAAAGGTTTGTCCCTTAGTGTCTCGCTCTGCTAAAACTATAGGTAGAGTACAACTTAACTGTTCCGTGTAAGATAGTATTTTGTTCTTATTAAAACACGCCAGTTTGAACATGTTTCCGACACTGATCATTTTGTTTATTTTCAATATTATTCCTGTTGCTTGAACATGTCATGGTAACCATGGAACAAACCTTTAGAAGATTCCCATTCAAACGTCCACTGCAGGAGAAGTTCTGGGATCAGCTCCTTCGCAGAAATGACCACTTGTTTTTTGTTGTTGTTTTTTTGCTGCCAACAGAAATCAACAGAAAAGACGTGCAATAAATCATTCAAACTGTAACAGGTCTGAAGGATAAGTGGCTTATATAGTACAATGCAAAATGGCTATGTGACCATGGATACACAGACGCACTCCCACACCTGGGCCTTACTATCCTGGCTGAAAGGCGCAAAAGACTGTGTCTGAACATTTCTAGATCTCTTCCCAACCCTGAATTTGAACACTAGCTACCAAGTCATAGATCTACCATCTCAAGACGAAGTATTGTTTGGGACCAATGAAGCAAGGGTTGCATAGGTATGTTTTAGAAAGTTACAAAAAGGGCCGGTAGAATTATCATCGCAATACCAATACTGAAACCTTACTGTACACACTTGGCTCGACCTAGTGATAGAATTCATAGAAGTGGAACAAAGCAGTGCTTGTTTTCAAGACACTGGACGGCATGCCCACTCCCCACGTCTCGGTACTGTACACACAGCTAAGGGAGGTTTACTGTTACAACAGACGTCTCAGAGAAAAGGGGTGACTACACCTGGCCAAAACACACCTAAAATACGAAGGAAATCCATCTTATGTTAGGGTGCAGCTTTATAGAACTCTCTATAACAAAAATACTTTCAAAATAACCTGCATAGTTTATCAAGTGACTTTTATATTTAAGATAAAAAAAACTGTTCAAAATAATGTTATGGTTGCAAAGGAGACACAAAGCATCATTTTAGTTTTGTTCCATTTCTTATTGCTGTTATTTCACAGTTAAGACGTTTGTCTTTTAGCGTCTTGTTCTACCAAAAAGTATGGGTTGAATACTACCTACCGTTTCGTATCGTATTTTGTTATTCAAACACACAAGCTTAAGCATGTTTCCATTACTGATCATTCTCTCTATTTTCAAGGTGATGTCCTACGAAAAGAAGATGACATTGTAACCATCGAACAAACCTTTAGTAGATTCCCATTCAAAAGCCCACTGCAGGAGAAGTACTGGGTTCAGCTCCTTGGCAAAAATGACCACTTGGTTTTATATGCTGTCAATATAAGTCAACAGAAAAGACGTGTAATAAATTATTCAAACTGTAGCAGGTCTGAAGGATTAGCGGCTTATATAGTACAATACGAAATGGCTATGTGACCATGGACACACAGACGCACTCGCACACCTAGGCCTTACTATCCTAGCTAAAAGGCGCGAAAGACTGTGTATGAATATTTCTAAATATCTTTCCAACCCTGAATTTGAACACTAGCTACCAAGTCACAGATCTATCATCTCAGAAAGAAGTACAGAAAATAGACACAAACTGAATATCCCAAAGGCAAACACACGGGGATATAGCCATTGTCCGATACCATATCTCACACGTTTGTTAAACCAATATGGGTACCAGTATTCTGTGCCATAGATTGTGGTATAGATTCTGTGGATTTCAAGAGCATACATGCATTTCTTGAAAGAATATTATCCATTACTATATTTGTACCGTTTAAATATTCATAAAAGATATTTGGATGTCTACTGCCAAGCACAAACTTGTTTGTACGTTTTATTTGCTAAACTGCGACAAACCAATATCTTGTACCTTGTATTCATCTTAAAGTATATGGCTGTTCCTCTCTCACAGTACTGAAGTATTGTTTGGGACCAACGAAGCAAGGGTTGAATAGGTATACTTCAGAAAGATACAAAACAGGACGGTAGAATTATCATAGTTTGCGATCGCTACACCAATACTGAAACATTACTGCACACACTGGGCTCGACCTTGGATACACAGATGCACTCGCACACCTGGGTCTCACTGCCATAGCTGAAAAGCGTGAGAGACTATGTCTCAAGCTTGCTAGATCTCCTCTTAACTCTGAATTTGAACACTAGCTACCAAGTCACAGATCTACCATCTCAGGACGAAGTACAGAAAATGGACACAAACTAAACATCCCGAAGGCAAACACTCTTCGATACCATGTCTGACACGGTTGTCAAACCAGTATGGGTACTAGTATTCTGTGCCATAGATTTGGATTTCAAAAACATACATGCATTTCGTGAAATAATATTATCCATTACTATATTTCTACGGTTTTAAAATATTCATAAAAGATATTTTGATGTCCACGGCCATCTACAAACTTGTTTGTATGTTTTGTTTGTTTGTTTGTTTGTTTGTTTGTTTGTTTGTTTGTTGAACTGCTACAAACCAATAAAGGCATCTTGTACCTTGTATTTATCTTAAAGCATATGACTGTTCATTTCTCACAGTACTGAAGTATATTGTTTGGGACCAATGAAGCAAGGATCGTATATGTATGCATCAGAAAGCTACAAAACATTGGCCGGTAGAATTATCATACTTTGCGATCGCTACATCAATACTGAAACCTTACGGTACACTCGACCTAGTGATACAATTCATAGAAGTGGAAAAAAGCAGTGCTTGTTTTCAAGAGACTGGACGACATGTCCACTTGCCACGCCTCGGGACTCTTCACGCAGCTAAGGAAGGTTTACTCTCCCAACACAAGCCTCAGAGCAAAATGTTGACTACAACTACGTACCCAAAGCACAGCTCTATAGAATTTTCTATTACTGGAAGTCTTACAAAATGAGCTGTATAGTATATTAAATGCCTTTTACATATAAAATAAAGAAAAATGGTTTTTAGGTAGTTTTTACGTTTTTTTAATAGATTTTTGTTTGTTGCACTGTCCAAAGGTTTGTCCCTTAGTGTCTCGCTCTTCTAAAACTATAGGTAGGGTACAACTTAACTGTTCCGTGTAAGATAGTATTTTGTTCTTACGCCAGTTTGAACTTGTTTCCGACACTGATCATTTTGTTTATTTTCAATATTATTCCTGTTGCCTGAACATGTCATGGTAACCATGGAACAAACCTTTAGAAGATTCCCATTCAAACGTCAACTGCAGGAGAAGTTCTGGGCTCAGCTCCTTCGCAGAAATGACCCCTTTTTTTTGCTGCCAACAGAAATCAACAGAAAAGACGTGCAATAAATTATTCAAACTGTAACAGGTCTGAAGGATAAGTGGCTTATATAGTACAATGCGAAATGGCTATGTGGCCATGGATACACAAACGCACTCCCACACCTGGGCCTTACTATCCTAGCTAAAAGGCACGAAAGACTGTGTCTGAATATTTCTAGATCTCTTCCCAACCCTGAATTTGAACACTAGCTACCAAGTCACAGATCTACCATCTCAAGACGAAGTGCAGAAAATGGACACAAACTGAACATCCCGAAGGCAAACACACAGAGATATAGCCATTGTTCGATACCATATCTCACACGTTTATTAAACCAGTATGGGTACCAGTATTCAGTGCCATAGATTATGGCATAGATTCTGTGGATTTTAAGCGCATACATGTATTTCGTGAAAGAACATTATCCATTACTATATTTGTACCGTAGGCAAACACACAGAGATATAGACACTCTCTGATACAATGTCTGACACGTTTGTTAAACCAGTATGGGTACTAGTATTCTATGCCATAAATATCAAGAACATACATTGATTTCGTGAAATAATATTATCCATTACTATATTTGTACGGTTTTTAAATATTCATAAAATATATTTTGATGTCCACTTCCACGCCCAAACTTGTTTGTACGTTTTGTTTCTTTGTTTCTTTGTTGAACTGCTACAAACCAATATGGGCATCTTGTACCTTGTCTTTATCTAAAAGCATATGACTGTTCCTCTCCCACAGTACTGAAGCATTGTTTGGGACCAATGAAGCAAGGGTTGCATAGGTATGATTCAGAAAATTACAAAACAGGGCCGGTAGAATTATCATAGGTTGTGATCAAAATACACCAATACACCAAGTACTGAAACCTTACTGTACACACTGGGCTCGACCTAGTGATGGAATTCAGAGAAGTGGAACAAAGCAATGCTTGTTTTCAAGAGAATAGACGGCGTGTCCACTCCCCACGTCTCGGGACTGTTCACACAGCTAAGGGAGGTTTACTCTTACAACACACGCCTCAGAGCAAAGAGCTGGCTACACCAGCCCAAAGCACACCTAAAATACGACGGAAATCCATCTCATGCTAGGGTGTAGCTTTATAGAACTTTCTATCACAAGAAGTATTACAAAATAACCTATATAATATATCAAGTGGCTTTTACATATAACATCAAGAAAAACTGTTCGAAACAACGTTTTGTAATGTTATGCTAGCAAAGGAGACACAAGGCATCGTTGTTATTTTTCTTCGAGTTCTTGTTGTTGTTTCACTTTTCAGGCATTTGTCTTATAGTGTCTCGTTCTACCAAAAAACTATGGGTTGAGTACTACGTACCGTTTTGTGTAAGCTTGATGTAGCATTTTGTTCTTATTCAAACACCAGCTTGAACATGTTTCCATCACTGATCATTCTATCTTTTTTCAAGGTGATTTCCTATGAAAGGAAGATGGCATTGTAACCATCGAACAAACCTTTAGTAGATTCCCATTCAAAGGTCCACTGCAGGAGAAGTACTGGGTTCAGCTCCTTGGCAGAAATGACCACTTGGTTTTATATGCTGTCAATATAAGTCAACAGAAAGGACGTGCAATAAATTATTCAAACTGTAGCAGGTCTGAAGGATTAGTGGCTTATATAGTACAATACGAAATGGCTATGTGACCATGGATACACAGACGCACTCGCACACCTGGGCCTTACTATCCTGGATGAAAGGCGCGAAAGACTGTGTCTGAATATTTCTAGATCTCTTCTCAGCCCTAAATTTGAACACTAGCTAACAAGACACAGATCTACCATCTCAAGACGAAGTACATAAAATGGACACAAACTGAACATCCCGAATGCAAACACACAGAGATATAGCCATTGTCCTATACCATATATCACACATGTGTTAAACCAGTATGTGTACCAGTATTCTGTGCCATAGATTGTGGTATAGATTCTGTGGATTTCAAGAGCATACATGCATTTCGTGAAATAATATTATCCATTACTATATTTTTACAGTTTTGAAATATTCATAAAAGATATTTTGATGTCCACTGCCAAGCACAAACTTGTTTGTACGTTTTATTTGCTGAACTGCGACAAACCAATATCTTGTACCTTGTATTCATCTTAAAGTATATGACTGTTCCTCTCTCACAGTACTGATGTATTGTTTGGGACCAATGAAGCAATGGTTGAATAGGTAAGCTTCAGAAAGCTACAAACCAGGATCGGTAGAATGATCATAGTTTGCGCTCGCTACACCAATACTGAAACCTTACTGCACACACTGGGCTCGAGCTAGTGATAGAAATAATAGAAGTGGAACAAAGCAGTACTTGTTTTTAAGGGACTGGACTGCATGTCCACTCCCCACGCCTTGGTACTGTTCACACAGCTAAGGGAGTATTACTCTTACAACACACGCCTCGGAGAAAAGGGCAGACTACACCTGCCCAAATGACACCTAAAATACGAATGAAATCCATCACATGTTAGGGTGCAGCTTTATAGAACTTTCTATCACGAGAATTCTTTCAAAATAACCTGCATAGTGTGTCAAGTGGCTTTTATATATAAGATCAAGAAAAAAACTGTTTAAAATAATTTTATGGTAACAGAGGAGACACAAGGCATCGTTTTTAGTTTTGTTTTATTTCTTATTGTTGTTGTTTCACAGTTGAGACGTTTGTCTTATAGCGTTTCGTTCTACCAAAAACTACGGGTTGAGTACTACCTATCGTTTCGTGTACTATTTTGTTATTCAAACACGCCAGCTTGAACATGTTTCCATCACTGATCATTCTCTCTATTTTCAAGGTGAGTTCCTACGAAAAGAAAATGACATGGTAACCATCGAACAAACCTTTAGTAGATTCCCATTTAAAAGTCAACTGCAGGAGAAGTACTGGGTTCAGCTCCTTGGTAAAAATGACCACTTGGTTTTATATGCTGTCAATATAAGTCAACAGAAAAGACGTGTAATAAATTATTCAAACTGTAGCAGGTCTGAAGGATTATCGGCTTATATAGTACAATACGAAATGGCTATGTGACCATGGATACACAAACGCACTCGCACACCTGGGCCTTACTATCCTGGCTGAAGAAGCAAAAGACTGTGTCTGAATATTTCTAGATCTCTTCCCAACCCTGAATTTGAACACTGGCTACCAAGTCACAGATCTATCATCTCAGGATGAAGTACAGAAAATAGACACAAAATGAACATCCCGAAGGCAAACACACAGAGATATAGCCATTGTCTGATACCATATCTCACACGTTTATTAAACCAGTATGGTTACCAGTATTCAGTGCCATAGATTGTGGCATAGATTCTGTGGATTTCAAGAGCATACATGTATTTCGTGTAAGAATATTATCCATTACTATATTTGTACCGTTTTGAAATATTCATAAAAGATATTTTGATGTCCACTGCCAAGCACAAACTTGTTTGTACGTTTTATTTGCTGAACTACGACAAACCAATATCTTGTACCTTGTATTCATCTTAAAGCATATGACTGTCCCTCTCTTACAGTACATAAGTATTGTTTGGGACCAACGAAGCAAGGGTTGAATAGTTATACTTCAGAAAGATACAAAACAGGACCGGTAGAATTATCATAGTTTTGCGCTCGCTACACCAATACTGAAACAATTCTGTACAGACTAGGCTCGACCATGGATACACAGATGCACTCGCACACCTGGGACTCACTGCCATAGCTGAAAAGCGCGAGAGACTGTGGCTGAAGCTTGCTAGACCTCCTATTAAGTCTGAATTTGAACACTAGCTACCAAGTCACAGATCTACCATATCAGGACAAAGTACAGAAAATGGACACAAACTAAACATCCCAAAGGCAAACACTCTCCGATACCATATCTGACACGTTTGTTAAACCAGTATGGGTACTAGTATTCTGTGCCATAGATATGGATTTCAAGAACATACATGCATTTCGTGAAATAATATTATCAATTACAATATTGCTACGGTTTTTAAATATTCATAAAAGATATTTTGATGTCCATTGCCACGCACAAACTTGTTTGTACGTTTTGTTTGTTTCAAATTTTGTTTATTTCTTGAACTGCGACAAACCAATAAAGGCATCTTGTACCTTGTATTTATCATAAAGCGTATAGCGTATGACTGTTCCTCTCTGATAGTACTGAAGTATTCTTTGGGACCAATGGAGCAAGGGTTGCATAGGTACATGTATGCCTCAGGAAGGTACAAAACAGGGCTGGTAGAATAATCATAGGCTGTGATCGCTTCACCGATACTGAAACATTACTGTACACACTGGGCTCGACCTAGTGATAAAATTCATAGAAGTGGAACAAAGAAGTGCTTATTTTCAAGAGAATAGACGGCGTGTCCACTCCCCACGCCTCGGGACTGTTTACACAGCTAAGAGAGGTTTACTCTTACAACATACACCTCAGAGCAAAGAGCTGGCTACACCAGCTTAAAGCAAACCTAAAATACGTAGGTAAACCATGACATGTTAGGGTGCAGTTTAAAAAAAATTTCTATTACGAGAATTCTTACGAAATAACCTGTATAGTATATCAAGTAGCTTTAACATATAAGATCTAGAAAAAACTGTTCTAAACAGGCGTTTTGTAATGTTATGCTAGCAGAGGAGACACAAGGTATCGTTGTTATTTTTCTTCAATTTCTTGTTGTTGTTGTTGTTTCACAGTCCAGAGGTTTGTCTTATAGTGTCTTGTTCTACCAAAAACTATGGGTTTAGTACTACCTACCGTTTCGTGTAAGCTTGATGTAGCATTTTGTTCTTATTCAAACACCAGCTTGAACATGTTTCCATCAATGATCATTCTATCTATTTTCCAGGTGATTTCCTAGGAAAAGAAGATGACATTGTAACCATCGAACAAACCTTTAGAAGATTCCTATTCAAAAGTCCACTGCAGGAGAAGAACTGGGTTCAGCTCCTTGGCAGATATGAGCACTTGGTTTTATTTGCTGTCAATATAAGTCAACAGAAAAGACGTGCAATAAATTATTTAAACTGTAGCAGGTCTGAAGGATTAGCGGCTTATATAGTACAATACGAAATGGCTATGTGACCATGGATACACAGACGCACTCGCACACCTGGGCCTTACTATCCTGGATGAAAGGCGCGAAAGACTGTGTCTGAATATTTCTAGATCTCTTCCCAACCCTAAATTTGAACACTAGCTAACAAGACACAGATCTACCATCTCAAGACGAAGTACATAAAATGGACACAAACTGAACATCCCGAAGGCAAACACACAGAGATATAGCCATTGTCCTATACCATATATCACACATGTGTTAACCAGTATGTGTACCAGTATTCTGTGCCATAGATTGTGGCAGAGATTCTGTGGATTTCAAGAGCATACATGCATTTCGTGAATGAATATTATCCATTGCTATATATGTACCGTTTTTGAATATTCATAAAAGATATTTTGATGTCCACTGCCAAGCACAAACTTGTTTGTACGTTTTATTTGCAAACTGCGACAAATCATTATCTTGTACCTTGTATTCATCTTAAAGCATATGACTCTCTCACAGTAATGAAGTATTGTTTGGGATCAACAAAGCAAGGGTTAAATAGGTATGCTACAGAAAGCTACAAAACAGGACCGGTAGAATTATCATAGTTTGCGATCGCTACACCAATACTAAAACCTTACTGTACACTCGACCTAGTGATAGAATTCATAGAAGTGGAACAAAGCAGTGCTTGTTTTTAAGAGACTGGACGGTATGTCTACTCCCCACGCCTCGGGACTCTTCACGCAGCTAATGGAGGTTCACTCTCCAAACACAAGCCTCAGAGCAAAAGGTTGACTACAACTACGTACCCAAAGCACACCTAATTTAATGCGAAGGAAATTCATCTCTTGGTCTACTGCAGCTATATAGAATTTTCTATCACTGGAAGTCTTACAAAATTATCTGTATAGTATATTAAATGCCGTTTACATATAAAATGAAGAAAAAGGGTTTTTAGGTAGTTTTTACGTTATTTTATAGATTTTTGTTTGTTGCACAGTCCAAAGAATTGTCCCTTAGTGTCTCGCTCTGCTAAAACTATAGGTAGGGTACAACTTAACTGTTCTGTGTAAGATAGTATTTTGTTTTTTTTAAAACACGCTAGTTTGAACATGTTTCCGACACTGATCATTTTGTTTATTTTCATTTACCTTTAGAAGATTCCCAGTCAAAAGTCCACTGCATGAGAAGTACTGGGCTCAGCTCCTTCGCAGAAATGACCACTCGGTTTTTTTTTGCTGCCAACAGAAATCAACCGAAAAGACGTGCAATAAATTATTCAAACTGTAACAGGTCTGTAGGATTAGTGGTTTATATAGTACAATGCGAAATGGCTATGTGACCGGTCGACCATGGATACACAGATAACACTCGCACACCTGGGTCTTACTATCCTAGCTAAATGTCGCAAATTCGAAAGACTGTGTCTGAATGTTTCTAGATCTCGTCCCAACCCTGAATTTGAACACTAGCTACCAAGTCACAGATCTACCATCTCAAGACTAAGTACAGAAAATTGACACAAACTGAACATCCCGAAGGCAAACACACATAGACAAACAAGAATTCGGAGACCTCATATCTCCATGAAATATGGTTTCTTTTACACAAATTACATATATTTGATGTAAAAGTCCAATTTCAACATGTTATCATAAATTATGCAAATGACCTGTATATTAACATAATATATGTATGGTGTAAACTTTTAACTAACTTACACATGTCACAAGTATGAAATTCCGATCATTTACCACTAAGGAATCATAGAAGTTTCAGATTAATTATGCAAATGAGGTCCATATTTGCATAATTGGTATCTGTAAATATTCTACCTGCGATAGATTATACACATTACATGTATGAAAGTCCTATAATGTAAAACACTGGAATTACAGAATTTCCTCATTAATTATGCAAATTAGGTCAGCATTTGCATAATTTGCATTTAATTATGTACATCTCTGTTTTAGCTACCTACATACCAAAAATCATGATAATACGTTGCTCCTTTCTGGACTTATCTGCTCTTAAAGATTTCTCCAAAACCCCTCCTGCAGTTCCAGCACAAGCTGCTAGGGGGACAAAACCCACACCACTTATTCCTTACAGGAAAAGCTATCTACCACCAAAAAATCAAGACCATAGCATGTTCAGGACAAAAGATACAAAAACCGGAAGTTCTGCTGCAGTACTAAGGTCAGCCACCAGGAGGCCCAGATTTGACCTTGACCTTTGTCTTCCTAAGACCTACCTACATACCAAATATCATCACCATCCATAAAGGCGTTCTTAAGTTATGCTTACCAGTAATTGGCGGAAACACACACAGACACACACACACACACACACACACACACACACACACAGACACACAGACACACAGACAGACAGACCCAAAACAATATCTTCATTTTTCATGGAGATAACAAAGACATCTTGTATCTATATTGAAACATACGACCGTTCTTCTCTCACTTACAGCACTGAATCACTGTTTCGGATCAAAGGGGCAAGGGATGAATAAGCAGAAAATTACAAAACAGGGCCGGTAAAATGATCCTAGGTTGTAATCGCTAAACAAACGCTGAAACCTTACTGTTAACACACTGGGCTGGACCTAGTACATGTAGTAGAATTCATAGGAGGAATTAAACAAAGCAGTGCTTATTTTCAAGACACAGTGGACGGCATGTCCACTTCTCACATCACACAGCCTCTTACAACACACGACTCAGAGCTTCCTCTCCAACCAATAAAGATTGACAGAACTCGATTGGTTTGTTTAAAACTTCTTAAGTATTACTGTGAACACCAGGTGAACCATGGAAACGGAATATCATTACATAAATACGCATGTGGATGGGGGAAGGAATAAAAAGCAACCACCAGCAGATGTAGGAGGGTGCTAACCGGTAAGAAAACTGTAATACTTTACGGGCGAGGTTAAGGTCGAAGGTGGTCTTGTGGTCAGGGTTCTGAAGGTTCTTGTTTTGAATCCCTGGCAGGCCCCATTGTTTTGTCCCTAGCAAAGGCACTTTACATCTATTTCCTCAATCAACTCAGGTGCAAATGGTACCTATAGAGACGTCCCGTCGGATGCAAGGGACGTAAAGCTGGAGGTCCAGTGTTTAAGGAGAGCCATACCTATCCCCGAACACAAGCCAATTAACCAAGGTTGGCGGTAGGTTGGGAGCTAGCCAGATTTAGGCCATGCCTACCTTTCGATGCAAATGGCATTAAATCTGAGCCAAATTTGACTGCCAACCATCCCCGACCAATACTGATCAATTTCCGAAACCCAGCCAACCACCAGCCAAACATTTCCGAATCTCCTTTCCACACCCGAATGCTTTGAATATTTTGAAACATTCATTGGGCGTGGCCGAACAGTAGCTTACCATAGTTGACTTTACTCCCGACTTGCTTCTAACCATGTTTGTGTAGAGTTCGGTAGTGTTCAGGAGGCCATATTCCACCATGAGTGACACAGTACAGTCTTGCACAGCTTATATTTGGCTACGAATTACTATACAAAACTGGTGCGTTACGTCTAAATGCGGTTTACCTGTCATGCGAAACAAGCAATCAAACGTAATAAATGTTTTAAAAACACATAAACCGCTGATACTGAGCCAACACTTGCATTCACTTAGAGATTAGTCCCAAACCTGGACATTTCATCACCACTGCCTCGCTACGCTACGCTCAGCCAAGGTACCGCTGAAACATCCCTCCCTTTTAATATTACCTCAACACACGTAATGGCATATCCTTACTCCTCGATAAGACACACTGAGGACTGCACAGGTAAAGACCGCAAATATAGAGAATGAAGTGCCGGAGTAACCTTCAGTTGATTGCCGATCAAACTCACACCCGTCCACTACAGAACTATCGGCCACGTCTTCGTGACCTAAGTGAGCACCAAGTTTCAATTTATTTCATCTCACTACAAATCAACAGAGAAACACCTGCGCACCAAATAATTCAGAGAGTAGCCACCTCCGGAGATTAAAGGCTTATATTGTAATCAAGTATAGTGCATTGGGTATATTGTACTAACCAGGAAGTGAACAATAGATCTTTCATTTCTATACACTGCTGGTGGATTGAGTCATCGCTCGGTCTGATAGATTGTGTTGTGAAAAATTACTATCAAAGTAGAGTATAGAAATATCAGCGTTTATTAAAATTTGTTATATTCTATCCACGCGTACAGAAAATATAATTTCTAAGAACCTCCTTGCACCCCCGCACCTGTATGGAAACAGCAGAATGGAATTGTCCAAACTGAGGTATTTAACCTTGAAACGGCACAAATTCACCGTAACAAACCCTGTGAGTTAAGTGTTTACAGACAGAAACAAAAAATTTGTTTGATTTTTTTATCGTTTTTTTGGGGAGTGGGGTGGTGTTGCAAACGTATGTTACATCCCCTCTGTGTAATGACATCCGGACCTGGTGATGCTTGAATAGAGGGAAGATGATAAGACTGTTCAGTTCTGCATAAAATATGTTCAATCTTTTCTGTATCATTCTCTCTAGTTCTCTCCTGCAGAACAGCCCGGAAATCGTTTACATTCAAACACATGACCCTAACATTGTGCATTATTTCAGATATCAAATATTTCTCAAGGGTTGTGTATAACGATACACGTTTTAAAATGAATCTAATCAATGGATTTGTACAGTATTTCATCTCAAAGTCGACAAGTTATTACAGTTTTTAGTTTCTATATGGCACTAATTATAAATGCCGAAAATCCCATCAGTGTTATTTCAGAGCTGTCCCTCTTAGCGAAGTTTAACAATGAAAGATAGCTGTAGTCGCAGGGTGTAGTGAATCACGTACATGTAGCTCAGCACAGCACTGAGTCCTGGCGACCACTGTGCAAAGTGCAGCACGTCACGCTCCACAGTCCATGAATAGAATGCCGCCCATAACACGTCACGCTGCGCTGAGCGGAGTGTTTACATGACCTTGAAAACTCCACCCCCTTTAGTATCAACTCTCACGCTTTTCACTGATAGGCTCACTCACATAATACCTGGCCTAATCCCATGGGAATCAGTTGTCACACCACGTACTAAATCGAACTTTTTTGCAGTTGGAATCACTACGTGATCTTTATCAACATTATTGATTGAAACAAGTAGAGTAGTGGAGACGTTGGTCTATCTTAAGCACTAGATGTCTTTTTATGTTCAAATCTGCAAGAAGGTCAAAACTTGGAGGAACTTTGCACGAAAATCAACTAATTTCAGGTATTCTTCCTGGGGTCCTTTTTGCGCAAAGTCTATGACATATTACATAAAACTACGTAACACCGTAACACACAAGACATTACACAAAGTAAGTATACATATACATGTACACACAAAAAGTGATCAAAATCATTTATGAGGTACATGTTCTAATATACTAAATGCCAATATTTTGGAGGAAATTCTTTACTACACTTACCACTTACACAAACCATTCTAAAAATTACAAAAACATTACACAGACTGCTTATGTATATGGTTCATCGTAACTTACCGTTAGGAACTTCACAATCATCGACGAGTTCCATCAGAATAGAATACTCTTTCTTGGCGACTGCCTGAACATCAACTGGGGGAACAGCAGTTGTTGGTTGTACTGCCGCTTGGGGAACAGCAGCTGTTGGTTGTGCAGCCTTCGATTTTGAGACTTTTTCCCCATTTTTCGTGACTGAAATCATACATAAAACAACCACTGAGTAGTTTGCAAAATTTGTTGTACAACCATCGGTATATGTACCACTTTGATGTATTTGTAAGACAAGCGTTTATACAAACATGAATAAAAAGAAGAAACCTTCTTTCAAGAAAAAATCGAAAATTAAAAATTTCCAAGACGTGTCTATGTCTATGAGTAGTGCAACCATGGGGAATAAGATCTTCATTTGCATAAGTTACATAACTTCATCATATTCTCCTCCTAATGGCAATGTTATATTAACAAAGAAGGCCATTCTAGCATTTCCACATAAATTATGCAAAGGAGGTCCTGATTTGAATAAGTTATGTTGAATGATGTTCATCTCAGCACGTCGGCAGAACGTACTGCACCTGCGCAAAACCTGGATTTTGGCTGGATTTTTGGTCAACGTTGCATCAGAATTTGGCCTGTTGCAGACCATATCTTTTTCTACACAACATTTGAAAATAACAGACGGGATGTCACCTTTATATACGCGAAGTCGACCTTATATGAGACGTTCTGCCGAAGTGCTATGCACAATACATTACGGGTTTCGCGCAGGCGCAGTACGTTCTGCCGACGTGCTGTTCATCTCCATTCAACTTCGAAATGCACATGTATGAAATTGCAAGCATCAACCACTATGGAATTATAGTATACACACATAGACGCTAGCTGAATTATATAATTCCCTCATTCTCATTAGTAATGCAAATTAGATCTTAATTTGTATAATTGGCATCTAATTATGTCAAGCATTACTTAAGCTACCTACACATCAAATATCAAGACGATCCGTCAACCGGTTATTAAGTTATCCCACTTTAAACATTTTCAAATATACACTCCTGCAGTTCTAGAGCAAGCCGCTAGGAGGCCAAAACTTACGTCACTTCTTCCCGAGCACAAGAGCTACCTACCATTCAAAAATCATGACGGTAGCATGTCCGGAACACGAGATAATAAAAAAACGGAAGTTCCGCTGCAGTACCATAACAAGCCGCCAGGGGGCCAAAATTTAAATTATTTTGAGGTCTGAGGACAGACAGACAGACAGACAGACACACACACACACACACACACACACACACACACACACACACGGCAATAACCTTCTTGGCAAAGGTAACAAAGGTTTTGGCAGAAATTGTGGACTGTTGAACACGACATGCGTGGTATTGACAAGAAACGTCGATGTCTCAAAGGGGGGGATATGACAAGCTGTGCCTTGGGGGGGCTGCAATGTCTCACACTGGTATGGTGCGACAAAATCTTAGATTTGTACAATTTTGTTAGAAAAAAATGGGCTTTGCTGTGCATCATTCAAAAACATAACACAGGCGTAACTCGAGCTTTTAAATGAATGAAAACACCAAGAATTCATGTCACCTATAAAAACAGCAAATCTGACCGAGGGTTTTCGGAATTTTCTTAGACAGGAACTATGGAACGTCGTTATATTTTATAGACTAAGACTTTGTTCGTCACAAAATTTTGCAGATTTAATAGAATATAGATTGGTAAAGACAGGTACTTACAGGTGTGTTCAGTTCTGTCAGCGAGGCAAAGTCGGTTTATGTCAGCTTGCTGTCCACTATTCGACTGTACAGAAGAACTGGGTGCTCCAAGTTTACAGTGCTCGTATATATATATATGTATATATATATATATATATATATATATATATATATATATATATATACGGTACTATTTTTAGATTGGCGTAAACGTCATTCAAATCAACAATTGTGATTGGACAAATTTGGTGGTGTGACACTGCATGGAAATTTAAGTTTACGGGTCGGAAACTCTAGACAGTACTCGGAAACTCATAACTTAAGAGGGCCTAGCTGGAACATACTGATATTTGATATATGTGGGGACGAAACTCCAAACATCCTCATTACTAAACACAGTACCGGGCTTAAACATAAATAGGATCGATTTTTGAATGTATATTTCTAGATTTTTCTCAAATGTACGTACAACCTACGCAAAATGATTTTTGAATAATTTCGAAAAAAAATTGCAATGTTCAGCATGGCAAGAGAATACCAAAAAAAAATTACTTGCTGTGCCTAATTTCTGAACGCACCCAACAGGTACTGACGTTAGTACTTGCCACTTATGCTGAGGTCACATTTCAAAACCAGGGCCCGGCCGGGCAGTCTTTTTTAACGAAAAGTATGATATAAAAGACAACAAAGTACAAAAAAGTTGAAAAATTTATAATGGGAACTATATGAATATAATCTGGATATAAATTGTTGATTTTTCGTTAATCGAAACAGCCCGGCAGGACCCCGGTTTGAAAATGTGACCCCAGCATAAGCTCCCCTCCGAAGTACGGTTTGTCTCGCATTTGTAACTGAGGAACTGTTTCTCTAGGTAAGACACAGTACAGAACTGCCATCCTTGACGGAGGGCACATCGCTCTTTCATCGGCGGGATGTACAGGACGCAGTTTCTTGAGGCCAATACAAGATACCGAGCAATCACTTTATAAAGCAAAGCTCGACATTAGAATTTGACTAAAGGCTAACGTGATTTTAATCCGATAGTTCCTTCCTCTATTGAAACTTACTTACTTAGTTCCTCCCGTGTATAGCACATTGGGCAGCAAGTTTCTTTCACTCTGTTCGGTTTTTGGCCAGAGTCTCAGCATCTGCCAGTGACATCCCTCTACTTTCCAGATCTTTTTGGAGAGTGCGTCGCCATGTCAGTTTGGGTCTCCCTCCTTTAAGGTTGCCTTCTGGTTTCCAGAACATAGATGTTTTGGCATGGCGGTCTGAGGTCATTCTGAGGACATCACCAGCATACTTCATCCTCCTCTCTGTGATGGTGATGCTGAGTGGTTTTGTACCAGTTCTGTGGTATACCTCCATGTTGGTTATCCTGTTTCTGTAATACTATGTTATGTGTAGAATTTTACGCAGGCACCGTTGTTGGAAGGCATCCAGCTTTTCCCGCATTTTTGTAGCTATCTCTCATGTTTCACATGCATACAGTACAGTTGGTATTACTACTGACTGTAGCAGCTTGGTTTTCAGTACTCTCTGTACTCTACTGAGAACCGCTGTTAAAACCTACCTATTATTAGTTCCGGTGTCTGTGTTGGTACAACCGCTGGCACTACGTGCCAGGTGTCACAAGGAAATGCGACAAGGAAACAATGTTTTGCGTGGTACAGAAATAGATTTGAACATTCATGAGGTCTTGGTACAGGAAACGGTAATCGTTGATAAAGTACTAGTCATACCATCCGGTCATTCACACAGCATTTAGGGCAATACTAATTGGTTTTACTTTGTACTACAGCTATAGGTGTCTCTGCTGCAGTGTAAAGAATGCGGTGTAAGTGGTTACTAAAATGATATGACCAACAGATCACTGCTTTGTTAGGTGACCTGACATGCCCGAGGGGGGGAAACAACTAAAGGGATGGGAGATGGGGGGGGGGGGTACTCAATCAAAAGGCCACCGATCTGATAGGAGAACAACACGTAAAATACACTAGAGAGAGTGAAAATGGTATATTGAATACAAAGATATGAAATCCTGTGCTGTGATGATCTAGACGCTTCTTGTTGCCACCCGAAGTAACTGTGTTGTGCACAGTCCCTGATCCCCTACATACTTGGACTGCAGGTACTACTTGGCGACGTCCCAAGTGGATCTCTCCGTCCGCACATACTTAATGAACAATATACTCGCCGAATCTTACGATTTTTTAAAAGGTCTGCGTAAGACAAACAGAACAAAATCCCACTTTCTTGAAGTATTTCAAACCAGATAACAGATGGCCCTCAGTAAATCTGAAGGCTGCTGTGTTATCAAAAGTTGTGTCCTATCTAAGCGAAAAAAAAAAACAAACATCAGTGACGTTTCCGAGTTTCCGAGTAGCTGCCTAGAGTTTCCGACCAGGAAACTTGGATTTGCATGCACTGTCACACCACCAAATTCAACCAATCACAAACGTTGATTTGAATGACGTTGCGCCAGTCTAAAAATAGTACGGAATATATATATATGTCCGAGCACTGTAAAGTTGAAGCACCCATGCCAGTTCTTCTGTACAGTCGAAGAGTGGACAGCAAGCTGACATAAACCGACTTTGCCTCGCTGACAGAACTGAACATAACTGTAAGTACCTGTCTTTACCCATTTTTCTATCGTATTAAATCTGCAAAATTATGTAACTAGCAAAGTCTTTGTCTATAAAATATAACAACTTTCGATTCTTCTATGTCTCTGAAAATTCCGGAAACGATAACTTTTCCGTAAACCCTTGGTCGGATTTGCTGGGGTTTTTTTAGGTGACCGATCATAAATTATTGGTTTCCATTCATTTAAATGCCCGAGTTACGCCTCCGTTATGTTTTGTTATGATGTTGTATACCACAGCGAAGGCCAGCCTTTTTTTCCTAACCGTTTCAATGTTTTGTCGCACCTGTGCGAGACATTGCAGCCCACCCCCCACCCCTCACCCCCCAACGGCACAGCTTGTAATATGCCCCCATTTGAGACATCGACGTTTCTTGTCAATGTCACGCATGTCGTGTTCAACAGTCCACAATTTCTGGCAAAGTCCTTGTTAGACTTATTTCATAACATTCTACGCACGTTGGACGGTACGATATTTGTTATTTTGGCCACTCCACTGGTACTGCTCTGCCAGTAATTAAGACACGTTTCAGACTTTAAACTTTCTCATTAATGTGACGATCAAAGCCTGGGATTGGACTCTCACCGAGGGTAGATTCTTTGTAGAATATTCATTGGGTATGGACAAATCGATTGCTTGTAATGAATGGCTTGTCCTGTACATGTTATGGACTTTAAACACCAACGCTCAATTTACGCCCATATTACGTTTTGAGCCCTTTTATCGCTGTAGGCCGCACAGACTTCAATTTCTGACCGCAGTAATAGATATATGTCTTTCCTGATGCCCAAAACCCATACAAACAACCTACAAATCAAATAAAATTAGAGAGCTCACAGACGGAGCAGTGTGGAACAACAGACCATTTCTTCATTGTTTTAATGAAAACAAATGAACGATAACAATCTAACATGCCTATCCTGTGTACGTGCTGTATTATATCAAACCTCCTTTTCTTATCCTGTGTACGTGCTGTATTATATCAAACCTCATTTTCTTCTCGCTCAAAGTTAAATCGAGTCAACTTGTAACCAAGAAACGATCGTTATCAGTTTGCCATGTATCGTCTGGTATCGCTACGAAGGTGAGTTTCGTAGAGTAAGCAGGCGTAGGCCAGAAGACGTTTGGATATCATGTACGAAGTTATTTTCGTTTGGCCGGGGTTCTTGCTTGAGAGGACAAGGGCAAAAACACAGACAAACTGACCTCAGTCATATTTTTCTTCCAGCTCCTTTCAACGGAATCCAAAATAATAAGGAAAAATCCATGTTATTCCTTTTTTCAACTCGAAAAGAACAGACAAGGTAATGTCGACAAAGGAAAGCTTCCTCAAACACCTTAAAATAATATATCCCCACCTGTGAGAGATTTTATAGATAAGCTTAGAGTCCTTAGCTTGTAGCGCTGGTCCGTGAAAGAGTCACATCTGTCTGGAATGCCACCTAACCAGTCTGTACTAGGTGAACCATATATTGCCAAATTCCACAGCAAACATGAGAAGTCACGCATTAGGTCAGTAAACATCCCGGCTTGAAAAGTACGGACTACGACGTAGTTTGGCTGAACTACGGCGTACTCTGGTGAACTTCATCGTAGTTGGCTGAAATACGTCATAGTTGAGTTTTGATTACCTTTGTTAAAATAATGATGATGGTTCATTTTGATGGTTCATTTTGGACTTTTTTTAGGCCTAACGTGTACAATTTAGGTTTCTGCATCATTTTTTCAATGCTAGCATAAACAGATATTAAAGGGAAATTATATCACTATGAATGTAACAGGATGCAGATAATACAAAGAAAGTGCGTTGCATACCGTATTGCTTGAGGTTCCAGCCCGACAGTCGGGCGACATGACCCGCGGTCGGGCTGGTACCTCGGGTGATACGGAACACACCGTGTAGTACTCTATATGTACGTCATATCATACCTTTAAAAATCTCTTTAAACTCTATTAGCATGGGGCAATGTTGCTCGCGACCACTGCCGACCCTTCCGACAACCGTTGGCGCTCGGTGGTCTGACCATCGTTTTAAGTTTGAGAACCTCGTCTTCGAAGGGGGAGGGGCAAAAGGCATTGCCTACATCGGAGTATGTAAGGTGAGAACAACTAGATATTTTTCTTTCAATATACCAAATGGAATCATTCTATTTCGTTGGATTTGTCCAATTGTGTGATAAGCACTATATGTCTTTTGCCAATAAAGACACGGTCATTTTGTTAACGTAGCAAAATAAAAAGCACAAAATAAAGACATTTAGTAAAAAAAAAAACTCGTAAGTCTCTACCTAGCAAGAATCTCCTCACATGTATAGTAGGCCGTATCAGTCAGCGCTTTTTTAACGTTCAGCTAAGATTCACCAAATAGGTTTATAAACAGATATTGTTTCAGTAAACTTTTTAGTTTTTAAATACACATGCAGCTGAATGTCTGTTTTATCGTGTTCTGCTTCAGCTACTGGAAGATGCGGGGATTCTTCCCCAGATCAAGCGGTTCGCTGGAACAAGCGCAGGCGCAATCACCGCTGCCCTTCTCGCCATCGGGTTAACGCCACAAGAGATGCTGGAAGAACTGACGTCTGTAAACCTACTGAACGTTGTGTTAGGTGAGCAGTAGTAAGTGACCAGTTAACTGAGAATAAAGGAAACCGTCACAGTTTTTTTTAAAGAAGTAAACAAACGATAAATTGAGACGAATACTAATCTTACTACAATGTATAGTAATCTAGTTAGTTCGTAAAATAGTTCTGCTGACTACTTTACACCGAGGCCATGAGAGAATATGTCAAAGTTAGGCAAATATAGTTGTATATTGTTAACCTTTTTGTCATTGGCGGCGGGCTCTTCGTTGCCCTCTAGATTTGACTCCCTTATTGGACAGACGCACACCAATGTTGATAGAATAATGTTACAATTGCAAACGGAACGTATGATAACAAAAAATATTATTACTACAAGTATCTTGGTTATCAACGTGGGATTGTTGTGTAGAGAGAAAAGATTATGTGTCAGATCGTATTGCTATCCAACGCAAACATAGAAAGCTGTTTCTCTACGTAGCTTTCTAAATGTAGGTTTGCTCATGGTTGGCTGTTGGTTGGCTGGTGTTCGATAGTAGGTCTTAGCGTGGTTGGCAGTAAAATTTGACTCAATTGTACCTCAAATTCAATTATATTCGTATCGAAAGGTAGGCGTAACCTAAATCTTGCCAAACTGCAGCCGAACTTCGGCCAACCTCGGTCGTCCGGTGTTCGTGGGTTCTGAATATGTGACAGGGGCTCGACGTATGTTATATACAATGTACAGATGCTCGTGGCAAACCATTGCACTGGCTTCCCGGCATGAAGAGGCTCATCCAAGTCATCGATGTCGTCGCCAGGAAAGGCGCCTGTCCGGGCAAGAAGTTCATGAAATGGTTTGGCGAGATCCTAGAAAGGCATCTGAAGAAACGAGGTCTGCCATTGGATAAAGACGTGACCTTTCAACAGGTATGTATACCAACTGTATTTCTGTGTACATTAAGTAAATTTGCTGTAAAGGGTAGTATGTAGTATGATGTGATTGAAAGGTGCAATTTGTCATGAAAAACATATTTAGGCAATTCGGGAAAAGGATCTCTGCCAGTGAGTGCAATCATGTAAGAATTGGCATTTTGTTTATTATTATTTGTTAGTGATATTGATTTAAAGTGAAGTGAAACCAATATTTTGTACCTTTTACATTAACCTAACTTAAATGATGTCCGAGTCTAAACATTTTCCATTTTAAACACCATGTCCCGACATAGATCTACAACGTCCTTGGGGTAGAACTGTGCATCGTGGCGTACAACGTGAACTACAACGTGGAATCCTATTTCCACGTCAAAACCACGCCCGTTTTAAGGGTGCGGGAAGCTGTGCGTATGTCCATGTCCATCCCAGGTAAGCATCACTGACAAGACGCAAGGTGCAAATCACAACGGTTCAAAAAAGGCGCTAGTCATCAAATGCAATTACAAAAATTGACTAATATGCAACTTGGATACATGCACACTAAATAAATTTCTTGTCTATTCTTTCAAGTACAGCGCTGATCTTAAAAAAAATTTTCAATTTTTTCTACAGTTCTTAAGTTAAAATGACTTATAGTTTTAGTGTGTTCATGAATGGTTAATGTCTGTATTGCTATTACTCCAGTATAAGAATGTGTCGTTTACGACACTGGTAAAAGAGACATGTTCTTATCAATTGGTCAAGTTAGACAAGAGAATTGGCGTAAATGAATATCATATTTTGGTGTCAGTAAGTGTTTACTTAAAGGACTTCAATGTTTCTGAAACGATAATTTCTGTGCATGAGCAGTATGTGTTGGTTTTACCAAAACGTTCAATGCATATTTGTATCTTATATCAATTATCTATAATATTTGTGTTGAATTTGTTATAGTTGCCTTTCAACCATACCAACTGAATCGGCTCTTTACCTACGTCGACGGTGGACTTGCAGCCAACTTTCCACTTTATGCATTTGACGGTACGTCATTCTACACATGATCTAATTTATGTCATACTAGTTAATATTATATCTAAGGCAAAATATATAGCGTGGATAACATTTTTGTACTTAAACTTTAGGATGCTTTACTTGTTTAGCGTCCTTTCAAATATTTACAAAGACATTGTAATAACTTCAATACTATTTTACCTGGTTTCCATGTTGATCATCGATTTATGCTTCTTGTGTTTTAGGAGATTGGTATTTTTTTTTCTTTAATTTAGTATGGTAAAGAGTGTGCTTGCTCGCCTTTCCTCTACCTAATAGTATATTTCTCTTTTTGGATTTGGTTTCCAGGTTGGTACCTGTCAATGGACAGGTCTTTGACCTTCCACCGCCGTTTCCAAAGCATGAGTGAGCTCGCCGCCAACCAGCTCTTCTACCCGGAGTACAGGAAGGAGCGTTTTAAATCCCCAGAAGCTGGGTCTGACGACTTCTTCAAAACACTGGGAGTCCTGGTCGTAAGTTGTTTTCTTTTTTTACTACGATATCAGGGGTGCCAAATTCATTCGAATTTTTTGGAATACATACGATCCTATTGGATACATTACCAGAAACATACGATCCTAACTGATTTGGAGCACGTTGGCAGAACGTACTGCGCCTGCGCAAAACCCTTTTTTTCGTTTTTGGTTGGATGTTTGGTCAACGTTGCATCAAAATTTTGCCTGTTTCAGACGATATCTTTTCCTATGCAACATCTGAAAACTACAGACAGGCTGTCAACCTTATATGCTCTAATACAACCTTATATGATACGTTCTGCCAAAGTGCTATGCACAATACATTACGGGTTTTGCGCAGGCGCAGTACGTTCTGCCGACGTGCTCTAATTTGGCGACCTGCGCCTGGGTCACGTGACACCGGCGGCAAATTCAAGATGGCGGACTCGTTACGAACCAAAACGATGCATTTAAAGGGTATACATAAGAAGTCATAGTTAAGTCACGATGTATCAAATCAGACGGCGAAATATATCCGAATAATGGTGAGGTGCCAGACCACTCTATTGACTTCAGTTAAGATTGAAAAAACTGACTGAAGATGTGCAAATTAGAGCCAGATTTAAATAATTGTCATTTAATTATGCCAAGCATCACTTAGGCTACATCCATATAAAAATCACAATGATCCGTCAACCTGTTCTTGAGTTATCCTCCCTTCCTGAAAGATTAAAAAAGCTTCTGCTGTTCCAGAACAAGCTGCTAAGGGGCGAAAACTGGAGCCAGTTCTTATAGAGCATAAGATCTATCTACTATCCAAAATTCGTGACTCTAGCATGTCTAAATCACGAGATATAAAAACCGGAAGTTCTGCTACAGTGCCGTAACAAGCCGCCGGTGGCCAAAATCTATTTTATTTATTTTAAAGTCTCATCAAGACCTGCCCACCTACCAAATATCAAGAAAATCCATTAAAGCCTTCTTGCGTTATCGTGTTGACAGACGGAAGGAAGGACACACACACTAACGCTACCGAAAACATACCTTCCTGGCAAAGGTAACAATCTACGCACATTATGTTCAGGGTTACACACAGGCGCAATACGCTTTGCCGACATAGTTATTATATGCAGATCAGACACAGTGTCAGAGGACCAACGGTTACATGCTAATAAGGATTTTTTTACGTTTTAATGGGTGGCATATCAACTAGGTTTTCGTCGGCCTAACGAGCCTGGTCAACATTCTGTAAATTAGTTTTCCAGTTCTAACCGGGAGACGCACCAGTATCTGTTTGAGAGGAGGCTGAGGACGTTGCCAGAAATCAACCCTGACTTTCACAATCCAAGGCCCCCCACCAAAAAGGAAAGGTAGGTCATCTGATTTCCTACAAATGAATAGACTCCATGTTCCTCGTTTCCATATCATTAGCTTACTCTTCTGTGAAATGCATCGTAATATGGAACAATCTTCAAACAAATATACGGGCTACCTGGTATTTACTGATGTTACAAAGTGATGTAACAAGCTCTTTCATAGGCCATCTCTGTTCCCTGCGATATCCAATAACATTCTTAGGCACTTAATATTACTGTTTTTTTGTTTCTTTCTTCTTTGTTTTTGTTGTGCAAAAAAAAGGAACAATTATAAGAAGTTGGTGTTATGACGTAATCTAGTAAAGATGGTAATAAAGTTCCTTTCTGGCAATGGACCTTTCCTAGATCCTATAGTCCGGCGTCATTATCATTCTAGGGTGTTCTAGCTCCTGCGGAGGAATCCCTCCCATGACTGGACCTATTCTAGTCTCATTCCGGAAGTTTTTGACCATACAGGGCCCAGATACTGTACTAGACTGTTTCTCCTTCTACTGAATAACTGCCCTATACGTCTCTTTCATTCTCTGGGTGTCAACTAAGTGGCTCTTATCGTCCACCTCGCGGTAAAAACATAAAAATGCAAAAATTTGACCGACGTTCCGTTACTCTATCATCGGTCGTAACGATAATTGCCATGTTACCATTAGTTGATCTAATAATTGCGATGGAAAGTCAGATAAGGTCCAATGCCACAGTCTGCTGAATTAATATTTCTGCTGAATTACATAACAGCATACTGATATTTTTACTATTTTGCTCTTGCAAAGAAAATACGCCGAAGGGTTGCGAGAAAAGCAAGATTTGACAGAAATGGGAAAGGAATCCCTCCAGAGACAGATGCAGAGGTTAGGGTCAGTCATCCAAGTCATTTTTGGTGAGGACGATGCAGATGGATGGATCGCCGATACGAAACAACCAGGAACAGTAAGTTATCGTTTCTCGTTACAATACCTAAGAAGAAGTTGATTATTTATTCAGAAATTGTAACATGGCAATACAAAGTGTGCACTAAGCAGCAAGTATGCTGATAGCGTGCACACCTAACACATAATACTCATTTACACCTGAGTCAAGTGAGGAAAGTCGTGTAAAGTGCCTTTGCCAAGGGCACAAGGTCGGTGGCATGTCAGGACTCGAACTCGGGACTTCTTGGTTTCGATCGAGTCGAGCACTCTATCGTTGCGCCACACGACCCCACAAGAAGAAATTAAAAAAAAAAAAAATTAGAAGAATATAACAAAAGTTTACACACTCAAACAGACACAAAGAGAACGTGAGCGGAAACACACAAACACAAATGTGCACAGAACAAATGTGGTTCTATTGTTACAGGAACAGGAAGATCGGGAAACAGAATCCGACACAAGCGCGCACATTGCTACAGAGGAAGCAAGGAGGCTATTCAATGAGGTAAATATAGATTTACAGTATGCCCTATATGGTACGTTCTGCTTCAGGGGTTACACTCGTGCTTTTTTGGGGGTACTGTTAAATTGTCAAAGCAGTAGCATTTTTGTGTGTTGAAAGGGGGTATTGGTAAGCAGAAGTAAACAGCCATGTTAATAAGTGCCCCCCACAGCTCTGAAAAACACATAACAGTGTTCATTACCTGACGACTAACTTAACTTCTTTCATCCTGCTACCTTTGAACAATAAAGAAATTGCTAATGAAGTACCGGATAAATATGATCGATGACACACATCTAATGATGGGGTCGGTCTGGAAACCGGAAACACGGTCCTTTTTATAGGATTTACTATACTATGTTGTTTTCATGTGTGGTAGTCTAAGTTATTCATGTTATTCTCTGCAGACTGTTAATGATAGCGATGTCCAGGATCTCCGGGTGAGCACGAAAGAAGAAGCCTTTAAGTTGCTGCTTCTGACTGAAAAAGGAGAGGTAAAATATCTGGATTATAGCACATGATCTAGTAAATCTCTTTAAAGTGACATTTCCGTGCTGTCATGTTCTACCTGAAGATGATGTTCAATTTATTGACATATTTCTAAATGGTCTTCTAAATGTTTTCTTCATATTTTCACATAAAGCGCATGTAAATTTAGATACAAGGACTCACGTAATATCATACATTTACTTCCGGGACGAAAGTATTACTAATTGTTTTGGGTAGCGCCAATTTACGCTAGGTTTGTATGTTTGGGTTCCAAAGTATGTGGGTGGAGATTGGATGTAACTCGATTGACAGAGCTTTGGCCCGATAGGCCCTGGGTTTAAGGATGTGGTCACCATAAATGTTCATAATATAAATATGTGAATATACATGTAGTGATACTTGAGTAACTCTAATTATACAACGGTATGAGTAATACATGCTACGATGTAGTCTATTTACAAAATGTGTGTATGTGTGTGTGTGTGTGTGTGTGTGTGCGTTTGTGTGTGTGCGTGTGTGTGTGTGTGTGTGTGTGTGTGTGTGCGTGTTTACCGTGTCTGTACATCAATTCTTGTCATAAATGAGAGAAAAACTCAAGGACACGTGTGACGCGTTTGAAATGATGTGTAGAATTATTTTCTACTTTCACATCTTATTTTTAGCTGACGGACATAAAAATTAAAAACATCTACCAGAACTTTTTGCCTCTCCAAAATGCCAAGATGGAAATTCTGGGTGAAAGACCTGTGTCCACTGCTGAACAGTACTATGGAACCTTGATGGATTTTGTCGGAAGCAAGAACCAACTCACGGTAAGCTCCACATGAATGTGCCATATAAAGGACCTTGTTGTATCCAGAACTGTGTTCTATTTAGAATCATAATTTGGTGCGGTTCTAAATAGTCCACGAGTATCCAGGACCATGTCTGGATGTAGTTAGTTGCCGTTGTAAATGATTAATATGTATGTAAATATTTATTTGTTTAATAAAATTGAATAGAATTTTATCATTAACATGGGCCTTTGTCTCCTTTGAGTTAGTAGAAGCAATTGCAATGTGCATTCAATTCTAATGTGCATTAGAAATGCACTGTGAATAATTGAATTTCAGAAATAGGCTTCCCACGTTAAACTTCTTTTTCAATCAATAGGAAGAAGATGTGGGACGATGCATTGGTGTAGATGTTGACTATCTCTCTACCATGGACTTCGATATGAAACCAGCAGATATGGAGTTTCTCATGAAGGTATTTACCGACTCCAGGTTCATACGAATTATTCTTTTACCTCCCTTTATAAAGTCATTTGCGTGTAAGGGTCTGTTTAATGTTCGCTTGTTGCTTGTTTAAGTTGATTATAACATTTGGATTGTGAGACAGTCTTGAATCAGAGCAATTTCCCCGGCCACATTTATCCTCGAACAATCATTCTTTCTGAGCATAATATTGATATTAATTATCTGTTCTTTCTATTACATTTTTTTTGATAATCATCTTTTGTTCTATTAATGCTGTAAATTTTACTTCCGACGAAGGGGTATTGAGTTTTGCCTAAAACGTCGTCCACAATTTCGGGTTGGCACCTTAGAGACAATTCAATCCCAGTATTCCCCAGTGTTTCTACTAAAATGGTAAAGATTTAACACTGATCGTGTCAGGAATCCTGCTACATCTTTTGGTTAAGTTAATGTTATTGCTGAAGACGCTTAGGTCAATAGAAATGACCTTACCCTTAAGCTTGTCCTGCTGCTCCTAACAAATGTTTGGAAGCAGATTTACGTCCCCAGTGCTGTGCCCAATATATGGTGGGACGCCTCGAATTTTTTTTTTCTTTTTTTTTTTTTTGTGATTCTGATGTTATCAGGACTTCTTTAACATTTCAGACTAGTAAAACAAAACCAGTACCACCTATTCCAAGAGGGTCAGAAATCTTCAGAATAGGAAGTATATAATGCACAGAATTGCCAGCAGAACAAGACTTGAAAGCATTATGTTTTTGAAGTTTTTAAAGTAAAGAAGGTAAGGAACAAAGATTTTATTTAGTACACATAAACGCGTACCAAATAAATGCCTCTTAGGTTCATTACAAACATATTAATACGTTTTTTACAAAAAAAATACCAGGGTTGTATTGAATTAGCAAGCTTGACTTATTTATCCCATTTTTTAGTACCGAGACAAAATTGTCTTGGAAAAGCTTGCTAACTGCATTCACATGTGCTAATGATTGCGAACATACAATGGCACATTTCTAACACATTAATTTACCAGAAGGTACTTCTCAATTCTCCTTCTGGTAAAAATATATGCTAACACCCTCTCTAGCACATTAATTTACCAGAACGTTTTTCCACGTAAAAAATATTTAAGAACTAAATAAATGTACTAAATAATCATGTCTAATTAGCAAGCACATGTTTGGGTTACAGAGGTTTCTGTAATGTGCTTTTCCCATCTCAACAGCAAGGTGTCGCTGCTGCAACAGCCTTCCTTCATGAGTACATCGACGAGAGTCCTTTGCAGAAGGGCGGCCACCTGTAACTGTTGTTGCTGATCGTTAGATTCTATGTAAACTTAAGAATAATGGATGAATCTTTATTTGCATGTTCATGCCCATGGGGCTAAATGCATACATCAGGGTGTGATGTTACATGTACATCATACTGAGTAAAATGATATAAAGGATAGAAGGAAAAATAATAACGAATAGTCTTAACAACTGCTGAGGAATACATTCTATCTAATCTAGGCCTTTAAGTTTTCTTTTCTCTTTTTAAAGCAACTGGAGATAAATTTACATAGTTTTTCTATTGTTGGTCGTTGCTGGTAGACATGAGACGGCTGAATACCTCTTTCCTTGTTCTACCTTTATACAGTTTGTCTAAGTGGATTGTTCTAAATAGTATGTCACGTTCGGTATCATACGATTTACATTCAAGTACAAAACGTATTTCATCTTCTACGCTATCAGAGTACGAGTTGCAATAATATAATAATATAAGTCGGCATTCGGAGTGTTAAAATGTGTGCGCTGTTACTATGTCTATGACCAAAAACATTTATCATGGTTTCTTTAAAACCATTTTTTGCTTCTGCTGGTGCCAGTTTTCTTTTATACCTTAAAAACTACTATATATAAGAACTATATATAAGAACAAATTACAGCATAAGGACAAAGGTGTTGAATTATAATCACCATTTAGTGAAGTATTTCCTTTGAACAATCGTAGAATAAAGAAGTATTGCTACTTAAATTTAATGTTGTTAATTTGAGTATTAATCAACTGTCAGTAATATTACATTCCAGATGCGAGCTACCTATTGGAATGTAGCAAAGTATGTCTCAAATTGGTATTATCATGGTTGCTAGGCTATTGGTTGTGATCCTCTTGAAATAAACCAGTCATTTAAAACTCTAGCGGCTTTGGGAGATATTATTATTTTTAAATATTTTGTAGAAATACCAGCATGGCATGGGTTGAAACGAATCTAATCAATGTATGTGTGCAATATTTCACCTCAAAGTCGACAAGTTATTACACTTTTTAGATTCTACATGGCATTAATTATATGTACTGAAAATCCCCTCAGTGCTATTTCTGAGATGCCCCTCTTAGATAAGTTTAACAATAAAAGATAGCTGTAGTCGCAGGGCGTAGTGTATCACGTACATGTAGCTCAGCACAGCACTGAGTCCTGGCGACCGCTGTGCAAAGTGCAGCACGTCACGCTCCACAGTCCATGAATAGAATGCCACCCATAACACGTCACGCTGCGCTGAGCGGAGTGTTTACATGACCTTGAAAACTCCACCCCCTTTAGTATCACCTCTCACGCTTTTCACTGATAGGCTTACTCATAATACCTGGCCTAGATATTACCACTGTAGTACTACATACCGTTGCCAATGATTCCGTAAGAAATTGAAAAATTATATAGCTTAGTCTTCAAGCTTCAGTTTAAGCATACCAAACAAAAAATGCAATGGAGAAGGATCGCGTGACCTTGCAAATTCCACCTCAAGCATTTTTCCACCCAAAGCTTCACACTGATCGGCCTTCGACAGCTTGGGGTCAGGGCCAAACGTACACTGTGCAGAAGAGCCACCTTCGGTGGAACTGCAACTACAGCTGAAATTCGGGCATTTCCAACTGGTGCGACATTAAACTATGTCTAACTAATTTAAACTATGTCTAACTGATTATCCAATATAATGCTGAAGTTACGGGAAATACTTCTTTTTGGTGGGTACATACATGAACTTGAAAAAATCGCATTGATTTTTTACCAAAGTTATGATGAAAGTCTAAAAAACATAATAATTAAACAGATTGTTATTATGTTTTTTTTAGTCTTTTATCATAATTTTGATAAAAAAATCAATACAATTTTTTTCGCGACCATGTATGTATACATACCAAATAGAAATATTTCCCCTCAAAAAGACTTCGAACTCCAAGTGTTCATTCAAACATAGCATACTATTTTCCCGATGACACTGAACTTAACGACATACCTCTTCTTTCATACAAGTTTTGTAACTTTACATAAAAGCATATGTGACTTTCCAGCCATATCCTGTGTTCTTGTGAGGCTTATTCCGCCTGTAATTTACTGTGATTTGACATCTTCGTTCTTTCTGTACACCTTCATTGTATTCTGTTAATATTTTTGTTCAGTTTTGGATGGTTATGCCAATCTGTACCCCTGTCCTCTTGATTTATGTACCTTATATGTTGTATCTTCTACTAATGTCTTTTTATCCCACACGGGCATGGCGCATAAAGCACAAGGGACGTTGATAATTGAAAGCTTCATTCATTCATCGTTTCCTTCCTTCCTTATATATGTACTTGTGGCCATGCCTCCTGTAATAAAAAAAATATCATGCTGTTTTCAAAAAAGTTCACAAAGTCACAATCGTCATTGACACAAGTGTCATTTAGTACGCGGAGGTGCCAAAACTTAAAGTTGGAAACACAGCTATCAGCCATGTTCGTTTACATTCTGGTAGTTTATGGTGGCACCACAAACTCAGTACGCCTCGTGAGGGCTGTTTAAGCACAAACCATAAATGTCAGAAATGTGAGATAATTGCACAAATATGTTGAAAAGTGGAAATTAATAACAATCACATGAATATTTTTTTCCAATTAAAATAATTCTAATTCTGGTGCAAAAATGTTACATAATACCCCGTTAACGTTTTTTTTTCATGTTGGGTATATTAAAGTACACAGACGGACAAAGGAGCCTGTCCAAAGGTGAGCTCTACGCGTCATGACCCCACCAAACTGCCTCTAATTCTATATATGTATTTATGTAGTCGACTAGCGGAATTATACCGCTCAGACGGGGTTATACCGCCCCTTACGGGGTGACATACCCTTTTGTTGGCTGATACAAGACGGGGTCGCCAGGTCTCCGTCAGGGGAATGATGTAAATCACCATGTGGCTAATGCGAGACGGGGATCGCCAGGCCTCCATCCGGGTGATTTGTAGTGAATCACCAACTTCCAGCTAGTAATATATGGACCATCGCACACCGGAGCATGCCCCCACTCTTTTTCGAAAGGTGTGGTGGGTTCTTCAACGTGCGTGGGGTGTGACTCTCCCCAAACACGGGACCTCCATTTAACGTCCTATCCGAGGCACGTCCCTAACTGAAGCTAGGTACTCATTTCCACCTGAGTGAAGTGAGGAAAGTCGTGTAAAGTGCCATTCCCAAGGGCACAAGATCAGTGACGGCTGACAGGATTCGAACCCGGGACCTCTTGTTTCTGAGCCGAACACTCTGCAGTTACGCCACATGACCCCCGGGGGACTTTTGCCTCTAATTCTAGTCGAGAAAGAAACTCTGTCAAACTTTTCAAACCAATGTTGCAGGGCCGCCATGCAGGTTGTACAAAGCATATTTACTTACGTCTGATGAGTCATGCGAAAATCCCGCCAGCGTCGTTTTAAACAAAGGCAGTCTTGTTTACCCCCCCCCCTGTTCCACTAGGACGGCCCTCTCGCTGCGACTTGAATTGAATTTGCGTAGCCCTTCATTTCATGTTTTGAATATTATGTAAAGTTTTAAGTATGACTGAAAAAACAACAAAACACACAAAGCACAAAAAGATTCGTTTTTTAATCTATGAAATTCGTTGAGCGCTCTGTAAAAATCTTAGATCGCAGAGAGAGCGCCGTCCTAATGGAACGGGGGTGTTAGCAGAGGTGTCACAAGTATACAGGTAATTACGTTTCACCTGTGATAGGATCTCAAGGTTTCTGTACCGAGAGTCTTGCACTTCAGTTGTATACAGTTCAAAAGTCATACACCATGACCAGACACAGTCTAAGATGCACAAATGTCACGCAATGTGCCGGTTTGAACTCCGTTTTTAATGCACTTCCTACACTACGTACATCCACCGGACCTTTTCTCTCTCTAGCCTGGGGCCTCACTGCCTTCTCCAGGCCCCCCACACACTCCTTATGGGGCCTGCTCAAAACAATTACACGTGCTCCATCACATCTGCCCCTTTTTCTCTTGATTGAAACACTATTTTCAATCACAAAACTCTGGCTCGACGTTCTCCGTATTTATAACCCAGGTCCGGTGGTTCGCATGCATTACGTTATACAAAACTATCAAAAGAAAACGGATCCTACATGATCTAAAGTATATATATATATACGTGTCCTTTCACTAGAGTCCATGTATAGAGTCGTCAGTCCTTTTCATGATTGGATGCCACCAGTTGCTAGAAATGTCCTCCGAAACCAAACAGGTCGACTACCAGGCGCTCCATCTACTTGAACGTTGGCAATAACAACATCAACAACCTCTATGAGCGAATTAGCACTACATAATCATTAGTAACAACAACAACTTAACGTGCAGAAACCTTTTCCTAACAACCATAACGGCCTATGATCCTACGTAGTCACGTAACACTAGAGAGTCCTACGGAGCACAGGGCATAGTGTCTTATTGTCTTAGGCCCGGGACAGAGCATCGGCGTTGGCATTGGCCTTTCCCGCCCGATGCGTCACCACGAATCTGTAGGGCTGCAAACACAGGCTCCATCGCGTCAGGCGTTGATTCTTGTCCTTCATTTCATACGAGCCACTTCAAGGGGTGATGATCTGTCACTACTTCAAACTCCCGGCCCAGTAGGTAATAGCGCATGCTTTCCACAGCATATTTGATCGCCAGGCATTCTTTCTCAGGGACAGAATAGTTCTGCTCTCGGGGCAGCAGCTTCCTACTGGTGTACACCACCGGGTGTTCTTCCCCATTCCCGTCAACCTGGCTCAATACCGCTCCGATGCCGCGGTCAGAGGCGTCAGTTTGCAACACAAAGGGGCGCTCAAAGTCCGGGCTCTGCAGTACTGGATACTCGCACAACTTTCCTTTCAAAGCCTGGAACGCCTCCTCGCACACGTCGGTCCATTCGAGCACCTGTGGCTTCTTGTTACCCGTCAGGTCGGTGAGAGGTGCCGCGATGTCTGCGTACTGGGGAATGAACCGCCGATAGTAACCTGTTAGGCCGAGGAAGGCCCGAACCTCCTTCTTCGATGTTGGCCTCGGAAACTCCCTTACGGCTCGCACTTTGTCTTCATCTGGGCGAATCTTACCGCCTCCTGCGACATGTCCCAGTAGGGGCACAACCTTCATCGCGAAATGGCATTTGCTTGGTTTGACGGTCAGGCGCGCGTTCCGGAGACGCGTGAAGATCTCACGGAGGTGTAACAGGTGTTCGTCCCAGCCATCGCTGAAGATGTCTAAGTCGTCGATATAGCTGTCAGCGAATTCCTCAGTCCCTCTTAACATGTTGTCCATGAGTCGTTGAAACGTGGCGGGCGCGCCATGAAGTCCGAACGGCATGGTGTGGAATTGGTATAACCCAAACGGCGTGACAAATGCCGTCTTGGACTTGGAGTCGGAGGTCAAGGGCACCTGCCAATACCCTCTAGAAAGGTCCATCTTGGTTATGTACCTGGCCTTCCCCAACTTGTCTAGCATCTCGTCGATTCGCGGCATCGGGTACGCGTCGAACCGCGAGACAGCATTCACTTTCCGGAAGTCCACGCAGAAGCGAATGCTGCCATCCTTTTTAGGGACCAGGACTACCGGGGACTGCCCACTCGCTGTTTGAGGGCTCGATCACTCCCATCTCCTCCATCTTGTCCAGTTCTTCCCGCATCTTCTCACGGTGGGCTTGGGCGACCCTGTACGCCCTTTGTCGTACTGGTTTAGAATTACCCGTGTCAATGTGGTGTTCCGCTAGGTTAGTACGCCCTGGGTTATCCTGGAAGATGTCGGCGAACTCCTGTAACAGGTCGTTAAGTTGCTGACGCTGTTCGTCACTCAAGTCTTTATCCACGACCACATCTCTCCACTTCCCGGAGTCAAGTTCGCCTCCACCCAGGAGGTGCGACACCTCCTGAGCGTCCTCCCATTCTTCGTCAGTGTCGGACTCAAAGGTGGCCAAGCACGCAGGGGCCGGTTGGTACCACCTTTTCAGCAGATTAACATGCAGAACCATGAGCTTCTTTCGTTTCTCTGGTGTCTCCAACTCGTAATCGACGGGCCCCACACGGCGAACAACGGTATAAGGCCCCTGCCACTCTGCCTCCAGCTTCACCTTGCTCGAAGGTAGCAGCACTAAGACCTTGTCACCCGGGTTAAACACTCGGGTACGTGACTTCTTGTCGTACCAGGTCTTCTGCTTTGTCTGGGCGGCTTTCATGTTTTCCTGCACTATCTCTGCCATGTCAGCCAGCTTCTGTCTCACTTTGAGGATGTGGGAGACGACACTCTCCTTACTTCCACTTTCTACCTCCCATCCCTCCCGGACAACTTGTAGTGGGCCTCTCACTGGGCGCCCGTACAACAGCTCGAACGGTGAAAATCCCGTCGATTCTTGGGGAACTTCTCTGTACGCAAAGAGGAGGTAGGGCAGAAACGTGTTCCAGTGTCGGGGGTCTTCCTTGGCTGCTTTCTTTAACATACTCTTCAACGTCCCGTTAAACCTCTCCACCAGTCCGTCCGTCTGGGGATGATACGGGCTCGTCCGGATCCTGTTGATCTTCAGCAGGTTGTAGAGCTCCTTCAACAGCTGTGACATAAAGTTGGTTCCTTGATCCGTTAGGATTTCCTCTGGGACTCCAACCCTTGCGAACAGCTTGATCAACTCGTCTGCCACGTGCCTGGCATCCACACTCCGCATCGGTATTGCTTCTGGATAGCGCGTACCATAGTCGCAAACCACCAATACGTACTTATTGCCGGTAGTACTTCTCTCAAGTGGTCCCACTATGTCCATTGCTATCCTCTTGAATGGCTCTTCGATTATCGGCAGAGGCACCATTGGCGCCCGCTTAGTCGCACCAGCTTTCGCCGTCTTCTGGCACACTTCACAACGTTGACAGTGAGCCCTTACATCGGCGTATAGACCTGGCCAGAAGAACTCCCTCCGGATTCTTTCAGCGGTCTTCTTTCTCCCAAGGTGACCTGCCATTGGCGCATCGTGCGCCAACTGAAGTACCACTTGTCTGCACTGCTGGGGAAGTACCAGCTGTTTTCTATCCTCATCTTCGAAATTCGGCTTCCACTGTCGATATATCATGCCACCTTCCATTACGTAACGCACGTCGCTGTCGCGATTCCTATCTCCTTGGTGGAGGAGCTCGCGAATCTTGCTCAGTGTGGGGTCCTCACCCTGGAATCGCCGGATATCTGCCGCCGTCAGATCCCTCATGTCGAGTGGTTCGGGCTTCCTTTCGCTGTGCTCTGATTGACCTACATCAGGTGCACCACGGAGTTTGTCCGCACGTCTCTGTCTCTTGGACTTCCGCGCCTTCCCGTTACCGACGAAGAGATCATCGGCGAAGTTGCGCCAGTCTTCTGTCGGATCCTTTGGTTGGGTGACAGGTGACGCGGCCAACTGGCTAGGCCGGACACCCGACTCTGCAATGTCCTTCTTCAACTTGGCCTCTGCGGCTACCGCCTGTTTTGTCTGCGCTCGCGTGGCGACAAAGACCTCCTGGCGGCCATCCGTGCAAGCTTGGATCAAGTTCGACAGGTTGGGGAGGTCTCGTCCCAGAATGACTGGCCTTGGTAGGTTTGGGCTTACTTTTGCCTTCACCGAGTACGTTGTCTTCCCCACTGCGATTTCAATCCTGGCTGCGGGGTAGCTCCTCACGTCCCCATGGATGCAGGTTATTCCTTCCCCGATCGTCAAACTTGATTTTCCCAGCATCTACCAATTCCCTGTGGACCAAGGTTTGGGCACTGCCGGTGTCTATCAGCATCTTTGTCGGTATACCCTCTACTTTCCCATCACACTCAAACGTCGGCTGCAACGGCGTCACCACCGCCCTTCTACCGATCGGACCTTGCCCACTATATAATGACTTCCTGGGTCTGGCACTTGGACACGCCCTGGCAAGGTGCTCTGTGCTATTGCAGTTGTAGCACTTCCTGAGGTTTCTCTGTTCCGCTGTACTCTCCGTCCTGGTCGACAGCTCCCGCTTATGCGCCGTCAGGAAGTTCTGGGCGGTCTCTGCGAGTTCCTCCAGAGATTTCGGGGCCCTCTCCCTCAAGTGAATTGCCAGGTCTCGGGAGCACGCCTCCATGAACTGCTCCTTGACAAACATATCCCGTAGGGATTCATACTCCTTGGGCGTCTTCGACAACTCTAGCCACCGTTCCAGGTACTTTTGTCAGTCTCTTCAGAAACTGTTCCGGACTCTCCCCCTCTTCCGGTTTGTTATCACGGAATTTTGCCCGGAAGCCATCCTCCGTGAGATTATAGCGTTTTAGGAGTGCCTCCTTTACGTGCTCGTAATCCTGGGATTCGACGTCTCCGAGCCGAGAATACACTTCCAACGCCCTTCCGGTTAGTAAGGCACTAAGGCTGGGCGCCCAAGTGTCTTCGCTCCAGTTGTTTGAGATGGCAAACCGCTCAAACCTTTGCAGATACGCATCGACCTCATCCTTGCCGTCGACGAATGTGGGGAGTTTGGGTGCCTTAGCCCTTTTGCCCCACCGGCTCTGTCGCCGGCCCTACCGCAGCCAACTCCAGCTCAAGCTTCTTCATTTCTAGCTGGTGTTTCCTCTCCGCCTCTTTCTCTCTCTCCGCGGCTTGTCTCGTCTTGTCTCTCTCCTCCGCCTCCAACTTAAGCTTCTCCAACTCCCTCTCCCTTGCTCTCTCATCCCTATCTATAACTTGCTGCTGCTGAACAAATTTCTGCAGTTCTTCACCTGCCAAACCAAGCTCTTTCCCGGTCTCGATGTGCTTATCCATTTTATTCTTCTCCTTCTCTCCCCTTTTTTTTTTTTTTTCGGTCCAACTGCGCTACAGTTTATCTACTTGAATCGGCCCGTCTGGAATGCCAGGGAACAACCCTTGAGACTGTCTCCCCAGCAGAAATCAACACCACTCCGTCGGCCGCTTATCAATTCCAGATGTTCCCACTCACAGTTCCCACAGACTCTTCTTAACAACAACAAGCCAACAACTCACAATATTCACGAAGAATGTCCAAACCGTAGGCAGCACTGTTACTCACGGTTACTTTCTTTTGTTGTTGTCTTGGTCTTGGTCTTGCAAGGGTCTTGGTCTTGCTTGGTCTCGCTTCTAATGGATCTGCTTCCTTGATCTGTATTGTTCTTACGTTGGGTCTTCACCTACCGGTGTGGTTTACCCTCGGCGAATGATCCCACTTCTGAACACCACTTGTCACGCAATGTGCCGGTTTGAACTCCGTTTTTAATGCACTTCCTACACTACGTACATCCACCGGACCTTTTCTCTCTCTAGCCTGGGGCCTCACTGCCTTCTCCAGGCCCCCCACACACTCCTTATGGGGCCTGCTCAAAACAATTACACGTGCTCCATCACAACAAACATCTGAAAAAAGTTGCATTTCTTTAGCAAGTTTAAGTCAGGTTTATTGACGAAAAAGCCCACGAAAGAAAAATGCTAACAGAAGAATGTTTTTGTTGATTTGCTGTTATTAATGGACTACGTGTAGCTTGCTGATTAGAAATTGTATAATATCTTCAATTTCGTTTAATTCTGCTGTTGTGTTTGGTGCAATGTGTTTAATTATGGTTGATTTTGTTGTTTTATTATTTCAAAGATTTACCTGCTTTCCGGGGTGCGATCTCAAAATATGATATCACCTGTCATCTCACCCCATCGATCCACACGTCTGTTGAGAATGTTATAAGTGATAAGTACGTGAATAGAAACATAAGTGTGTCGAAGGTTTTGACATCACAAGTGTTTTCGAAGGTGAACGGCAGTTACGGGGTAGTAGGTGTTTGCATGATGTCATCGCAACTTAACCCTTGAGTCTTCTCCGGATCACACTAACGACATGAGTGCATGCTTTGTGCAACACGTTTGGCACGAATGGTAAAAGGGAATCCAAAGCTCCGAGAGAATTATGCTTTAACAAGAGTTCCACGATCTGATACCTTCGCCAAATGAAGTTACCCTTTATGACTGACGAATGATATATTTCACCCCTAATTATGCAAATAAGATCCTCATTTGCATGAATTACATCAGTTAATCATATTCTCCTCTCAATGAGAGTGTTATCTAAACAACGAAGGTAATTCTAGCATTTCCTCATAATTTATGCAAATAAGGTATTGATTTAAATAAGTTATGTTGAATGGTGTTCACCTCCAGTCAACTTCGAAGTGCGCAAGTATGAAATTGCCAACAACAACCACTATGGAATTAAAGTATTTCTCATTAATTATGCAAATAAGGTCTTCATTTACATAATTAATATATGGCGATGTTACTCTCATTCTTAATTACACATGTTACATGGTATAATAGTCCTATCATGGAAGGTAGTTAAATTATAGAATTCCTTAATTAATTATGCATATCACATGCTAATTTGCATAATTGTCATCTAATTATGTCAAGCATCACTTAAGCTATCTACACACCAAATATCAAGACGATCCGTCGACCGGTTATTGGGTTATCCTGCTTTAAACATTTTCATACAAATGCTCCTGCAGTTCTAGAGCAAGCCGCTAGGGGGCCGAAACTTATGTCACTTCTTCCCGACCACAAGAGCTACCTACCTCTCAAAAATCATGACCCTAGTATGTCAAGATCACAAGATATCAAAACCGGAAGTTCCGCTGCAGTACCATAACGAGCCGCCAGGGGGCCCAAAATCTAATCACTTTGAGGTCTCATCACGACCTACACACCTACCAACTATGAAGACAAATATGAAGCCTTCTCGAGTTATCGTGTTTACAGACACACACACAGACAGACACACACACACACACACACACGAACGCCTACGAAAACATAACCTTCTTGGCGAAGGTAATGATGTTAAACAGCCATGTGAAACTAACAAATTAGAAAGAGTACAGCGGCAATGCATTTAACCTTGTTCAACCTGCTCAGTGTTTTGTGATGTTACCACACCAGATGGTACAATGGTACTCTGGTATCACAGCTAAAGCCCTTGTCACACATAGCCAAATATGGCCTCCCGAGCACTAGCTGACCAAGTTCCCGAGCACTGGCTGAAGTTCGGGAGCAGTTTGGCTAGACTAAGGCCAGGCCAACCTTTTGATACAAATCAAATAGAATTTGAGTTAAATTTAGTTAAATTTGACTGCCAAGCACGCTACGACCACTGCTGACCTTTTCGCGAACACCAGCCAACTATGGCCGAACCTCCTGTCCACAAACGAATGTTTTAAACATTTTGAAACATCCAGATGGCACAGCCGAACAGTAGCCGACCTCGCCAAATACGAACCAAGGCCAACCTTGTTCCTGGCCTACTAATTCTAACCATGGTTGAAAGGACCTCGGGAGGCTATATTTAAATTTGGCTATGTGTGACAGTGGCTTTTAAGCGCAGATGAGTTTAAGTTTAGTGTTACGCTGTTGATTTGTATTCCGACCACAAAGAGAACAACAACAAAACCCTTTTAACTTGTTTGATCCACTCGCTGCTCGCTGATGTTTTTTTTACCACAGCGGAAGCTAAGAGACAATGGTACTGTGGCTTTAGAGCTAGCAGACCGTTTTTAAAATATGCCTTATCACGTCGTGTTTTTCTGTAGTCATTGTTTTTAACATACCGAGTCAGTCACTGGTAAAGTGACAGGACTGGGGCCGATTAAACTACTGCTGAGCCAGATCGCTTACCTAGGTCTGTGACAAAATTACCTCAAAAACTTGAGTTTATTGAAAGGTTTGAAATTTTAGGGCTATAGTGACTATATTGATAATGAAATATCTCTTAAGGGGCCGTCACATTGTCAAACATACGCGCAATTCTCGGTCGACCTCAAAATCGGGCGACCTTTCGGCGATCAACAAATACGGCCGAAGCTCGTCGATAATGTGACGCAGGCCTTATATAAAGAACACGTTTCGCGTGTCGGCGAGCTTCGGCCGACTCCGAAAAATCGCCGGCGATCCCGAAAATTCGCACGATGCTCGACGAAACATCGGGCGTACTGCTGCCGTAAATGTCGTTTAGAGCTCGCCACTCGTCGGCCGATCGATTTTCGCGCAATGTGACGGCCCCTTTATACATGGATTTTGATTATAATAGTGATCTTACAAATCGCTGCGTGCGTACGGTGATTTGTCAATTTTTTATCGGTCGTCCAACGGTCCTCATAACAGGTGCTGGTGTCGTGTAAAGCTCCTGATACACTTTCAGAACATTCCTCCGACCACCAACCAAGAAAACAATGTAGGCTAAAGTTTGGGAGCAGTCTGGCCAGTTTTAGGCCACGCCCACACATAGCCGAATATGGCCTTCCGAACACTGCCGAACTCCCCACAACCATGGTTGGGAGTAGGACGGGAGCAAGGCCCGCTGTGGTCGGCTGGTGTTCGAGTACATCGGCTGTTGTTCGGCTGCGCCAATTTGAATGTTTCAAAACGTTTAAGACATTTGAATGTGGACGGAAGGTTCGGCCACGGTTGACTGATTTTCAGGAGTAAGTCTGCAGTGGCTGTGGCGTGTTTGGGGTCATATTTGACTCAAATTTAACTCAAATGCGATAAATCGTATTGAAGGCTAGGCGTGGACTAATCTGGTCAGGCTGTTCCTGAACTTCATCCAACCTTGGTTGACTGGTGTTCGGGGGAAGGTTTTGAATATGTAACAGTGGCTGTAGGTTGGTAAGGTGGAGGGGTTTAGAAAAACTCAGATGCATGTAAGAAGAGTTGTCCTCACCAAGAAGATTGCAAAGTGGCTTCTTTACACCCACATTCCAAAAATATGTCGACCGTGGTCAACCAAGTCAAATGCACTTAGTGAAGTCAACAAATTTGATACCGCGTGGATTGCTGGCTTAGGATTGATGTTCAACGCTACGTGCCGGTGTTTGTAATGTATGCTATTTTATATTGCAAGCGTTTCACACCTGTCTATAGCTACTGCTTACCAAGTTCAGGTGGATTGATATCTACCTTGCTATAGTATCTAATAAATTAATAAATCTTAAAATAAAATAAAGGTCAATTTATACTTAACACAGACTAAAACCTTTATCGAGTCACATCAGATGAATTTCATTGTGGTTTTGTTTACAAATGCATCACTGTAAACGCAAGCCCCTGTCACACATAGCCAAATATGACCTCCCAAACTCTGCTGAACTCTCCCCAACCATGGTAAGGAGTAGGTTGGGAGCAAGGTCGACTGGTAATCGGCCAGGTTGGCTACTGTTTGACTGCGCCAGCCGAATGTTTCAAAATGTAAAAAAAACATTCGGCCGTTGGACGGGTCAGATTGGTGCCGAACTTCAGCCAATCTTTGTCGGCTAGTGTTCGGGGGAAGGTTCTGAATGTGTGACATGGGGTTCACGTAGAGGGTGGATTCATATTAATATGCGGCATATGTGGGGATAACAATTCCATACATACTCCGTAAAGACCCTAAATCTTTCTCTGACATTCAGATCACGTCCTGGATTTAACAATATTCTTGAGTTCTACTGAAGTGTTTAAATATTCATACTGAAAGACACCTCCTTTAGGCCATTTCAACCAATCCAGAATGAGAAAAGTTAACAAGAAGGTTGAACTTTAGATAACTGACGGGAGAAACCAGTATAAAACGCCCCAGGGTCCCCACAACTCCAGAGAGCCCGCCAAACGTAACAGGTGAGAAGAGCAGCAAACCTGTACATCGGCGGACTGTGGTGTCACACACTTGGGGCGATCTTGGTGAGTGCATGGTTTGTTTTTGTTTCGCATAACCAGTAAACCGCCTTTCAGTGTAATACGCCAATTTTGTACAGTAAGTACAACCTATGTAAGGCCGGACTGTAAGGTTTGAACCACTCAAACCTGGAAATACCCCTACTCTTTTCGAAAAGTGTGGTGGGAACTTTAACGTGCTCGAGGTGTGGCTTGACTTAAACACGGGACCCCCGGCTTTACGTTCCAGCCGAGGACGTCACTACAAGAATGTCTGTACCCCCAAGGTACTTATTTTCACCTGATTCTAGTGAGGAAATAGGTGTAAAGTGCATTTCCGAAGGGCACGTGCACAATAGTTTTGCCGGCCAGGGATTCGAACCCTGAACGTTCAGATTCTGAGTCAACAGACCTAACCACAATATTAGCCGCCACCCCTAAAATGTTCGTTTCAATTTCTTATGAGTGGCAACTTCATTTCTGAGTTAAATATGCATTTGTTGGTCTTTTTTTAAACTTATGAATTGGCAATGAGAATATTTTTTTTCAAACATGACATACAGTAATGCAAAATGATTTTGCAGAGTGCTAACTAAAGACAACGTTGTTTGGTGTGATTTTGTATTAACTTTATGGCATGTGTGATACATGTTATTACGGAATTGCAGGCGTTGGCGTTGATAAAAAAATGCAACACTCCTTTTGGTATCTTAAGGCGTTCCTTGCTTTATTTGAGTCTTATATCACACTATATCAAACCACTTCTTCGTCACTAATACCAGTCCAAGAATCGTCTGTCTGAACTTCGATTAGTTTTACCTAAATAATTACATACATAATACGATCTTTGATTGTCGTGCATGTGTCGTGACAATTTTAGCTGTCTAGATGTAGACTAGTTCGTCGTCGATCTTGTTGTCTGTTGGTTCTGTCACAACCTACTTCAAATCCCTACGACAATCGTACGACGAATGTAACCGATTAACAGGTATTATCTAGCTTTCTTCGTCGTTGCAGGCTCCAACATTTTAAGCGCGAAGCAGCTGACTTAGAACTGGTACGGACCAGGGGAATCCGACTGTCTAATTAAAACATAGCATTGCGATGGCCGTCGGGCGGTGTTGACGCAATGTGATTTCTGCCCAGTGCTCTGAATGTCAAAGTGAAGAAATTCAACCAAGCGCGGGTAAACGGCGGAAGAAACTATGACTCTCTTACAGGCCGCCGAAGCGATTTTAGGGCAGTAAAATTGGATGTTAAAAGTCAATTTTCTGGTCATTTTTAATGTAGTAAGTTGAGTCAGCCCAATCCCATAGCATACTGATATCTGTGAGGCAAAAATGCGATGTCACTGACAGAAAAAAGGTTGATTGTTTCGTATCGTAGCTGGTTCTAGCTATTAAGAAAATAAAGGCACTTCTAACGTAGCTTGTTTCGGGGCTTTTGTTTCATGCTTCAAGTATGAAATAATGACTAAAATATGCAAAGAAATGACAGTAAATGTCAATATCAGACTGATTTCTTTATGAATGCAGAATTTTTTTGCCGCCCTGGAATTGTATTAGATGCCTTTAAGGTAGCCAAATACATCGTCATCTAATTAGTGACGCGCATGAATGGATTAACGAGATTCCCACTGTCCCTATCTACTCTCTAGTGAAACCACAGCCAAGGGAACGGGCTTGGCAGAATCAGCGGGGAAAGAAGACCCTGTTGAGCCTGACTCTAGTCCGACTCTGTGAAGGGACATGAAAGGTGTAGCATAGGTGGGAGGCCTTCGGGCCGTCGGTGAAATACCACTACTCTCATCGTTTCTTTACTTACTGGGTGAGGCGGAAAGCGAGCCCCTCGCGGGCTTTCCCTTCTGGCGTTAAGCGCACCGGCCGGCCGCGCTCGTCGCGGTCGTCAGTCGGGCGCGATCCGCTCCCAGGACAGTGTCAGGCGGGGAGTTTGACTGGGGCGGTACATCTGTCAAAGAGTAACGCAGGTGTCCTAATACCTGCGTCACATTGTCGACGAGCTTCGGCCGTATTTGTTGATCGCCGAAAGGTCGCCCGATTTTAGATCGACCGAGGATCGCGCGTATTTTTGGCTTGAAAATTCGTCCCCGTCACATGGAGCGAGGCTCGGGCGATCGCTTGGGAATACATCTATGATAATGAAGCCCCTATTACATGGCTCGTGGACGAAGTGATGCCAGCTTATCCACCTAAAAAGGGAATAGTTTGACCATTTTTCATGTTTTAGCAGTCGTCATGTTTTAGCAAAGTAATGGAGAGGACTGACAGAATAAAATAGAAATACAAACAGGAATTCTGTGATAAAACCAACTCAAATACTACCACAAGAGCCACAAATACACATTACCTTCTGTTTACCAAAATGACCACCTTTTTATCTAAATGAAAGTCGGCCGAAACTCGCTCGACAGTCGGGCGCACGACGCTCGAGTTTCGGTCGATGATCTATCGATGCTCGCGCGATTTCTAGGCAATTCATCCAAAACGTAAAATAAAACATTTCATTATTCAGTTCTTATTGATTATTATCAAGAAAGTTTTAACTTTGCAATGAGACTGTCTGTTAGGCCACACTGACTCGATTTTATGCCCGCCGATTTTTACCGGTTAGAAAATTAGTCAAATGTTTACCTCCGCATCTTTTTTTATACATGTACACGTGTCTGTACAAAGTTAGTAATAAGATATATTTTTGAAAAAACTTTGCCTGTATACTCCTCTCTGAAGTATGAATCTTCCGGCAAACACAAGTTTATTAGCCATTCCATGTCAACTAAGTACACAGGGGTAAAACAGAGCAATGCAGTTGTATCTGTTCATCATGTTTTGTTGTGACCTGTACTTAGCCCAGTGTGGCAAAAATGTGCAATAAAGGTCGTCATTCATTCATTCAATATAAACTTCAACTAGTAAGTAAATATCTCTCTACCATATGATGTTCCTGTGGACACCCTATGAAACACGTGAACCTAAATCGGAAAATCCAGAATGAACAAGTTTAAAAGATAGTTTGTTATACCATCTTTTGGCATAAGGCCGCGCACCTTCTAACAAAACAAGAGTAAAGGATTCCATTTGTGTTCAATCAGTTAAGTACAAAATCTAGCCATTTGGCCTTACATACTTTTCATCTTTCTAAAGGGTAATTTAACAAAAGTGCAAAAAGCACGATTTTATCAATTCTTATCCTTTCTTGTAAACATAACGTTAACAATCAGGGGGGACGTTGCTGCTACATACTTCACTTTACTTCCAATGCAATCTCAAAATAAATGTCACATGTTTAACACAGGTGCCGAATTAATGAGTTGACTGGAGCTCGGCCGAGGCTCGTAGAACCTTCCTCCGACACAGGCACGAAGCTCGCTCGAAGCACGCGCGATTTTATAAACTTTGCACAAGTCGGCCGAGGTACGGAAAGGGGTCGCCCGAGTATTGCGCGAAGGTCGCACCGGGGACGACCGTATTCAGCGACCTTCGTCCGATTTTTGAAGACGAAGAACGGTCGAGACTCGTGGGATGTACGGCCGAATATCGGTCGACTCTCGGCCGCACAGGGGCGAGCTACAGGCGAGCTACGGGCGAGATGAAAACGACCCCTTCGACCTCAAAAATCGCCGGCGACTAGTCGCTGATGTTAAGAACACGTTTCACGTGTCAGCGAGCTTCGGCCGACTCCTAAAAATCGCCGGCGATTCGGAAAATTCGCGCGATGCTCGCCGAAACATCGGGCGTACTACTGCCGTAAATCTTGTTTAGAGCTCGCCGACTCGTCGGCCGATCGATTTTCGCCCAATGTGAGGGCCCCTTAAGGCGAGCTCAGCGAGGACAGAAACCTCGCGTGGAGCAAAAGGGCAAAAGCTCGCTTGATTTTGATTTTCAGTACGAATACAGACCGTGAAAGCGTGGCCTATCGATCCTTTTGACTTTAGGAGTTTTAAGCAAGAGGTGTCAGAAAAGTTACCACAGGGATAACTGGCTTGTGGCGGCCAAGCGTTCATAGCGACGTCGCTTTTTGATCATTCGATGTCGGCTCTTCCTGTCATTGTGAAGCAGAATTCACCAATCGTTGGATTGTTTGAATGCCTCGCAAGCCTACAAAGTATGGGTATTGTCTTCGGGTAGTGGCTGATATCGATGGCTATAGATTAGCCGAAAGAATGTCCGAGAGGCACTGGTAGACTTGGGGGACATTCAAGGGGCCGTCACATTGTGCTAAAATCGATCGGCCGGCGAGTCGGCGAGCTCTAAACGACATTTACGGCAGTAGTATACGCCCGGTGTTTCGTCGAGCATCGCGCGAATTTTAGGGATCGCCGGCGATTTTTAGGAGTCGACCGAAGCTCGTTGACACGTGAAACGTGTTCTTTAAATCAGCGACTAGTCGCCCGATTGTTGAGGTCATAGATGTATTCACAAGCGATCGCCCGAGCCTCGCTCCATGTGACGGGAACGATTTTCAAGCCAAAAATACGCGCGATCCTCGGTCGATCTAAAATCGGGCGACCTTTCGGCGATCAACAAATACGGCCGAAGTTCGTCGACAATGTGACGCAGGCATTACGGCATTGGTGATGACAATAACAGCCCTCTTGATCGCAAGCCCGCTTGTATCGTGTATAGGCTGACGTTGCCGTACCAAGGACGCTATCGCACTGTGTTTTGTGACTCTTACTATACAGGCGTTCAGCTGGCATCTTTTCTCTTGTTTGGCTTCTGTGCACTTGAAGATGTGGACCGGGAGAAACCGGTCGTGACAGGCTGGATAAAAGTTCTAAACGTGAACTATGCGGATCCAGATGTCTTACTGAGGGATGACTGCGGTATAATAGATGTCGGTTAGCTTGAGGAATGGATCGATTCTACTTCATAAAACAAGACGCTTATTGTTTGTTTGTTCTTTCAGAGGGAGGACAGCTCATCATGAAGATTCTCTACATCTCCATTCTTGGATGTACGCTTCTCCTCTCTGCCACCCGTGCGGGTAAGCTTTTTTGAAAGCATTTCTATCGTACTAAAACCAATTTATGAATTAAGATTATGAATTCAGACATAAAGATCTTGTAAGGAATGAGAAAACAATGGGCACAGTTTTAACTGAGCCTGTCATTTAACTTAAATTATGTCATTTCTATCGTATTAAAATTCAAAATAATTCAGAACATTAATACATTAACTATCTTTATAAGCTTAACATTTCATTAAACTTTCAACTTCTTACTCATTGTTGTCTACATATCACTATATTCAGCTGACAGTGACAAGAAAGAAGCACTCGAGACCGGAAATGGAGACCTCAGTCTTCTTCAGATACTGGCTGGTAATGTTTTGATATATTCTCGTTACTATAGTAGGTGTATTACTAATAGACACATGCACATATATCCATAGGCTACAATATTTTTCGTACTATCGTGTGTGTAATACTACATAGGCTACTTTATTTTCTGTACTATCGTGTGTGTAATACTACATAGGCTACTATATTTTCTGTACTATCGCGTGTGTAATACTACATAGGCTACTATATTCTGGGTACCACCATGTGCGTGTGTGTGTTTGTGTGTGCGTGTTTGTGTTTGTGTTTGTGTGTGTGTGTATGTGTAGGCTACTATATTCTAGGTACCATTGTGTGTGTATATCTATTACAGTGTACTAATTCCATCTAGCTCAATCAGCCGTACCCAGGATACCTTATCCCCTCCCAAGAAAATACGTTCTCCTTCTTAGGACCACCTGTCTGGGAAGTAAATGGCACCAGACGCCCCCATGCGGCCGTATGATGTATTACACAGAGTTAAATCATTGTAGCCGCTGTGCAGAACTGTGTTTTCTGCTTAAACCCCCTTTTAGCATGCGATATTTATATCTAACTACGTTTACCTCTATCGAAATCAGATACAATAATCTTATTATTGATTGAATTTTTTATTGGTGAGGTCCTGATTTCAACAATTTCATGAACGTCCCCGTCCATATCACGCAGTTCTTGAGTACGGAATACTCGTATCGTTTACTACGTGTGGAACTTAATTTTTTCGTTACATCTGTAAAATGCTTTATATTCATCATCGGTATCGGAAATATTCCTAAACTTGCGAAAACAAGCCCCAAATCCATACCATCCACCCATTCCTTGCAGTGTTATCGTTTTAATAGGGGCAGTATGTAACATTTTTACGCCGAAAATTGAAACATGTAATTGAAAAAATAATGTGATTGTCATTTTCTCCAACTTTAACATATTTGGGCAATTATCTCACATAAATCTATATATCGTTAGTGTTAAAACAGTCCACACGACATGCACTTATTTTTGGCACCACCACAAAATACCAGAATGTGAGCAAGCATGACTAATATCTGTGTTTCAAGCTTTTACACACACTCCGATAGTGTTTTCTTTGTTTACAATGTAGTAGGGTTGATTCAACTTACTTTGTAAAGAAGAGACTAAAACATTGAAACATTGTATAGCCATAATGTCGTAAAATGCAGTTTTAAGTCACCATGCAGAACAACTATGCAGGTCAAAAGGTAGTTGCAGGTAGGTCAAACGGTATCTGTATCTGTATTCTTCTGTATAGCCGGTATAACCGCCCTTTGGCGTAACACACCAGCTTCACAGGCACGTGGCGCGGCGGCAGCTGGCTACATTACACAGAACGACCTGTTACACCTAACCTTTGGACGTCTAACTCTAAACAATGTTTAAAATTATCTAATAACGATGCCCCTACTGTACTTGGTGGCGGCGAGCTCTACTCTACGATAGCTCTAGGAAAAAATGAGTTTTTGAAACGTCAATCCTTGGTTGATAGGTCTACCACTTCTTTCTCTCATAATGACAACTCAAGTTGAAGAGCAAATTAAAAAAACATTTCAATAATGTGCCCCGCATGTTACAACAGACACCGAGAAGAGGCAGCATTATGCTCCCAAGAAAGTTGCTGACATCCTTCGTGATCTTCGGACACTAGCGGGTAACTATCCAGAGTTTCAAATGATGTTTTACGAGAAGGGTTGTGTGTACCGGTACTGTACCGATATAAGTTACGCTGATTATATGCTTAAGTTTTATTTATATTTGTGACCTAAGCTTTTCCCCCATGGTTCAACGAACAATAACAGTGTGTTAGTGTTAAAGACTGGCAATGTTAACTACCCTGAAAGATAGTCGTATTACATACGCTCCCTCTCGATGTCACTTTGGTCAGGTTAACTCGGCCTTAACGATCAAGTTAATTAATGTTTCTGTCGTTATTATAGTAGTGCAGGAAAACATACTATTTGCAAAAATTGTTCAGGTACATGTACAGGTCCGGACCTGTACCTGAACTTGTGTACCTGTACTTAAAATTTGCTAAGGTACAGAGCTCTACAAAACAACGCATTATGTTGCACTTTGTTAACTGGCCATATCGCTGGTTGTGGTGTATCACAATAATATTTAGTAGGTAGGTTGGGGTTAGGAAATCGAAGGTCAATGCCCATCATGGGTATTCTAGCGGCTTTCCACAGTACTACAATTATGGCTTGGACATCTCTGACATGATCTGGACATGGTGTAGTGATGATCTTTCGTGGGTGATAGGTCTTTTGGCAAGGTTTACCTTCAGGAGTAATTTTAGCCCATGATTTTAGCAGCAATATTAACGATTTCTGAATAGATATATAAATTCGTAGTAATAGTATATATCACATATTTCTTAAATCTGGCATACATAAAATGACATTTTTTTGCAGAAGAAAAAGCACTTGCTCCCAAGGAGCCTGATGACGGAATTACCAAGACGAAAGGTTGTGGAAACCATCAGGTACATGTAATGCATGTAGTACAGCACATGTAAGACATGTAGTACAACACGTGATAAATGCAGTACAACACATGTAATACATGTAGTACAACACATGTAAGACATGTAGTACAACACATGTAAGACATGCAGTACAACACATGCAATACATGTAGTACAGCACATATGATACATGTAGTACAACACATGTGATACGTGTCGTACAACACATATGATACATGTAGTACAACACATATGATACATGTACACGTAGTACAACACATGTGATACATGTTGTACAACACATATGATATAAAATACCAACCCATAGAAAGTATTAAACCTACTTAAGGAATTAACTCTACAACAACAAACAGTAGGTACAAGTCATCTCATGGTCTATCGTTCTGATGAATATATATTTCATTAGCGTCAGTCATCTCGATAACATGACTAAACCACACATTCTGCCCTTGCAGGATGGAGAGGAGTGGGGCACGCCTGAACATGACAACTGTTACTGCCAAGGACAGGACAGCTTCTGCTATCGTGTTGACTGTCTTTCTGGTTTTGAGATCGTCCCCGACGACAAAGGCCTGTGGGACTGTCCTGAAGGTTTCTCATCAGGTAATTATTGTAATAGAATTGTGTGTGATGGTTTAGGACACGTGCACTCGACTAGCCCAGTATAAGTTTATATGACCAGTCTACACAGCACGAATAAAACTTCCTTTTTGACTGTAGACTCTACTCTACCCTACTCTACTCTTCTCTGCTCTACTCTACTCTTCTCTACTCTAGTCTACTCTACTTCACTCTAGTCTAGTCTAGTCTGCTGTACTCTTCTCTACTCTACTCTACTTTACCCTACACTACTCAACTCTACTCTACTCTAGTCTACTCTACTCTACTCCACTCAGCACTCTACTCTACTCTACTCTACAATACTTAACTCTGCCCTACTCTACTCTACTCTACTTTACTCGACTCAACTCGACTCGACTCACAGGGCCCCTTGTGACGAGAAACTACTTTCATTTAAGGAAGGGGGCTGATTTTAAAAACAAAAGAAGTACCGAAAGGAGTTCAGAGTCAAAATAAGGAATCTTTGTCCCCATGGCATCACAGCTTCCACCATCATGTTGACATTCTGAAAAAAAATGAGCCATGCTGGCACATACGCATTATTCAGCATGATAAGAATGCCCCATATTCTCCAGATCTCTGCTGGTCTTGATATAGATTTGTAGACATTGTTGAACTACGGTAAGTCCCTTTCCCTGCAGGAGAAGGAAATGACCTTGACCTTGGGGAAGCTGGAGGTGAAGTTCCTGCTGTCGCAGAAGAGGAAAGGGGCCTCATCCGTAGGACATCTGACAACGGACTAATCACCACGACAGGTTGTCAAAACCACCAGGTACTGATAAATATACATGTAATTGAACAAAATACGGTTCAGGCGATGCAAATTACAAAAATACAAGACCTGTATTTTTTTTTTTTGCACTCTGCATTTTCGTTAGCAAAATGTGAACTGTAAATTTTGGACATTTGAGTTCTTCGCTTCTTGGTACATCATCATCATCATCATGCTTCCGGATAAATCCGGTGAGAAACGCTAGCTTAAGTTACTCCACTTAATGTCCCTCATGGCGGACACTAGAGCAGACCCTGCTTCTTGGCTTGACCTGCTCAAATTTAATGCGATTTGATGTTTAGGTCAATTATCATGTCAGAAGTATTTTAAACTGACTATCAGTTTTAAAAAACAGGACAGAACTTTGTTTTGAATTTTTCAAAATAAGTTAACTTATTAATGTTGGCAGCTTAATAGTAACGTTACAACCGTCATTAGTTGTATAACAGAAGGAACTTACTGGAAATACTTTTTATTTAGTAGGTTGTATTTAATTTAAAGAATTAAGAAACAGTTTCTTTTCTAGCCTGGAGACCAGTATGGCATAGCCTCCTTCGGAGACCTGTTAGGCGGCGGCGTTAACTTTTTTCGGGGATCGACACGAGTTATGCCGCAAAGGGATGGTCTTGCTGCCGAGGGATTTTGCCTGGAGAGATATTTTCCTAGCCGAAGGAAAACCTCTCTCCAGGCAAACTCCCCAGGCAGCAAAACCCTTTCTCCGCGGCATGAATAGCCGTCCCTCCTCCCCCCCCCTTAAAAAAAATAACGCCAACAGGTCTGCGGAGGAGGCTAGGTAGGGCACCCCTAAGCACAAAACTGTATCTTTTTTCTAGCATAGAGAGCAGTGGGGAACCCCTGATCACAACAACTGTACCTTTTTTTTAGCCTGAAGACCAATGCAATGGGGAACCCCTGATCACAACAACTGTATTTTTTTTCTAGCATGGAGACCAGTGGGGAACCCCTGAGCACAACAACTGTATCTTTTTTTCTAGCCTGAAAACCAGTCGGGAACCCCTGATCACAAAAACTGTATCTTTTTTTTTCTAGCCTAGAGACCAGTCGGGAACCCCTGAGCACAAAAACTGTATTTTTTTTTCTAGCCTAGAGACAGTCGGGAACCCCTGAGCACAACAACTGTATCTTTTTTATTTAGCCTTGAGAACCAGTGGGGAACCCCTGATCACAACAACTGTATTTTTTTTCTAGCGTGGAGACCAGTGGAGAACCCCTGATCACAACAACTGTATCTTTTTTTCTAGCCTGGAGACCAGTGAGAAACCCTTAAGCACAACAACTGTATCTTTTTTTTTCTATCCTAGAGACCAGTTGGGAACCCCTGATCACAACAACTGTATCTTTTTTATTTAGCGTGGAGACCAGTGGGGAACCCTTGATCACAACAACTGTATCTTTTTTTCTAGCCTGGAGACCAGTGGGGAACCCCTGATCACAACAACTGTATTTTTTTTCTAGCCTGGAGACCAATGGGGAACCCCTGAGCACAACAATTGTATCTTTTTTTCTAGCCTGGAGACCACTGAAAAACCCCTAAGCACAACAACTGTATCTTTTTTTTTCTAGCCCGGAGACCAGTGGGGAACCCCTGATCACAACCACTTTTTTTTTGCGTGGAGACCAGTGGGGAACCCCTGATCACAACAACTGTATCTTTTTTTTCTAGCCTGGAGACCAGTGGTGAACCCCTGAGCACAACAACTGTATCTTTTTTTTAGCCTGGAGACCAGTGGGGAACCCCTGATCACAACAACTGTATTTTTTTTTCTAGCGTGGAGACCAGTGGGGAACCCCTGATCACAACAACTGTATCTTTTTTTCTAGCCTGGAGACCAGTGGTGAACCCCTGAGCACAACAACTGTATCTTTGTTCTACCCTGGAGACCAGTGTGGAACCCCTGATCACAACAACTGTATTTTTTTCTAGCGTCGAGACAAGTGGAGAACTCCTGATCACAACAACTGTATCTTTTTTTTCTAGCCTGGAGACCAGTGGGGAACCCCTGAGCACAACAACTGTATCTTTTTTTTCTATCCTGGAGACCAGTTGGGAACCCCTGATCACAACAACTGTATCTTTTATATTTAGCGTGGAGACCAGTAGGGAACCCCTGAGCACAACAACTGTATCTTTTTTTCTAGCCTGGAGACCAGTGGGGAACCCCTGATCACAACAACTGTATTTTTTTCTAGCCTGGAGACCTGTGGGGAACACCTGAGCACAACAACTGTATCTTTTTTTTCTAGCCTGGAGACCAGTGGGGAACCCCTGAGCACAACAACTGTATTTTTTTCTAGCCTGGAGACCTGTGGGGAACACCTGAGCACAACAACTGTATCTTTTTTTCTAGCCTGGAGACCAGTGGGGAACCCCTGAGCACAACAACTGTATCTTTTTTTCTAGCCTGGAGACCTGTGGGGAACACCTGAGCACAACAACTGTATCTTTTTTTCTAGCCTGGAGACCTGTGGGGAACACCTGAGCACAACAACTGTATCTTTTTTTCTAGCCTGGAGACCTGTGGGGAACACCTGAGCACAACAACTGTATCTTGTTTTTCTAGCATGGAGACCAGTGGGGAACCCCTGATCACAACAACTGTATCTGCCAAGGTTCAGACAGGGTCTGCTATCCTGTCAACTGCCTTCCTGGATCTAAGATTGCCCGCGACTCCGATGCACCGTGGAATTGTCAAGTTGATTTCTCTACGAGAAGCATAACCGGTAATATGATTAAAGAAAAACCTTTTTTTTTTGTAAAATATAAATACGTATTTTGGAATTAACATTGTAGTATGTAGATACACCTTACAGATATGTACGGATTGTAATGTTAGCATGATGCCATCCACATCTTTATTCTAAATTGTTACAATTTTGTAGACAAGAAATTTTGCTTCGTCATAGTCAACTCTACAAAATGCAAAATGCATTCACGAATTAGACTGCATGTTCTTGTCTTATTATATGTATATAATACAAACATCCATAAATTGGCATTACTTGGCAACTCAAAATTCAAGGGTATACAAAAAGACAATACCACATTTTGGGGGTTGCAGATTTAATAAATTAATAATACAAACATCCATAAATTGGCATTACTTGGCAACTCAAAATTCAAGGGTATACAAAAAGACAATACCACATTTTGGGGGTTGCAGATTTAATAAATTAAGTTATGTTGCATTCCAGGATCAGCTTTCATCGAGCAGGAAAATGAAAAGGTAATATAGCATTTCCTGTGTAATAAAATGGTGCATTAGTGTTGATTCATTGGTGTTGATTTTATTACCTTGTGCTGCTTTCTTTATCATAAGCCTAAAATCAGCAACTTTATACAATGCTTACATTTCTTTTTCTTGCAGCGGATAGCACCCCTTGCAGCATTCGGCCTTTTTGCAGGGGTGGTAGGAATTGTCAATTTTATTTGGAGCCGCGTCGGGGCTGCGCAGACAACAGCCAAACTCAACGAAATACAAGACCAGATTCGAGCCCTGGACAGGAAGGTAGACGAGTTGACACAAAGCGTCAGTGACGTCCAACTGGGACAACAGTACCTTCAACAAGTCATCCTGTATGGTCGGGACGAGCTACGACTGAGGAACATGCTCGACACTCTTGCAAGGATGCAAGTTAGGAACGGGCAGTACACAGGGACATATGACATCGAAGGGTGGGCTAACAGCGTCCTGAGCCATGGATCCGATGGAGTCCAACAGGTATTAAGAAATCGAATTAGATTAGTCAGTAGAGGAGAGGAATCTTAGCTTATCATTCAACCGGTTAAGCTATTGTCAAACATAGCCGAATATGGCGTCCCGAACACTGCTGAACTCCCATCAACCATAGTTAAAATTAGGTCAGGAACAAGGGCGGCTGTGGTTGACTAGTGACTGGTACCATCACACGAAGATTATTTCAATTGAAGTATTTAAATTTTATGTCCAAAATGTTACATAATGCCCTTTAAAGGGTAAGAAATATCTCTGTAACTTATACAGATGCGTTGCACAGAAGAAAATGCCCAGCACAAAGAAGATGGAAGCTCACTGTCCATAGTATGCTGGCTTTAGCTACCGTTGTTAAAATGTTTTACCCTTTTCTAGGTATTGTACAATCTGTTGGACATGGTGAAACCACAGTCGGTGCTCTTCGGTGGGAAATCTCTGTTTGAAATATACCATCAACAGCTCGAATGGAACCTAGCTACGTATAGAGAGAAGGTGATTATTGTCTGCCTTTTATACTTTTTATTTTGACTACGTGATGTATAAACATGCAATGCAAGTCCAAAGATAATATCAGTTGAAAATTGTGTTTCTTTGTTTGTTTTTTTGTGTGTACAAGTGTGTGTGTGTATGTGATAGTTTACTGTGATCTAAATTGCTCAACATGATGGCTCCTGAATATGAAAGTTCTTTGTTCACGACCACTTGTTTATTAAAAGAGCTGGCGTTTCGTTAACCAGCTGTCATATTCATCTTAATTTTGTCAGTAAATGATGAATATGATAGAAGGTCAACCAAACGTCAGTGGCTGTGAATAAAGAGCTTTGCTATTCTACAACGTGATGAAATTATCCACACATGATAACTTCTGTTTTTCTTATCGTCAACCTAACAGGCACCATGTCTTTGGTTTGCATGCATGTTTATGCTTATTTACTCATATGCCACCTCCATAGCATTGAATTCTACAACCATGATTATGGTAGAAATTCAATGTCGTCAGCTAATAGGCAAGACATTTTGCTTATCTTACAAACAATGCTGCAGATAAATAAATAATAGCCAGTGAAATCTAAAGATAATAATGAGATAAGCTCCATCCTTCGTCACAATGTTCTTATGCCTCATCATGTTAGCGTCGATTTGTAATTTACCTGTTCATCTTATACTCATTTTAAAAGTGTTTGGTTGGTTTTAATTTATATATAGCTAAATAAGATGATATATGTACATGAGAAAATAAGTTGATCTTATTAATTTTAGTTTGGTGTGTATCAGTAGTAGCATAGACTTTTTCTTGACTGTATACTGGGCTGTCATTTTTGGAAAAGAGTAAACCATTCTACTACTAGCTACTGATGTAGATTTGTTTTGCCAATGACCAATATTAATTGAACATACAGATGCCACGGAAAGTCACACAAGTCTATGCTCTGATTGGAGGAGGATATGCAGTGTGGATCACCGCTCTGCGAATCAAGGGACGTACAGGTGAAATTCCTGCCAAGGCAGAAGAAGCCAAACAAAAACTGAACAGTTTGGAACCGAAGCTGGGAAAGTACTTTCGCTACGGTAAGGGTCAATGGCACCAATATGTGTTATATAATGTAAGACGTGTATCTCATAATCAAAGCCCTCTAAATATTTAAGCTGTCGTTAATTGCACTTATGAATTTATTGCAATGTTTATCATTGGGTTTCAGCAAAAATATAATTATTTACTTGATAGTAACGCCTGAGGGCTTTATCCCAACTGAGGAGTGTTGCTCAGGACCCAGTTAAGATCAAGATCTAACTTTTCTTATTAATTGATTGACAGTTTTTAAAATAATCTGCTTTACGTACATACGTATATAATTACAATTTTAACCATTTTATCTACACTTTAAATCTACTTTATTTATTTAGTAGAAAAAATACTATAATGCACTGGATGTAGATGTTAGCTTCCACAAAACATAACTTTTTTTTATACATTCTCTGCTTTAGGTAGCTGCCCATCCGGCTATCAACTGAAGGGCAGGACATGCTACAAAGCCTTCACTAGTCTCAAGACCTGGTCTGATGCCTCCACACACTGTCAGAACGAGGGGCCAGGTGGGATGTTGGCAATGGCAAAAGACAAAGGCGCAAATACATTCTTGATCAGCCTCAAGGATGCTGCCAGTAGTTCTTGGGGCTTTTGGTTTGGGCTGAATGATAGGGCAAGGGAAGGTAGCTGGAAATGGCCTGATGGCACCTCTTTGGGGTCTTACAAATACTGGTCACCAATTGAGCCAAACAATGGGGGTAAGAATTGGTGGGGAACACCCTTGGGTAATGAAGACTGTGTGGAGTTTTTCAGGACCGGATGGAGGGACAGTAACTGGAACGATGCTGACTGTGGCAACACAAGATACTTCATCTGTGAAAGGAAACCAGAGGGTGAGTCTACGTGTTTTCTTAATCAGAAAAAAATATTGCTTATCCCCCTCTTTTCACTGTTCTATTTAGTGTGTAGATATTACAACGAAATGTATACAAGCCCGTTTTTTAAAGAAATTATAACAAAAGTTTGAGTAAAACCCTAAAACAAATCTGAGCACATTGTCAATGAAATAACATATCACAGCCGAACATATACCAATTTGCAATTTGTTCAACATTTCTCCTTCGTTGGGCTTTAAGTCTTATTTAATTTATCTAAATACTAAAAGTAGTATGTTATAGATCTTGTAATTCTTATTTACATAGTTTTGAAGAATGATAGAATTACAGAACTGTTACTGTAACAGTACTTCAACTAAACATCAAAGTCAAGCTTTGGAACAAATTGTACTGTTACAAATTTTTCCTGGTACTTGCAATTAGCGTTTTGAAAAGTTTTTGCACTAAAATCGTGGTAACTAATGTGCTTTTCGTTTTGTGTCTTTTATCACAGGACTCTGAAGACACGGCATTTTAAATGACTACCTGTGAGTTCTGCATTCGTGGGAAAAGTGTATATCCATGTTTCGAATTCCCATACGAGCTGTCACATACATGTAGCATCTGTTAATCTCCGTGTAACCCGCATGTTGTCATTGTCAGGAAGATTCAAACCACTGTTTAGGTTTAAACCATCCCCTACAAATATGTTCAGCTTCACTTTTTACTAGTGTAAATGTACAAGGTTAATTCAATAAGGACTTTTACCGAACTATTTTCAGTTATTGTGGGAGACCGAAATAACACATGTATACATTTAAAATGCACACAAGAATTGGCCACATGCCTATTTATAACAGGAAGTAGGCTGGTGATTCCTAAACTGCACTCATAATGCTGGTTGTGTAATTTTTTATTTTTTTTATATTTTCTGTTCAGTAATTACGTGAAAAAGCGTTTGCTTTGCAACTGGAAATGACTTTAAAGGTAAAGCTGGAGAGCATTTGTGCAACCTAACTGTTTGAGAGTGTGTTACGGAAACTCTTCTTTAGGAAACTTTACTTAGAACTGTTACTTGGCTAACTTAGAACATATATATTGTAACTTTATTTGATTACCATTATACTTATTGTTGTTTTTAATATTTAGATATATACAGGCACACAATGGTTTACGTATGACAGGTATCACACAGGGTTTACATAGTAAAAAGTTGAACATTCAGGATGTGAATTCCTTTGAATTTCAGCGGGAACACGATTTGAGGAATGATGATCTTGTCAAAAAAGATAATTTGTGATGATCGCATTATGCATATGTAGGTCAAAAAGAACAAATAAGATTTGACTTTTATAACATTTAACCTTTACTGCATTATATCATCACATGCTCATAATCAAGGCCAGCAAACAATGTCCTTCTAATGTCAGACATGATCTTATTTACTTTGGAGATATTGGCAACAATCGGATTATTAGTTTTCGTCAGTTGTTTGGAGGCTACTAGTTTAGAAATGGTGATTCTGTCAAATAGACTTTGTGACGTAGAATATAGATATGTGCGTAGGCATAAATGATATGGTTACTTTACATGTATGTTCAGTCAACAAGTTTAACATATGGATTACAACAACCGCGGACACATCATCTTACTGGGAATACTTACAAATTCCTGAATAGATGTGCAAAACAAACAACAAGAAGACATTCCATACTTTAAGAATGCCCATTAGTTTGGTCTTATAAAAGTTAATGATTTTAAATTGAAGTCTGTCAGAAAAAAAAGAGAAAAAAAGAAAGGAATGGCTAGGATTTTAGCATCTGAGGTAGAAAATATTTTGTTTCTCAATACGAAAAAGGAGTAAATGAATTACATACATATTGACGCTTAAGGACAAAAACGTCTGGTCACTTATTTGGCATAGTTACCTATCAATAAGCCAGAAATTTTACTTGTACCATGTGTACATTGTTTATCCAAGAACTTATTGACAATAATCATGGCGAACCATGCTAATATTTAGGAATTACTACTCGGTTAAACATAAAATATCAATAGGTAACAGTAAGTAAAAGATAAACCCCAGGCCAGTGCAACACTGCAAAATCAATACACTTTGTTGCGGGTTTCTATGTTAGCATACTGTACTTCAATCGTGTCAGCAGATTTGTAAGGTCATGTTATCCTTAGATAACGGTGTTTAATTTATTGGTAGCTTGTGGCATGTAAAACATACCATATAGGGATAAAGGAAGCCAATGTGTTATTTGCTGTCATATGTATGTTACAAGCTTGAACATGCAATTGGCTGACGAAATGGAAAAGAAAACACACAATTATCGTTTTAAAGATTATTGGACGTGTTTGTTTCAATCGGACAGAATTAACAATAAAGATCAAGTAATGATGAACCTATCAGGTCTGTATGCTAGTAAACAAGTATCTATAAACACCGTAACATCTACTGTCGCTCATTTAGGCCTGGTGATTAAGAAACATTTAAGTTTTAAAAATGCACTTGTATTGGGACGTTATGCATTAAGTTAAAGTAAGGTAAGGTAAGGTAAGGTAAGGTAAGGTAGGAATATATGCAATCCAAGATATATCAAGATAAAAGAAATTGTCAGGATACGTAGAATATTAAGAAAAAACATATTCTGCAAATAGAAACACTGTATCAGCTGTGAACGTTAGAGTTTATCGTTAGAGTAACATTATAATGGGATCTGTATTTTAGGATTGGAGACAAGAATATTAGGAAGGTGGCATCAATTTTTAAACCTTGGTAACGGATTTCTAAAAACAAATCACTGATTTCAAATTCTCAGTAGGGCTAATGAGTTTTAGCTGCCCTAGCAACCCATGGAAACAACATTTGACCGTTAAAAATCCCCTAATGTTTCGTAATTTTTCCCTCCCCATCTTGAAACTTGAAACTTTATCTAGTGAAAACACTGTGGGAGGAGTGTCATTGGGCGAGGTGAGATGTTACGTAGCGCTGTGAAATGTAAATGGTCTTCATACATTGAAATATCTACCAACAACACACCCGTTAATAAATTACACAATTGATGAAAAATCCACATGAAAAAACAAAACAAAGCGACCTTATCAGACCAAAATTTTAGATACCATGCATAACCAGAAAGATTGTAAATTTATTATCTTCGAACACTTTTGCGCAATATGATATGTACACTCTGATGTATCTAGCATGTTATAATATGGTATGGGATAGTACATACTACGCATTACTAAAGCTACTGTCTTTGCAAAAACGCTTCATATGAACTGTTTTAAATGTAGATATTAGCTCTACTTATTTCATGAAGGTATGAGAACCCCGAATTCTTGTTGAATGTGCATGTAACGTAACGTTATACACGTGTGATATTTTCTTATCAAAATCTGTTGTTTTCTTCCAAATTACCATGCATAAATGTAGGCAATAAAGCATATCGTTCCTAGAAAAGTAAGAAATATCCTGGCTTTTGTACATCTGTATTTGATGTATAGCGACAGAACTGATTGGGACTTTTTAAAAAACTGTCTCGACTGTAAGATTTGTAATGTTGGAACTTCAAGCCGTATGCTTTTCTTAATCTTCTTTCTGATCTTGTTTAGTAAAAGTAGAAGATATACTTAGATCTTAAGCTAAGCCTGTATGTAAAGATGGTGTGATACACCCACGTGGGATTATACCGGCCTAACTATGCAGACTAATACAGAAGTAAAAAAAAATGACTGGTGCAGGGCGTGTTTTCTTATTGTATAGAAAGCTGACGTGGCATGTGAAATGTCGGAAAGGCAGCGGCAGTCCCAAAATGGTGAGAAAATATTTTCAAAGATTCATCCTATCTTGTATTTTTTTTCCAAACAACTACAATAGATAACGGTGAACGTGGTAATGTAAAGCGTAATGCGTATATTTTTTCTTTGCTATCTGCCTGCTTGCTTCTCCTTTTTATGAAAATGTGCGCCTAAGCGAGGCAAAGGAATTATTATTTTTTAATACACAGGAACAGTTACTGTAGAATTTCACAAGGCATGTTAAGGAAACCATTTTGTAACTTTTTTCGGGCAAAACAAAACTGATTTAATTTCTAAAACGCTGTAATAATGGAGAAAGCTACCGATTTCTTCTTTGAATTTGTTAGTGATCTTTGAGGTTGTAAAACAGTAGAACACACATAATATGGCGTAAAGGCCATATACATGTAAATCCAAAGCCGTGATTTATCTAAAGCAATGCTTAGGTTATGGGTAGTTCACGTGTAACTAGAGCCATATCAGGAGTTAATCAACGTTATGGGATTTATTTATTTATTTATATTTATTTCTGTATTTTTCTAGCAGGGTAGAACCACTCAGTGGCTTTATACTGCTCTTTCTGGCGGCCCTGGGTACACATAGACAAACAAATGTAACAATATGTATACAAGACAAAGACGGGATCAAAACATCAAATCACAATCGTAATCCAAAATTCGTAATCGAGGATACGTGGAGACTATCCGGAACGGTACCATTTTCTCACCACAACACATTCAGGCATAGAAAAACAAATGGGCACAAAATAATATTCGCAAAGGTGTTATCCATTATATAGCTTAGTTACCTTTTTGTTGCCAATTACATATAGAGTCCTTAAACAAAAATACAACATACTAAATGGTACATGCAGCTGTTAGGGTATGATTATTGTATTCCAATTAATATGTAATAAATCTATAGTTTAAAAATGACGTCCTTATTGTTGTTAATGGATATATAACAATGACCCATTCATAAAAAAATACATATCGATATATAATACTGCTCTTTGTAAATTTTCTAACGTCAAGTTATAATAAAGCATTTTAGTCCCTGCCAAACAAGATGATACATAATTTTTTTAAATATTGTTTCTCTCCGGGAAGCGTAGATATAGAGCAGTCTAAGAAGCACTGGACCCATATCGCCGACATTTCTGCGACCACACCCAACCGTCTTTACGTTGCAGGATCAGGTAAACATTTTTTTTTCTTAACATATAAGAAAGCATAAGGAGAGGTCTTGACTAGGCCCTAACTTCAAGGGAACACCTACTTGGATTTTTATAGTCTTCACTAGACTAACTAAGCTGGCTGGGAAGTAGTAAGATGTTGCCAAAGGAGGGGCCTTGGGTGGGCTTTATCGTTAGGAAATACTAGTTAGGGAATACGGATTTCACATTTGCGTAGTCTCCTCCAGACTAACTAAGCTTGAAGGAAGAAAAATGTTGGCAGTATAGGGAGAGCAATGTTCCAGAGGAATCTGGCCGTTCATTAGTTGATCAGTTCCCTAGGGAAAATGTTACCCTTACCACGGTATCACTCTTTCCCTGCAATTTTTATATTCACCCTAACTTTAATAAATTCTACAAGCCATAACCCCTTAGGAAAGTCTGGAAGAGGGTAACATTTCCAAACTAATGCAGCACTGGGTAGTTTACGGGATGTCTGTTTTTTTTCGCATTTTTGGGTGTGGTACTGTGAGACTTAAAGCGGCTGCCACACCAAAAAGAACATGTAAGGCATGAAGAACAATGTGCTTTATTCACGACCAATGTTAAACAAGAGTCGGCGTTTTGATGACCACCTGAATTGTCGTGTACCGTTTCGCTGGACTCAGTTACAGACTTGTAAAAACGTTAAGGTTCAAGTCCCAAAAAAACTTATTTGCGGGAACCAGTTGCAGACTTGGTTGGGACAAAAACCATGTCACATACCCATTTTCGTTCCGAACCACATAAAACCTTCCATAGACGAAAAAAAGTGAAAGTGATAGTGATCTCAAACCAGTTTAGCTCATTGAAGAGCTATTCTTCCACTGGTCGTGACAGAGAAGACAGACGCTATGTACAGTATTTACAGATTCATTGTACCTGGAAAATTCCCCTAGCTTTTTTCGACAAGTACAATGAACAGTGGACCACGGCTTAACGTCCCGTCCTAAGGACTGCGACCCTCTCCAGTAGCGTGCATGTCGGGTGAGCGACAACAGCCGGGATTAGATCGCAAAATCTGTTCTGCAAAATGAAGAAAACATTGCCATTGGGCATTGTCAAGTGTCGGCCTCCATGTTATGTGGCCACAGTTTCGCCCAGACAACATTGCAAGATTGCCAACATGCAATTTTGTATATACCGTGGGTTTAGGTCCGGACTTACAAGTCCGGAACTGAACCTAAACCCCTGGACTTGAAGCCGGACCTGAACTTAAACGTAGGTTTAGGTCCCCAGCACTAACCGCCTGTCATCTTCATCATGGCTAATATGACTGGCTCGGCTGGTCTACTACAACTTTTGAACATATTAGCCCTGATGAAGTTGATAGATGGTCATCAAAACACCGGCTCTTGTTAACCCTATTCAGACGGGGCTTTTTTGCCCATGATGGGACCGGCGGGGGGGGGGGGTGCCTTGTAACTCAGCAACTATTTATCGTAGGACCGCCAAATTTTCAGATGAGGGTGTACTAGTAATGTCCAAACCGAAAGTACTAAATTTCTCAAAAACTGACTGTCAGAAACCCGTTGCCATGGAAACATGAAAATTGATAAACTCATCCCATTAGGTTGAAATTGTTGCCAGATATAATTTAGGAAGAGTCACCAAGTTTGGTAGTTATAGAGCTATCTGAGATGAAAGTTGGCGCGGGCCTTATCCCCCCCTCCCCCGTCTGAATAGGGTTAAACCTTCAAGTGGATGTGAATAAAAAAATAATGCTATTCAATCACTCACCAACCCGCTTATATTATTCACGGAACATGTAAGGCAGCAACGTCGCAGTTGGTTGCTTTTCTTTACTTGGAACAACACAACGTTTTATTGTCTAATCGTTGCACGAAAAGTTGGATTTACCAATGGTAGTAAATGCCAGTAAAGTCGGGTAATGTAAACAGTACCGAACTTAACAATGGTAGTTTAAAGCAAAGTACGTTAGTTTTCTTTACTACCAAAATTACCTGACTTGACTTTTATTTACTACCATTGTAAAGCTCGGTACTGTTTACAAAGTAAACATTACCCGACTTTACTGACATTTACTACCACAGTGCAGTGAATGTGTCTACTTACATTGTGTTGTTGGTAACTCTGATAATTCCGCAGGGTGCCCTATCAGCGCCTCATTGACAACGGTGTGTTATTCTGGTCTTTTAGAATGTCTTGAACATTTACATATCTGAAGTGTACATATCTTGGGAATTACAGAAAATGCCTTTGAAATTCTCGTTTCTTTTTAATATAATCTTACAGTGGCATTGTACCCGACGAGTTGATGTTGAAGAAATTGGTAAATGTGTTTCTTATAGGTGTTAGGCCAAGCGATGATGTGTACGCTACCATTGATACCAACAAGACGAAATGCTGCAAAAGACGCAAAAAGCTGTGGAAGACCATTGGCCTTGCGTTTGACGTGGCCGTTGTCATACTCTTGGCGTATTTTGCAGGTCAGCATTTTTGCTGTGTTGTTTTATGTTGCTACCGTTTTCGACGGGGCTGGTTTGCATGAACTTGTACGCAGAACGTACTACGCTTGCAATGTAGTACATAACACTTCGTCAGAACGCCTCGTTAAACCCTATCTAGACTGGGCTTTTTTAGGATTTTTGGGACTGTTTGGGGACTCGAGACCAATATATCGTATGACCACCAAATTTTCAGAGGACGGTGTACTAGACAATAGATACTAAATTTCACAAAAATACCTTTTGGAAACCCGTTGCCATGGCAACACGTAAAACTATTAACTTATCTTACTGATATGAAATTATTGCCAGATATATTTAGGAAAAGTCACCAAATTTGGTGGTTCTAGGGCAAGCCGTTCAGACGCTATCCGGCACAAAGTTGGCACTTTTAGCTTCCCCCCTCCCAGTCTAGGTAGGGTAAGGTCGCATTCGCGTATTTAAGGATGGCATCTCGTCTATACTTTTCAAATGCTGTGTCGGAAAATATATCGTCTGTAACTGGCAAAATACTGATGCAACGCTGAAGAAACATCCAGAGAAAATCGTGAAAATATCTGGGTTTCGCACAGGTGCAGTGCGTTCTACCGACTTGTTTGTGCGGCGTCCACTGGGAGTAGCGATTGCGTTATCTGTATGTTGTCTCAGTATGTATGGTAACGGGGGGTGCCCTAACTTCGCACGTGCCCTAACTTCGGACGGATTTTTTTACTGATTTTATTATGCAAAATTATTGCCACTGACTTTGCTAAATAAAAATATAAGTAAACATAGTCAATGCATACAGCTATTATTTGCATGCAAAGTATAGTTCTATATATTTATTTATCGTTTTGTCGAAAAACAAAATTCCAGTCCTTTTCACCAATCATAATGATGGAGCTGAAAAAGGGGTCCCTTCGTAGCGGCGGCTCGTGCCAGATATAAACGACCTGTACCAAGCAGTCACATAGCTGCCACATACATAACAAATAAAGCTTTACGAAACAGTAAAAAATTGGGTCTCCCAGTTTTTGTGTAGTAGAAAAACAACCTGAGAAAACAACGTCAACACTACGTCAACACCACTGTCGTCTGCATTTCTCATGATTCCTATGGGACCGCGTTGATTGCGTAAGACGAGTTTTTGGTCAAACACGGACTGAACTGCGTTCAATACAGCCCTCCTCACGTGAGGTAACATGTACACATAATCACAATTATAGTATAAAAAGAAAGCTTGAATATCACAAAATTCAATTCTTGTTTTTTTTACTTAATTTCATCATCGACGCCTGAACAGAGCAAAATTACGAAAACGTTCGAAGTTAGGGCGCACTGTCTGGCGTAGTACATTCACGAAGGTAAATTTACGAAAATGTCTCACAGCGCTTGCCGCTTGTAACGTGGAGCGTGAAGGGCTCATCAACAGAATGAATGCATTTTAATTCAAGTATACTCTTTACATAAAGGTTTTCAAAATTCATTCATCAAAACCTGACCAGTCTTCGACAACTAGCGATAGAGCGCCGTGAGTTCGAGTGCGTAAAAAAGCGTTCGATGTTAGGGCACCCCCCGTTATATAAAGTATATGATAAAGTGGAGTAATTATGTCACATAATTTCAACATTAGATTCAGTTCATTGTAGTGCCGCGTGGGGAGAAGGAAAGGGGACACGGTTAGCATCACATGTGGAGAAGGGAGAGTATTGTTTAATCAGGAAATAGGTAGTGTCTGAGTTGAGGGATAGGTGTTGGGAAGATACGTGTCTGTGTGTCTGTCTTGTTTATTATCACTTGTTTATTATGTCTGTAATGTTGTGTATAATGATGATTATGCATGGGTTTCATGTTTTGTAGAGGTTGGTGGTTGTGAGAGTCTTATGCAATAGGCTGATTTTCTTACATCGTCCATCTTCTTATGTTTTGAATCCTCTCTTGGGAATTTTTTTATTGATCCGGAGTAATTCGTAAGAATTTGCTGCGTTTGAAGTTCATATTTGCCGTCTCCAAAGGGGTTTCAATTCTCTATTTTCTAATGCAATTATTGTATATGTAATACCTAGGAGATTCCGCTTAAATTTGCTGTATTTTTACGTAATCATATTGATTACTTGTCCTGTCTGTCTTTTCGTTTTATTTGTAGCAAAAGTCATCTCTCTTTCTGGGGAGGTGTCAAAGCTTTCGGAGGAAATTGATAAACGGGACAGGACGACTGACCTACGGGTCACCCAGCTGGAAAGTAAGTACTGCGCTGCTATACTTTAGAATAGAATGGCTCTTCTGAACCAGAAGATTTGCCATTGGTGGAACTTGAATAGAATGTACATAGGTCAGGGTGGAGACATCAATCTGGTAAACGATTTGTCAATTAGCCAAACTTTGATGCATCAATCAATCTATCTATCTATCTATCTATCTATCTATCTATTTATCTATCTATCTATATATTTATATCCATATATCTAATATAGTATCTATCTATCTATATATCTAATATAGTATCTATCTATCTATCTATCTATCTATCTATATATATAGAGAGAGAGATATAGAAATTAATATAGATATAGATAGAATATTAGATAGATAGATAGACAGATAGATACATAGATACATAGATAGATATATAGCGATAGATATAGATAAATGAATATGTATAGATATTGTGTATATCGCGTTAAGGCGTTGTTTTATTGCCTTAACAAATGTGTGGTGATAAATCACATATTTCAAAGCTAGGCATATTAAATGTTTAGTAATTAAAGAAAGGTTAATCTTGCTAACTGGATGCCAAATTCATATTTCAGACCTGTGTCTATGCCCTGCACGTACTCCTGGAGCAGAGAGCATGGGAGGACTCCCCGGGTCAACAGTTCCTCCCAAGATTCCAGGAGAAATTGGACCTATGGGAGGGAATGACCAACCTGGGTCTGCTGGGTCTACTAAGCCTACAGGGTCCCCAGACTAAAGCGCATTTGTCAGTATGGCTGGGCAGGTTGGGTCACCTGGGTCGGCTTGGACCCCAGAAGAAAGGGGATCTGTGAAAATGAATGACTCGTCTGGTTTATCATACCTCTGGTTTTAAAGATGATACAAATGTTAAACACTATTCACTGTTCCCTGCCATCTACCTCTTACCATTTCAATGTAGCAAACTGTATCTCTCTAGGTTTGTTATGTTACACACTCCTAAACGCTCTCAAATATCGTAGCCAAGACCTAACTGCTACCTAAAATCACTCTGGCATGGTTAGAACATGACATATCAAACCCTTAAGTTCTGATGCAGTACCGAGAAAAAATCTAACCATTTCTTTAATAGGTCAAGACTCAATTACATGCCAAATTTCATGACACTCCATTTACATTATAATGAGTTATGCTGATAAACCAGAATCACGTTTACAGGCAAACGTTTTTTCAAAAGATTTCAACAAAACTGCTCCTGCAATTACTGAACAAGCTGCTAGACGGCAAACTTACGTCTTGTGTATGAAAAAAAAATTAAAGTACATGTACACATGTTTAGCAGGCCTAGTCCACAGAATTTATACAATAAAGGTACACGTAATAAAGTTCCATAAATTTGTCTATATTTTGGTCTTGTCGACAGATGCGGACGTGACATAGCAAATTCTGTTTTAATGCCGTAGCATAAATAGAACAAAACATTTACATGTACGTATTACAGACATTCTGTATTTAGAACAGTACATGTACCAGCCTTTCCTAGAAAATACATTGCTGTTTAAAAAATATTGCAATTGGTAAATATGTTCCCGTCTTTAAAATGAAGACAGTTACCTAATTGATATGACTAAGATGCTGTGGATAATCAGAAACAAGACTTACTCGGGGTACACAGCCACAGTTGAAAAATAGGTGAAATGAATACTCAGACATGTGCCTGGATCTTTATTTTTAGCAGAATGGAAATGTTCCCCCACCCACCTTATTAGTGACCTCAGCTATGTGTCGACGTGTAAGCTGATTCATATCTCTACTCTGTTTGTTGTTACTGTTGTGCTATATTAACTTAATGTTGTTGCGAAGCACCACGTAACAAAATGCTGTGCCAAGACTTTTCAAAAATGCAATGCGTTCCTGTTTTAACTTTAAACGTTTCTAATTACGAGGCATGACCTTTGAAATTGTGTTTGTGTGTTTGTTTGTCTGTTTTCCCGCGATGACCCTTAATGGTGCAATGTCACCTTGGACGCAGAGAGAACCAATTGGAAGGACGTATGATTTCCTGAAACAAGACAACCTACATCATATTTTTTGCCGTGGTCGCAGCATTTTTTAGTATTCAGAAGATATGGACATCAATATTTTATGTCAGTATGACTGCTATATTCTATATATTTAGAGTACAGTCGTTAAGCACAGGTGTATACAAAATACAAACGAATCCTGCTCGAGAGCAAACGTTGGCATTGGCAGCACAACAAAGCAAGATCCGGGTTTACATCCAGACGACTGAACTGGGGTTGATTTTCTACAGTCAGGTATGGTTATTCTATTTAACTATTTCCTTATGGATTTTTATAGCTTCAAGGATTTACTATGTACATGTGACAAGAGTAACTTTCTACGCAGACCTTTCGGTTGTGTGGCGGCTCTCCATGCAGGGCTGATTTGAGCTGTTTTCAGATTGCTGGTAGTTGGCGTATTGATAAAGCTACAGCTAGTGTATATAAGAATACAATAGAAATCAGAACAGTACCAGATTCTTCTCAAAATTAGGAATCTTCTACGAGATATATGTTGCCTACCTGTGTGTAGCGTAAGGGCGGTTTGAAGGACAAGTTGTCACTTTTTTTCAAAATCGACTTAGCTTGAAAGATCTACTGAAAATCAAACTAAAAACTTTTCACCCTTGCAGTTCAATGATATACGTCTAGGTGTCGCCACACATGTGCGTCCTAGCTGACACATAAATATTTCCCTCTCAATGATGGCAGTCAACTCGATATTGAGGAAAGTCGATTTAGGGAAGAAAAATCTACTAACTATACATGCGTTACCCTGGGAGGCTAGTACTAGTTTTCTTCTGTATGTTTGTTACCTTTACCTTCATTTATAGCATTAACTCTATAAATTATAACCGACATACATGATTCTTTTCATTATGTGTTACTCAGTCTATTAAGCCCCTGTAACACGTTTAGAACCTTTCCCCGAACACCAGCCGATCTAGGTTGGTTAAAGTTCGGGAGCAGTCTGACCACAATTAGGCCACGACTACCTTTCGATATTAATTGAATCAAATTTGAGATAAATTTGAGTCAAATTTGAATGCCAACCACGCTCCCACCTACTCACAAACACCATGCAAAAACAGACAACTATTACAGAAACTTCCGGCCCACACATAAATGTTTTCAGCATTTTGAAACATTCAGCTAGCGTAGCCGAACACCAGCTGACCTTGCTCCCGACCTACTCCTAACCAAGGCTCCAAGATGGCGGATAATTAAATATGTATGGCGTCATTGTATGACGTCACTGGTGTTGCTAAGGGCACGAACCCCCAAAGCTTTAAAAACTTTAAAAAACGGGTATTTCTTGATTCCTTATTTTCTTCACCAAAAAATAGGAAAAAGGTCAAATTGTATGATTTTTGTACGTAATGTGGACTCAGATGTTCACACATCGATTCGGCAAAACAATTGAGCTGGTAGCATACTGATAATTTCTAAAAAATTAGCAAAAACTGTTTTTGGGTCCGTGTGGACCCCAGGTGGACAGATTAATCAGTCCGGGAAGGTGTACTGTTGAGGGTTAATGACATTCATATGAACCTTTTTTGTAAGAAAAAATCGAAGTAGTGATGGAATTTTAAGGAAAATTACCCTTATATACCTAATGTAATGATATGGTCCGCCATCTTGGATTTCGACCAATGGCGTCATCAAATTAGCATAATTTATGCACTTTTATTAATAAGAATTACATACAATTACATTAAATGTTATTAATATTAGAAAGCATGTGTAACTTGACATAAAACCCTGAAAAGTCTATTGTTAAAAGGAAAATTACTGAATTTCGCAAAAAATGCCTGTCAGAAACCCGTTGCCATAGCAACACAACAGATCATAAACTTATCACACTAATACGAAATTGTTGCCAACTATATTTTAGGAAAAGTCACCAAGTTTGGTGGTTCTAGCGCAAGCCGTTCAAACGTTATCCGACGTCAAAGTTGGCGCGGGCACTTTTAGCCCCCCCCCCCTCCGGTCTAGATAGGGTTAATACAACGATCACGGACAACAGGAACCATACACGGATGTTTTACAATATAAACATTTGAGCACGGTCGAAGTAACAATATTGACTCTGCTATGTTCTATGTAAAATGCCATGAGAAATGCTTTTATCCCTTTTTTCCTTTTGAAAATTATAACACTCACTTTACTTGTCTTTCCGAGGTCGTCGTCATGTTTTCTAGAACAGATATTAGGATTTTGCTGGCATTTATAATAGCCTACAGAAGTAATGTATATTTGGAGAGAGTTTAACTATCCCTTGTCATTAATTGCACATTTGTAAGTCAATTTGACGGCCATTCTAATAATATAGATGTGAACTTACAAAAGGAAAGAAATATTACGCTCCAGAAGTCTAGATACAGTATAATGTGACGTGTATGATGCTTGGATATAACCCGGCAATAATAATAAACAAAGAAGAGATATGGATCAGCGTACACGTTGGCACATCTCAGTGGCCGCTCAGTAGAGAGTGGTTAAAGTTTACATATTGAACAAAAAACACCAATATTCCGCCACACGTCCGAGTGTTTCTCTCAAGTTTTGTTTGCCGCTGTACCTCCTGTAAGTGGTGATTTTTTTCTTATTAGTCATACAATTGTATGGATTTGTATTTCGTGTGTTTTAATACCTTAGCAAAGATATTACTAAGTTGTTGCCTGTGCATATGATCTCTACATGTTGGTTACAAAGTTAGCTTACTAAATCCAATTCAACAGTAATGCATGATTTGAAAAAAAAAGGCTAGAATTTTTAATAAACATGTTATACCCAGGATAGCAGCTAGAACAATAACGAAATGTTTGTCGCCCTACCAAACCCGTCCCTATCGACAACACCAAAAAATGAGCTTCTACTCTCGCAGTTTAATAATACTTGGATAGGTTTCTCCAGAAACTGAATTCTTAGATTAAATTTATTTCGTTAATAACCTTCATTTATTACATACATTTTGAGAATGAGGACCGTTATTGTTCAAGAGCAATCTTGTACTGTAAAACCACCGAAAGCATTTAGATACAAGCAGATCTGTCTCTGATACTGAATGGCATCCGTGTGCTTCCAGCCCCTGTCACACATTTACCACCTTCCCCCGAATGTGTTCCTCAACACCAGTCGACCAGGTTCGGCTGACGTTCGGGAGCAGTCTGGCCAGATTTAGGCTACGCCTACCTTTCTTTATGAATGGAAACGAATTTGGGTTAAATTTGAGTCAAATTGAGCCAACGCTGCTGACCTACTGCCAAATCGTTGGCTGTTGGCTAATATTTATAGCCGAATACCAGCCAACAATGGTTGAACCTCCCGACCAACCCCCAAATGTTTTGAACATACGGCTAGTGCAGCCGTAAAGTATCCGAATTCGCTGATCACTAGCCTACTTTAGTAGTCTTTACTCCTGACTATGGTTGGGGGGAGTTCGGTTAGTGTTTGGGAGGCCAAATCCGTGAATATGTGGCAGGGGCTCTACACTGGCTGGCTGGCTACGACAGTTTACCAACTACAAGTACATTTTTCAAATGTATACAACAGATAAAGAACTAGGAACGGCGACATTCACTCGGGAGTATATGCCAAATATTTCACCCCATTTACCACCGTATGCAGTGTGTAAATCTCTGCAAAAGACGAACATTTTAAATGAGTTCTGCCAAAAATAGTAGACTATTGCAAAATAATCCCAGTACACTATGAAATTTACTTTTTTTTAATATGAAATGAATTCTTTTGTAATCATCACAGTGTAATTTACACTCATTAATTCAATAAACTTGACTTAATTTGGTCGGCTTCTCCCGGTTGGTCAAATCTTCTAACGGTAGTAGTAATAAGTGTATAAAATAAGTGTAACTTTATAAACAAAATGATGCTTCTATTACATGTGTGCAATTGGAGTATCAAAGACTACTTTAGTTACAGTCAGTACTGCCAATAACACTATTTAGGGTTTAAATTCGCTAATTAATTAATTAGCGTATACTAGACTATCATATTCATTATATTTCTTCCGCGGTTCTACAAAACAATGTATATCAGCGAAGTAAAAATACTTTTGTGCTATTTAGTACGGTTCCCTGAACGGCATTGACCGAGTTTAGGGATAAGGCTCCTACGAGGGCTGGTATAACAGAATATTCGAATATTCAGACAATGCTAAATTCAAAAGATATTATTCAAATAATTATTTAATTATCCCACTGCAAGTGCATGTAACATAAAAAAAGGGCCATGGTTGATTGGTGATTTAACTAGTATTTTTCATGTTACATGTAATTTCAATAAGCCTCTGTGCAAAGACATACAATAATTCTATCATATCATATCACATCATATCATATCACAGCCATCATAACTGAAGAAGACGTCAGGATCAAGATGGCGGCACCTCGTAGATCTGTGTTCGGTGCAGCCCTCGCAGTCTGCTTTGTTCTGGCCATGTTGGCTGGCATCGTCAGCTACATCTATGTCAGCAACGAAGAGGAAATAAAAACACGCTACAACGCGTATGCAGGACCCGTGTTGCGGATAGAGCGTATCCTAGAGTGAGTGTTTCCTATTTTGGTCGATGTTATTTCTAACTATCTTGCACATATGCACTAAGTATGAAATATACACCATTTACCACTAAGGCCCACATTTTTACACTATTATGCAGATTAGTACCTTATTTGCATAATTGCCATTTGTTAATGTTTGGCCTGCAATGAATACCATTTGTTACATGTATTCGCCTATTCTGACATCGCGGTGTACCAGAGTGCGACTTGGACCATGTTTTCAGTTTCATATTTTACCACTTAAGAACAACCGATTTAAAAGTTGCACTCTTCTCTTTCAAAACGCTCGTCGTTAACGTTGTTTAAGCCTTTGAAAAGCATGTCATTTTCACATCGCAATGGGCAGTCTACCGGCACTACAGCTCATTGGGAACATAACAAGAATACTGGCAGTGTCCTTTGCAAATTTCTTACTGTTAGTAAACTAAAAGAAGGAGATAAATTTCTTAAAGATATGGATTGCAACACTGTAACAATAACAGTTACTTTTCTTATACTTAGGTATATTACACATGAGATACAGACGCCAAGCAGTATACATGCAGTACACTCTAGTGATTGGAGAAAATGTTTATGTATTTACAACCATAGTCCGAAGTGACTACTGTCATAAGGTTACCATCCTCAGATGGCTCTAATATTGAAAAAAAAACTCCATTTAACGTCCTATCCGAGGGACGTCCCTAACCGAAACTATGTACTCATTTCCACCTGAGTGAAGTGAGGAAAATCGTGTAAAGTGCCTTTCACAGGGGCACAAGGTCGGTGACATGGCAGGGTTCGAACTCGGGACCTCTTGGTTCTGAGCGGAACACTCTCCCGCTCGGCCACACGACCCCAAGTAGGCAAAGCATGTACCTTGTTGTCCTCCTATCCTCCCTGTAGGTTTAACGACGAAGTGAGAGACAGCCGGTGCGACTGCTCTAGTAAGGCAAAAGTCTATGCAAACGTCATTCCTGAAGAGGAAAGAGCGGAGGTGTCACAAAGGAAGAAACGAGAACTACTCAAGTACAGACAAAGGTAAGAGTACTGGATCACGCATTGAAGACTAGCAATTCTGTATCATATCTTTATACGTTATAGCTTGGCTAAATCGTTTCGACTTGGACGATTTAGTACATAATTTTGGCATAACGAGTATAAGTTATTTTGTTGTGGCCAGTACAGGTTATTTTGTTGTGGCCAGCACAGGTTATTTTGTTGTGGCCAGTACTGAGTGTTTTGTTGTGGCCAGTACGCGTTATTTTGTTGTGGCCAGTAAGGTTATATTGTTATGGCCAGTACAGGTTATATTGTTGTCGCCGGTACAGGTTATTTTGTTGTGGCCAGTACAGGTTATTTTGTTGTGGCCAGTACAGGTTATTTTGTTGTGGCCAGTACAGGTTATTTTGTTGTGGCCAGTACAGAGTGGTTTGTTGTGGATACAGAACAAAAACGGCAACACGATAAGCATATAGTTAGAATAAAGTTGGTAGGTTTTAGAATCATGCTACATTCACGACTAAGACAAAACAAAGGTTAGGTCATCCTTTCATCAATAAGGTATATCAGTGTGCCTGCCCTTTATGTCGATGGTGCGCTCAAAACAGCGGCTACTTATTGATAGCTTGTTTAAATTCAAACGCAGCTATGTCCAACAATTAAATTTCAATGTTTCGTATCAATGTAAGAAAACATCAGTTTATAAATGTTAAATATAACACAGTGTAAATGCATGAACTTTTGAAGTTGTTTTATTTTTGTGGTTTTTGCGGCTACCGAGAATTCCTAACATCACAAAAATCGGTTTTATAGTTCTACTGTACTGTACTGTACGGAATTGTACAACCACCGTAAAGGTAAATGCATTTACAGTATTGAAAATACCAAGGCTTTTTTTCCAGTCCCGGTTAAGTTTCTGGAAAGCTCTAAACTATAGTTATCAATTTCAGCCGAACATTGCACAATCTGATCTCTAGTTGGTACGTTACGAGTAATACCTCAGAAGTCAAATAACAGCGTTTGCCATCCGATTGTTTTCTAACTTCAGGACAGAGTCGGCCCGTGAGCCATTGTTATTTGCAAGTGGTTCTGCCCCCCTCAGCTACCCTACTCAAGGTTTAACCGTGGTTCCAGAGGGCATGATAAAAATACCAGGTAATTATATATATTGCGAGACATTGCATTCATGTGTCACACTACAGACGGCAGGTAAGTAGTTCATTCTTACAACCACTGTCACACATTCAGAACCTTCCCCCGACCACCAACCAACCAAGGTTGGCTGGTGAACCAGAGCAGTCCGACTAGATTTAGGCTACGCCTACCTTTCTATAAGAATCAAATCAACTTTGGGTTAAATTTGAGTCAAAATTGATCCTTGAACACAGCTCAACCTCTGTTGACCTACTACGTGACCTAATATACCGTTAACACCTGAATGTTTTAAACATTTTTAAAACATTTTGCTGGATCAGCCGAACAGTAGCAGACCTCGCCGAACACCAGAAAACCATGCCCGACCTTGCTCCCTACCTACTCCTTGTTGGTGATTAGGGGTGTTTGGGCAGTGTTTCTGGAAGCTATGTGTAATCAATCAATCAATCAATCGATCAATCAAACTGGTTTATTTGCAAAAAAAAAGGCGTTGCAGACAAAGGCTGAATTAGGCCTTCTGTACACATCAAAAAGCGTTAACAGTATTATCTTAAAACATTAAGATGTAATACATTTCTATACATAACTACTAAACTTTCATAAAACAGTTTTGACTTCTTCCAGTTCATTTAGTAGTGTTCAGGAGTCACAACAGTGATTGTACGGGGCTATTCTTCAATTTACAACTATACTAGTGTACAACTTATACACATTGTCAACAATGGTCAGGTAGCATTGGCCTCTCCCTCTCTTTGAATGTTTTGAAGTTTAGTTTTAGCTTATTGAGATTCTCTCTGGCCCCTTTACAAGTAACCGAAAATCATATGCCATAACTCCAAACTAGTACATGTTTATATAACCTCCAACAAGATTTATCCGCCACTTAATATGCTTCCGCTACTCCGAAAAACAGTGTATTATATGGATCCCCCCTGTCTGTTCCTTACATAGGCCAGTGCCAACAGTCTTTATGTCAATGTTTAATCATGTAGATATTGTTTACATTCTTATGTATTTATCTCCATGCTTATAGGCCTGGAAGTGGTGGACAGCAGCGAGAAAGAGGAATACCAGGTAACTTTTAAATCTTATAAGGTATTACAAAAGAATGGGATAATTTTAATCAAAAATGGTATTTCTTTAGGTTTATTTCTACGGTATGTATATTGCTTTTTGCCAATGATAATACCGCTAGAAAGAACGTTAGTGTCAATAATTTTGTTTCGACAGACTTTTTCTGTCCTATTTTATGTTGGCTGGTTTACATATAAAGGTTCTAAAATCTTTAAATCAATAGTTTTAAGTTGGTGGGATCAGCTCCACCGCTTGTAATGTAAGATGTTTAGTGATACTTACGAGACTTCATTAGAATATCTATTAGCGGTCTGCCCGAGGGCACACCACTAGTTTTCCTGGACTTCTTAACCGTAAAAATAACATACAATGACATGTATGTACAATACATTTCTATACATTACATTCCTCAATCAATATCAATACACGACGTCAACACTACACAATTACCATTACAATAGAATAAGTCCCATTGTACAGTTGTTAAACATGACTACTGAAATAGTGGAGATCATTTAAATTCCATTTAGAATATTTTTGTAGAGACCATTTTTGGAAAAATTTTTTTAAGAATTGGACGGTCTGCAAGGCTAGTGGTAACTGATTCCATACTTTGATGGCTTTATACCTGAAAGCCTTTTTCAATGAATTCGTGCTAGGTTTATATAATGTAAAAGACGGTCTGAAAGCGAAGCTAGTTCTGTGATTGTGTTGTTTGCTAACAGAGCTAGTTAACCTATACCCAACTGAGGTGAAATACATCCTGTTTACATTATATTGCTCTGCTGTGTACTGTGCGCAGCCCTGGGATATGCAGAGACTCAGAGTGGTATACCACGACGCCCTTAAAATGTTGATGTCTCAGTCTAGTTGGAACACCAGTAATAGTGCACTCTTTGCGAACCTTCGGGTTGACACTTTCGACGCCGCGTGGCGGAAGCTGGCAAACTCTTCTGTGACACGCCTCTTCGCGTCTGAAAACGACACAATCCATCTGCCATGCCACTCCGAGGTTTTTTAATTAAGTCGACACTGGTCCTACTACTGTCGGCGAGTTGTTGCGCCAACACTCTTTTATGCTACACAATGTAGAGTTTTTGTTTTAACTATGTAAAAGTCTGTGTACTGTCTTTTTTTTAAATATGGGCCCTGGGCCTAATTTAAAGAATAAATAGATAAACACATAAGAGCATAGTCTACTACTAAGACATTTTAGGTTCGTTTCAGAGAACAATTCCCCTGAATGTTGTCACGGAATTCACTAACAGTGTAGTTTTTACAGGTTTTCACTGCGGCTTCAACTGGAACAGACGTGTAGCCTTATTCTGCACTAGTGCATCTGAACAATACCACACTACTCCATAAACATTAAAAAAAGTATCTAATTTCTTTTGGCCAACTTCGAGACACGTTAAATTATGCTCATTATCATATTCTTTTTGATAATGCAAACTTCATTGTTACATCGTGGCAGTCTGTGACAAGTGACATTCTCCTCGGCCGTAAACTGTCAAATTTTAGCTGTCAACTGTCGTTATTAATACCAACCGTAATTTCTAGCTGTCAATTGTCGTTATTAATACCAACCGTAATTTTTAGCGTATATGAACTATTTCTGTCTTCAAAATATGAATGCTTGCTAATTTACCTTAGAATGATATCTAACTTTGTAATAGTCAATACCATGCTTTTGGTCGGGTGATGAGCACCGATGTCCAATCAGACTGAAAAAAATGTATTTCGCCAATTTAATACTTTAGACAATCACAACAGACGCCTGTGTCAATAAAAACTTCAGAATATGGTATACATACACATTGAACACAACTTGTCAAACATTACACATTCAAAATAATTAATCTTCCCTATGGCAGACATAATATCTGTTATTAAAGAAAAAAGCAAACAAACAAACAAACAAATAAAGAAAATACAACTAAGGGTAAAGTTTATATTTTCCTAGTTGTGCAAGGGTATGGAACAGTTGGTCTGCCCTAATCTATCTATTTCACGAATCCAACCCCACAAATCAGGTCCAACTGAAATCATCAAAGTACGGCGTACTTGATGTCAACGAGACACTTCCCGAGGTACAAGTTGACGGAGGAAATTCCACGTGTTTGAGCATGCGCAGTACTTCTCTTGTCCTTCTCAACCGCCAGCTCCAGAACGTGGTGTATGTGAACACTGTGTTCGACATAGATGCCAGAGACTTAGGTGTGTTGCTGTACTGCTTTTTTGTATGTATGTATGTATGTATGTATGTATGTATGTATGCATGTATGTATGTATGTATGTATGTAATACTATGTATGTATGTATGTATGTATGTATGTATGTATGTATGTATGCATGTTATGTTTCCGGGCTTGTGGTATGTTTATGTGAGCCTAAAGATTTTTGGTTACTGGGTAATTATGTATTAGATACAATAGCCCTAGTAATTGGATCATAACCATTGGTATTTTCCAAGTGCTGAGTGATATATTTTGGGTTCTATAAAAATCTACAGATCTACACAATATAGTTGTTTTTAATATTACCTCACACATCAGTACAGTCTGTTAATATGCGTTTTCTTATCTTTATGTCCACAGTACACTTTAGTTACATGGACTACCGGGCGACATTTTCTATCCGCATTCGAGCCAAGAAATCCCCGCGCCTCTACGACCCGGGAAAAGGTGTTTATTTCTTAGCTTCACTATTTATAATTGTTTTTTTTTCATAAGTGGTTTGCTCTTTTATTATATATGGTAGGTACACCATACAGTTTTTAAAAATGCTCTGAACCACGTCCACATTGAGTTGATGTACAAGAACATTTAGTAATACATATCTCCGTAGTTTACATGCCTATATTCGGTTGTTTTTTTTTTTCTTTTAAACTTGCTAAACTGGAGCATGATGTGAGTTATTTAGATTAGCCAACGTATCTCGAATACGCGTTCCCAATAGAATCTACATAGAAAATTTACCAGAGCCATATACGAACAAAATTTGACACAGTTATAAATTGCTTTGTCCCCATAGTCTCTGAAACACTAGTTCAGATAAAATTTAAATAAACGTATTTATATTCAGGAAATGTTGACTTCTCTGATCCCAACTGGTGTCAATATCACACATCAGTCAACCTTAGCAGCTGTAAAAGAAACTGTTAAGTTTTTAAAAAAGAAAGCAGTCATGTGATGTATTTTATACATGTGCAATTCTCACAGGTCTTGGGACAGATCCCAAACCGAGTCTCTGTCGGTAGAGATCCCGATCAGAGTCTTTGCTGGTACAATCTGTGATTGGTGTTCAGTATTATTCACGTACAGCATGAAAAGATATTTAGGTTTCATGGCTAGCACAGGCTATTTAAATGATATCAATAGCTACCCGTTATGTCATTTAATGCTTCACTTTCAGGATATCGTTAGTTATTTTGTTAAATAAAACACTATTTACTACAAAAATGTAAACTCTGGGATTACGTGGCATGTATTGATGTTCCCATATTCTGTTGTATTTTAAGGGTCGACTGGTAAGAACTTCAGCATTGACGACTAGTCCCATCTGTCTTCCTTTTTAGATAACGACATCAACAATAAAGTGACAATAATTACTAAGACCTTTCTGAGATATCCGGCCGTCAAAGCTCTCATCAACAGTACCCGGCTGTTCTACCCCAGAATGCGGATAGTGGTTGCAGACGACAGCCGGCCTGTTGAAGACCTCCAGGCGGAAAACACTGATCATTACGTCATGCCATTTGCAGCGGTAAGTCAATTGTGGCACTATTGACCAGCTTTTAGATTAATTCTGGACTTATACAGTTTAATTCCAGAATAATTCCCATATCTCAGCAACCTTACATCTAGATGGGCTAATATCGTAACTATTGGTAAAAAATGATGTAAGAAATACGTATGTGTATAGCAGCCATCGAGGACCCCTTGGTGATTAACCCAAGCCTCCAGTTCCCAGAATTCTTGCTCCAGTAACCAAAATTCTGCAGAATTGGGTTAATGGTTTCTGGGAATTAGTCCGGAATTAAACTGCAAGCCCAGCATTTAACTGGAGGCTTTTATTGCATCCAGACCTGTGCCTATCATGTCCTATGCCTGAATGAGTTAGGCACGGTTCTGGATAGTCTCGGGGTGTCTAAGAACGTAGATTTGCCCCAGGCACGGTTCTTGATACACGTGACCTACCCAAAACCGTGCCTGAGCATGGTTCTGTTTATAGCACTGTTCTGGATACAATAGACTCTTGAGTTTGGAAATTGTTGGTGACATACATGGCAAAATTATATTATCTTTTATATTAGCATTCGAATACATCTGTAGTTGTGTTGGTAGTAAACAATGCAGAGTTTCAACTTTGTTCTAACTAAACTAGTGCACCGAATTCTCGGCTGTTATACTATGGTTTTTATCATAATTAAGGTAACCAATCAAATAGATCACGTGAACTTACAGACATATGATATCAGCGATTTGTCATAAGTACCAGTGCCAAAAAATACCGCTCGTCGTCTCTGTTGAGTTGAACGCTTGTGTGTAGTATGTATATAACCTTCAGCAATTTTATGGTCACCGTTGAAGCACATATTGACTTTAGTATAACAAGAAACAGTCAAAGATGTTTAAACCATGTGATCAAGCTTAAAGCTGCATTATATAACATTTGGAAGATAGAAAAAGTTAATTCTCTGGTCATTTTTTCTTACAAAGTAAGGTGAATCAACCCCACACCATTGCAAAATACCATTCAGAACGTGCCAATAAAATTATTCTAATTTTGTGCAAAAATGTTACATACTTCACGTTTAAGGCTTTCAAAGCAAAATCATAATGTTTCTAGCATACCTTTTCAATTTTTCAGGGTTGGTTCGGTGGTAGGAACCTTGCCTTGTCACAAGTAACCACGCCCTACTTCCTGTGGGTGGATGACGACTATGTCTTCATCAACGAGACAAAGTTGGAGAATTTTGTAGAGGTTCTTGACAACACTAATTTGGATTTGGTAAGAACGTCCTTATGACGTATTAGTTCTAGTTGGCTGACCTTGTCAGTGACAGGGTTTTTGTAGAATTGCAAACTACTGAATGTTGAGTTAGTAGTCACCTAGGTATGCCCACTCTAGATATCAGATATTTAGGGTTAATGTTTGAGACTTTAGACCTCATACACTTCTTTTGTTGGTAATAATTTTCAGCAGTTGATGCTTCATATAGACAAAATCTAAATGGCAAATTTGTATACAGTCATTTAATTGCTTTAAGTCTACCTGTGGACAGCTCATTCAATTACTTTAATGATCTAGCAATATTTTTGGGCAAAATGTTAATCATTCTGTCCTATTGATTCTGGTAATTATGTAGGTATCTGGTAGGGTTGGTACCAGGAATCTGATGTACTCTAAGCTGTCGATTCTAACCGGAGACGACCAAGGCGACTGTCTGGTTAAAGAGGGCGGGCACTACGGTCGCGTACCCGGCTACCCGCACTGCTTCATGGGCACAAAGACCACCAACTTCTTCATGGCCCGAACAGACACAGTCCGCGCTGTAGGCTTCGACCCGACCTACTCTCGATTTGGACATACATGTAAGTAACATATTGTGTGTTTGTTGACAATACAATTACAATATAACAAATTAAAGAATACGGAAAAAGTTTTTAATACGAAGGTGTAATAATTGATGTAATAGTCAATGAATTGACGCTGGGAGATTTTAACGGGTACATTTGTTCAATAGGTCAGTAAAGTATGGGATGGGACCGTGGGGATTGAATATGCTTATAGACCTGTTCTGTAATGCCTTCCTTTTCATATTCTATATTTCAGCTTTTTAAAAGATTTAGAAAATTTGTCTTCTATATCGGCACGTTTGCTAAATGTCAATTTGCGATTTTGATCAGTTGCATATTTTTTTCTCTGTTCCATATCATATCTTAATTGTCTTTTTACAACGTAGACCATAATTGTCTGTAAGTTTTTTGCCAATTATCTTTTGGTATTGATATTCAGAGGAATGTCCTGAAATCTCTATAATTGTAGAAGATCCCAAGGAGTATCTTAGAAAATAGACCCATGAACATACTATAATTGGTGTAAACTAAGGTATTAATTTTAACCTCTATGAAAATAATGAGGGTATACTAAAAAAAAATTAAATATCCATTAATGTATGCGGTCTACGAATTCTTGTTTGTGTTGACAACGGTAGTAAATAAATAAGGAACCTATGGGAGTAATGAAGTGACAATACGTTTTTATTTATGTTTTGAACTTTTGTTACAGCGTTCTTTGTCGATGCGATGGGACGACTACGGATTGCAGCATGTGAAGGGGTGCGTATCGACCACAGAAGGGTCCGTAACCCGGACTACAACAAGTTCCGCATGGGGGGAGGCGTATCTGAAAACTACCGGACAATAATCATGAGGCGACAATACTTTAAAGATAACATACAGTGCTTGACTAAACCATCTGATTAGTGTATCCCCGTTAATGATACGATTATGATACCCATAAAACTAAAAAAAATATGCGACCAAAGTAAAATAATGTGTAGAATATAATATAAAGGTCTGTAAACACTTTGTAATGACAACATCACCAATGTCAAAATATCGTCCCTAAATAACATCATACATATGTAAGCTGTCCACCATGTTGGATAGATTTTAAAAAATGGATGGAAAATAACCTGGTTAAACTAGAGCTTATGATATAATCCGCTATTTTGTGATTTGACTAATGTCTAAAATTAGCATGGGTTATGAATTTTGAGTTTAAAAAAATGGATGGAAAATAACCTGGTTAAAGTAGAGCTAATGATATAGTCCGCTATTTGGGGAGTTGACTAATGTCTGAAATTATCATGGGTTATGAATATTGAATAGAAAATCAAATTATTGGTAATGTTCGATTAGCATGTGAAATGTAAAATAAAAACCTAACAACATTTTATTTAAACGGAAATTACTAAATTAAAAAAAAATGCCTATCAGAAACACATAGCCAAGACAACACAAAAAACTAATAACATACTACTTAAAACATACTACTGTGGAATTGTTGAGTTTGATAGATTAAGCGTTAACCGTTTAGAAGTTTCTGGATCTAAAATCTGGCCAATATTTTGAAGACAGGCTTAGCTTTACCTTCTCGGAACTTCGCTTTGCTTTAGAGAAATCAGCGCCCAGCCAATGAAAACTAGTGGGGAAATCTCAATAACATTTTAATAGGAACCTGACCAGTAATATGCAAATAACTTACGTCCTGTATCGTAATTTTATGCCTTTGTTAAAAGCTGTGGAATGGATGGAACCCACATGCCTTTTAATTAGATTATGTGGTATGTGGGGTCAATCGATATCTCAAATTCCTGACAGGACACAGTAGAAAATATCATGATATTAGATTATGGTTATTAGTGTTCCCAGAGAAGAGCTTGTGACAGCTTATTAATTTTAAAAAAGGCAGAACTTTAATTCATTTTACTTTTTATCAATTAAATGGCTTGAAAGTTAGGATTAGGATTATGAATGGAAGAAGAACACCATAACACATTTATGAATTCTCGAGTTATTCTATTTACACACGTAGGCCCTTAAAAACAGATTTTAATAACTTCGGGCATGCAGTTCTTTATAGAGGTGTACACAGCTAGACGCAAGTTTTGGAAATTATAATTTAAGTTGCATACTGTTTTATGAGGAACTTACTTAATCCCGGTGCTTTCCATATATAGCTTCGATACATTAACATTAACAGATACCAAGTATGCAAACGTACTTCAATAGTTTTGAAAGGTGGGAATTTGATTTTTTGACATATGTAAGGTACCTTCAAGTGATTATCACCATATATACATCATGTTAATATAGCTGCCATTGACAAAATCAATCAATACTGGCATATTAGACATTAATTCTGCCAAAGGTACGTGCTTATAAAGGAACTATATATATAATTTTCGTAGAAACGACCAGCATTTAAAACGGATTATGCTAAATAAAACTCAATTAACACAATCTGTGACACAAGATAAAATAAAGAAAATGCAAATGGTCTAAACATCTTACGTACGTCTCCCAACTTTTATTTGACTTGCATTTGTCTTTTCATGTGTTTTGGGTGTAAATTGCCAGTGTCTGTGTGTATGTGTTCCTGTGTAAATTTGTATTTCACAGCAACAGCAACATTATCATATCATATATCGATATCTTATACATGCAAGTACTATAAGTCTATATTACACAACTAGATTAAAGTAGCTGGGTAACTTCACGTTTACAGAATATCAGGTTCCATTGTTTTCTAATGAACAAAAAATGATCAATCGTTGTCAAGGATGAAGGCTGAGACGCAACATTTAACGGTTTCGACCTTTTGTTTAAAATTTTAATTAGAATAATATGAGATTGTCATCATTAAAAAAAACTCATTGTTTCCTGGCGTTCTTAGCGAAATTCAAGTACATATTTATCATAGTTCATTCTCGACCGTTGCGCAAGAACAAAAATAAAACTACTCCCATCGAAGCATATATTCCATTGAACGCATTTATGTACATAACGAAGTAAACATAGGAGTCAAAACACATAAGGCTTTGCCCCTTTCATGTAGGAAGTCTCATTGGTGTAATTAAGTAACTAACCTTAAAGTACCATATTTATTACAGCATTTCGAAATATATAATGGTGTTAACGGTGTATTCTAATCTAGTTAGCGAATCATGAGCAAACATAAATTAAAAATACGTCTGTTCACAGTTCTGTTTAATGTAATATAATAATTTCATCCTTAAAATGCATTACTTAATGCATCTGACGATAAAGTACACACAGGAATGATAAGATTAACTACCTGCATAGTCGCCTTCTCGGAAAACTATCATGCACTTAAAAAGACAACCCTACCTTGAAATCATTACTGATTCCGATGTCGCTAATAGTTTTTGATATAATAATTTATTGATAATTGTGTATTGAGATATTAAGATATTTTTTAATATGTTAGTTTCTTGATTACTTTTTCTTGCTATACATTATAATGTATTTACAATAGTTCAGGTACAATTTTTGAAAAATAAGTTAAATGTCAAGCTTACTGCATAAATAATCTGTATTGAATTAGAAAGCAAACTGAAACACCTAATAAAATGTCCCGTTGTAAATTTCCTTATAACACCTGTTAATTGAATAGCTTTATCACTTAATAGTGATCTCACTTGATGTTAAATCTATCAAGAGATTCGTTCGACACACTTTTAGGTGCAAGCATATTAATAGCCGACTTGATAGTTTCTGATAAATTTGTAGGTAATTTGTGTTTTTTCTTTAAGACATATTCCCAGTCCCTCCACTCCATCTTTAGTTTTAGGCATAAGGTCGGATCTATGTCGAACTCACGGTTCCAAGGTGTTTGTGGAATAGTCAAGATACCAGCTGTCTCGTTAACTACCCAATTAAGAACTTCCTTCTTCTTAATTCTTTTAGCTTGACCACCAACTGTCTCTTTATTGTTAACCATCTCCATTTCGAATGGCACTTTTATTATTGCGTTGGCACAGTATGTAGTCGTTGACTGAAGTACCTTTTCAAAATGGCGCAGCTCTTCATTAAAGTCATTACCTTCTTCTTGAATCATCTCCCAAAGCGTTGAATTGAAGTAATCATAAAGTTGGTAATCTACATTGCTCCATTGACGATGCAACTTTACGGTTGTTGCGTTGTGTGCTGGTTTTGTATAGTTCCTGAAGTTTTTGGGTACTACGTTGTAAAGTATGTCTTTTAGAGTCCAACACATCAGACGCCTAAGCAATACCAAAGATTCATTAAAATGCTCTAGAATCATAACCAATTCAAACTCTCCGGATATCTTTTTAACAAACTCATCAACATAAGATTGGTTATCAAAAAGTAGGAGAGGAAATCCTAAGTCGTACGCCATGAAATTCTTAGTCTTGGTCTGAGGAGCTTTTAATTGAGTATAGTGAGGAATGTGGTATTTCTTTGGATCTTCAAGAAACGACGCAACATAATCTGGTCCTTTTAACCCCTTGCGACTGAAGCGTCCGCCTAGATGGTACCAGTTGAAAACAGACCTTAGTTGATCTAAAGGGTGCCTCAGAATTGAAATGTAGACGGTATCTCGTGGCATGATATGGTCCAATAACTTTCTATGGTAAACTGTATGATCAACTAGTACATTGTAAGTGCCATCTGCAGATGGTATGAAATCTTCTCGTTTGACCAAGAAGGGATATCCGACATCAGTGCGGCCATTCATGGGCATAACAAAAGTTAGGTTGTGTTCGTAACCGAAACGTTGGAGGATGCAAGCTGTCGTTGTGCTTCCTGTTTTGTGTACTTTCACGAACATGTAGTTTCGCTGAATGTCACAGATTTTCCCACCATGTTCACTCGAAAACCTCCTGATAATGCATTGAACATAAAGTTATTTTTTTGTAAAAAGGCAGTTTGACCTCTCTACTTAACAACCCAGTTAAGTATTAAAATGAATATCATATGTTTTGTCATAAGGTATTGTTGCAGATTCATAATCAATTAAAACTATCCCTTTAATCAGGGAGTATTAGCAAAAATGTGTGTTTTTAGTTTTTCTATGCACAAGATACATTTTTTTAGATTGAAGCTGATAGTGTAGAAAGCTTTGTACTTGTAATTCTATTTCAAATCTGATACATGCTGTGCCAATTTTAACTAATGATGGACAGTTGATTATAAAATGACAATGATGCATTTGCAGAAAAGTTCATCTGTGCTGAAACTCGGTATAGTACAGAGCTAATACTTTGCTTTAATTAAAAGTGCTGGAGTCTTCAACAAAAATTAAATAAACACTTGCCTTGGTCATATGACCTTACAAAGGCACGCACGCACCAGTCATTACTGAGCACAGAGAGTGGACAGTATAGACTTCCTGAGCTAATTTTGTTCTCTTGGAATAAAGTGTTGGCTCTGTACTTTATTGAATACCTGGTGTGCATCCTGTGGAGTTTGGGCGTGTGGGCTACTCTGATATCCTTGTACACGGTTCCGAGCATATAATAACTGAATCCTCCACATGCGATTAGAGCCACGAAGGCTGATATCATCTTTATTCTCCTTCCACAGACCATGATGTCTTCATAATCACCGCACCTAGATTGAAGAAAACTTTAAGGTAGATTATCAATAATTCACAAAACATATTTATGTTGATGATGACTGGTTACCACGAAGTAGAGTATATTTCTAAGCAACATTGTTAATATCTGCTCACTCATTTTGATTAGCTAAGTTGTATTAAATATTAACTAGGATTTTCAAGCGATTAAAAAGTATTGGGGAAAACAATGTGGCCAGGCAGGGAAGCTAACAAAATCATAGGTCTGTAGAAGTATTTTTTGTGTTAAATATTACACCATTGCTAAGTACTAATTAGAGTTGTTCTCCAATATCATAATAAGAAACCCCGACAAAGCATATTCACATAATGTTTTAACATTGCGTTACCATCTTAGGTGTACATTTTTTTAAATTTTTTTTAATTGGATTTCAATTAGACAATACATGCATGTACAGATGTGAAGACATAGAAAATGAGAACAAATACAAACATAAACCATGGATCCGAATAAAAATTATACAATCTTAATGTAATAATCTTAATACTTAATACATAATGAATAGGAAAGCAAACAAAAGCATAGGGATAGGCGACTAATCAAACAATGTCAAATTATATGGAGAAAACATGAACACAAACGGCAACCAATAATTAACAATCTCACATAAGTACAGAAAACAAACAAGCAAACAATATCTTAGTACGTTACGTTTGGTTGAAAACAGTCAGATGTTAGGTGTATACATTTTGATAACAATGACACGATTTGATTTAAAAGATACTAAACAACCATTGGCTATTTTACAAGTTGTCGTGATGTCAGACTATCTTGCAACTTAGAATAATGGCGGCACAAACAGTCGTTTTGGACAGTTGTGAATTGGTCTTTTAGAGTTTTGATATATAGTTATATTAAGAGAAGTTTTTCGGAGCCTTTTTTATGTAGGCACGACACGGTTTATTTCGAGTCTCAATGTTGTGACTCTCTTTCTTTTGAACGCAAAAGGTTGTCGTTACAAACTGCTACATATGATCAAAAACTCCCCCTACTACAGCGTTTTCATTTTTTTTCGGTTACAAAATCAGCAAGGCTCCACTACCAAAGGAGAAAAATCCTGTATATTCTCTCATTGCTTCTTTAGCTACCCTTGTGATAAAATAACCAATCCACCTAACCACCAAACGGATGTAAATTGCTATTAATTGTTGTTAGAAATATTTATTACGTGTTTGCAAGTCATATTATGGAAAATGGCAAATTAAAGAACTTTTTCATTAATGATGATAATTATCTCCTGATTTCAATAATTAGCAGTTGATTTAACCTAACTAACACGCAACCTAACTAACAAGCTACATTCCACCCACCTACCCAACCAATTTACCAACCAACCAACCAATCAACCAACCAAAAATTATTCCACGCAATCAGCCAGTAACGTCCAAAGGCAGAGAGTATAGAATCTCACCAGTTTGCCACTATGGAATTATGATTGTTGAATATACAATGACCAAGAAACAAACCAGTCTCCACTGCCGTACCTTCACCCAAACACAGGTCATTTTACATAACCCCCACAACTATCCAAACAAAAACATTAATCTAGCCAAGATTGTCCCCCATTCTACGACAAACACACTAGATTTACACGACATCATACCTAATGAGAGTTTTTAATGATTATTCAAATATGTCCTAATTTGCAAAATCGTATCCATCAACGTTTCCATTAATGATGATAGTTAGCTCCTGATTTCAATAATTAGCATTTGATTTTGTCAAGTATCACTTAAGCTAACTGCATACCATCAAACCCTTCTCGAGTTAACTGTGCTTTGGATATCAAGAAACATTCCTTTAGATATGAATATATAAAGCATCGTTTAATATAAAGGAAATCTTGAAGAGTCAAGAGTCTGCGGTAAGATATACCTAACCAAGAATCCTTAAACTGACAGATACATTATATAGATTGGACAAGCCAAGAAAGAATGGAGCCTAGCAATTAATTTTCTAGCATAGCATCTATTATTAGGTTATTTTCTCTAAATGTATAGATTACAGAAAATGACTTATTATTATATATTTCCAGGGTTGAGGAAGTTTTCACAAAACCCTTGCCCTATCAAGCAAGTACACAGTCAACTTACCTGAACCAACTTGCCTAAAATATAAGTGATATATTCCTATGCACCTTTGCCTGTAGCAAGGAATTTTTTCAGTATAAATAGTAATTAATGTTGCTTAGTTTTGACTAGAGTAAAAAAAATATCTATATTGAAAAACGATAAGTAATTTTGGTTTAAACACTGCTATACAGGGGCATGATGCCGCATTACTTACGCAATTGGGCAAGTCCGGGGGCTTATGCACTTGCTAAACATTCATTTTACTTTGCTTATCCAACCCCGCACTATAGTGACATCAAAACACGCGCAACGTCAATGCATAAAGTACTACGACTCATGACAAACAATACTTACAGAAGTTACAGTAAAAATTATACCTTAACAGGATTCCTTGGACGTGTGGCTGAATCTTAGTTAATTTTCAGTAGAATGGATATTTTCAACCACTCCCTTATGAGCGGCTTCTGAAATATGTCGACGTGAAAGCTGATTTTTATCTCTGCTTTGTTTGTTGTCGCTGTTGTCGATGCGGTCTGTTCAAGCTAGTTAGATGTGGCAGTACACCGCATCCAAATGTTGAAAACTTTCTCAAATGTTTAATTGCCTTTACTTAGCGAAATAATGTATGGATTAAGATACTGGCCCATCTATTGACGCATCTTCAAGGACAAATTGCATTTCTTTCCACGTTACTTCTACGGGCTATCACAACTGACACACAGTCCTCATATCTGGCCTAGAAGACATCGCAACGAAATCGAGAAGACAGGTAGAATATGTGCAATTTTTTAAAGTAAAACTCAAGGATAAAATAAATTTGATAAAAGCATTTTTCGTGGAATTCTACATGGTATACAGTCGGGTCTTTAACAAAACTCCGATCGCGCCCAAATGCTGATGTTTTGAAAGATCCACACGGTTCCTGCTGTCCGTGATTTCCGAAGGCGGAGGAAAATGGCGACTGGATTTCAGTGAGACTAACGTTATGTAGATCCCGTGGCATGTGCCTTTGGATGGCGGTGTACGTGCATTTAATATGTAAGTATGTATGCAAGACGGATACGCGGACTTTTTACATTTCGACGGTCATATTTCAGTTTTTTAAACGGTGAAATTGCAGTTTTCTACGCTTCAGCTGGGTGTGGACATTAGTTATAGAATCATGCTCTACACCTTGGGGAGCCCAGATGGTGGGTGGGGGAATTCAATAGGCCAATCGACCAATCAGGATCCGTTATTATTATTATCTGGACAGCTTCACCATGCCACGGCAAGACTGAAGAGAAGTTGCCTGATAATTTGAGCATTGGAAAACGTGTCTGTTTTTCTAATAGAAGTGTAAGTCTATGGTACGTATATGTCTCCATTTTGAAGTAGAATATCAAGTGAATCCTTTTTTTTATGTAAAAAGCTACACCTAAAACATCGACCCCAAGTGAAGCCTCCATGTTGTGTACCTTTAGCCCCGTCCAAAATATCACGGAATTTAAAAAAAAAAATAATGTCAGATTTGTACAAAAGAAAAGGAAAAGTCAATAGTACTTATGTGTCACAACAAAACAAATTAATCACCAACCTCCTGCATGATAATATATGGTTGGAATGTTGGCCCAGATTCAGGTTCTCATTATGTTGTGACTGTGCCACAGACAAAAATTCCCCAGGACTAGAAAGTATATTTAAGTTTGGAAACGTTATATGTGGTTTAGTATTTATATATTTACTATGTCCACAAACATTCGTTTAGAGTCAGGTATATAATACAGTTACAAAGATATAATGTAGTCAAGCAGGCACGGGGTTAGTATACGTAGTTTGTTTTTTTAAGTGTTTAGCATTGCAATGTAAAACATGAATGCAATTTACAATGGTCTTAAAGTAGAGAATGTGTGTGACTATGAAAGGATAAAATGTTACGTAAGTAATTGTTGCGTGTATTGGGACATAGTCAACTACGCCACGTTTGTCTGAAAACAGTAGGTTTCCTTTAGCATGTGGGAAATTGTAATGCAATAAAGATGTTTACTATGCTGTTGCTGTATACCAATTACGATTTTACCGACATATTGTGTATATAACACGAGATTTAAAAACTGGAACTTCTGCTACAGTACCAGAGAAAGCTGCCAGGCGGTTTATAACCAGAGCCTGTGCTTCGTAATTCGTTATGCTGATACCTAACAATATGCAAAATTGTTGCACCTAAAGTAAAAAACCATTTGGCAATGGTAACGGAAATTGAGGTCAGCTATACGACACTTACGTGTAACACGTTGTCCGATCTGATGTATAAGGGATAAAACAAAAGCCGCTTCGTTACTGTAACACAGTTCTGTGGTACAATGAAGGATAACTATACATGTAGAGAAGCATGATTATGTAAAATATCATTTTAAAAGAAATAATGCAGCATCGTAAAATATGCAATGTCGTGCGGTATGTGATATTCACCTACTGGTGACTTTTTAGTAGTCTACAAATTGCACTAAGCCGATAATTCTTCCTACGAAAGCTTGAATAGTCGAAGTAACTTTCCTTTAAACTCTTCTTAAGGCGACTAAGGCGACAAAGAATTATCAAAGCTGCTAAACCGTCTTATTTTGGAGAGTCATTCATGTTAACATTCTATATAATTGCTTTGCATTTTTAAGATAATTGCGGAAACTGCTTTCAGTAATTATAAATTCGTAGCTGTTTTAACTACTACAGTCAATGTTTTCTATCCTATTGTGTATGTAAATGGGCGTGCAATTCAGCCATTTGGGCTGCAATATGCTTCTTTGTGCAATAACCCCCCACCCTCCCCCCCAAAAAATTGTCAACTTCACGTGTCTACCAACAAGTCTACAATGTATGATAGTTCTAGAACCGATACAATAAATGGAGGTTAAAAAATAAGGTAATGCAGTTTCGGAAGGACAACTTCAAATGCAACGTTGCTAATTGGTGCTTCTCTTCCGAATTTTTAGTTTAAAAAAATATCATTTTGGAATTGACTGCCATGGCACTTACACAAGAGGTATGTCAAAATTTCAACGACAGTCACTCGCTGTTTCTTTCAATCTAAATGAAGAGCTCTTAAGATAGAAGTTAAATATCGTGACGTTAAACTTTAAATTACAAGCTGCATATAACATAATAATACCACAGACAATAACTTTAATGCTCGGGGTATGCAATACTATTCATGAGGTTTTGTTCTACTGAATGTCGTGCGTGTCTCTTCACTTCATCTTTTTGTATGTGATTTGCGGTAGGCACATACGGGACCATGCAAAGAGCTTTCTGTATCATTCAAGTTCTTCGATCATCACGGTACGCACCGTTGCCATGTCTCGTTTAAAACACAGAAAAGGTGAAGAGCTACAGTCTTACAACAACCTTGCAACATTTTAATCGAAGCTCCTCGATTTCCAGTGGAAAGAATTCCACCATTAAAAGCAACCTTCAGCAGTCAATGATATGCCAACTAGAAAGTGCGTGTCTGTAGATATCTTAGTACGAAAACTATGAAAATTAAATGCCTATATTTTGGTCATGTCAACATGGGCATAGCGACAGTCTGCCCCAATGTTCTAGCATTAAAAAACAACGCATTTACTTATGGGCATTCTGTGTTTAGAATATTACTGTACCGGCCTTTCCTAAAATAAGGTATTCCTATTAAATGATATTGCATTTGGTAAGTTACTTCTGCTAGTTATAATGTAGTGAACGTAGACAGCAGCTTTTAAATAATATTTCGGTTGACAAATCAAAACATGATGCATATTATTAAGATGCTGCAGTAATAAGAAGTAGACTTACGGAATACACAGCAAACAATAAGTCAGAAAATTAAGAGGAATACTTAGACGTGTGGCTTGATCTTGGTTGATTTTTTTTCACACTGGAGCTGTTTAACCACACCCGTTCGAGCGGCCTCTGAGACGTGTCAACGTGTAAGTGCGCGGCTGATACGTATCTCTACTTTGTTTGTTGTCACTACCGTAATGTATTCAAGTCACGAACTGCACGTATAAAGATGCCTCAGAAAAACTTTGCAAAAAAACTGGAGTGTCTAACAGGCTTAAACGAAATTAGATATAATAGTAACTTACGATATTGTTTTGTCACAATTGACCTTTAGTTAGTTTTCTTCTGCAGTGAATATTAACGTTGCAATATATCGTTAGACACCAAAAAAGAATTTTTTTTTAATTTTTGTTACTCCTTAACCTGAAAAAAGCCTGTCTACCCCATTTCTGCGCGAGTTTGCATTTATTTTAAGGTTATTGAAATGATTCAATCCACTATCAAGTAAATGTTTTGTCGAGTTTTAAATCTTGTAAACAGCATCACCATTATAGAGTGCCCCTGTAACATATATGTGTATACAAAATTCAAATGTATCCTGCTCGAGAGCAAACGTTGGCATTGGCAGCAGAACAACAAAAAAAGGTCCGGGTTAAAGCCACACGACTGAACAGAGGCTTGATATTCCACAGTTAGGTAAGATCATTTTCTTTTACCTATTTTCTGAAGGGATTTATGACATAAGGGATCTACTGCATACGTTTTAGAGGGGTCGTGTGGCGCAGCGGTAGCGCGTTCGGCTCAGGGCCAAGAGGTCCCGGGTTCGACCCCCGGGTTCGACCCCCACCCATGTCACCGATCTTATGCCCTAGGGAGAGGCACTTTACACGACTTTCCTCACTTTACTCAGGTGTAAATGAGTACCTAGCTTCGGTTAGGACGACCCTCGGATAGGACGTAAAATGGAGGTCCCGTGTTTGGGGAGAGCCACACCTCGAGCACGTCAAAGAACCCACAACACCTTTCGAAAAAGAGCAGGGGCATGCCCCGGTGTGCGATTGTCCAGATATTACTAGCTGGAAGTTGGTGATTCGCTACAAATCACCCGGATGGAGGCCTGGCGAACCCCCGTCTCGTATTAGCCACATGGTGATATACATCATCCCCCTGACGGAGACCTGGCGACCCCGTCTTGTATCAGCCAACGAAAGGGTATGTGACCCCGTCAGGGGCGGTATAACCCCGTCTGAGCGGTATAATTCCGCTAGTCGACTACCTACCTACTGCATACGTTTGACAAGAGTAATCTGCACAGTACAGACCTTCTGTTTGGTGGTTTTCTACATCTTTTTTAAAGGTTTTTGCCCAGTGATTAGAAAACAGCGCTCGACCTGCGCCTTTAGCCTACTCTACATGAAAAAAATGAGGCCTCTCCGTCTAAGTATCATCATTGACTCTGCTATGTATCTTGCAAATGAAATGTTATCGTTAGCTTCCTTGCTATTTCTTTGCTATTTTTGTAGAATGTTCCAAAATATTCTACTTGAGTGTCTTTCCTTCTAGCTTAGATATTAGGATCTCCCTGCCACATCTAACGTAAAAAAAATGCAATGTGACTATATATATATATCCCTTGTCCTCTCAGGAGTATATCTGTAAGTCAATTCCTTCGCTGGTCTCTTATGTACATTTCATCTCATCGAGTAAAAAGCACGCTTCAAAAAGTTAAACATTTGGCTATGGTATGATGTTACATACATGGGGCTTGAATGCACCACTGGCAGTAATAATAAACAAAGTAGAGATACGAATCAGCTTACACGTCGACACATCGCAGAGGCCACATATAAGATCAATATTAAGAGAGTGGCATTAGTTTTCAATCTTCACAAAATCAACCAGGATCGAGCCACACGTCCGAATATTTCTTTCAAGTTTCTTTGCGGTTGAACCTCCCGTAAGTCTTTTTTTTTTGGTCTCACAGTTTCGGACATTGATATTGCGTGTGTTTTGATATCTCAACAAACATGTATTGTATTAAGCCATTTCACACATTCAGAACCTTCCCCCAAACAACAGCCGACCAAGGTTTGCTGAACTTCGAAAGCATCTGACCAGATTTAGCCCACGTTTAACTTTTTTATTCAAATCAAATCGAATTTCAGTTATGTTTGAGTCAAATTTCACTGCCAAGCACGCCCCGACCTACGTTCGAACACCGGCCAACCACCAGTCAAACGTATTCATACCTCTTGTCCACACTCGAGTGTTTTATATTTGAAAACATTAGCCCGGTGCGCCTGAATACAAGCCGGCCTTGCTCCCGACCTACTCCTAACCATGGTTGGAAGAGTTCACTATTGCATATAGTGCACTTGTCTTATTGAGGCCGTTGCGCTGTTTTCTACACCAGATATTATGATTGTACTGCTATGTGTAATGGCTCGCAGACGTATTGTAAAAATGCAGTTAGGACATTCCTCGTCTTTAGTACTACTCGTCTTTTTGTTAGTCCGTACAATTTATTAATACAGAATGATTATTATCGCCAAGTAGAGTCCATTCCAAGTCACCGCGAGTGTTGTCATTGTCATCATTTACAAACATTTTCAATTTATTGTAATTATTTGTTAAGAGATTGAATTCTTTGGAAATATCTTGAATGTGATTTCAACTTTACAAATATTTCCCCAGTTTTGTAAAACATTGGAAATATTCATGATGTGGAATATGATATTTCCAATAGTTTCTAAATAATGGTAACAGCATTGTACCATTTCTTACAATTTTCTACCATTTTTTACATTTTTTTTGTAAATAGGTCAGTAGGCTGGGAAGAAAGCAATTCACACATCCGTGCAAAGTATAGGGAATTGCTCTTGGGTGTCATGCATAGACAGTCCTCCACAAAAGACCCACCAGTGTCCTGCAGTGAATTCTAAAGATAGACAGAAGCAGACAGAAGGGCCGGTTTAGCACCTACTTTTATGGGGGCAATCACCATTCCACTATTATTTACCATTTTTTGTAAATATTTCTAAAAGTGAAAGAATCACATAGATGTTTAGAAATTATTGTAAATAAAGATATTTTTGTGGAGTAACTTTCAAAATGTTTCTAAACTATCTAATTGAATTCAAATAAATTCAAATTTTCATGTTCAATCTATTTGAAAAATTGAGAACTATTGTCACGTAAAAATACTTTTATTCAAAATATTTAAAAATTATTATAAATATTGTAAAAAAAAACACGTGGTAACTTGGAATGGACTCTAAAAGCAAATACACAAAAGGGGAAAGCTTCAAAGCTAGGGCGTGGCATGACGTTACGCATGACAATGAAAAAAAACAAACAAAGTAGAGATATGCATCGGTTACACGTCGACACATGTCAGAGGCCGCTCAAAAAGAGTAGTTGAAATTTCCATCCTAGACAAAATCAAACAAGATCGACGCACAGGAGTATTTCTTCTTGGTCGTTTTAATTGTGACTGATCCTCCGTAAGTTGTGTTTTCTACAATGCTACTATATTATGTATTGACATTATAGGCGTTCTAATATATCTCAACAAATGTCTTTAATCTACTATTATTGCTACATTTAAATATCATATTAGTTTATCAAATGTATTTTAATAGCAATAAAACATTTTTAAAAAACTTGTACATTTCTATACCCAGTCTCTGTCGACTAATTAATCTTGAAGTTTATTAATACTCCATACAGAAACTTCTTACTTGACTGGGAGGTGTTTCCCACCAAAATGATGAAAGTCAAATTGATATCAAGGAGAGTCAGTCTGGCGGAGTAAAAGGTCCTTTAGTGTTGGTGACTTTTACCAGGAGGACACTAGGTGTCTTTCGGTATCTTTGTTTCGCTAAGTCGTTGCCACACATAGCCGAATATAGCCTTTCGAACACTGCCAAACTCCTCCAACCATGATTTGAAAGAAAGAAAGGTCTCCCGTGCCCTTATGTAGAGCGTAGGGTGGTGCCCATATCCATTTCTCTAGCCCTTGGGCGACACACAGTTGTGCAATGCACTACAGCAGGGGGCTGGTCCGCTGGTAGTGCTGTGTGTTTGACCTTCCCACAATCTTTCTCATATGTGCTGAGTGCTAAACATTTTTAAAGTCTTTGGTATGACCCGGCCGGGGTTTGAACTCACGACCTCCCGGTTACAAAGCGAGCACTCTACCAATTGAGCTATTGCACCGGTACAACTATGGTTCGGAGTAGGTAAAAATCAAGGTCGTTTCTGGTTGGCTTGTCTGTGGCGAGGACGGCTACCGTTTAGCTGCGTCAGCAGATTGTTTTCAAATATGAAATTCAGGGGTGGACGGAAGGTTCACAGCTGATGGTTAGCTGGTGCTCAGGAGTAGGTCAAATTTGACTCAAATTTTTATGTCATATTTATAAACTTTATAGCACCAAAACAGAACCCTGCAAATGTACGGTTGTATCAAAAACGTAAAACTAAGGGAATGTTAATATTCAATATAATTCTTGTGTTCTTGTGTCAATATGTAATTCCCCTGGTTAGCATTAGCATTATTTAATGTTTTGTAGTGGTGGGACTACGACGCACTGTACTGTCATGTCAACTTACTGTATTTATATGTTAATTGTATTTTTGTTTCGTGGCGCTGTTAATATACGTTTTAAACTTGAGTGCAGCGCCACAAGGTCCTTGTCATTGTCAAAAACAAACTAATGGATAACATGGAAATGAACAGTTACTAAAAATGTATTACTAATATCATGTTCCCTTGATCTAGAATCGTCAAAGTAAGAGACACCATGGCCTGTTTAAAGCAAAAAACACGGATGTTAACGCTTATGCTCATTGTCATCCTCGGCTGCCTTGGACTTGGCCATATTTATACAAGGATGCTGAAGGATAGTCTACAACCATCACTTGTGCCGCAACCTGACAAGATGCAGAGCAGGTAAATTAACCCCCAAACCACCGTATAAGGTCAAAATTGACCCCAGGCGTATGTGCCATTTTGGCATTTCTTGTCGAAAACAAAATTCCTTCTATAAATTTGTTTGTATATATGTCTTATAACTTCTCATACGTTTTTACTGAGATTGGCTCATTATTGATTGAGTTATCTTAGAAAGTTTATGCATGGTCCAGTGGGGTCAAAACTGACACAAAATTCACACCTAATTATGTCAAACTGTCCCTCAGAGATCAATGAAACTATACATACATATAAATCACAAAAAGAGTCACACAAAAAACTGTATTCATGCAAAACATTATGGGGTCAGTTTTGACCCCATACGGTAAGATTCGTCGCAAAAAACCTACGGTGGTTTGAGGGTTAAATACTAATAAAGATTCTCATTATTTCATTTGTTTAAAGTTTTGTATCAAATCTGACACTTTAAGTCCAGATGAATGTTATTTCACAAAAGAATATGAACCATATCAAACTATATATACATTTACATACATTTTAAGTTAACGCCTTATAATAAACTTCTTTGGTAGTCTTTGTCAGTAAATAAGTTTTAAGCTTTTCCCCAGAAGGTTTCATTTGCAAGATCTTAAGACATTATTAAGAAAATTCTAAAGTATGTTACACATCATACAATTCTTTCTTGACTCGACAAAGAGTACAGTAGGGACTTTTGTATAGTCACCTATGACTACGAACTTAAACTAAATACCTGTATGAATAAATCATTCTACGTACAGAGTATATTTATGGGGGTAATTACGTACAGAATATATATCAGTGGCAACATAACAGGTTTAAATATTCTCTAACATGCAGTCTCTAAGATGTAAACAGTCCTTAATATATTTCCTACTTACTTGCACACTATATGGATTGTCCCCACTTGAAATGTTCTTGAATTTATTTATAGGCTCTAATGTATTGAAATTAGTTGAACAAGTGGAAAGGAAGGTAAACAGCGTTAGGCGCTTATCATTATACAGTGTACAATTCATTATAAAGTGACATTCATCTTCAATTACATTTGGACAAAATGGACATGGAAACATATGTTACATCATTACCTTTATGATGCGATAATACTTGGACAATTAGCCATTAGAATATCAACTCTACTAAAACTGTATAATAAACTGGGGCGGGGCTAAGGTGATAGATCAAAGGGACAACAAATGTACTCGATGGATTAAGGAGTCTATATGGAACTACTCCATTTATGAAACGTTTTTGTTTTTTTACTTTGTCCAAAATAAATCTTAGCGTTGATCATAACTACACACAGAATCACATATGGTTCAGCAACTAAAAACATTGAATTAGATTTAGAATAGTTCTTGTTTCTGGTTTGTTTAATAAAAACAAACCCTACTCATGACTTTCTGATAAGAGCATATCTATGTCACCCAGTGCATGCAGAATGCACACATTCCCCTATATCATAGATGTCATAGCTGTCACAAGCACACATCTAAAAATTCGTAAGCCACACACACAAAAAACGACATTTTTTTTGCAAGGGGGGGGGGGCATTATCTGTAACTTACTTACGACGTCAATCTCACAAGCCTATCTATACACAAACAAAATTCACTCTTAGTTATTCACATTCTCCTGTTGTAGCATGCATATTTTTTGACACTGAGAACATGTATCCTCTATTTATAATTAGAAACAAATGTATTTTAGCATTGTAGGTGCCCAACAAGGAAACACAGAGGGAACCGAAAAGGCAACAGATACATGCAGCCCAAGGATGAAGTATGTATTCATTGCACTGCACAAAGTTGGGAGCTCCACTATCATCACGATTTTCAATAGATACGCCTTCAGTCACGGGCTTACTATGTTGGTACCAACATCAGGTAATATCCTCTCTTGGGGCGCCTCTCCTGCCGAAGAAGATTACGTTCACACCCCTGATGAACACTATGACGCCCTGACGAACCACTACCAGTACAATGGATACGGTCCAAGTTTCCACCCAACACAGCATACATCTGTAAGGAATCTTTAACTGCTTTTCGTACAATTAGCGGTAACAATATTTTTTTTGGCAAACGATTTTTTAAAAAATTCGTCTAACGCAGAGGTTTAGGGTTCATCTTGATTTAAAGTAGTAAATAGAATTATTTTCTTGTGATCGTACGCCATGCTATCCACATTTTTGGTTAGTCTGTTGGGGGTATTCATGATGAATAAGTAATATAGAACTGAATTATTGTAAAACTTTATTCATCACGGCTTCTGACCTCCCGACCATCTTTTCGTACAGAGAATAAAGGGTAAGTTCATCTTTGAGCATGGAAATCGACCTGCATGAGGCCTTATTTTTGACATGTTACTTTAAAATTGGTAATTGTGGAGGCCTATATTGCATTACTTTTAATTTCTTCATGTCAATATTGGTCGATTACGTTGATTCCCTTGATTTATGTATTAACAATTCCGGGACGGTAGTATTGTTTTGATCTTGAATTACGTTGGTTTAGTGGGGTTGGTATGCTTTGATATGAGAAGGATGGTGCAATAGCCGAGTATACAATTCAGTCATACAAGTGTACGGAAATGAGTGGGTGAATATTGTTGTTACACGGTAAACCCTGTGCAGTAGTTGTGGTCACCAGGAATATGTACTGTGTAATCATGATATGGAATATAAACAATAGTGCAATAGCGGAAGTAAGTTTGATTATTCACTTGTATAAGTAACAATTTATTCTATGACGAAATGTATTAACGCAAACCATAAAATTCCTTTTGGAGGTTTCAAATTTCAAATTTATTGTTTATTGTTTATAATTTGTTTTATTAAATATCACAAGTTGGCGCAAAGTATACTTTATTCATGTATTGCTCAATTGCTTTGTTTGGTATCCTGTTAAGTGAGAATACGCTGGAAGAATTGCAACAATAGCATCAAGTCTGTATCTGCCTTTTTATTATTAAAAAAACTATTTAGATAATATCAGGTAAGGAAAGACTATATTGGCAGAAAAAAACTCATTTTTAAACCTGTCCTTTTTTAAACACAGCTATCATACGAGAGCCAAGCAAACAGTTGAGGTCCGCCATGAACTATTACTCCATTAAAAAGCTCCTTAAAATGCAGTCTCCCAACCCGATCCAGAATTTCTCGGAAAATCCATGGAAGTTCAAGAACCTGTCTGAGGCGTACTTTCCCCATCGTAATATGACCTTTGACCCAACAAGGAACTTCATGTCCTTTGACTTGGGGTACCCTGCCGAGGCAGCGGAGGACATGGTATTTATTGAACAGTGTTGTAATTTATATCCAGTCCAACAATTGCAGTGAAGTTGCACGTTATATTTTGTCAAAATGGTTTTGATGCCAAACGTAAGCATTTTTTATCGACATTCGTTGACAGATCGTAGGGAAAAGACAATGGTTAGTATTTTTATCTGTAGTTTGTATCTATATTCCACATATCCTTTTGTTTTGCTAGTTTGTACACTACCCCAATCCAATCATCCGGTTGCAAATATTCAAAAATATGTTAAATAGACTTAATATCATTTCAAATTAGGTAATCGGCCATTGGAAAACGATTTGTAACCCACCGAGTCTGTACTGGGTCGCCATCTTGAAGTACACCATTATTGATATAAGAATATATTAATACGTGCCAGGAGATGAAATATTTTTCTTGTCTTTTTGCTTTACGGGTTTATTATAACAGTACTGAATGCCCTCGAAGATGTGATAACTGTTTATTACTACCGTTATAATAGGGCCCTGTCACACTTTTGCGTATCGTCATTGCGTATGACTTGCGTACGGATGATTCTTTCATACGCAGCTGTACGCACAATACGCATGTCATTTGCATCTCGGTCGGTTTATGTACGTTTTTTGTTCGCAAGCACACGCACAGCACGGCTGTAGAAGTGGAACAACCTAGCTTATGGGCAATACCTTTTGAAACCTGTCTCTAAGATGCTTTAATAACATAATAACATAAACTAACGTCAATTGACAAAGGAATGAGAGTGCCAAGCTATATTTTATAACTTAAAAATATTTAGCAATTACCAAGTTCCTTTGTTTCAATAATGCCTTTAATGGGTTTGGATGATGGCAATACACTTTACACTTTGTGGGTTGCAACTTGTAATTGCATGGTTACAGAAATCCTGTAGCCTATCCTTATGTCTAAAATTTGATTTTCAGCGACAATACGGGAAAATAGTTTTTTTTTGTATCAATTGACATTGAATTAGTTTGTACCTTTGCATTGAAGTTATCCTAATTTTTTATCGTTTTTTCATGTCATGAATCACTCAGACCGATAGCTATAAGCCGTTGGGGCTGTCTGTTAACTTTAAAACTCTAGCGGTCATTAACTGGATCGCCGTCTTCATTGACCACTCCTTTTCGCTGCACGAAATTAATTTTTTTTTATTTACTTTGTTAATAAAGGACAAAGCTCGCCGATACATCAGTGAACTAGAAGCTGACTTCACTCATATAATGCTGCTCGACTACCTGGACGAGTCCCTTGTTCTTCTCAAACGTCTGATGTGCTGGGAGCTCCAAGACGTTCTTGTCATGACTAAGAACAATAGAACGTATCCTTACAAAAAATACGTCTTCTCTGAAGAAGAGCTTGCTGGGCTCCGGCGTTGGAAGGCCGTGGATTATCTACTGTTTGACACGTTTAACAGATCCTTGTGGCGAAAAATTGAAGCACAGGTATGGACACTACATATGGTCTGTAGTCATAATCTGTATACATGAACTCACTTTCATCAATTCACCGTTTCTGGTCTTATCTTTCTTTTTTGTTTGCTGTATTGACTTAAATTCGGCAATTTGCAAAATGCAATATCTATTTGCGATCATATCTGACTTAACGACGCCTCTCATTTATTTGTCGACAACTTAGGGTCCGGACTTTTTTGAGGAACTCGGCCTTTTTAAGGACGTGAATAAGCGTGTCAACGCGTACTGTCGCTATAAGCACAAACCTAAAACCAACCACACCATCGTAGAGTCAAAATGGAATCCACAGTTTCAAGTCGACCCAAAATTTTGCGGTCTTCTAAAATCAAGGGTAAGTATTACAACTGCATCTGCTTTGCTAATGCTGTGGATACATTTCCAAACTGGGCCCTTTCAATCAACGAAAAAAACAAGAGTATCAAGAATATACGCAAATACTTAACATTAATAATTTTTTCAACTTTTTGTGTGCTTTGTTATCTTTAATATCAACATTTCCATTCCATAAGACTGGTCAGCTGGTGTTCGGTAACAATTTCGGATGAAGGGCGTGAATGTGTGACAGGGTTTTAAGGCATGATTCTGATTCATGTACAGAAGTGATTAATGGCTTTATTACGTAATTTAAGTACAGCTTTAGTTTCAATGTGTTGTATTCTACAGTTTTTGTTTTTTGTTCAGAAATTGTAACATGATAATACAAAGTGTGCACTAGGCAGCAAATATGCTGGTAGCGTGCACACCTAACACATAATACTCATTTACACCTGAGTCAAGTGAGGAAAGTCGTGTAAAGTGCCTTTCCCAAGGGCACAAGGTCGGTGGCATGTCAGGACTCGAACCCGGGACCTCTTGGTTCCGAGTCGAGTACTCTGTCGTTGCGCCATACGACCCCACTTAAAAGTTCTACAGTTTGTATCTGTGGTTGGTGTTTACTAATGTTTTATTTTTTTATAGGTGAGCTTTTATCTTCGTGGGCTACGGCTTGAAATCATACCTGGGAGCGGGGACTTGTGAACACAAAAGCCAACTTGATGGCAATCGCGAAAGGACTTCCAACTTTTAAATACTTAGTTGACTTGCGAAAATATCGGGAAAGCTTAGACGAGCTGAATGAATCCAATGCTGTAAAAAGAAACCCAAAGTAAAACGGAAAATTGAATTAGATTGGAAACATTAGCCAGTTAACATATTTAGTTTAAGCAAAGTTGGACTGTTCCAAAAAGACGTCTGCTAAAAAACAACTTTTTTTTTTCAATTCAACCTAAAATTCAAGTAAAACAGACTATTGGAAGAACAACTATATTCGAAACTAGAACGTTAAAAAATGCCGAAACATTCCAAAATAATCAAAGCCAAAAAATTTTTTTTTGCAATTTGCTCGCATACAAGACTGGCCATTTTCAAAAACACACCCATGCAAAGAAGGTTTTTGATCTTTCGTTTAAAATGTAGTTCCATGCCAAATATTATGATTTTTTTAGCACGAACACATCCAAAATATAAACTTTAGTTTAAAATAGATGCGGATAGATGGATGCAGATAGACAGATAAATAGGGGATACACTAGTGAATGTAAAAACTAAAAAAGTCATTTCCTTGCGATATTCCTGTCGGTGAGATTTTTTTTCCACGATACTTCAAAAGCAAGCTTTTTTACATTACGAACCCGGTCCAATGATTGTAGGAATCCTGACCGCAAGAAGTTGTAGAATGTCTGTGAATGCTAAAATTGACAATCAGGACGCAAGCCAATCAGGGTGCAGCTTACATCCACACCAGAATCCCAGTTACCATACACACAATCTAAATTCTGTCACACCGACACAGTTTGGAATCTCCGACACTATACATGTATGTGCCACGCATGCTTGACTATGCTATTCAATTTCTTTCCATTATCCATAATACTTAGCTGTTTTACCGCCGACTAGAAGGTAATGTTTTGGTATAGGTTTGTGTGTTTGTGTATGTTTGTATGTGCGTGTGTGTGTGTGTGTGTGTGTGTGTGTGTTTGTGTGTCTGTGTGTGTGTGTGTGTGCGTGTGTATATGTATGTATGTATGTATGTATTTACGTAATGTGGTTTAGCACAATAACTCAAGATGCTATGGATGGATCCTTATAATGTTTGGTTTAAAAGTGGGTTTGTATTTGTGACGTGAGTTTGGGTCTCCTAGTAGTTTTTTTTTCAAAACATATAAGCATTCAATTAAACATTTGGCTCTAGAACTTGTAGAAAGATGGTCGTGACTTTTAGTATGCAGGTAGTTTAAGTGATAATTGGTAAAGTGGTAGTTTAGAAATAATTAGATTGCAAGTAGTTTAGAAATAATTAGATTGCAAGTATGAAAATTAATGATTTAATCCGCATAAATATTTTAATCCTGATAACTAATGACGAAATTCTAACCTGCTCCTTTTTTTTGATAGGACTATTCAAACTTGTGACATATGTATTTGGAAACGAGAGGAAGATAGGCAAAGCGTGATCATGTAATGACCTGGTTTGCATGATTAATAAGAATATGCTTTAATTTCATAGTCGCTGTGGTAGTTTGCAGGAATTTCATACTTGCGGCATTTGGAGGTTAGGTAAAGGCTGGCGTCATTGAACATAACTTTTACAAGGGGCCTTATTTGCAACATTCTTGAGCAAATGCTAGAATAGCCTTCAGGTTAAAGAAAAGATTTTCTTTGAGTGGAGAATATCTGATATAATTGCTGATAATGAAGATCTTAGTTGCATATTAATCTATGAAAAACTTACTAATCAGTCAGTCGGAAAGGATAACATCATTTGACAAAGGTATGAGGTCGTGGAACTCTTCTTTTTCATTAGATCATTCTCCCCAGTCAATAGCAACAATAGGAAAATTACACGTTAATTTTAATTTGTGCACTACAACTCTTTGACAAAAAAAAAGTTTGGTTCTTATTTCCAAATGCATGTTCCGTGTTTAATGGAGCATCATTTAAAATTTAAAAGAGAACCACTTTGGTTGATATTTGACACAAATCAGAACAAAAAAAAACAGCTGCTGACGGGTGGTCAACTGAACGTTCCCGAACGTCATTCAAGAAAAATGACAATGTTTGCACTTTTTAAAGTGACACATACACATATTTATTAATAAGATTTGTTTTACAAGGAATTTAACTCATTTTACACCAGGCTTTTTGGTCATGCTCGGACGGGAGGGGGGGGGGGGGGTTATAGCCCACTACGTGTATCACTTGTTTCCAAATGTATTTAGAAAAACGTCGGTGAAGGTTAGACATCCAGGTGATAAGATACGCCAAAAACAATTACTCAAGCAACTGGATATGATTTTGGAAAATTTTCCAAAATCAAAAGTTTCCAAAATCATATCCAGTTGCTTGAGTAATTGTTTTTGGCGTATTTAGAAAAAGTTTCCAAGTTCGAGCGCAAACCGTTCAGACTTTATCCGACATGAAATTTGGCATGGGCCTCAAAAAAAATCTCCCCCGGTCAGAATAGGGTTAATGACATAGTGACATAATGCAACAAAGTGAATTTTTTCAAAATTCATCTGTTAAGGCTCGATTATTTGTGATAACTTGTCGAGGTTCACATATTTTCTGTCATGTTTGTAATGAGTTATCTTCATATCCAATGGGAATTCATATAAACACACGAAAAAATGTGATTAGATATAAGAGATTTAGACATGAAATGCCACTCATTATGTATCGTATACTTTAAACTACGTCTTATTTTGACTAGGCAATGTTGATTTAATGATATGTATGATATCCGCGCACGTACCAAATTTCGTGTCGCCCCAAAAGTTTTCAACCATACTGTAAATCATACAAATCAGCTGCAAAATGAGCAAATATGTGCTGTAAATTGCGAACAAAAGAATGAAGAACAGATAATAATGTCATAGAATGCCGAAGTCAAAAAAGAAGATGTGAAAGAACAAAATAAAAAATGAAAACAAAAATGAAAAATCGGTTGTTCGGTATACCATACTCGATGCGTTTAGTCATTTGTTCCACCTTCCTGATCACTTGGATTTCATAATTGACTTTTTTTTTTGGCCAAACTTTCTTTTTTATATTGCACGCTCGCAGCCGTTACGGGTTCCCAGAGGATGTCATCCACATAATCAAATCAACATGGCCTTATAATTGTTACTATTATTATGAAGGAATAAATAGTTTGTGGAAAAAAGCTGATCCTGAAAAGACAGTTACTTGTTTTCTAAGCATTAAACGGATTTTGGCCTCGTTGTTATTATTGTAGATAACAGCAATGCTTAATTTACACCTAGCAATAGATTTATCAACCTCTTGTAGTCTGTGGCAGATTATAATCAGTTTCACAGTTGAGGTTAAAAGACAAGTTAGGTTGTGAATTAGATAAATTTTGCTTTTGTTATGACTATAATATCTATAATGGAATTATTATAACCTATATAGCGTAAGGGTGTAAAATTATATAATATCGATTATATCAAACTCAAATAAACTACATATGAAATAAATACATCATAAGCGTAATACTATAATGCAACCATATTATTGTTGTGTAAGGTCGCACTGCTAGAAAACACTTGATTAGTACAAGATAAACACTAATACAGTAAAAATACAATAAAGAATACGTCTAAACCATACGGCTATTTGCTAAATCTAACTTTTGTGACTTGACATATGAACACATCGTAAATGCATATCAATATTCTCAAAAGAAGATAAACACTTGCTATCGAAGACATCAGAAATAAACCTTTGACCATACTACTATTTCTGTTTTCAGTGCATTTCTTTGTGTCTCAGTCGTGGCTCGACGAAAAGCACACATATCGGTAATTGGTGGAGGTCAGACTCTTTCACAATAGTGAAAGGTCGTGAGACCTCACTGAATTAGACCTGACCACGGCGCGAGTTTCAAATGGTGTAACAACGCTAATCTGTGATGGACTAAAGTAAAACAAGTAAGAATTGTACTTTGTGGTATATTTTTTTATAATGAAGTGGGCTTTAAAAAATTAGTTTGGGCCCCCTTTAACAACCGTGATTGACGGAAGGGACAGGTCAACATGTCATTGACGGAACTAACATGTGGATTGAATATTAAGTATACTAATTAGTTAATGTTTTTCTGGAAAACGTATCGTTTTATATTTGTACGGAATACGTGACGGAAGTTTTTTTGACGCTTCTAAATCTGTGAAAAACACTTAATAGTTGTTAATCTATTGTTTTTAATGTAATAACATTTTATATGCATAATTTCCCCCCTGGATTTGTTAGTTCGCCGGCCCAGTTTGTTGACAGCATAGCCTAAAGGCGTATTTAACAGGTATGTTGGTGGTTGTTGGATTAAAAGGACGAGTTTGGTTTTGACCCTTACGATCTAGAGGGACTCTTATCTGAAGTTTTAGAGAACTGTGTCAAACTATTTCGCAGCTGTTCTGCAGGCATTAGAGCATAGAAACTTCTGGCCAAAATCACAACGCTGCTAACCGACATATTTGTTTTTAGAACTTTATATATTATATGATGCATTAAGAACATATAATTCAGGAATGACAGAATATGAATACAGTATGTCGTATAAATGGGTTATTCCTTAAAACTCGAAGGTATACGTAAACAAAACTACATGTATAACATAAACTGTTTATCATAGAATGTTAACGTTTATTAAGACTTATTTTTTAAGTTATCCGTTATCTTTGGTTGTCCATCTTGACTTTTTTAAATACATTTTTCAATATACTGACAGAAAATATAATACACAGTGACGAAATGCGTTCATATAAACGGTTCAAGTAAAGAAATACGAAGTAGTAATGGGATTTGGTTATGATATGGTCTGCCATCTTGGATTTTGACAAATGGCGTAAATAAGTCAGCACAAATTATGAATTTCTACTTATAAGATTATATTTATATTAGATTTTTATGTTATTAATGTTTAAAACAATGTTTAGATGACACAGAAAGCTGAAAAGCTTATTGTTTAAACTAAAAAGCTTATTGGAACGACGTCAGCGAGTGGATCATTCATCTGACGAAGGTTGACGAGATCGACCGAAAAATTATGGTGAGTTCTTCCTTTGTGTTGAATTAAAGCTAAACTTCACCACTATGGAATCTACCAACACAGATGAGCTTTCATTCTAAAAAGCTTATTGTTTAAACTTAATTTCGCAAAATGCCTGTCAGAAACCTTTTGTTATGGCGAAACGAAAAACTATAAAGTTAACTTACTATAGTCCATTTGAATTTTTTTTTACATCATAATTTTAAATATTTTGGTATTCAGTCAAATATCATCATTACGGATAATTGTAAATGCTGTCAAATGATTGTAGAACGCTGTTTTAATTATTTATAAAGTATTGAAAAAAACAGAGTCAACATCATGGCTTCCTAATATTCTAACCATGGAATTAGAGCATGTTCTCATTATTAATGCAAATGAAGTCTTCATTTACATAATTAATTCCTGCCGATGTTTCCAATTATTCCCAAATCCACATGTCACAAGTTTGAATAATCCTGTCATTTGCTTGTTTGTTTGTTTATTTGAATATTTTTTTCATTATAAGCATCATAACTATAGTTTCCTCATTAATTATGCAAATTAGATTCCGAGGGGCACAAATTATGTTAAGCATCACTTAAGCTACTTGCATCAATGACGATCTGTCTACCGGTCCTTGAGTATCCTTCTTCATTTTTTTTTACCAAAATAAACTGCTAGTGGACCCAAACTTACACAACTTACTCTCAGCCCCAAAAGCATTCCACTTAAAACCCATGGACCTCTCACTTCCAAAAAAAATTACCTCAAACTTTAAACTTTGCTGCAGTACCATACGTACCATCTAGGAGGCCGATTATCGAACTTTGTCTTCCTTACAAAATATATTGCTTTGCTATATTTCAGATCTTAAAACGTTTAACGTTATCACCATGAAAAGGTACACCTGTACAATGCAGGTGTATACAAAATACAAATGAATCCTTCTCGAGAGCAAACGTTGGCATTGGCAGCACAACAAACAAAGATCCGGGTTTACAGCCACACGACTGGACTGAGATATTCTACAGTTAGGTAAGATCATTTTCTTTTACCTATTTCTTAGATTTATGGCATCAGGGATCTACTGAATACGTGTGACAAGAGTAAACTGCACAGTACAGACCTCCTGTCTGGCGGTTTTCTACAGCTTTTTTAGCGGTTTTGCCCCAGTGATTAGAAAACAGCGCTCGACCTGCGCCTGTAGCCTACTCTACATGAAGAAAATGAGGCCTCTCCGTCTGAATGTAATACATGAGATTTGGCATCTCATTTAAGAGAAAAGAGCTAACCTCGACTAGGCCCAGTTAACAACTGAATGGCAAATATCCCTCATGACATTTTGTTGATTTTGTTCATCTTGAAGGCCCTATTTCTACTAAACGGCGATCACTGAGCGACAGTAATTGGATTTGTGTTAACCTCGGTGTTTGATTCGTATATAATACAAACTGCTGCTCCGCTCTCCTCTAGCCTGTTCTGGAGACATTATTGCAGATTGGCCCACCCACCGTAATGGGGCCTCCTTGTGGCAGGACTGTGCGGCAGCCTTTTTCTTCATATATTCATCTGTAAATACGTCGATGTCTTTATTTTTTTATGTCTTTGTGTTATGTTACGTGTCTGTTTTATATATGGACCGCTGTATCTGAAATAAACAATAAACAATGCTGCACAATTCGACAATACAACCTGGGTATGGACGCTGCGCAAAAATAGAACATTTTATGGGCGACGGGCATGGAAAATACTCGTCCTGTTCATTTTGTTTTGGTAAGTTGTTTGACAAACTGAACGTGAAAATCTAGTGTCGTTAGTACAGATGTTACGTTTCATTGTCTTGACCCCCTTTTGAAATACGACACACGACAGGTCACATCACACTACTGCGTATCGAGGTGTCATCCGTTTCAATATTGCAATGTACACCTTTGAATCTGTAGGACCCGCTAACAGAAGTGATCTGAGATGAAGCAAGAGTTTAGGTTTATCGCGACGGTTGCCATGGGAACGGCTGTTTTCCTGTTGTTGGGTGCACCAAGTTGGCCGTCCTGGCGACTTCCTTCTAATAAAACTATCCGCGCCCCAGCTCCAGTAAGGTAATGCATTTTTTTCTTATTTAGCATTTTTTTTACGTTAATCTGTTATTTGTTATCAGAAATGCATTGGTAGTTTGGGTTGTCGAGAGTTTGGGGATGAATTTAGACTCTTACCACGTGTAAGGAGAAAACTGAATAGATGTGATCGATGAACATGACGTGGACACCTGCACATGACGTGGCACTCATCTACCATATGCATATGAGTTCAAACGGAGACGGTGAAACCACGATTCGGGTAAACCATATTCCTCGCATCCGGTCCAAGTATGTGATTGCAGTCGTCTAGTATCAAAAATTCAGCCTACATGTTTACCCTTTTGAGATAAGGGTGGGGGCTTTTTCAGCCCATGGCAAATTTAAAGTCGGGTAGCGTCCAACCGGCGAGCACTAGGACCATCAAACTTGGTGACTTACCGTAAAATGTATATGGGAACAATTCCATATTAGTAAGTTAAGTTCGAACTTCGCTAAGAAAGTTATGTTCTCGTGTGTGTGTGTGTGTGTGTGTGTGTGTGTGTGTGTGTGTGTGTGTGTGTGTGTGTGTGTGTGTGTGTGTGTGTTGGTTTCCTGTCATACGTCACCAACAACGGCATGGATTTAGTACAGGTTTCTTATTGTGTGTGTCTGCCTGCAGCTTAACTCGAAAAGGCTTAGTTGGATTGTCTTTATATTTGGTAGGTGGGTAGGTGGTTGAAGAGACCTAGTAATTTTTCGATTTTTTAATGGTACCGCGGTGGAACTTCTGGTTTTGATATCTACTGATCTGAACATGGTAGGGTCACGACTTTTGGCTGGAAGATAGCCCTTGTGCTCAGAAAGAAGTAGCGTTAGTTGGGCCCTCCTAGCAGCTTGTTCTGAAACTGTAGGAGCATTTGTTGAAAATGTTTGGAGGATGATATCTCAAGAACCGATTGACGGATAGTCGTGATTATTGGTACGTAGGTGCCTTAAGTACTGTTTGACATGATTAGATGACATTTATTCAAATTAGGATCTATTTTGCATAATTAATGAGGGAATTCTATAAATGTGCTACCTTCAATGATAAAACTATTCAAACTTGCTACATGTGTGATTCAGAACGATAGTAACATTGCCAGATATTGATTATGTAAATGTAGGCCGTATTTGTATAATTAATTAGAAAATTTTATAATCCATAGTGGTAACTGTTGGGAATTTTATACTTGTGGTTTTTGGAAGTTAAATAAAGGGAAACATCATTTCACATAACTTATCTAAATCAGGACCTCATTTGAATAATATATGAAAAAAATGCTATAATTGTCTTCTTTGTTAAGATAAGACTGTCATCGGGTGGAGAATACGATGAACTAATTTGATCCATGCAAATAAGGATGTTATTTGTATTATTAATGAGGAAAATTCATCAGTCGGAAGAACTTAGAATTTACCAAACTGAAAGAAAAAACTGTTGACGGAAGTTAAGAAATACATCCTTATTTCCTCCACTGTTTTTAGCCGACATCTTTTGGTAAACCACTCTCATGACAAAACCACCGTACCAGAAGCGGAGGACACTCGGTTATCCAGCCTGCTGCGGGAATTTTCCGGAACCTACCGCGATATCTCAGCAGACAAGGACAAGGCAACATCTGCCGAGTTCACGGAGTTCGAAATCGTACATCCGGGTTCTGTCTACAGAGTCGGCGACATTTTGTTGGTGACTATCCGTGCAAAGGACATGCGCAACAGGTACGTCATGACGTCACATGGAATGCAGGGTGGTGGTGACGTCAATACTCCTTACCAAGGCTGAAATACCACGTAACACCGTTAGCACTAAACTCTGTTTATTCGTGGTCAAACCTATTAAATACAAATTATTAATATATTGTTACCTGTCATCTTAGCTCTCCATTTTCTTTGATGATGACCATTTCTTGGTAGATGCAGCATTCAACTTTTTTTTTCGAAATCAGAGTTTTAAAAACTATTTTAGTCCATATCATGGTATTGATTAAATGTGTTGTTTTTCCTCATAATATTTCACTCCGTACCGTAGGTTTGGATGAAATATATTGTTATATTTCTCTCCATACCATAGCTATGGATGAAATATATTGTTTCCCTTGTGTTTATTCTACCCCTTTTCCTTTTTCTCCTCCAGTCATTTCGTAAACTGGTTTCAATTTCTTAATTTTTTTGGCCAAATGATCTAAACATTGGTATTGAGGTAAAGCGGGCAAATAACCCTGGACGTTTTCTTTATTATTTTCTAAATAGGCTTTTATTTATTTTTTTTTGGCCATTCTCAGACAAAAAAAAGTACATGTTTGCCTCTGGAGCCCTGTTATTAAACCCAAATAACCTGAAATTTAGTATGGGCATACCTTTATCAAATGCCCACAGCATAACGTTCACGCTTTTGGTATACACCAACAGATTTGTCTCGTGTGCCCTGATATTAGAACCAAACGACCTGAAATTCGGTGTGGGTGTGTCTTAGATATATATTTATATATATATATATATATATATATATATATATACACAAAAAAAATCATCAAGACCTTTGACATTTTCCCCTTTAAAATTGTATAGTATGGGAATTTTGGGTTGTTTTTATGCTAGAATGTGCTATTAACTGTGTGGAACCTTTTTTGATGTGTGTGACCATACATGGTATGCATAACCATATTTGGTATGCACAACCTAATTTCCAGGTGAAGGTTTTTCTTCTTGCCGATTGGCTGCTAAAATAATAGGGTGAAACTCAGAGTAATCTTCAAGCAGATATAGGCTGACATGGATAAGTTATCCCTAGTGAGTTTGGTGTATACATTTTGACTAAAACAGGCGACACTTTAAATCCGGAACAACACTTTAAATCCGGACAACTTTGATTATTAAGACATAATCATAAGTGTGAGAAGGAAACTTAATATTCTAGATTATCACATACTACATGATAACAATTACGTCTACTAGGTAACATTGGTAGGTCCGGGTGGACTAGGTCAGTTCTGCAGAATTCTGCATCGGAGCGCAATTTAAAGTGTTGTTCCGGATTTAAAGTGTTGTTCCGGATTTAAAGTGTCGCCTGTTCTAAGCAAAAACTGATCGAACAACTCGAGTGGAGTTTGGATTTAAAAAATTTCAACGTATCTCTTCTATTAGAATTATTTCCTAAACCTCTACAATGAAAGCTGGCAACATGAAGTCAGAGTTTGGGACTACTTATATTATTTACTTTGCTACACAAGAGAGAAGACTGAGGGAGGAGACTTCTTCCGTGCGAAGATCTACACCGAGAGGACCAGTTCCAGCGCGCCTGGCCGGGTCCGAGACTACGGGAACGGGACGTACGGCGTGACGTTCCGCCTACTGTGGGAAGGTGACGTCACAATCAGTGTGCGGATGGTCCACTCCTCTAGCGCAGTCCGTGTCATAAAGCGACTTCGGGAAGAGTTTCCTACTAATAGGACTAAGTAGGCAGATTTTTTTCGTAACATATTATAACGAAGTCATAATTCATGTGTGAGTGTCTGAGCGCGCGTGTGTGTGTGTGTGTGTGTGTGTTTGTGTGTGTGCACAACATGTGTGTGTATGTCTGTGAAATCTATGTGTCTGTCTATGAGTGTGTGTGCACAACATGTGTGTGTATGTCTGTGAAATCTATGTGTCTGTCTATGAGTGTGTGTGCACAACATGAGTGTGTATGTCTGTGAAATCTATGTGTCTGTCTATGAGTGTGCGTGATTTTGATAATCTAATAGATTTACAACGTCAACTGTTATTATGAATCCTCCAGCATGGTGATATCAAAGCCTCCAGCAATACTGATATCGCTCTACAAACACGGGCCGCAAAATTCTCTAATAAGTCTGATACTTATGCATTTATTGAAGGATACTCTATTTGAAAATAGCACCCCCTTCTGGACTTTAGGACCCGTTTATGAGAGCTTGCCTGCACCGAGTCAAGATGTCCTTCTCTCCGCAGGTTTAGGCGAAGATACGTTTCCGGGAACAAAACTTCGGATGGTTGGTGTAGTTCGTCCAGGAGCGACCTGGAGAGTCCCGAGGGCGGTGGGATCTGTGATTTCTCAGATCGGTGGGTATGGTTAAGTCTACCAGTCTAGTGGCGTTTGATATAGCCGAGTGGCTAGGCTAGCCGACAACAGATTGAGAGCTTACTGGTTCGATTTCTCCCAGTCGTGGCTTGCAGTCGTTGCTTCTTCGGCAAATACACTTTACACGGCTTTTCCTACACCACCCTGGTGTAAAATGAGTTCCTAACTTTGGAGCGGTCACAAGGGAAGAGCTTACCCAATACTGTGTTATAGATTACCAACCCATTGCCCTTACTGCCCCCACAATGCTAATGGACTACAAATGTTTGTCTTCCCGTACAGTTATGCGTCTGTAGAGTGGTACTGTCAGAGGCCGTGGAACGTGTCATGTGACCAGTCTGTGTACCACGGCTACGTTGGGTTCCGATCACTGGAGGAACTGGGCGTGACAGAGGAGGAAAGCGTCTACTTCAGACCGAGGTGATATATAAGCATATAACAACATTAATGACATTCATAAGTAGTGGCAACAAGCTATATAAACATGTCATTCTGAGATCGCCTGTATTTCTGAGAAATTCAAGACGTTTCGAATTCGACAACTCAGTGACTTTCCTTAGTGCCTGAATGGACGTACTGTTTCTTGCTGCATGATGTCACTGCGGCAAGAATGCAGTATCAAACGTGACTGTGTCTGTATTCCTCCGCATCTTTGTTCATGATTGGAAAATTTCTTCTCGTTCGAGTCACAAGAACATCATATTTATATGACCCACCAACTTAATTAAGCTATCCATGTTTACCTTCAGTAATTTTTTTTTTGTAATTGCCTTTTATAATTCCATATTCTTTACTCTATTTCAAAACGTGAATACTAATCAACAGTGCTTTAATACAGGTCCTTGTCACTTACAGCTTGTCTTTGCTTTTGGAACAATAGCTATAATCATCCGTGTCTTGATGCAGCTATATACAAGATACATATGATTATGAACAACTGGCGAATCGTTGGTGTGTTTATGTTTTTCTACAGGCGGGATCTTAAGCTAAGTCCTATTGATGCTAGCATAAAAGTTACAAAAGGTGAGACGTCCACAATTTCAGTGGTGGGACCGCAAGATGGCAACCTGACTGAACAGCTACCGAGGTGCATGCCGGGTCTCCCTGCCCCGGTGCCTTCTGGGTACTACCACAATGGTCAATGGGTATCACGTGTTTGTCAGGGACCACGATTATCGTCTTCGTTGGACTGGAAAAAATGTCTTCAGAATTCAGTGTTGGATTTCCTCGGGGATTCGACCCTTCGACAGTGGTTTTCTTTCATGGCGAATTATATGCAGATGCCCGTCAGAAGGAGCCCTTATATGCTATCACGTACTGCCGGACCCATGTACGCAGAAGAGAAAGAGTGGAACATTACGTCACGGTATCAATCCCATGGGCCGCCGATAAATACATGGGACTGGGTCAACGCAAGCCTGCTAAGCAATTTGGTCCGAATCCTCGACGACATCGATGAACCCAATCACATTGTAACCGTGAGTGTCGGCTTCCATTTCACCAGCCATCCACTTGTCAATTACGTCACGCGTGTTCGAGCCGTTCGGGCCGCCATCTTGCGACTCCTCGACAGACAGCCCAACACCACGGTCGTCATCAAACCTCCAAACACAGCAGCCGCTAACATTTTAAACGTCGACGACTGGCCTTCCTTTCAGATGTACCTCGTTATAAGAGAGACGTTTTCAGGATTGCCGATTGTTTTTGTGGACGCCTGGGAGATGACAGACGGCCAGTTTGTAAAGGACAAAACCCACCCTGGAAATGAAATAGTTCAGGAGGAGATTCTGTACATGCTGTCCTACATCTGTTGATAATCATTGCCTTCGTCAAGAAGGGTATGTTTTAACTCGAGAAGGCTTAAATGGATTGTCTTCATATTTGGTAGGTGGGTAGGTCTTGATAAGACGTCAAAGTGATAGGAATATGGGCCCCCTAGCGGCTCGTTATGGTACTGCAGCGGAACTTCCGGTTTTGATATATGGTGATCTGGACAAGCTACTGTCATGATTTTTAGATGGTAGATAGCTCTTGTGTTTGGGAAGAAGTGACATAAGTTTGGGCCCCCTAGCGGCTTACTCTAGAACTGCAGGGGCATTTGTATGAAAATATTTAAAGTAGGATAACTCAACAACCGGTCGACGGATCGTCCTGATATTTGGTCAGATCGTTGACCTCTAGTTTCGTGTATGTTTTTACCTACATACGAAGAAAGGGTTAGTGTTACAGTTACTAGCCCCGTCTGTATGTGTGTCTGTCTATGCTTCCGCCAATTTGTTTCCTGAATAACTTGAGAAGGCCAAGATGGATTGTCAGGATATTTGGTATGTGGCAGGCTTCGATCTCTGACAACCATTACAATAAAATTCACACTGAAAAAATAATTGCCTTTTAAAATGTGGGCGATGTTACGAAAGCTATGGATAATCTTGAAAACATCGTTCGCAATGTGTTCTCTGGATAGTGGATGGAAATCCATTAAAAACTTAATTCTTATATTGTATTGTTTGGTTTTGAGTAAAAAAATAAAGATCTTTAGTGATGATCCCATTTGAACCCATACATCAGCACCATTCCCATTATTACCGTACATGTCTGCGTCTGGAGGGTCACTAATTACTTTTATACTAGATTGGAAATTGCTCATTGCCATGTTGATCTATGAAATGTTTGAAATTTGCTTAAATTTTGTTTAAAAATGTGGTTTTAAAGAGAAAAATCATTTCTTCCTAGCAGTGGAATGAATGGAACCCCCATGTGTTTTAATTATTTTATGTGGTTTCCGGGGTAAATCGAGCTTTTAAAGTCCTAGCCGGACACAGTAAAAAGTTTCATATTAGATCTAGCTTAAAGGGGGCCAAAACTAAATTTTTTTTAGTCCACTGCAGTATAATAAATATACCACAAAGTACAATACTTACTTGTTTTACATTAGTCCATGACAGATTAGCGTTGTTACAACATTTCGAACTCGCGCCGTGGTCAGGTCTGGAACGGTGAGGTCTCATGACCTTTGACCCTTGTGACGTCAGGCCACAGCCACCCCATGTATGCACATGTTACTAGTACGAAGTATCCTGCATGTCATCGAAACTTCGTACAAATAGAGTTTGTTGAGCCTGTGTTTCTAGACTGTTGAGTTTGTTGAGTTCGTCGAACCAGTACAGACGTACATACGACGTGGGAGTTTTTCCTCAGCACGATTTTTGGCCGCGCCGAGAGTGGGGAGGGGGGCATATCCGCGCCATGCCTTCCTGCGTGGTTTGCAACGTTTATCACGGCTCAAAAAACAAGGATGCAACCCTTTTCCACTTCCCCAAGGATGCCCACAGACTACATCAGTGGCTTGTCGCCATCAGATCACACTTAAAACCGTCGTGGACAGTTGAAAAAATTCGAGAGTTGCGTGAAAATGGTTCCAAAGCGAGTCAGCCGACCATCTGTTCGAACCATTTCTCCCCAACGTGCTGTAAAGAAAATCTCAAAACGAGATTTCTACCCTATACAAAAGGACCCAAATTCGTCCTTACGGAGGATGCCGTGCCAAGCCTGTTCGGTGAAGAGACGTCGCGCAAGTCGTCGGAAAGTCAACGCGAGAAGAGGAGCAGAAAACAGGTTTGTGCAAGTTATTCTGTGGTTCGAACCTACCGCTTACATTATCAATATTTTATCATTTTTCGATTGCCATGTTGCACCGAGTAAGGTAAATTTTCGCTCCTAAAGTAACCTCCAAATTTATGACTTTTTCCAGTTTTTGTAGATTTTTTCCATCCTGTATTTTACAGTAGCAATGTTGCACTTGTATCTTTTTATTTTTATTTCTTTGTAGAGAACCTGGCAGTGTGTTTCCCATAATTATGTTTAGCCATGGGTGTATTCTGGGTAACACATATGTTTATGTAGTAAATATGAATTCTACAGAAAGTTGATATACATTTCACTACTTAATAGATGTTCTGCCTATAGATTATGCTGTCTTTTATAGACATAGTGGTGAAAATGGTAGATGAGATTTTTATTTCAATTTTCATGATTATCTAGCAACAAAACACAAGACTGGAGCAGGACACTCTCTTTTTTCTTTATCAATCATGAATTATTTTATCATCAAGGTAAGAAGATAGACATAGAATATTTTCTGTCTTTGACTGGAACTTGAATAATAAGTTTTTCAGAAGCATATTATTTTGTTGGCTCATAGAATAACTATACATAATAATGAATAATCAAAATTCACCAAAACCTTTTGGTGTACATTTCAGCTCGTTGAGTCATTGCTTGAGTCAACAAGTCAGCAAAAAGCCACAACCAGCAACGCAGGGAGTTCCCAAAGCATTTTGCATGCAGCATCACAAGGAACAGGCCAGTTGGGCACAGCAGTACAAAGAACAAGCCAGTTGGGCACAGCAGTACAAGGAACAAGCCAGTTGGGCACAGCAGTACAAGGAACAAGCCAGTTTGCCGCAGCTCTACAAGGAATGAACCAGTTGGGCACAGCAGTACAAGGGATGAGCCAGTTAGGTGCAGCTTCACAATTAATGAGCCAGTTTATCGCAGCAGCAGAAGGGACGAGCCAGTTGGACACAGCTGCAAGTAACATGGACACAACAACACATGAGACGAGCCACATGGACACAACACATGAGACGAGCCACATGGACACAACACATGAGACGAGCCACATGGACACAACACATGAGATGAGCCACATGGACACAACACATGAGACGAGCCACATGGACACAACACATGAGACGAGCCACATGGACACAACACATGAGACGAGCCACATGGACACAACAACACATGAGGTGCCACAACGTGTCAAATTTGTTGATGCTGGTACACAAACAGACAAGGAATCTGTTCCCTCAACACCAACCCCCCAAAATGTGTGCTCAACACCAACCCCCCAAAATGTGTGCTCAGCACCAACCCCCCAAAATGTGTGCTCAGCACCAACCCCCCAAAATGTGTGCTCAACACCAACCCCCCAAAATGTCTGCTCAACACCAACCCCCCAAAATGTCTGCTCAACACCAAACCCCCCAAATGTCTGCTCAACACCAAACCCAAAAAATGCCTGTTCAACACCAAAACAAAAAAATGTCTACTCAACAGCAAACCCAAGAGATGTCTGCTCGACACCAAACCGTAGAATTGGTGCTCATAATGAATCATTCATGTCCAGCTCTTCAGTGCCAACTTGGGTGGATGAAAATGACCTGTCCTTCCACCTGTCAGACTTGGATTCTGCCAGTGAGGGTGGAAGTACCAGTGGTGAGGAGGATGACAATCATGACATCAAAGCAAAGTACTTCATAACACATAAAGACTGCATCCTTCAGCTTTTCCAAGACAAGGTCTGTGAGCAGTGTAAGGAAAGAATTGTCATAACAGACAAGTTCACAGTAGGGTCAATGCTCACTGTGAAGTACGAGTGCCCTAACTACCACAGTGGAGTTTGGCGTTCACAACCCAGGGTAAAAATGATGGGAGAGGGCAATCTGCTAATCCCGGCTGCGATTCTATTCTCTGGGGGCACATACCAAAAATTTTCCGATTTCTGTAAAACACTCCACCTTCAACATTTCTCGGAAAACCACTACAACAAAGTGCAGAGGACTTTCCTTCTTCCTACAATAGACGACTATTACAGCACAACACAAGAACAAATAATCGACTGCTTCCGTAATGCAGATGACACGTTGGCCGCAGATAGGGAACGAATCACACTACTTGGAGATGGTCGTTGTGATTCACCTGGATACAACGCCAAGTACTGTACATATTCCTTTATGGAAGAGACGTCAAAGTACATTTTACACTTTGAGATGATCCAAGTAACAGAGACTGGAACTTCACAGGCGATGGAAACAGAGGGATTCAGAAGGGGCTTGGACTACCTGTTGGAAGAGGGCGTGGATGTTGCCTGTGTCGTAACAGACCGACACAGGGGAGTCGGAAAGGTCTTGAAGGAGCCACAATACGTCAATACCATCAAGCATCAGTATGACTTGTTTCATGTGTCCAAATCTATCACAAAGAAAATCTCAGCAGAAGCCAAGAAGAAGGCAAACAGAGACCTACAAGGCTGGACAAAGAGTGTCTCAAATCATCTCTGGTGGTGTTCTAGCACGTGCAATGGAAATGAAAAGGTGGAAACAAAATATTTTACATAAATTTTGATTTGATTTGTATGTATGGGGAGTAGATGAATGTGTTATATACTTATACATGTATAGTTTTACTCTGCTATTCTCTTTCTATAACAGTTGTTTAAAATTACAAATGATACAGCAAAGAATTGTGCATTGATTACAAAAAAATAGTTCAGCAATACAACTCTTCACATGTCTGCAATACTAGTAACTTCACTGTCTATTTTACTGGAGAGTTTCTGATATGGCCTCTTGCAAATTTTTATGTGCACCTCTCCTTTCCATTGTGTCTATGTAGGAGTTGCTGGAGAAGTGGAAGTCACTGCCAAACCACATCGGTAACATTCACCAGTTTCCAGACAACCTCCAGTTCAAGAAGTGTGAACACCCTCCCTTGTCCGACCAAGATAGGGGTGAGGTACTCTGGCTGAAGCCTGGAACAGCTCCACACAAGGCCCTCATTTCTGTAGTGACTGCTCCCGTCCTTCTCAGGGATATTCCAAAGTTGACTGGGTTTCACCACACTGGTAATTATGACATATCTTAGCATATTGTATACATGTATGTACAATGATATGTAAAATCCTCATGGTGAGAAAGAACATTGCCATGTACTGAGTGACAAAAGATATCCTTTTATAGACTTTCGGGGTGGGACAAGGTGAAGGTGTAAAAGTTGAACCGTCAGTGTTTCCCCACTATCCTACAGGAGATCTGGAGGTGTTCCACAATATGCTGCTCAAATACACCCCCAAGCGCCAGCACTTCTGGTACTTATCTATGCAGGCAAGGATGAAGCTAGCCGTGCTGGACCACAACTACAATGTAGACAGGGAGCAGGCAACAACAAAAGAAGGTACATAACAAAGCTAATGGTTCATTGAACTTACCTTTATGTTCTTTGGCTTATGTACACATTCTCAAAAGGTTTTATGATGAAACTCATTCTTATCTGTCATAACCTGTGTATGTTCTTTATAGTGTTGGTTGAGTGATCCATATGATATGTACACAAGCTCATGTACATGTACACAATGTGCATGTAAAGCCTTGGTTACTAGAGCATGACCTTGATTACTAGGGCTTTCCAACCTGAAGGTCAGAGCCATCTTCGCCTCATTCCAGACTTTAATTATATGACCGACGTGCCCTTTTGTCTCTCGCACTTGTATTACTCGTGATATGTACACAAGCTCATGTACCCAGATGTTATTGTATAAAAGTATAATGTAATGGTTTCTCACCTGCATCCAGGATGTCAACAAACCCTTTTCCACTTTATGTCATTATCACAGGAGAAAAGAGGTGGGATAAATCATGGAGAAAGAGGACAAAGGCATGGACTGCACGACGTGTGTATGAAGGCAAAACATACGAGTACAAAGACGAGTTGATGGCAGAGGTGGTGAGAAGACAGGTGGAGGGGGAACACAGGTGTGGGGATACAGTCGTGCATCGCCCCGACCTCGGGGCCAGCAACATCGCCACCGTCGAGCTGGAAATGAGCAAGGAAGAGCTGGTGCGAGCCCATCAATCTCGTTTTGTCCGGTGATCTGAATACTCACATGTGGACTCACACAGGAAAGAATCCCTACATATGTGACATGTAGCAGACAGTGGGCTCAGCTAAATTACCCAAGATTATGATGGAACAGACAAACTCCTTAGGATTTGTTCAGATGGTCTTCATTATCAAAGAACTGTTTATTTCATGACATACAAGAAGTGCAAGAAACTGTTTGTGCTCATGAAAGCAAGTAAATTTTACAATATCAGAATAGTACAGATGAGATTATTTCAGGTAATAACCAACAGTAGCAGCACATGTTAGATATGTTACAAACCGACATGAGATATTCATGTACAGAGGTTTACATGTACATCACTATCCGTTATCATTTGCAGGGTTAACAGCAACAATGTGAAAGGTACAATTTATATAGCTTGGTGCATAAAAAATGGTCCTGCTATTCAGTCTTATTATTTTGTTGTATATGGTAGTACACTTGTTATAGACACTGAAGCCATCAGTTGTAGAAGGCAATAATAATACATTTCTAATAAAACATTCTGTTCTAAACTTAGACCAATCCATTATAATTTCAGAAAGTGGCATAAAATGGTAGATATGCAGTTTTTTAATTCAATTTGTCAAGGATTTACTTCATGTTACTACATATAGACTGATAGTCATGTTTGATGATTTGAGAAAAAAGTATGCAATTACTTCCTTTTCATGGTTTCTGGATGGTTTCTGGATATTTACATCATTCAGATAATATTCAGGTATGGAAGTTGATATGAAAATCAATAGCCTTTATCTTTTTCCAGAGCTTTACAATAATAGTATTACTTGAGAAAGAAATGATTATGAAAACTGGGATATACATCAGATCAGGACTGTTTGATGCAACAATATATAATTTAGCTATGCACATGTAATGATATTATTAGTACTCTTAGTACATGTATATAGAGTACATAGGTGCATGTTGTTGACATATCTTTCAACCAAAGTTTGTGTAGGTTGGCATACACCATGAAACATGATGAGAGATGTCACTGCATATTAGATTCCTGGAAATAAAGTTACACATGCTTCTCTGTACATACTAGTAAATGTAAAAAGGTTATGACGAACAAAACTCTACTACTACAGAACCAGAACCCTGTTCACACACAAAAACAAAACAAAACAAAGAAACACAATGTTACCCAGAATGTACCTTATCTATACCTTATCTATATATGTGTCTTATAAATTACTTTTCCCTGAAAAACTAATACTAAAAGTCAGTCAGAGCAGTGGGTCGTCGGCCTCGAGGAAGCCCCGGTACTGTGGAGGATCTCTGTTGTCGGGGTAAGCGTCTCTGATCGCCCACACGGCACACGATGGGATGACCCTGCGGACGTTTTTCCCCAGTCCACCGTGCAGCCAGCTGGTGAAGTTTGTGTAGGCCTCCCATCTGTAGTTGAGGTTCTCGATGTCTTTGTTCATGTTTTTCTTCCTGATGTTGGCTCTGTTGATCATCGTCATCCTCAGAGTGTCCTGGTTCAGGATGCATGGATGAAAGTTGACGTGGTCAACGATGCATACAATGTCGTCGGGCACGCCTCTGCCCTCGCACTCCGTCAGGTCATGGCAGCAGACGCATTCTTTGACGGTCGTCATTTGCCTGCAGTTGCCGCATCTGCACCAGATGAACTGCTCCAGGCGCCACCCCTCAGTTTCTACATCGACCCCGTCCCACTCGACGATGCTGAGCGCCTGGATGGTTTCTGGATGAGTCGGCGGGGCGACAGGAACGGCCGCTCCACTGCCCCCCTCCCCAGTCTCCGTGGCCGATCTCACTGGGCGTCTTGGCTCAAAGTTATACGGAGTGATATTATGCACATCAAACCCCTCGAACTCCTCAAAACCATCAAACTCGTTGACCCCCTCAAATCCGTCGGATTCCATCGCTAAAATTGCGTGATATAGTAGTGGATACGAGCTGTGAGAAGCTAGCTTGGCTTGGTGCCTGTGGCCTGACGTCACAAGGGTCAAAGGTCATGAGACCTCACCGATCCAGACCTGACCACGGCGCGAGTTCGAAATGTTGTAACAACGCTAATCTGTCATGGACTAATGTAAAACAAGTAAGTATTGTACTTTGTGGTATATTTATTATACTGCAGTGGACTAAAAAAAATTTAGTTTTGGCCCCCTTTAAGTCCCCCTTTAAGACAGTCATTTTTAACGTTTTCCATTTAACTTTTCGCTTCAAAGTTAGGAAGAAGGAATAAAAGAACACCACGATACATTCTGTTGACAGAGACTTAAATTGGAATCCCTGCCAATATTGAAATCTATACTGATAAATCGTTTTAATGTTTATTAGTTAAAGTGATTATCACCATCTGTACAATCATTATGTTAACGTAGCTTATATTGGCATACTTAATAATGGCACTTTGGGCAGTTTTTTTTAATGTTCTTTTTTGTGTGAGTTTGGAACATTCCATTTTTATGGGGACTAATATATGGTGCATTCGCTTCCGAGCAATGTCGGCTTTGAAAGTGATTATTACATCATTGCATGACCCGAGTTTTCAGGCCCATGTCCTCCTTCCAATTTTTTGTGACATAATTATATGCGTCCGGCATCATGCTTGGCTCCTTTCAATCACCTTAGTCGTGTCCGGGAAGCACGATCAGATTTTTAGTAAAACATTGTAACCGTCTGCTCTCTCGTTCATTTAAGTGTGCAAATAATTATGGACACATTAGTTTGTGTTGACTTCGTTTTTTTTCAGTCCATGTCACACTGAGGAAGAGGTTACAGTCACATGTCCGGGTTTAAAAGGTACACTGTGTACGCATTGTTCCAAAAAAGCATTCCTTCTTACATTACAAATGTTTACCGACCTAATTCTCTCAGAACTGGGTGAGTTTATACATTTAAGATGTCGTCATTTGGAAAAAAATGTCCCTGTCCAGTCACGACAGTAAACTTTATCAAATAGTTACATTTTCTAGATGTATAATGTTTATTTATTTATTCATTTATTAGTGGATCAATATTTAATATGTTTATATTGTAGCATTACGTTTCCTTTTTCAGGGATATGCTTCTTTGGCAGTTTATTAGACTTCAATATAATCAATATTATATAACTCAACATTCTCCGTTACATATACTAATTCCATAATGGATATTGTAATAAAAGACAGTATTTACCTACTTCTTAACCTAATTTGCATTTTAGGCCTCAACTATCTAACAAACTATAGTCGGCCACAGACTACAGGAGTTTGTTAAATTTCTTTTTAAGTCTAAATATAGCATTGCCGATACTCGTTTTGCAATATTTATCAAAGAAGGCAATTGAATAAAAAAAATTACGGCATATGCTTAGAAAAAAAACTTGAATTAATTTTACCCTAACTATTTAATATATTTAGATTTAAACTATAAATGTTGAAAGTAATACTTATAATAGTACTGGTATGTCATTTAAGGTATACGACAAAAATCGAGTGGCTTCTCAAGTCAGAATTCCCTTCGTCTATTTACCCTTTACACCTAAATTTCCCATTAGATGCGGAGATGACTCATTACAAACATGACAATGAATATGTAAAAACTTAACCAATTATCACACCTAATCGAGCCCAACAAAAGAAGTTTAAAAACTTCACTCTATTTCATTATGTGAATTTCCTTTTTTTTATTTCTACACTTCAGTTGTTATTCATATTCTAATTTTGTGTCAACTATCGTCGATCATAACGGTTGGACTAACAAAGAGCTGGATTCAGTGTGCTCTTTTGGCAAAAGGCTTTTATTGTCTGGACTTAACTTAAACTCATAGGGAAAAGCAAAGTGAGATAAAAGTCGCGTCGATAACTTAATCGCATTAACTCTTAGAAAACTCGAAGGAGTTACCATTCAAAATCAGATACTTACCCTAGTCTTTAAGAGACGGCAAAATTTACCGTCGACTTCAAACTGTGAATTCCATTTCGACGCTGCGATGATGAGGTTGATCGATCGATTGATGGTGAGGTTGGTTTTTAGTCTATATTTAAAACGACAGTGCATGTTGACACGCTTATTTAACTCCTTAAAATGGCTGAGTTCCTTGAAGAAGTCTGGACCCTGTGTGTCGACAAATCGATAAGAAACCTCATTAAGTTTGTTAAAGTTAAACTCAGATAGAGATCGCAGGTAGACAATGCATTTTAAACTTTGAATCTATATCGATACAGAAAAAAAACATAATATCTGTTTATAAATTCATTAATGACCTACTCTTAAGTTCAGGAATATTTATAATGACTTAGAAAACCATATATTTAATAATCATACCTGTGCTTTAATTTTTCGCCACAAGGACCTGTTAAAAGTCCCATACAGTAGGTAATCTACGGCTTTCCAACGTCGGAGCGCAGCAAGCTCTTCTTCAGAGGGTTCGTATTTTTTGTATGAATACGTTCTATTGTTCTTAGTGATGAAGAGAACGTCTTTGAGATCCCAGCACATCAGACGTCTAAGAAGAACGATGGACTCGTCCAGGTAGTCAAGCAGCATGATAAGAGTAAAGTCGGCCTCTAGTTCACTGATGTATCGACGAGCTCTCTCCTTTATTGGCAAAACAAATAAAAGTAATTGATGACCATCACCTGGCATTTACTAAAAAGTGGTTATTGTACTCCAAAGATGATTGAGACCCGCTACAGACTCATTGTGTTGTAAATTGTTTTTCTATCGCAAATTAACTACAAGACTAGCAAAAAACAAGAAAAACCCTAAAGTAATCCTTTTTTTTTACTTACGATAGTCTTTTCCCTAAAATCTGTCAACGAATGTGAATAAACCATTTGCAAATATTTGGCATCAAATAACATCTGGACAAAATACAACGTGTTTACGGTTGGACTTTGTATAAATCACAACACTGTTAAAAATACCATGTCGTCCGCTGCCTCGGCAGGATACCCCAAGTCAAAGGACATGAAGTTCCTTGTTGGGTCAAAGGTCACATTATTGTGGGGAAAGTACGCCTCAGACAGGTTCTTGAACTTCCATGGATTCTCCAAGAACGTCTGGATCGGGTTGAATGACTTCATTTTAAGAAGTTTTGTAATGGAGTAATAGTTAATGGCAGACCTTAATTGTTTGCTTGGCTCTCGTATGATAGCTGTTAAAATAGAAGGTAACGTTAAAAGAGTTTTTTTTTCTGTGGATATTGTTTTTCCTTGTATACTATATAGTGGGTGGTAATTATGAACGAAAATATGTCTAAATAGTCACTTTCTTAATATGGATCTAGTTTTAGCTCACTGAAGACGGGAGAAATTCCCCTAGCTCTTTTCCACAAGCACAATGAACCTTGGACCACGGCTTAACGTCCCGTTCTAAGGAATGTGATCCTTTCAATGAGCGTGTATGTCGGGTGAACGACAACAGCAGAACTCCCAACCTCTTAGTCCTGAGGCAGAGTCGCTAACCACTGGACTACGCACGTTACTGGCAGACAAAGGATGAATAGAGAAACATTTTGAAAAGTGTTCCTATCATTCGAGGGCATTACCACCCCACAAGGCACAAAGCAAACTAATTGAATGAAGAAAAAAAATTCTAAATTAATTAATCACTATTTGCGCTTTATGCACCAGATCACGTGGACTTAAAAAAACAGAAGATACACATGAACAGGAAATTGGAGATTTCCATTAGTAATTTCCATGTTAAAAGATGCCTTTTATTCTCTTTTAGAAAAAAAAGGTTCGGTAGGTTAGAAGCAATGTTGAATTACGTTTTACAATGTTTAAAATATAATTTTTTTGCCACTGCTCTGCCCTTACGAAGTAACAAAAAAATGTGTTTTGCATGGTGAGCTGTAAGGGTCACACCAGAAAAATCCTCTTTAGTATCTTTAAAAGTGAAATTAGTCAACCCTTAACCTTTCAGATAATTTTTTTAAATATCTGTTGACCAATAAAAATCTCTTTTACAGCAGTCTTGAGACAAGATACAATGTGACAAAAAAGCGTAATTTTTTTTATTTGAAGGTTGCTTACAGATGTATGCTGTGTTGGGTGGAAACTTGGACCGTATCCATGTTTTATTGTACTGGTAGTGGTTCGTCAGGGCGTCATAGTGTTCATCAGGGGTGTGAACGTAATCTTCTTCGGCAGGAGAGGCGCCCCATGAGATAATGTTACTCGACGCTGGTACCAGCATAGCCAGCCTGTGGCTGTAGGCGGATAATAGTAGTGGAGCTCCCAACTTTGTGCAGTGCAATGAATACATACTTTCTCCTTGGGCTGCATGTATCTGTTGCCATTTCGGTTTTCTTAATGTTTCCTCGTTCGGCTCCAGCTAAAATACTAAAAAAAAAATAGGATAGGCTTTTCATTACGTGACAAAGTGTCAAAGAAAAGATGCATGTTTGACAGGATAATGCCAAAAAATGTTTTTTGTTTATCAATAGGCTTGTTGTCGGATCAAAAATGCTAAAATAGCACAAAGAAATATACGCCTGGGTCCCAAGACAGTCCGATGACTGTTAATTTCGTTAATAATTTGCTGTTTGAATACATTGTCGAAATGTAAGCGGTATGGTAACGCCAGAAATTTCAATTGATTTTTATTTTCAAAATACCGTTATAGTTCTTTACAGTTTACCTTTTCAGAGCCTGTTCATTGTAACATTTTATACGTCTAGTGGCACCAGGATACAAAAGGTAGCTATTGCTGGTCGGCCAACGAAGATTTATGGATATTAGTCGGAGTCAAAAATAACGTGAACCTTTGGAAAAATAGTGCATTGTATGTGCGTCATAGGTTTATAGGGTCATTGGAGTTTAATCAAAAGGTATCGTGTTTATGTTTGAGAGACTGGATGTATCTGGCTTCCCACGTTCCCCACTACCTTTTAAAAGCCTTTATCTGCAGTTAAAATGCCAGAAATTACACATTTTTTTCTATTTTTCTCAATTGTTACTTTTGTTGGCCTAAGTCAGTCAAAATGAATTAAATGGTGGGAAATCTGCTGGGAAACTTTAATCAAATGTTGCCAAAGAAAATGCGAAAAATTGTTCTAATTAATGTTTGACGTACCTGCTTTGGATCTTGTCAGAATGCGGCACATGTGATGGTTGTAGACTATCATTGAGCATCATTGTAGAAATATGGATGAGTCCCGAGCAGCCGAGAATAATCATTAACATGACCGTAAACATCCGTGTTTGTTTCAAACAGCCCATGGTGTCTTTAATATTGACGATCCTACATGAAGCAAACACAGATTAGTGATACATGCTACCTCTAGTTATGGCAAAATGGTTCATTCTGATGTTATCCCCCGAGCTATATTTTGTTTGTATAACTGTGCATCTGTTATAATTATATTATCTTATTCTAATATATTACCTACACCAAGAAGGCTGTACTTTAGTACTGTTTTGTCAGGATGTAACTGTGCCAGTTTGGATTGACAAGGATAACTGAAAGTTGAACTATCAACGAAACGACCTGGATCTTGCTCCTCCGTGAGGCTTTCGTTGGTACTGCAGCGGAACTATTCTGACGATTTGATAATTACTAGAGCTAGATAGGTAAATACATTTTTTTTGTCGGATGGAATAAGTAACATTATTTTGGATTCTTTAGCAGCTTCTATTGAAACTGCAGGGGAGTTAAAAGCTGCATTATGTGACAGTAGGGCGATACAAAAGTAAATTTTCTGGCCATTTCTTTACAAACTAGAGTTCCACGACCTCATACCTTCGCCGAATGAGGTTACCCTTTAAGACTGACGGATTATAGATTTTCCCCTAACTATATGCAAATAAGATCCTCATTTGCATGAATTACATCCGTTAATCAAATTCCCCTCCCAATGACAGTGTTATCCTAACAAAAAAGGCTATTCTAGCATTTCCTCATAAATTATGCAAATAAGGTCCTGATTCGAATAAGTTATTTTGAATGATGTTCACCCCCAGTCAACTTCGAAATGCGCAAGTATGAAATTGCCAAAATCAACCACTATGGAATTATAGTATTTTCTCATTAATTATGAAAATTAGGTCTTTATTTACATAATTAATATATGGCGATGTTCCTCTCATTCTTACTTACACATGTCACAAGGTAGAATAGTCATATCATAGAAGGTAGCTGAATTATAGCATCCCTTCATTAATTATGCAAATTAGATCATCATTTGCATAATTTTCATCTAATTATGTCAAGCATCACTTAAGCTACTAACATACTAAATGTCAAGACAATTCGTCGACCGGTTATTGAGTTATCCTGCTTTAAACATTTTCATACAAATGCTCCTGCAGTTCCACAGCAAGCCGCTAGGGGGCCCAAACTTACGTCACTTATTCCTGAGCACAAGAGCAACCTACCATTGAAAAATAATGACCCTAGCATGATCTAGATACCGAGATATAAAAACCGGAAGTTCCGCTGCAGTACCATAACTAGAGGTCAACGACCTCATGCCTTCGTCAAAGGATGTTATTGTTAAGAAGGTAGAAGTGATATACTAGTCCCCCTGAGTATGGAAGTTGGATCGTGAAAACTACCCCGGCCGATGAGACAGTCTGCAATCGTGCATTGGGCAAGGGAAAACAGCTGTACAGGACATGTAAGGCAACACCGGCTGTTCTTCTAACACCTGTGAGCGAGTGCCAGCTACATAGACTGCTTAATGACTATTCCCTCTGGGACTTTCTCCCTCTGGGACAGCATGTAGCCTACGTGTCGAAAGTTAGAATAGTCCTATCATGGAAGGTAACTAAATTATAGAATTCTTCCATTTATTATGCAAATTAGATCATAATTTGCATAATTGTAATATAATTATTCACTTCTCAACTGTAAGCCATAAACATCACATCAGGATCCTAAACCCAGGCCTGCCTACCCTCCCACCTCACGCCGATTGGGTAGTAAACAATAGGACGCCTTCCCTGTCCACGCCGATGGCATGAGTGCGGTGTACACGCATCTCTACACCATAAAACCAAATAAATGACATATCTAATTGTTCCTCAGAGTGCCTGTTTTAATATAACCAAACACTGAACAGGTTACTTTATAAATTGTACAAGAATCACGCGAAGAAAAACCTCAACAATTTCGATGTGAATGTCCTTGTGACTGTATTCTTTAATGGGAGGAATGACTTTCGGATTCTTTTTGCTATGGTTGGAACATTTCTTACGTGCTGTATTCACTAAGACGAACGAAGTTTGACAAATATCTATTCAAAAATACAAAAATATGTTTTTAATGTTTTCTGTTTACCCTGCAGGCACAGTAAAAGTTTAATAGACTTCTACACACACTTTATGCAGGGCACGTTACATGCTTGACCATTCCTGCTAAAAGGAACGTAAGACCAATGCATAAACGTAGCACGACATTCGTCTGCCACATATCCTTGCATGGCCCTTGTCAAAACATGGAATCTCCAGGGAGCAATGTCTCGCTAGCACTGCATGGCAAGGTTGGTCCACCGCGTTTCGTAAACAAAGTCGAAGCTTTGACAGGGCATATGGCGTTTGCAAAAAACTTAGTCAAAATTTGTTGCAGAAAGTTCTTTGCTAGAGAAAAAAACACCTTTTCTCAGAAAGTAACTCCAGTACTACATCGCCCATTGCACAATACGTCGAAAACAAAGACTGGGCCTGATCTTGTACCCAGGGTAATGTAAATCGGTGATATAATTCGTCAACACTGGTGAAGTTATAGCATCATAACCCATATGATTGATAAAATCCAAGATGGCATCCGCAGGTGTACGCATGTTGTGAGGGCTCTGTATTGCACCGCACAATTTAAAGTCTTTCTTTACTCTGGGCCTCATACAACACTACTACTTCATCCATCCCCAGGTAAAACTAATCTCTGAACTACTGGGATCCCAACTACAAGCAAGTTTGGAGAAAATATAGATGGAATTCCTCGAGAAAGTCCAGCGTGACATTATTGAGGTAAAGGCCGAGTTCAATGAAGTTAAAATGTCACTGAACGCGTGTTAAAACGCACCCTCGAATAGAAGGGAAAAAAATTATAAGTTGAATGCCCGCCTGGCTGAAGTTGTGGACCACACTAATAGAAATTTAGAGTACAGTTTACTGTAGTAAGTGTTGACTTATGTCGTTTGGACCCCCCTGCACAGAAGGTGACACACCAGCAGGCCTGTTACTTTTATAGAATTTAGCTAGAAGCACCTAGACATTAACATATTGGCGTCGATAACCGAGTTTGCAGATCAAGCAGATTAATGTAAAACTAACAAACTATGCTGTACACAATCAAGTTTACATGACGAAGAAACAGCTAAAGGAATTTTGTTGCCCTCTGACATTGTTCAACATGCCGAAAATGGGCAAGTGTGTCGTAAATATATTTTGGTTCAAAGACCATGCAGGATCTAGCAAACTTGAATAGCAATTTCTCGTGTTCTATGGCAAGTGATGATAGCCTTCTATCGCATATAAATACCCAGTATTGTAGCTGTCCATAATGGTACGACTAGCTTATTGTGCTAGTTAATTGAGATACGCATCTACAAGAACAGGTACTACCGTTAAATACAAAAATAAAAAAAGACCCGTCGGTTGTGATTTTATGTGTTGACGCCTCAGTTCTTGTTTCGCAATGTTTATGATCTCTAACTTTGAAAATGTGGGAATTTTTTGCCTGCCTTTTTTTTACCCTATCGCATGAAATTTGGAATACGGGAGATGTCATCCATAAAATTTACTTGCTGTGTGTTTTTATTTGTGTATTTTTGACAGTGCAATGTGGCATTGCTCGACAGAAACAAACAATAGTTTTACCCTAAGGGTTACTCTTCTAAGTGCGTTGGGTTATTTTACGTGCAGATATTTAAAGCGCGAGGTTGACGACAGATGCTCCCAGGATAGCCACCGACAAACTTAATCCAAAATGAAACCGATCTGGAAAGGATTCGCTACCGTGGTGTTATGCTTACTATTGGTCTATCATATTCACGTAAGTAAACTATTATATACATTTTTAGTAATCTATGGTTTTGAAATTAACAAATTATTACATAGAGGATAAGTGCAAGTGGCACCATAGGTAACCCAGAACTTAGTTACATGTGATATGTTGTAAACAAGATCCAGTTTAAAGTTGTTGTTGTTGTTTTGTCTTTTTTGCAACATGTGAATATGACCGCTTTTAACATGTGAATATGAATATATTAACAGAGCAACGTGGCGTTTTACAAAGGCAGTCCCTTTGCGACGCTTGGATCAAACGCACCTCCATTCAAAAGACCCGTGTTTTCTAGTACTTGCTCCAATCCAAGACAAAAATTCGTTTTCATAAAAACGCACAAAACTGGGAGTACGACCAGTGTGAACCCCTTCCAAAGATACGCCATCTACCACAACCTGACTGGACTGGTAGCAAAAGCGGGCGGTTACGTCTCTTGGCCGTTCCCCCCGGCTGAAACGGATTATATCCACACCCAAGGGGAACACTACGACGTCCTGTTCAACCATATGGTATACAACAAAACATGGCTACGGTCTAAGTTTCCCCCCAACACAGCGTACATTTGTAAATACCTCTTTCTTTTAGCCCTCACTGAAATTCAACAAAATTATTAGCCTGGAATCTAGCCATTCACACGGGAGGTTGTGACTCCTAGAACCGCTCGTAAGGATGGATTCCAGGGGAGGGACTGGTCATTCGGCATGCGCAGAAATGGCCCTGTGTACACACGATCTAAATATGCACTTATTTGTTTTAAATATTTTTTTCCTGAGCAAATTTTGCTCAGAAAGGCCCAGTTTTCTTCTAGGAAGGACAGAAGAATGTATATTTTCAAAACCTGCCCAAAATGTGTGACCTTTGGCATGGTTTGACCTTTTAGTGACCCCTAAATACAGGCTCGCTGAATGGACTGACCCACTAGGACAAGGGGTGAAATCCTGGTATCATTTCAATTTTTTGGCTGTAGCTCTTGAAAACGCTGGAGTTGAACTTCTACTTTTTGTATTCAAAGAAACCTGACAAATCCAGCTTTGCAGTGGGAGTAAAGACTTAAGGTTTGAAATAAACGTAAATGTGTTTTGAAGTGCTTGTTTATAGTGGGCTTCACAATACTTTCCTATGGACAATAAATACACTGGTCCCTCCCCTTCCAGGCTAGGAAATTGTTTTGTGTCTTATATAGATATTTGTCCTGCAAGATGTGCAAAAATTGGCACAGAATATTGCTTAAAGAACTGTTGAAACGGCTTTTTTAATTTAATCTATTCCTTTCCTCCTTTCTTGCCTTACAGCTCTTATTCGGGAACCTCTGAGTCACTTGAAGTCGTGCATGCGCTTCTACAGTCTTGCCAAGCTACTGAATATCTCGTCATCCACTAACCCCGTCAAGACCTTCTTACAAGACCCATGGAAGTACAAAAAACAGTCCGAGGCATTCTTTCGCTTCTGTAATGTGACCTGGGATCGCTTTTGTAGTGTGACCTGGGATGGCACTAGAAACCACTTGGCTTTCGACCTTGGCTACCCTACAGAAGGAGCCGAAAATATGGTGCCAAATGATAATTAAATTTTTAAAAATCTAACTCACCAACTGTTACATTTGTCGTATGTCATCGCACGTTTTTGATGCCGTGTAATTTTTAGGAAGGCAGTGATTTTGACAGAAACAACCGTTTATAGGGTTCTAGAAATCATTTTCGTATAAAGACATTTAAATTTTGCGGGGCACATGTACAAGTATCGCAGCAATGCTCTCTTTTTTTGCAATCGTTCGATAATTGAACAGCATACGTGGACAATCTCTAAGACATATAACATCAATCAATTTACTTAGTTCCTAAATTAAATATAATGTTAATATTAATACAAACTGGCACCAAATGAATTTAATTTGTTGATTCTCAGATGTATGTATCAAAAGAATGATGTAAACATAATTTGACGTGAAATTCTGTACCTTTGTACCAAACAGTTTAATTAGCAGTCATTATAATATTAGTTATTCCAGCCCCATGTTTTTTGTTGCCCTCTTGCCAATGTAACTGACAAGGGTATCTTAAAGTTTAGGTGCAGCAAGGTATAATGCCCTTGCGTGCAGAAAAATAAGGAATCAAAAACACCGATGGACATATCTAATTCTTGAAAATCCTCCACAGGAAGCAGCTGAAAAATACATCAAAGAATTAGAACATGACTTCACGCTAGTTCTGCTGCTGGAATACCTGGACGAGTCTTTCGTTCTCCTCAGACGTCTCATGTGCTGGGACATGCAAGACATCCTGTTCGACAGCATGAAACCTAGGAATAAGAGGACTTACTCGTATAAATCCTACACCCCCACCCCTGAGGAGCTGACCAACCTTCGGAAGTGGAAGGCCGTGGATTACCGTCTGTACGACACGTTCAACAGGTCATTGTGGCAAAAGATTGCAGCACAGGTGAGGCAACACCAAACTTTCTCCCTTTACCCATCCCCTCCCTTCCCCCTCCTCTTCTTCTCCATCTCCCCCTCCCCAAACTTCTCATCCTCCCTCTCCCCCCCTCTCCCCTTCCTCTTCCTCTATCTCTCCCCCTCCCTCCCCCAGAACCTCTCACTTCCCCTCCCTCTCCCCCTCTCTCTCTCCCCTCCCTCTCCCACTCCCCCTCTCCCTCTACCCCCTCTCCCTCACCCCTCCCTCTTCCTATATCAACAGTTAAAACGTATTATTTTATCACTCAATGAAGTTAAAAATGAGGAGGACGTGGCGTTTTGGAAGAGGCGTATATCTAAAAGTCCCGTATTTGAGGCGAGCCACACCTGAAGCACATTGAAAAAAACACAGCACATTTGTCAAAATACATACATACATACGGTCTGGTGTCCGAGTTGACATCTTTAAGATGATAACAGTCACTTGTTTCTTTTATCCTTGGCCAGATGTTGTAAATCTAAAAAAAAAAAAATAAATAGATAGCCTTTGTGGTGTTTTTATTGAGTGTCCCTCGGTCACGCAGGGTCCAGATTTCTACAAGGAGCTTTACTACTTCAGACAACTCAAGAAGAACGTCAGCCTGTACTGCCACAAAGAGCAAAAAAAGAAGCCCGCACTCACTGTGGAAGCTTCCAAGTGGAGTCCACAGTTTATTGTTGATGCCGAATATTGCAGGCGAATGCAGGCTGGGGTAAATATCTATTTACATAATATCACGATTTTTTGTTGTTGTTCGATTAAAAGCAAAACAAAACAAAGCAATGCTTGATTGAAACATCGACATAAAAATTGAGTCGTTTATAATTAGGGGAGAGTCAAATGAATGTTTTCTTCCAAATCCTTTTTTTATTATGAGTATGTTACCTTGAATAACATTCTGTATAAGGTGAAAAAGGTTAAATGGGATTTGTGAAGAATAAAGATTATAGAAATATCTGAAATTTCTATTGAACCATGCCTTAAACAAAACATTCCAAAGTTAATACTTCCCCGAATATTATAGCTTCGATCTGTCAGTTTTTAATACTTTTACCATTAATTTATTTTCTTTATTCATTGACATTTCATCATAAAGAAGGTCTAGTGAAGCTGACCATCTGCAGTTTGATAATTGACGAAAACCTGTGACTTTTCCGTAGGCATGGAAACTGACGGAGAAAGTGCGACGAATGGTACCGACACCAAAAGAGGAGGGGCTCCGACGTTGGCTAATCATACGACCCGTTTTAAACTTACAGCTAATCATCAAAGGAAAACCAACCTTCAAATACGTTATTGAGAAACATGGAGAAAAGCCTACAGAGTAAAAACAAAAAAGGAAAAGAGGGCTTCCTGAAGCTGGTATCTAGAATTGTTACGAGCCTTTGTCATGTTCAATTGGTTTTTCCAGTTTTCACATGGAATTAGTGTCAACTAGTTCTCTCAGTTCATTTTAGTGACGCTGAAAAAAGTGACGGTCAGAGTTTGACTTGTTGTTGAGCACAAGAAAGTCATTTTCATTTCTTTAATAATTATTATACTCTGATTGTATTATGTGCAAAATACATATTGTCTTGTTAGTTTTAAACAAGTTCATTAATGTAATAGACACTAAGACAGGGAAAATTACCTATTTACTTTCTGAATATATCTGTGGATGTATTGCTTTTAGAGAGTGTACGGTGATTACAAATTAACAGCACCATACGGTGACCTATTTTTCGGCTATTATCACCTTTGCTAAGAAGGTAATGTTTTCGGATATGCCATGGTGGAGTAGCTGTGGTCCGGGTATGATGTTTGTCAACAGCGTAACTCGAGAAGCTGTTAATGAATCTTCATAACATTTGGTATGTCAGTAGCAGTTATGACGGCAAAGTTTGAAAATTATTTACCTGGCGTTTTTCTACAGTACTGTAGCTGGCTGTGTATGTTTGTGTGTTTGTATTTCTACAACAGAACTCAAGAGGCTGTGGAGGGTTGTACATCTTATCAAGTCGATTAGTAAGGGTCGTAAAAAGTAAGACAAAGTTCGATACTTGGCCTCCTGAATGGTACGTATGGTACTGCAGCCAAGTTTAAAGTCTGAGGTACAATTTTCTGGAAGTGCCAGGTTCATGGGATTTGAGTGGTGGAATGCGTTTGGGGCTGAGAGTGAATTGTGTAAGTTTGGGTCCGCTAGCAGCTTATTTTGGTGAAAAAAATTGAAGAATGATAAGTCAAGGACCGGTGGACAGATCATCATGAATGTACGTAGCCTAAGTGATGCTTAACATAAAGATAATACAATGATGCCACTCGGGATCTAATCTGTATGATTAACGAGGAAACTATATATATGATGCGTTCAATGAAAAAATCAAATAAACAAACAAACAAGCAAATGACAGAACTATTCAAACTTGTGGAATTGGGAATAAGAGGAACATCGGCAGGAATCAATTATGTAAATGAAGACCGATTTTGCATTATTAATTAACGTGCTCTAATTGCATAGGAAAAAATTCCAAGTAAACATATTTGGCAGGCCTAGTCCCCAGAATTTATACAATGAAGGTACCCGTTACAAAGTTCCATAAATTTGGTTTATTTTTTTTGTAGTGTCGACAGATGGATGCGGCATAGCGATGTCTATTTTAATGCCCTAGCATAAATAGAACAGCGCATTTACAGACATTGTATTGTATTACAGACATTCTGTATTGAGAAGAGTACATGTACCAACCTTTCTTTGAAAATAAATTGCTGTTTAAAAATATTGCAATTGGTAAATATGTTTACGTCTTTAAAATGAAGACAGTTACCTAATTGATATGACTAAGATGCTGTGGATAATCAGAAACAAGACTTACTCGGGGTACACAGCCACAGTTGAAAAATAAGTGAAAGAAATATTCAGGCACATGTGTGTTAATTTTTAGCAGAATGGAAACATTCACCCGCCCACCTTATGAGCGGCCTCTGGGATGTGTGGACGTGTAAGCTGATTCATATCTCTACTCTGTTTGTTGTTACTACCGTGTTATATTCATGTTGTCCACATAAAAAAATTGCCGTGGCAAGCCTTTCAAAAAATGCAATGCGCTTTAACTTAAAAGTTACTAATAGTGAAATACACTTTAGTAACTTACGAGACATGGCATCTGAAAATGTGTTTGTTTGTTTGTTTGTTTGTTTGTTTGTCTGTTTTCCCGCTATGACTCTTAACGGTGCAATGTCCCCTTGGACGCAGAGAGAACCAATTGAAAGGATCAATTGTTTTCTGAAACAAGACAACCTTCCGCATACTTTTTTTTGCCGTGGTCGCAGCATTTTTTAGTATTCAGAAGATATGGACATTAATATTTTTCATACCATTCATACCAAATCATACCATTTTAAAGGGGTGTATGGCAAAGATGTTAATAGAGTCCTGTTTGTATATATCTAAGGCACATACGTGTAAAACTTCAGATCATTTTGGTGTAATACTAGGTCTCCAGAGCCCCCAAATGTACATTTTTGTGTTTGAAAATGGCCTAAAAAAATAAAAATCTAAAGGCCTGTAAGAAAAAAAACGCCCGAGGGTATTCAATATTTGCCCACCTTACCTCGATACCGAATTTCAGGTCATTTTGACAAAAAATTGAAGAAATTGAATCCATTCAACGAAACAACAGGAGAAGAAGAAGAAAAACATGAGTAAAAACAAGATATCAGACATTCCTATGGCATGGACTGAAATAATCAAGCTATTATTATTACTCTTATCGAGTTATTTCCTTTCAACTGCACAAAGGAAATTGGCCTCTGCGATTGGAAAACTGCTACATGGCCTAAAATCCACTTATTTCTTCGACAGGTCAAGACCTACCTACCTAAAAAATTTCATTAAAAAATCCATCTCAAAATGCATCTTTTGATAAAATGGGTACTATTTAATTGATATCTGGTGACAAAAAAAAAAGAAAAACAAAAACAACTGAAGGCAGACAGTAGCAACAATACGTTATGGCACTATCAAGGAATGTAATATTATATAGTCATTTTAATTTTTCATCAATAATACATGTTATCTACTTGTGCGCAGCAAGAGGGGGGTTTGCAGCACATATTGTGGAGTCAGTTTCTTAACATCTCCTTGACTAATTAATCGAAATGGTTGTCTGTAGGCGTTAAGATCAACCGAACTAGTTGCTAGGGAGCTAAAACAAGTACACTTGAAGGACATTTACTTACAATTTCAGTGCAAAAAGAGTCAATATGGTTATTTTGAAGGAGTGGTCAACCAGACGCATATACCCTATGGGTCTACGGCTCAGTGATGTCTCCTAAATCCGGCCACCATTTTGTATCTACATCTCTGTGCGTAAAACCCATTATATTATAACCCATTGTGTTACCATACCCGTCTATTTTTATTACCATGATCACAGATAACAGGAACTACACATGGATGTTTCAAAACAGCGGAATTCGGACATGATTCATCCCAAATTAAATGTTATAACTCCGTTTATTTTGTCTTTTCTAGTAGTGTAATTAAAAAAACAAACATTTTCTATTTATTTCTTAAAGTCATTGCCCTGCCTTTCACCTATGCTGTTATGATTTTCCTGCCACATGAAATAGCCTGCATATAAAATGTATAAACAACAAGGCAAGTTGACTATCTCTCGTCGCCATGAATATAAAGTAAGTTGATTCAACTTCTTAGTGTAGATTTTATATTACAAAGGAGAAACAATAACACATCTCAGAAAGTTAGCAAATATGGATACGGCATGGGGTTATTGTATTGGACCCGGATGTATCACCGGCAATAACAACAGAGTAGAGGCTAGGTATGAATCAGCTTACACGTCGACACACCGCAAAGGTCTGGGTTAAACATTTTCATTCGGCATAAAGTCAACCAAGATCCAGCCACACGTTCGAGTCTTCAAGCTTTCAAGTTTTCTGTAAGTCATTACTGTTTGGGCGATTACTTCTGGGCGTCTTTAGATGTCTCAATGAATATGTATAAAGCAGACACCTGTGATCCCTACATGTGTACAACATATTAATTTGCTTACGAAATACGATTTTACAGTAATGCATCTTTTAGGAAAATATTGGTGCATTCTTGTGCAGAATATCAGCTAGACATTATTATAAAAAATTACATCTATGCCTCGCACGTCGCTCACGGTATTCTTTCCCGTTGCTAGGTGAGTTCGAAAAGTACCGGGTTACAAGACGCAATATTTCAGCTAACCGTAAAACATTTGAAAATAAACAAATAGTATGGAAGGTAAGATTTCAATAAAATTAAGTAAACATATCGTAATACCCTTCTTCTAATACTATCTTTTTACGTTGAATGTCTGATTTTTAGAAATTTTCCTCGGAAATACGATTATTCTTGGAGTTTTCGACCGCCACATTTTTAGCCAAACATCGTTAAAGATTGGCTACATATATTACCGAAAATTCCTAATTTTTAAATTTTTCAAATAGGAATAAAACCAAAAATCGTGTCTAAGGGATTTTTTAAATTTCAGATTTTAAGTGTCGTTTTTTCAACAAATAGGCGTTAAAATGGCATGTTTTTACATTTCCGCGCTAAATTATCAATAATTCAAAATCAAGGACATGTTTCAAAAATCCCTAAAACACAATTGTGGGGAAAACCGTTACGGTCATTTTGAGCCGTCAATGAGACATTTGACGTTTCTTGCTTGAGATCTTTAACGATGTTTGCACGCGTGTCATGCGGCATGGAAATGGAAAGGGGATAATTGATACCGCGGTGGACAACTATTGCGATATTCAAGGTCACCCACTATAACGGCAGTATCTTCGCTACATGTTACATGTCCACTGCAAAATGATGGCATAGATGTACAGTCCAAAAAACGGTTTATATTTGTGATAAGGTGTTTTATTCCATCCTAGTGTCTGGTGCATTTTCTTACTGTTTAGGTAGACCCGGTAAATAGCTCGTAAGGATGGAGTCCAGGCTAGGAAATTTTGTTGTGTCTCATATAAATATTTCGTCTTGCTAGGTGTACTATAAATTGGCACAGAATATTGCTTAAAGAACTGTTGAAACGGCTTTTAAACCCTCAAACCACCGTATGGGGTCAAAACTGACCTAAGGCGTATATAAATATGCGCCATTTTGACATTTATTGTCGAAAACGAAATTCCTCCTATGAGTTTGTTTGTATATATGTCTTGTAACTTCTTATACGGTTTTACTGAGATTGGCTCATTATTGATGGAGTTATCCTAGAAAGTTGACCCCAAAATTGACCCCAGAAAAATGTTATGCATTTTTAACACATCTGCGTCTTTTGTTGTCCACGAAATTTCTTCCAGACGATATGTTTGCTTGAGCTTTATGCTGTCATGACCTCATGCTTTAAATGAACGCAATATTGAATCAGGAAACTTAATAGTTGTGAACCTTGACTAAGTTGCCTATGGAATTGCGTTCAAAGGTCATCAACATTGCTGCCTGTGGACCTGAGAAGGGGCTGTACGAGCAACCTCCATGGAGGAGCTCTGCAGAGCTCCTCCATGGAGGTTGCTCGTACAGCCCTCAGCTCTACGGAGGTACCTCCGCAGAGCTCTGCGACAAGACAAGTCAATTCGATGGTTGGCGTCACCATGCAAAAAACTTCTCGTTTTCCATGTTCCTTTAATATTGGTGGCTTATTATAATTGGAGTCGGGTGTTTTTATACCTAGTTAATTCCTTTTTTCTAGTTTGTTTTCGTTTTCTCATTAGTTTACTTGCTTTCTAACCAGCAAGCAGGCCCCGCCAATTAAATACGTCCAGAGACCACCTCTGTGAACGTAGCTCTGCGACAAAACAAGTCAATTCAATGGTTGGCGTCACTAACTGAATAGCTCTATGGGGCCATGTGAAAAGGGCTCTGTGAAGGCCTTGGAATGGAACTTTGTGAACGTAACAAGCCAATTCGATCGTTGACGTTACCTAAATGCCTCCATGCTCTGAGGGAAGCTCGTGAACGAAGCTCTGTTGCCCAAACAGCCCACAGCTCTGCAGAGGTCATTCGCAGAGCTGCTCGGATAGCCCTCCGCTATATACCTAATACATATGGGAGAGCTCTGCGACAAAACAAGTCAATACGGTGGTTGGCGTCACTATGCAAAACAAATACGTTTCTTCTTCTTCTCGACTTCCATGATCCTTATTGTTGGATTATTATAATTGGAGTCGGATGTTTTTTTACCTACGTTTTCTTGTTTGTTTTCTCATTCCTAGTTTACTTGCTTATAATACTTAACAGGCAAGCAGGCCCCGCCAGTTCAATACGCCCAGAGACCACATCTGTGAACGTAGCTCTGTGAACATAACAAGTCAATTCGATGGTTGGCGTCACCAACTGAATAGCTCTATGGGGCCATGTGAAAAGGGCTCTGTGAAGGCCTTGGGACGGAACTCTGTGAACGTAACAATCCAATCCGATGCTTGGCTTCACCAAAATAGCTCCATGCTCCGTGAAGGAAGCTCGTGAACGAAGCTCTGTTGCCCAAACAGCCCACAGCTCTGCAGAGGTTCATCCACAGAGCTGCTCGGACAGCCCTCCGCTATACCCAATACATATGGGAGAGCTCTGCGACAGAACAAGTCAATTCAATGGTTGGCGTCACTAACTGAATACTAGAGTAGCTCTATGGGGCCATGTGAAGAGGGCTCTGTGAAGGCCTTGGAATGGAACTTTGTGAACGTAACAAGCCAATTCGATCGTTGACGTTACCAAAATGCCTCCATGCTCTGAAGGAAGCTCGTGAACGAAGCTCTGTTGCCCAAACAGCCCAAAGCTCTGCAGAGGTCCTTCGCAGAGCTGCTCGGATAGCCCTCCGGGAGAGCTCTGCGACAAAACAAGTCAATTCGATGGTTGGCGTCACCAACTGAATAGAGAGGGCAAAAGTCAATTCGCTGGTTGTCGCCCAAACTCCCCTGACGTGTTATCTCTCTATTCTGGCCAATTTCTACTCTTTCCAGCCACCTCAGAAGCCTGGTAGAGGCTAGTCATCTCTGCTTCCAACTCCGCGTGACAAGTAGATCTATCAACATAACACACGCGTACGCACGGTCATCGTACAAATAATTTCAGTGTGAGCGTGTGTGGTGTGAGTTAGCACACAAGTAAACAGTAAGTGTTTTGCGGCTCCGCGATTGTCCGCGCAATGTAAATGTATACATGTGGTTCGCGTCACTTCAAGACATACAGTGGAGAAGCTCTGCAGAGCTCCATAGAGCTGTTCAGAGACAGGCGTTCAAAAAAATCCTTGTTCCTAATTGTTAGCGTTACAGTTGTATGCAGAGCTCAAAGATTTGAAAGCAAAACTCAACCGTGACGACAACCAGCGAATTGACTTGTTTTGTCGCGGAGCTCCCTATGCTTTGTAACCGACGGAGGTAGGGCTGAGCGAGCAGCTCTGCGAACTCTGCGAAGTCTTGTTTGTTTGGGAGAGCCCTTGGTACGTTACAAAGCCTAGTAGTCACATTGAACTGACTTAAAAGCTCTATACAAAACTGAACCTGTGACGCATCGAATCGGCTTGTTTTGAACGCAGAGCTCAAAGATTTGAAAGCAAAACTAAACCGTGACGACAACCAGCAAATTGACTTGTTTTGTCGCGGAGCTCTCCATGCTTTATAACCGACGGAGGTAGGGCTGAGCGAGCAGCTCTGCGAACTCTGCGAAGTCTTGTTTGTTTGGGAGAGCCCCTTGTTCGTTACAAAGCCTAGTAGTCACATTGAATTGGCTTACAAGCCCTATACAAAACTGAACCTGTGACGCCAGCCATCGAATTGGCTTGTTTTGAACGCAGAGCTCAAAGATTTGAAAGCAAAACTCAACCGTGACGACAACCAGCGAATTGACTTGTTTTGTCGCGGAGCTCTCTATGCTTTATAACCGACGGAGGTAGGGCTGAGCGAGCAGCTCTGCGAACTCTTGTTTGTTTGGGAGAGCCCCTGGTACGTTACAAAGCCTAGTAGTCACATTGAACTGGCTTAAAAGCTTTATACAAAACTGAACCTGTGACGCCAGCCATCGAATTGGCTTGATTTGAACGCAGAGCTCAAAGATTTGAAAGCAAAACTCAACCGTGACGACAACCAGCGAATTTACTTGTTTTGTCGCGGAGCTCTGCGGGGGTATCACTGAGAGCTGTACGAGCAACCTCCATGGAGGAGCTCTGCAGAGCTGAGGGCTGTACGAGCAACCTCCATGGAGGAGCTCTGCAGAGCTCCCCCATGGAGGTTGCTCGTGCAGCCCCTATTGGTGGACCTCCAGTGAAATTAAATTAAATTATGATAATGAGCAGAAATTATCCACACCTAATCATGTCAAACTATCCCTCATAGATTAACGAAACTATACATACATACAAATCGCAAAAAGAGTCACACTAAAAACCGTATTCATGCAAAACATTATGGGGTCAGTTTTGACCCCATACGGTAAGATTCGTTGCAAAAAATCTACGGTGGTTTGAGGGTTAATTTAATCTATTCCTTTCCTCCGTCCTTACCTTACAGCTCTTTTTCGGGAACCTCTGAGTCACTTGAAGTCGTGCATGCGCTTCTACAGTCTTCCTTAGCTACTGAATATCTCGTCATCTTTTAACCCCGTCAAGACCTTCTTACAAGACCCGTGGAAGTACAAAAACCTGTTTGAGGCGTTCTTTCGCTTCTGTAATGTGACCTGGGATCGCGTTTGTAGTGTGACCTGGGATGGCACTAGAAACCACTTGGCTTTCGACTTGGGCTACCCTACAGAAGGAGCCGAAGATATGGTGCCAAATCATTAATTTCTAAAATCTAACTCTCTAAAGCCCCTGTCAAACATTCACGACCTTCCCCCGAATATGTTCCCGAACGCCAGCCGAACAGGTTTGGCTGGCGTTCGGGAGCACTCTGACCAGATTTAGGCCACGCCTACCTTGCTCTCTCTACGATCTAAGATTTTTACAGAGCGCCCAACGAATTTCATAGATTAAGAAACGAATATTTTTACGCATTGTGTGTTTTGTTGTTTTTTTCAGTCATACTTTTACACTTTACATAATATTCATATTATGACATGAAGGGCTTTGTTGTATACCATATGGTTGAACAGGACGTCGTAGTGTTCCCCTTGGGTATGGATATAATCCGTTCCAGCCGGGGGGAACGGCCAAGAGACGTAACCGCCCGCTTTTGCTACCAGTCCAGTCAGGTTGTGGTAGTTGTGGCGTATCTTCGGAAGGGGTTTACACTGGTCGTACTCCCGGTTTTGTGCGTTTTTATGAAAACGAATTTTTGTCTTGGCTTGGAGCAAGTACTACAAAACACGGGTCTTTTAAATGGAGGTGCGTATGATCCAAGCGTTGCAAAGGGACTTCCTTGGTAAAACGCCACGTTGCTCTGTTAATATATTCATATTCACATGTTAAAACCGGACATAATAACATGTTGCAAAAATGACAAAACAACAACAACAAATTTAAACTGGATCTTGTTTACAACATATCACATGTAACTAAGTTCGGGGGCTACCTATGTTGCCACTTGCACTTATCCTCCAACTATGTAATAATTTGTTAATTTCAAAACGGTGGATTACTAAAAATTTATATAATAGTTTACTTACGTGAATATGATAGACCAATAGTAAGCATAACACCACGATAGCGAATCCTTTCCAGATCGGTTTCATTTTGGATTAAGTTTGTCGGTGGCTATCCTGGGAGCATCTGTCTTCAACAAAAAACAACCCAACGCACTTATTAAGAACATTAAGCCTTAGGGTAAAACTATGTGTTTTTGGTCGTAGCAATGCCACATTGCTCTCACTCACTCACTCACTCAGCACCGCATGCTCCGGGGAGCGTCGCGCCTCTCCAAGTTGTCTTCCAGGTGGCTCTGTCCTGCGCCCTCTGCCAGGCTGTGGCTACATCAAGGCCCACTGCGTTGACATCTGCATTCAGCTGCTCTCCCCACCTGCGTCTGGGTCTGCCTCTGGGTCTGGACCAGCCTGCAGGCGTGGCTGCCTTCAGTAGACTGGCAGCTTCCAGGGGTGGAGAGGCTCTGGCCATGTGGCCAAAGAGTCGCAGGCGGGCCTGTCTGATCTTGTAGGACAGGGGCGGTTGACCGGTTCTTTGGCGTACTGTGGAGTTAGAGATGAAGTCGTACCAGCGGTAGCCAAGAATCCTACGCACTCCTGTAGTCTAAGACTTGACCAAGATACCCCCAGCGAAGCATTCATTATAATATTATAATGACATTGAAATGAACCAAGGTGCGAGTGGAAAGGTTATGAATATGCAATGGTGGGCGATAATTGCTCTGGTTTCAGCTCCCATTGCCCCTCCTCTATTTTGCATCTCTATGCGCAAATGTCACACTTTGTGAAGGTGGCCTTTGTCTTGGTCATGGAGCTTAAAAAAGTCCTTCTTGGCTAGGTCAGAATTTTGAAGAATGCAGGAGACAGAAATGAATCAACCAGTCATCATGGTCTCTCAGAAAAATGCGTTAATGAGAAAATGAGCACAGAGATTTGTCACCAAAAAGGCTGTTATTTTTCATGTCATGCCAGTGTAATCAACTTACTGTTATAAAAGAAAACAGTGTGAATAGTGTCAAGACCAACATCAAAAACATGGCAGCCACGTTTTTTTACAAGTCTGAGCAAGGTCCTTAGTCTGAGTAAAGACAGTATTTAATGTCCTTGGCCTGTTAGACTGTCATGTCTTCCTTTGATACATGGTTCGGAAAGTTACTGTTCTGGCAAGGGACGTGGAATTTTCGATGTGTCTGGATTTCAAACGCTCTGAAACGCCGTTCAAATTGTATTTCATGCATTTTCAGATACAACTTTTCATTGAGTGAATCAGATGAACTATTTGTCCTATTCCCTCAATTCTTACAAAATTGAAATGTGTCATAAATTTCTTTGGAGACAGACGCCATTTTTTCTTTTGTTTATACAGTGCCTATGTCTAATCTAGTTGTCTTGTGCTGTCGACTTTCACCATTTCGACTCATAAGTTGCGTCTGTTCAAGTTAACCTCACAATTAGTGTCCAGGAAAAGCCTGAAATACAGGATTTGACATTTAAGCATGCTGTAGTATCATTCATTTATCTACCTTGTCCCTGTTACAAGGGAAAGTCTAGTATCATAGTTCGGTAGCCCAGGTGTGATACAGATTACCACTGATATCCCTATATCTGAATAAGTATATGGAGGTTGTCAAAAAGAGCCATCACTATAGAGAATTCTTTCAAAAAATTATGCATCCTTGGTACACTTACATCTGTTTTGTGATTGAAGACTGGTCATTATGTGTTTGTAGCATATACACAGGGGAAGCTTATTGAGCACATATTGAGCCAGACAACGCAATACACATCTAATTATACTTTGTTTTAAATTTGTTTGTACTGTGGCTGTAAAACGTCCTTCATTGCCGTAATCTCAAACTAGATGTAGGATTCAGCCTCATTTACTCCATTCATTACGTTGTAGGAGAAGGTAAACACTGAGTCTGAGAACAAGGCACGCCATCAAAAATACGTAACAAATCGCATATAGCACGTGTACATAAACAAGCTGGACCCTGCATCTTTACTGTACAATTTACTTTCTGCTTTATAAATGGTACTCAGTTGTATCTTTCTAACATGCCAATCACTACTCAGGCTATGAGCTTTATAAAACCTCCATGATTTGGGTCATAGTACTGACAGATACGTTGTTCTGTAGGGGTATAATTATACCCAATGTGTATTATATTAGAACTGATACAAAGTTTCGTGAATGTAGTCCTCTGTCGTACTGTTTATACATGGACGGCCCAATTATTCAGTGTCTAGGCATTTCCACTCCCAATACCGGTAGTTACTTCCAAAAAGTTTTACTGTAGCAGGAAGGTTTATATAAAACGTCATTCACTATTTTCAGACCAGTTTCCAATCAGGGTATAAAGTGAATAACGTGGCCATTCTATTTGGTACTGTCTGCCCTCTATGCATAATTAAAGGTAATTACAGATAATTAGTTAGTGTGGGGGTGTGAAAAATAATTATCTATTGAAAGGTATGCAGCTGTCAGCTTGATGGATGGGAAATTTAAACCAAACTCTGCAAAAATGAGAGTTTTAAACTTTGAAGGCTTGGCCAAACTCGTAGCTACGACATACAAAGTTACAGTTGGGTGTAAACAAGGCCCAAGGAGTTAGTTTATTTGAACTCCTTTTTGGAAAATTGACTTTATCGTGCAAAATTCAGATTTTGATTGACAAAGTTATTGCTACACCTAAAAAATTGTAAAAATTAACGAACTTTTCATATTTCTCAAAACGTGGGCAATATTTTAATTTTCCGGAAACCGATTCTTATAGTAGATGACTGTCCCTACATCCTGTAAAAAAATCACTGCTCAAGACCCAACGGAGCAGTTTGGCCAGGCCAATTATTGAAAAATGATATACATATAAATTTATAAATTGTGGAAATACCATAAGTCTATTTCCAATATCTCATACATAGTTGAAAGAAGTAGTATCTGTACAAAGATCCTGCAAAAATTCAAACTTTTTGACCGTACGGAACTGAAGATATAGCGATTTTTGTCTACCCCACCATTCACTCTATTTCGGGGCATGATCACACTTGGTCAAGTCTTAACCGACTAGAGCAGGCATTTTTGGTCAAAGGTGTCCAGATAGCGCTCCTCTGTGGCTGTGAGGGTCCAGGCCTCTGCACCGTAGAGTAGAACAGAGAGCACTAAGCTGTTGTATAGCCTGAGTTTGGTGGCAGTGGATATCTGGCCATTAGACCAGATGTGGCCGAGACTAGCCATTGCTGCGGACGAGCGGCCTATACGGGTCTTGATGTCGGAGGTGCTTCTGCAGTCAGAAGAGATGGTGCTTCCTAGGTAGGAGAACTTGTCCACTACTTCTACTGTGTGGGACTCAATCGTGATGTTGGCAGGTGGAGGTTGGTAGTCACTCAGACTCTGGACCTTCGTTTTCATTTGCATTGCACTGTCAAGAATATACAAAAAAACACACAGCAAGTAAATTTTATGGATGACATCTCCCGTACACTCTAAATCTAATGCGATAGGGCGAAAAAAACAAGGCGGGCAAAATAAAAAATTAAAGATTTCTACAATTTCAAATTTAGAGATCATGAACATTGTTAAACGAGAACGAGGCGTCAAAACATGAAATCACAACCGACGGGTCTTTTTTTATTTCTGTATTTATTTAACAGTAGTACCTGCTCTTGTAGATGTGTACCCCAATTAACTAGAACAATGATCTTGTCGTACCATCATGGGCAGCTAAGATACTGGGTTTTATATGCGATGGAAGGCTATCGACACTTGCCAGAGAACACGGGAAATTGGTCTTCAAGTTTGCTGGATCCCGCATGCTCTTTGAACCAAAATATATTTACGACACACTTGCCCATTTTCGGTATGTTGAGCAATGTCAGAGGGCAACAAAATTCCTTTAGCTGTTTCTTCGCCATGTAAACTTGACTATGTACAGCATAGTTTGTTAGTTTTACAATTATCTGCTGCGCTCCATCCCTTGATCTGCAAACTCGGTTATCGACGCCAATATGTTAATGTCTAGGTGCTTCTTGCTAAATTCTATAAAATTAACTGCACAGGCCTCTGGCGTGTCACCTTCCGTGCGGGGGGGGGGGGTCTAAACGACATAATTCAACATTTACTACAGTAAACTGTACTCTAAATTTCTATTAGTGTGGTCCTCAACTTCAGCCAGGCGGGCATTCAACTTATAGATTTCTTTTCCTTCTCTTCGAGGGAGCGTTTTAACACCTCCGCGTTCAGTGACATGTGAAATTCATTAAACTCAGCCTCCTTCACCTCAATACTGTCACGCTAGGCAGTCTCGAGGAATTCCCTCTTTATTTTATCCAACCTTGCTTGTAGTTCTTTGTAGATTCCAATAGTTCAGAGATTCATTTTACCTGGGGATAGATGAAGTAGTGTTGTTGTATGAGGCTCAGAGTAAAGAAATACTTTAAATTTGGCGGTGCAATACAGAGCCCTCACAACATACGTACATTGCGGACGCCATCTTAAATTTTCTTAATCATATTGGGTATGATGCCATAACCTCACCAGTGTTGACAAATGATCTCACCGATTCACATTACCCTGGGTACAAGATCAGGCCCAGTCTTTGTGTTCGACGTATTGTGCAATGGACGATGTAGTACTGGAGTTATTTTCTGGGAAAGGGGCTATTTTCTCAAGCAAAGAACTTTCTAAAACAAATTTTGACTAAGTTTTGTGCGTTTCGGCGGCGCAAATTTCCGTCTCGTAAACCATCGTCGCCTTTCAGAACGGTCGTCGCCTTTCGATACCTGGTCGATGCCATATCCGAGTGTATCATACATTTTTTTGGTCCAAAAAATATAAAACGTATAAAAAGCAACATTCTAATTGCAAATGTAAGGTAGGGTTATGTAAATTAGTAAAGGTATTATTGAAAAAAGAAAAAGCACAAGCTCGGATTCGAACCCGGGTCAAAAAGCGTAGCTCTAAAACCCAGTACGTCGGCAGAACGTACTGCACCTGCGCGAAACCCGTAATGTATCGTGCATAGCACTTTGGCAGAACGTCTAATATAAGGTTGTATTAGAGCATATAAGGTTGACAGCCTGTCTGTAGTTTTCAGATGTTGTATAGGAAAAGATATCGTCTGCAACATTTTGATGCAACGTTGACCAAACACCCAACGAAAAACGTGAAAAATCAGGGTTTTGCGCAGGCGCAGTACGTTCTGCCGACGTGCTTAAAACCCTAACCTACACCCTAAACCTCTACACCACGAAATATCTCGGTGTGGATGGACCGTGCTGATACACTTAAAGTTAGCCATTCTGCGATATGGCATCGACAGTTTCAAAAGGCGACGACCGTTTACGAGACGGTAATTAGCTTCGGCAGCCACGGTGGTACAATTTGGGCCCCGATCTCCCCACCTGCTTTAGAACCCGAACCGTGTTCGATCTGACGTAATTCGAACCGAACAGTGTTCGATCCGGGGTTATTCGCGGTCATTTGCGGTAAACCCGGGTTTTCGGGCCCCCTTTTACATGGGTACCTCCTAACAGGAAAAAAATCACCTTATTACAAATATAAACCGTTTTTTGGACAGTACATCTGTGCCATCATTTTGTAGTGGACATGTAACATGTAGCGAAGCTACTGCCGTTATAGTGGGTGACATTGAATATTGCAATAGTTGTTTACGGCGGTAACAAATACCCCGTCCCCATATCCGTGCCGCTCAGGTAGTTTAAGGCCTGTGACACCGGGCTAGTTGGTGGTAAAACATGTCTATGCTTGTAACTTTTAAACGCATGACCGTATCATCACGAAACTTCACACACAGTTAAAGCTATAAGGTACATATAAAACACATATGCAAACTCATTTGATGTACGATAATTTTGGGTTAAAAATAAAGCTTTTTGGTTAAAAATAGTGCTGTTTCCTTGATGTATCAATTCATTTGCGGATACAGGGATTTTAGCCTTGATTTTTTTACAAGATAAGACCTTATTTAAAACGGAATTAATCTGCCCATGGGTATTTTGTATTATGTAACGGTAAAATGATTTTTTTAGGGCAAAACATTAAAAACAGTGATTTTTTTTCTATTTTTTCACTGAAACATTGCTCTTACTAAAATATTATCATTAAAATACCCTTGGATAACATTAATCTGCAAACTATAATACTTACAAAATAACTACTTTTTTATCAATAATGCGATTTCGACCGAGGAAATAGCATTTAAAGCTGGAATACACGTTCCGCTGTCAGCTCCGGGCGTCACAGTCCCCGTTTTCCCGCCACCCGGGGGTTCTAACGTGTTCGAACGTTCGGGCTGTACCATTATGCCGCTTTCGCGGGGTCCCCTTATTTGTTAACGGCGTCTAATTTTATCAATATTTGATATTAAATACTTGACAATTTCTGTAACTATCAACATTTACGAGGATTCCTGTAAATAATTAGCGTGTTGCTTGTATTGTAATTTCCTGTTTTGACAATGTAATGTTACACTATAGCATTGGACTAATCTAACGACGTCACGTTCCCTCGGGGTTACCTGCGGTCACTGAGTGGTTCGAGATTCATGTTCAATAGAAACTGTCACAGGCCTTAAACTGCCTGAGCGCATAACATGCGTGCAAACATCGTTAAGGATCTCAAGCAAGAAACGTCCAACTTACCTCGTTGACGGCTCAAAATGACCGTAACGGTTTTCCCCAGAATCGTGTTTTAGGGATTTTTGAAACATGTCCTTGATTTTGAATTATAGATGATTGAGTGCGAAAAATGTAAAATAAAATATTTTTTTAACTATTCGTCGACAAAAACTACGCTTAAAATCAGAAATTAAAAAATCCCTAAAACACGATTTTTGGTCTTATTCCCAGTCGTCGGTAAAAATCAAAATCAGGAATTTTCGGTAATATATGTACTAAAAATGTGGTGATCGGAAATCCCTAGAATAATCGCATCTCCGAGCAAAATTTCTAAAAATCAGCCATTCAACGTAAAAAATAACCACTAGAAGTAGGTTCTGACGATAATTTTACTTAATTTTAATGAAATCTTCCCTTTCATACTATTTCTTTTTTTTAATGTTTTACGGTTAGCTGAAATACTGCGTCTTGTAACCTGATACTTTTTCGAACGCGCCTAGCAACGGGAAAGAATACCCTAGCATCAGACCACCGTGAGCATGGGCCGCGCCGCCGAAACGCCATATGCCCTGTCAAAGCTTCGACTTTGTTTGTTAAATACGTAGGACCGACCTTGCCATGCCGTGCTAGCGAGACATTGCTCCCTGCAGATTCGATGTGTTTGGCAAAGGCCAAGCAAGGATATGTGGCAGACGAATGTCGTGCTACGTTTATGCATTGGTCTTACGTTCCTTTTAGCCGGAATGGCCGGGCATGTAACGTGCCCTGCAAAACGTGTTTGTAGAAGTTCATTACAATTTTACTGTGCCTGCAGGGTAAACAGAAAACATTAAAAACATCTTTGTGTTAGATATGTCATTTTTTTTGTTCTATAGTGTAGAGATGCGTTTGCACCGGACTCACTTCATCGGCGTGGAGTGGAAAGGCGTCCTATTGTTTACTACCAATCGGCGTGGGGTGGGAGGGTAGGCATGCCTGGGGGTAGGGATCGCCCTATTCCAGAGTCGCCACGGCTAGGGTTGGGTTGGGGTTGGGGTGAGGTTTTCCTTCGTGTGGTTTTTGTACCATTTATATACTAAAACGGTTAACCTGTTGAGTGTTTGGTTGTATTAAAACAGACATAGTCTGAGGAACAGTCGTTTAGAATTCTTGTTTTGTCACACTTTGTGGTGTAGAGAGGTAAGGTGGCATATGTATAGAGTTATCTCCAACCAGATGTAGGGTAGCATATCTATAATATCTATAATAATCCGAAACACCAGCTTTTTTTAACAGGAGGCTCGGGGAGACACCCAAGAAAAAAACTGTGTTATGACATATACACTATATATATATATATATATTAACTATGAACAATTTCACCACAAATCATATATATATGTAACGAAAAGCTATTTACCGTTGCAGTTCTGGATACAAATATCTGGTTTTCTCTCTGCAAACGGCCTTTCTTTCAACTCCGTCTAGACGAGACTCACAGGTTATTCTTTTAGTAGAGGTGGCTATCGACATGAATCCGTGGAACCTGGTGCTAGTCATTTGTTTACTTTGCTATGATGCTCCGACACATCCGTGAGTAGTTCCTGTTCAAGCTCACAAGATCAGCATTCGGGCACGATTTTATCACTAAGGGCTTATATTATGTGCAGAATTCAGTGAAAATTAGGTTAAATTTTGGTCTTTGTAAACTGTGCACAATCATTACACGCGTTTAAATTGGCTTTGGAGGTCTTTAGGAAAAAGTATCAAAATCCTGCTGCGACGTTTATGGCCTACATCTGAGAAGTGAATTAATTGTAGAAAGCATGCTTGCTAAGCAATCCCTGGTCAGTATTGTACAAGATTTATCAAACACAATTTAGAAAGGTTGTTATTTCGACATTTTTTACGTATTACTAGCGGCCAGACTATACGGTGGTAGGAACAACAAACAGAGTGGAGATATGAATCAGCTTCCACGTCGACACATCGCAGAGGCCGGTCATAATTGAGTGGGTGAATATATCCATTCTGCACATAGTCAACCTAGATCCAGAAACACGCCAGAATATTCCTTTCAAGTTCTCATTGTGGCTGTACCTCCCGTAAGTCATTTTCGTTATTCACAGTTAACAATATACCATTTTTTGTAAACCCGTGCCCGAAGGTTAAATGCAGCGTTACGAGCCTTGTGTAGGGGTAAAATGTCTGAAAATCTACATGGTGTTTTCCGTACATTTCTTATCGTAAGTATTATATAACGTAACGTTTTGACTAGTTTTTGGAGGCTATGGCAAATTATCAGTCCAAAGTTTTATCTATTAATAATCCAGTGGGTATTCTGATTACAGTCCAATGCGTTTGGGGAAGGTTTTGTCGATAGCAAAATACTCGAGGAGGTTGCAGCACTACTAGTACTGTTTAATAAAGCTACTCTCCAAGCAGAGGTTTGGGTTTTTGGCTTATTTTTGGCGTGTTTTAGGCTTTTTTATCGGGCTTTGTTTTTTCACTGAAATTTCGTTTCTACCCAACCCAACCTCTGTCGGCACTCCCCCCGGGGCGGGGCAAACCTATTCAAAATGTGACAGTGCTCCTCCCCGGGAACCATCAAATTATCATTAGGGATAACCATTTTACTGTGCTGGATTATCACACATCCTGCAAGTCAGAGCGGCATTGAATCGGCCGCAGTCACCTCCCGCTGACATTGCCCATTCATGCGTCGGGCCCCGCGTCCGGCAAAATGTCAACGACCTCTCATAACATCATAACGCAACTTTCATTTGACAAGGAAATGCAAAGAACAACATGCATACACAATACATACTGACATCTGTATGCATGGTAAATATAGATTTGAGATACATGTACATTCATATTTATTTCTGAATCATCGTTAAATGCATTACAAACGGGACCATACAAGTTGTTTAGTAATACGTTTTGATGCGGTTAAAATGGTGCATGTATTTACGTTAGAAGGGTCCAAGTTTGCGCTAGTTCTGATCAGGCTCCTCATAAACCTTGTTCTGACAAACAGAGACTTCAAGATCCCTCAAATAGCACAACAGAAGAGTATTTTGTGCAGTGTAGAGGGTTTTGAGATTCCACGATACCTGCGAAACGCAGTAGGAAGGGTGAAAAAAAGAGTCGAGAATTTATGATCATTAACAGCGGACACACGGATATGGTGTTTCTTTTCTACCGTAACTTACAGAGGTCTTTTGCTGCACGCTGTGCTCTTGTTTCCATGCAAAAGTAAGTACAACAGTAAGCTAAATGGTACAAACAAGGCACAAAACAAGTTGAAATGCCGTTGTGACCCCGCGCGGACCGTTCACTGACGGTTAGCCCGGAAACTTGCGCCGCGGGGGAGGGATTCATCCTCTGGCTGCAGCGGGCACACTTCGCAATTCGCACCTACTTGTAGAACGAATGTAATGTGTTGAAGTGATTAGGTTTATAGGGCATTGATGCGTCGACTGCCGGCAGAGGTTGGGTTGGGTAGAAACAAAATTTCAGTAAAAAAAGAAAGCCCGATAAAAAAGCCTAAAACACGCCAAAAATAAGCCCAAAACCCAAACCTCTGCTTGGAGAGTATAAAAAAGCCCTATTTCTTTCAGGCCCATTAATGGATTAAAAAGAAAATCATTTTAGCTGCATTCGTTGTACAACAGTTTAACGTCTATTTTCTGACCTGTAATTTCAACATAAACAATGGGACTTTTTTTAATAACCAACTCAAGTCTCTTATATTTCCGGTTGTTGAGCACCGATTGGTTTTTTTACCTTACAAACATTGAAACGCTTGTCAAAATCTGGTAAGTTAAGGCCTGTGACACGGCCATAGCTATAAAACACCTTATAACTTTGCCCAGCGTATCCGTTTCATAATGAATTTTTGCCTTCATATTCCACAAGATAAGAGTTTAGGCCACACTGATTTAATTTCATGGATGACATCCTCTGGGGACCACAAAACTAATGCGAGAGGGCGAAAAAAAATCCAGCAAAAAAAAAATGCTGCTTAACCACAGGAATACAAAGCCGGTATTGCGAATTGAAGCACAGGACACAGTGACTGCATCAAGCAAACAAGTTTTATTTGCAGGAGGTAGATGTAGATTATAGTCTTGTTCAGGTCTCACCCTCCTTCACAGCTTCCTTCTTCGTTTTACGATAAGCCGCCCTTTTGCGTCATTTATGAGTCGGCAGTCTGTACTGAGTTCCAGCCGAGTTCCGGAGTTCCGTGAAGCTTCGAAAGACATGATTTTTTTTTTGGGGGGGGGGGGGAGGCGAAAATCAATGCGCGCGCGGATGTCATCCATAAAATTAAGTCGGTGTGGCCTTACCTACAAATACTTTAACTTTGTCTACGGCTAGTTTGGTGTGAAGTGTAAGAATCTTAACTTCTGGGGGTCCAAAAAGAGCAAAAAGGTATGTTTTCCTATTTTTTTCTTTACAAATGAGCTCCAGTGAAAATACCTCCAAAAAGAAACCAAAGGGCCCCAGACAATTTTAACAAGCATTGAAACTAACATAGCACAGTATTATTTCATGTCTTGGGGTGGTGGGCCTTTGGCGCACTGTGATGTCAAGCCACTGTGTTTATATGTCAATTGTGTTTTATTTTTGGCGCTGTCAAAACCTGAGTGTAGCGCCATACAGTCCTTGTTATCGTATTCTTATGTGTTAATGAATAATAAAAAGCAGAACAAATATCATTAAAATCCATCCTTATCGAATTAGGGTGTTCAAAGAGACACAAACAAATACACATACAGACACAAAGACGAAAAACATAGCATCCTTGGTGAAGGTAAGAAATAGATAGTAGAGTTCCACGACCTCATACCTTTGCCAAATGATGTTGACCTATTTATGAATGTTTTCCACTGATAATGAAAATATTATCATCTTTAGCATAGGTTATATTGAGTCAGCTGATTATACCCTGATCATTGTTACATTTACAAGTTTTGGTAGTCTGATAATGAAACGTAGAAGATTTTTAGAATGTCCTTATTACTTATTCAAATTGAATTCTAATTTGCATATTTTTCGTCTAATTATGGCAAGCATTACTTAACCTACAACGAAATAAAAATCACGGTTGTCAACCGATTCTTGAGTTATCCTCCCTCAAAGATTTTTAAAGAAACGCCATTGCATTTCCAGAACAAGATGCTAAAAGACCCAATTTTATGTCACATATTGCCAAGCACAAATTATCTACCATGAAATATCGTGACCGAGCATGTCCAGAAAACGAGATATCCATTACAAAAGTTATACTGTAGAACTATTACAAGCCGCTAGGGAGCCTAAAATGCAATCATGTAGAGGACTCGTCAAGACCTATCGACACACCAAATGCAATAGCTATCAGTTCACACGCATATGATAAGAAGTTCACAATTTTCCTCCAACAACATCTGCAATATTCGCACAGCTACCGCCTTTAAAACCAAAATCTGCTAAATCACAGTTAATTCTGACCCTGACTTCCTCCCAATGTAATTAGTATTTTCAAGGTCCTAAGTTTAAACATGTATGTATTCATGCATAGTTTAAGCCTTTATTTATTTCTGTATAGATAATCCTGTAGATGTAATGAGTTGGTGACTTTGACCCTGGCTGTCTTCTGTAGAGCTGAACCAATAAAATAAAATAAGATATCTGCTTGGAACGTACGGTAAATGCCATTAAAGGTCTGATGTGTTTATTTCTATTTCTGTTAAATGGAAGTTGAATTAATTTTTTTTTTAAAATTTGCGTTGACATTACGGTTATATTCAAATGCCCTATAGATACCTGAATATTTATTTGATAATTAGAATATTATCAGTATTATTATGTTATGTCTCAATCTCCGTTCTATTATGAGTATTGTACGCTGGATGGTTAATTTTTTGTTCCTTTATATTTGAAAAAATAATAATAATAATTAGAAAAAAGATCTGATGTGTTAACAGATGTAACGGGAAACGTTTACTAAGCAATATTCAAATTTTGGCAAAACGTTTTATACATACAAATACAGAATCGCGGTCGTTTTCAGCAAAAACATTTTTTTATATAAATTTGTGATAATGCAATATCATCCAACCCGTTCCTTGATACCTTACCTCTTTCATGTACGGAAAAAAAACATTTTTGCTGCCTTCTGTTTCTGTTTTGGGGTAAAAAGGAAAACAGTGCGATCATACTATCTAGTTTTATTCATGATATATATCTTTCTTGCTGTACGAAGGATTTATTGGGAAAAACGAAACTTGTATGATGTTGGAATAATTGTTATACAGGACAGAAATGGAGCAGCGAAGCGTAGAAGTGCTGCGACTAAGTTCTGAAGAAACTGCTGGTCTAAAAACAGGTCCCAACCTAATCTGCAAGGAGACAGGCAACAACTTTATTATATACAAGGCACGTATTCGTAACAAACGATGGAATTGTCCCTTACTGTACTAAACCACATACATACATGCGCACAAGATCGCTACCAAAAACATAATCGTCTAGGCAAAAGTAAAAATGTCTCCATGTCTATTAGGATAGGTATCTTTGTACCTAACTTTCTCTTGTACCTATTAACCATCTTACAGGATCCAACGAATCCGAAGGAACCGTACAAGGCTTGTCGCAACATCTGCAAGCACCAAGGCGGCATATTCGTGAAAGATGTTGAAGACTCTGCCTCTGCGTAAGAGAAATAATGACGTCTATTGTCTTAAAAGACTTGCTACATCATACGATGTACGATGTTAGCAATGATTAAACGATGTAAGACAGTGATTTCTGACCTTTGTTATAGAGAGAAGTTTATTGCAAACACAGTCCGAGGGCTAATTGCAAGTACAAACAAGTAACAACAAACGACATGAAAAAGAAGATACTATGGTATGAGGGACTACATTATACTACATTCTACAACATACGTGGTACTAATTTGGTTGGGTTTGACTTCTTCTTTTCGGGCAGTGGGAGGCGAATTTACCCACTTCGTCTATAATATATGGGTTCTTTGATTTAAGTAGGAAAGTTGTTTTCTTTTGTTGAGGAATAGTGGGAAAGTAAGGGTGTATTTTGAACACTGTTAAATAATTGGTTTCTGATATCATTATAAAATGTACAATTAGACATGAAATGATATTCGTCTTCCACTGCGTTTGAGAAACAATATTTACAGATCCTCTCCAACACCGGTAGTTACAAAAGGCAATAATGAGATGCCTCTTGAAAATACTGCGTGTGTTTAATAGACTCAGAAACAGTATCTAAATGGGAGAGAGGAATACATGGCCTTAGGCACAAACCTTATACTATATACACAAAATGGATAATGAGTTATGCTTTGTGGTTCCTACTGTTTTTGTTCCTTGCGCAGTGTTTTACGGTGTACCAAGCATGGTTGGAAGCTGGACTCATCCACCATGAAGTATGTGAACCCACCAGACAGCTTCACACAAGAGAGGCTAGGTGCATCTAACTCTATATTTGTATTTGATTTCGAAGTTAATGCAGTATATACACTTTGTGGTTTTGAAACTGGTTTTAACTGAAATATACCAAACTCACCAAATTATTGGGCTGCTTAACTTGTCAAGGAATGAGCAATCCACTGCTTCTGTAAACATGCAGACAAAACACGTAACCGGGTTAGCAGTTGATATGTTAAGGGATTATGTATTACCTTATTATTTTTTATCCCTGTGACGGGTGTATGGTAAAGAGGCTGGTTTGTTCATCGACGGCAGGAAGTAGCAATCGCGGCATCATTTTATTTCGTAGAATTCCCTCGTTAGATTCAGTTCGTTGTAGTGTCGCGTACGAAAAAGGAAAGGGGGCACGGTCAAATTGCGCGATCAAACGCGTGTGTGTGTGTGTGTGTGTAATTGTATGTGTGATTGTGTGTATGTGTGTGTGCATGTATGTGTGTGTTTGTGTATGTGTGTGTGTTTGTGTGTCTTTGTGTGTGTGTGTGTGTCTGTGTGTATAAAAATGAATTTTAACTTTGGGCCTTGCTTCCGCGTATTTATTCGCGTCGGAGGTAATGTATCCGTTAGCCATCAGATTGACCTATGTGGCGCGATGTTGCAACACTTCGCGCCATGATTGAGAAAAAAATTCTATTTATTATAGTTTTTACGGTTGAGTCGAGTATACACAGGCTTTGTCTCTTTCTGTCAACATGAAACATTTGTGCCGCAATTTTTTTTCTATGGGTTTTGAGCACGTCGAAAAAAAGTACTGCGCCTTCACGAAGCCCAGCCATTGTGCAGAGCACGTCGACGAATTTTAGGATGTTTTAGGATAGTTTTGAAATGTTGTGTCGAAAAATGTGTAGTCTGCAACGGGCAACATTCTATCGCAACGAACAACATCCAACAGAAACCTTGAGAAATCAAGATTGAGAAATCAAGATTCTACGCAGGCAGTACGCTCTTCGACAGTCTGGGTTTGCCCCTTACTTACGGCCCGGTGGTCACCGATTTTTTGTGTTTTGTCAGTATAACGGGATGCCTCATGCGCAGTTGATTCCTCATTCCTTGATGAAGACGGGAGTTGTCCATTTTTCGGTTGAAATTACACTTTAGACCTCCGTGAATAGTTTCATCAGGTTGGTAAGTCACTGAATAAAGAGACTCGTTCTACACAACCAAGTGTTTTATTTAGACAGAGGACAATAGAGTTAAACGTTGGATTAAGGAAGCTGTACGGATCTGAAAATCTACTCCTGTCATGAACCGGGATGATGGGGGGTACAGACTCCGTCACGTTTGGGACCGCATTCTTAAAAAGTAGGAGTACAAATAACTCGTCCTATATGTTTGTTATCCGTACCTGTTCTTAAACGACAAATACTTGTATATATCCAACTTTTGTACGTTTGGGACCGCATTGTAAATACAGTTCCCTAAACATTGCATGTGTACTTGTAGATTTGTAAATACGTTTGGGAACGCATCTATAGCAGCGACACCTATGCTGCAGTGCAATGTGAACCAGTCAGAATTGCCCTGAGGAAGGTGACAGACGGTCACCGAAACGTCTGCTGAATAAAACACCTGGTTGTGTAGAAAGAGTATCTTTATTCACAGTTTAGACCTCTTTTAGAATAGCTTTTACTAGAATAGATGAGCTTTCAAGCTAACACTTCGTTGTTTTTACCTAATTTCGTGTTGAGACTCTTTTTCCATTGTACTATTCGTTACAGTTCCTGAGCTGGACGAGAAGGGGGCGGGGCTAACCTTGGTGGAATTGACTCCACCTGAACCGTGGAAGAAAGATGCTAGACCTCCACAGGAAATCGAACCAGGAGAAGTTCAGGTTAGGCTCATTCTGTGCTAGAATGCAAGCTTACATTCTCACGAAATCGACCAAACCAGCAAAACAATTCCATGTTAATCCAAACTCATCCTGTCATTGTTAAAAATCATCCCTTTTCGTTTTTTATGTGTACAAAATGATGACAATCGACGGCATTCATAAATCAAGTCGGCGTGGTCTTACATCGTTCAATGTCTACTTCTGTCCAGCTAACCTTCTTGGCGCATGCGTGCATGGAGCTTAAACTTGGCGACAAGTTCATGATCTTTGACCCTTGGCTGACCGGGCCAGCCTTCGCAAGAGGGTGGTGGCTCCTACACGAACCGCCAGCTGATTGGCTGAGGAGGCTATCTCGTGCTGATCTAATTTACATAAGCCATGTACACTCGGATCATCTCAGGTTAACAGCAGGTGTTCTATATTGCGCAGATAAAATCTTTGTTTAACACAGAAAATTATCGCTTTAAAATCTAGGCTCGCCTACTACTTCCTCGTTTACCTGACTAAATCACACCTATAACTGCCCTTCCGCTAGCTCTACTGGTCAGGTCTCTAAAAGCTCCTGGGAGGCTTGCATATCTAAGTCAGGAGAAATTGGATGGTCCTTTTTTTTTAACTTCGTCGGTTTAGGTACACAATATATAGGGGTTGCAGGTCTTTGAATGGTTATAGCTCGTAGTCTGGTGCATGTATCTTTATGGTATTTGGTATGTAGGTTAGGGTTGATACATTGAAGGTCAAGGACATTTGACATCTAGTCCTGTTTATTTATCCGTATGTACTAGCATGGACCACACCAACAGAACCTGACAGAGACAGACAGAGCCAGTAATAGAGCTAGACAGAGCCAGGCAGAGACAATGCTACACAGAGCCAGACAGAACCAGACAGAGCCAGAGATTGTTCCAGACAGAGCTAGACAGGGCTGGACAGAGCTAGGCAGGGCTAGACAAAGCGAAAGCCAGACAAAGGCAAAGACAGACAGAGACAGGCAGAGCGAGAGCCATACAGGGCCAGGCAGATGCAGACAGCGACAGACAGAGATCGACATAGACAGAGACAGACAGACTAAGACAGAGAGAGAGAAAGTAAGAGCAAAACAGAGACGGACAGAGACAGTGACAGAGCCTGGCAGAGCAAAACAGAGCCAGACAAAACCAGACAAAGCCAGTGACAGTGCGAGACAGAGCCAGACAGAGCTAGATAAAGAGAGACAGAGACAGACAGAGACATAGACTGTGCCAGGCAGAGGCAGACAGAGTCAGACAGGGACAGTGCCAGACAGACAGGCAGAAAGAGCTAAACAGAGCGAGAGCCAGAGAGAGACAGAGCTAGACAGAGGCAGACAGAGATAGTGCCAGATAGACAGACAGACCTAGACAGGGACAAAGACAGTGCCAGGCAGAACCAGGCAGAGCTAGGCATTGCTTGACAGAGACAGACAGTAACAGACAGAGACAGTCATATGCAGAGGCAGACAGAGCCAGACATAGGCAGACAGAGACAGACGAAGCTACAAAGAGACAGACAAAGACAGAGGCAGACAGAAAAGGGAAAAAGAGCAAGAAAGAGACAGACAGAGACAGACAGACAGAGACAGGGTCAGACAGAGACAGACAGTGGCAGACAGAGCCAGGCAGAGCCAGTCAGAGCTAAACAGAACTGTAGTTTGTGTGTGTGTGTGTGTGTGTGTGTGTGTGTGTGTGTGTGTGTTTGGCAGGAAGCGATGGCTGACTTTGCATTTCTGAATATACTAAACCAGCAGTGATATTACATGTACCTCCATATGTTCTAAAACTCTGCATCAGTTTGGACGTTTCGTTCAAGTGAGATGATAACATTTCAGCTGCATTGGCTCTTTCTTCGTCTCTTTTCTCTGTACACCATCCTTACTTGCATGGGACAATGTCGCTTTCGTCACGTTAAGCCATGTTCATCCACATTTTTGTTTCCTTAACAAAAAAGATTTCAAGAACCTACCTCATTAGGACTACTTGGGACTTTTAAGGGTCACAAAGGTTTGTTGTGTTTCTCCTAGCTACCCCACGCTGGCGCTACTGTCCGCAAAAAATCCGAACATCCCGATCTATGTAGGAGACACGTCCATGCCAGTCTTCTGCAAGCTGGAGCAGAGCGGGGTCAAACTGAACTGCATAAACGTCTGTAGTTTTGGTGTGTGGCAAGAGGTGATGACTGTCTTTGTATCATGTGTGTTTATGGCACTAGAATTTTAGGCTGCCTTTAGGTCGTCATAGTAAGGTATTGCTTAGCAACACGCTAAAATACACTTGTCGCTAATTGCTAGACATGAACATAGTTTCGCATTCAAAATCGTGTTGGTTGATTTGATGTCCAATCATAAATTACACTCATCGATCATACAGGTCTGTCTCTGATCTATGTACTCCTCCAGTTGGCATTTATCAGTATGTCTTATGACGTTTTTTCTTGTCAATAAATTTTGCGTGACTTACATTACAGAACAATTCGCCCACAATATATTTTCCGATTTTTTCTCCAATCTCGGGCCATTTGTCACATTAGAAGTGACGTTATGTTACCATGTTAAATCTATTGGAATTGAAGAAAGGTCCTTACCTTTCTACTCACAGGAAAGAGGGCAACAGGAAGATTTTATATTACTAGGGACTGACTGCTAAAGTTTATTTATCATCAGAAGTATAATGTGATGTTATGTTACCGCATGACTTACGTTATATTTTTGTTACAATATAATCAAACAAATGAATCAAACCTGCTTCACCGCCACTTTTACCTGGTCAAACCTGCAAGCACCACACAAAAATCTGTTAGTCAACCATAGTTGTAACAGTTTTATACCATTATTTAAGTATTTAAGAGATTTTTTTTCCTTTAAAAAAATATACCGTAAAAAACGTGAAAAATCATGGTTTTGCGCAGGCGCAGTACGTTCTGCCGACGTGCTTAATCCTTGCCATTCTAAATGTGCCGGTGTGACAGAAATCAGTAAAGGTGTAGTCTTGATTTGGTTAAATAGTCAAATAACCACTCCATTAGTAATACTTATGAATCAATAGTTGATTGGTTAATAGTTATTTGATCGGTCCATTAACTGATTAATTCTCTTTCAGATCAATGCCGACTTTCGGTTTATGATCATGATGGATGGCGTTCACCCTGACATGGATACCTGTATCTTAGTTGACTACAAAGGTAGGCGCTCCCCGCCCCGCCCATTTTTTTAATGCCAGCAATTAACATCTAACCAACTTTTAGTTCTTTATGGTAGTTTGTTCTGTTCTTATGATATTAATTGGAAAATTATGTTAGCCAACTATATAACAGAAACTAAACGTTTTTATGTCATGCTTTGCTTTGTTTTGTTTTTTTTTCTTCTGGGAGTGGAGGTTTTGACTCACTCTATGTCTTTTATGTATTTATATTTATTCAATGTCTTGTAAGATACTTTTTCCATTGTAAAAGTGGCTGCGAGAATATAAGTTGCTCCTAACATAAGTTCGCAGCCACTTAGTCCGTGTCCATTCATTTGTATTTTACTGTGTTTATGAATTTAAAAAAAACAAAACAAAAAAATCTAACCAGTATTGGTTGTAATGAGAAGGAGTGATTGCCCACTTATTGTAAGAACCACATCGTCTATGCAATCTTTCAGCATATTTTGCAACAGAGGGGTTTGACCTTTGACTTTCTACCCTTACGATCTGGCATTAATAAGACTGCAATTATGTTTACATTTGCTTGTCTTGTATATATCGTTGAATCATTTGTATGCACCCGGAAACCCTCTAAAAAGTAGTGCTCATACAAAGAGATAACTTGATTGTGAAGGCAACTGGCACAGGAGGGTGTGGTGGCATCCACATATGGTGGAGTATCACTTTAAACACAACTAGAGGATCTGGATTTTGGACCTACTTCCAATCAATCAATCAATCAAAAGTGGTTTATTGGTCAATCATAAACATTGCACCTGAAAGCTGAATTGCGTTCATAGATGTACACGAAGTTTGTCAAAAACGTTCACGACTACAAGGTGTAAAATAAAATAAAATTACGGCAGTTGAGTTGCTTATGACATTAAAACATTACTACAGGTTACAAAACAGCATTTTCACATCTTAGCCGTATGTCACATATTCAATTTCAAATTTTACTTATTCATATTTGTACTTAACATATTAAAATTACATTAAATAATCCACATACAAAATACACAATATAGCCCAGGAACATATACAATGTTAAGACCAATATTATGTTGTTTCGTTCAATAGTCTTAATAGCGACGGTATAGGGCTGTTGTTAAATCTTCCCGACACTCCTCTCATGACACAACCACACACGGACACAATATGAAACAACCTGACACAGCGCGGACATGTAGATGAAGGGGCAAAGTCCTTTGTGTATTCGGAAAGCGTGGTAGGTCCTCAGGGGTCACTGACTAGTGAATGTAACAGCCAGGATATGGAGTGTTAGAACAGCATTCATCATGCTTCTATAAGCCTCCAGAAAGAAACGTATAGCAACAAAACGCTGTATCTTCAACTGCAATGCCAATGTAGCTCTGCTATAAATTAAGGCTCTGAGATATGGAGAAAAACAAAGGCGGCACTGCAAAGAATTAAAACCTTTTTAAACACATGTCAATTAAGATAATCTACAAAATCAAGTGGACAGACAAAACTAGTAAGCAGGAGCTGAGGAATAGAGTGTGATAAAAACCAGCTTGGTCTTGGATTGGGCAAACACCAGGCCCTAACCTGTAATCCACAAGGCAGAAGAAAGGTTAAAACTTAGAACCACCTGCAGAAGAGACACGAAAGAGGAGACGAGGAGTATCTACAGCATGATAGATTGATGTATTTATACGTTTTAACAAATAAAATGGTTTCAATATATGCAGGCCTAATGTAAGGCATTTTAAGTTGTATTGATTAAGCATCAATAGTATAAATTAATGTGTAAATATTTATTTTATCTCTTTGTAATGTCATACTATAATTCAGCTGAAAAGCTGCCACTGTATGGTTGTTTTGAGTCGCCACAATAAACCATTAATAATAATATCCCGCATGACCTAAGACGTAAGGTCCAGAGAAGAGCCCAATGGTATCTATACTTTGACAGCGAAAAAGACCAAAGTAAGTAAATAAGTAATTGCTATATACTAAAGAAAGCCGTTGAACGTGGGGAAAAGAGGGGGGGTAGAAAGTGATGAGTGAGGGGTATAAGGGATGGGAACGAAGGGACGTAAGAAAACGTATTTGTGTTCTCAGGTCATCTAATCCTGAACACCGTAGACTGCACGCGGCCAAACGGCGGTAGGCTGCCCAAGAACGTGGATATCATGATGAGCGACTTTGCTGGAGGAGCTTCAGGGTTCCCCATGACATTTGAACCGTTTGAGGGTCTACGGTACAGTGGTAAGAACAACAATCTGTGCTAGAGGCTGACTTCTGAAAACATAATGTAAATAAACAAAATGGAACAAAGCTGTGTATCCAGCTTAAAATGATACGTTTTTTGACATATCATCTAACTTCTGATGTACTTAAAATGTCACCATTCAGCTATTATGGTGGCAAATCTATATTTTACGGCGTTTACCAAAGATGCACCACTGTACCTATCTACCTATGTGATATTTCCTTAACTGCATGAACAATGTATATAATCTACGACAGGAAGAACATCAACAGAGACTAACTATGCAAATTATTATCCTCATTTAGAATGTGAATATGCTATGATTTGTTAGTAATAAATAATAGAAATTTTACACTTGTGACACGCATAAGTTAGTTAAAGATTACCATCACTATGCATATAATGTGTTAATGTGGAGGTCATGTAATCATTGATGACATGTTGAAATGAAATATTACCAAAGAATAGAAATTTCACAATAATGAAATTTGAGGTGAGAAAACCAGAAAAATAAAGTAGATTGTGGTTATTACAATCTAATTGGCATAATTAATGTAAAAAATCCAGAAAACAAACATTTATAATAGTTCTAAATATTTCATGGAGGTATGAGGTCTTCTTTTTGTTCGTAAGGTTTCGTCTACTTTCTTTAGAGCGTTATATGATACCATAACGATATCTTTATGTTGGAATATCTCATAGCGCTGACATGAAAAATTGAAAATGGCGCCAGAGCTGTCCTTTAGATGTTCCGTCCTTCGTAGCGACAAGAAGTTGTGTCAGAGTTTGCGTTTGTTAACTTAAATTTAAACTTAAGTTTTGATCACGTAGGCTAGCTATTCAACATCATCCTAAGTGCTTCAGAGAGGTATATTACATGGGGAATATTGACCAGATAAAAAACAGTTTTGTTTTTCTAAATGTGGTTGCTTTTGATGTTCCTGGGTTTGGGTGAACTGGTAAAGTTGCTTTGTTATAACAACAAAGTTTAAAAGCGTTTGTTAGATGTTTGTAGAGGAGGTGGGGAGCAGTAGCCACAGCCACTCGGAAAGAGTATGGCAAGCCTGCATTGTCAGTAGCCCTTTTGTTGAAAGCAGTAGCGCCTCTGCAGATTGTTCTCCAAGTGAATCTATCCTTGGCTGCCTCCCAGCCAGTGTTGAGGACAATGGGACAACGGGGTATTTATAACACAAAAGTGCAATCTTCTGATATGTTGGCAGAGAAAATCAATGTTTGTGAAGTGGAAAAGTGTGAATCGGGCTTAGCATAAATTTAAAAATATGATACTTGAGCTTTATTTTCGATATTTCAATGTCTTTTACCCAACATTGTCAGGTTTCAGCTGCACTTTGAGGAACATGATGATACTATTGTATGGGATACTCATTAGTCAGACGTTTCTTATTGCTGTTTTTTTAATTGAACAACATAAAAAGAACATAAAGGACAGTGGTGGGCAACTCTAGCTGGTTGCTAATATCAGCCCCACCAATGACAGAGAAGGTGAATACATATACAATGGCAAATCATAATAACAGAACAGCAACAAGTGACATAACAGCAAATAACAAGACAGTAAAAGGGCAATATAAACGATAACATAATATAAAAATCGATCATAAAGGCTTAAGAATGAATAGTTTACCGTAGGCAGAACCTTTTGGTATGAACAATGTAAGTTTGGGTTAAGGTCAAAATATGTCTGTTGGTTTTTGGGCTCACGAGAGGTGAGCCCTTAAGTAATAAGTAGGTACAAGGTTGTTCAGACAGATTTTGCAATTCAAGAATGGGGCCTACAAGGTGTTGAAGATTGCTGGGTAAGGACCATCTTCGGTGGCTATATAAAGGGCAGTATAGAAGAAAATGCACAATGGTTTCGCATTGGCACCCGTTGATGCAATCAGGGGAAGGTGTTAAGTTGCATGAAAATAAACTTGTTGCTGTTTGTACAGAGGAATGGAAAGCCAAGTTCATCGCCACCGAGCGGAAGAAGCTGTTGTACTACAAGGCACAGGTGGTTCGTGACGTCAACCCCAAACTCTACTGCCCATTTGCTGGCTACTTTGTGGAAGCTCATCCAGCCGACAAGTAAGTGGTTTTTTGTTCACACCTTTGTATTATTCCTAGGCCATGTTGATTTGATTATATGGATGACATCCGCGCGCGCATGAGTTTTTAAAATCATTCTGTAAATCGTACAGAGCAGCTGCAAAATAAGCAAATATGTGCCGTACATTGGAAAAAAAAATTAGAAAATGGATACTAATGTCGTAGGATGCCAAAGTCAATTACAAAGTCTAAGAAGAAGATATAAAAGACAAAAATGAACATTTCATTGTTCAGTATAAATACTCTTTGTGTTTAGTTATTTGTTCAATCCCCCTGACCACTTAGATTTTATAATAGGGAGACCTTGTTTTGACCAAACGTTTTTATTCGCACGTTTGCTTCAGTTTTAGGGCTCCCAGGGGATGTCATCTATGTAATCAAATCAACATGGCCACAATAAACATACACAACTAATGAAAAGTTCTTGCCAGCTTTTATGGAGTCCTTAAACTGCCTTCCTCACGGCAATGTCGACTGATTCCACTTCTCACTGCAGCACCACATTTCTTTGGTATGTCTCCATGCATGTATCCACAGTATCCGTAGGGGACGTCGACACCGAACAATGATTAGCAAAAGTAAAAGACATGCCATGTCTTTCATTCCAAGATCCTTAAGACTGCTCTATGCTATTGGCAACTAGTCTCTACAATTGTATTTTAGGGGCTAATTTACACCGATGGCCCGTGTGGACATAGTGTGTTGATCACATTGCTAAAACTTCTCCTTAATTCACTTGTAATGCTAGCACTGAGGTAGGTTTGTTTGAGCTGACCTGTAACACACGCTGATATATGTACGCGTCTGCTGCTTACACCAGAAACATTTTGTAAATAGTGTTTAATATCACCAACTCTTATCTACTGTGATTTTTAGAATTCTATTTTATCATGTATCATGAATTTTATCCCTGGTTTTTAAAGTTGACTTTGTAAGCAATGTCGCATTTCAGGTATTGATTTTATATTGTACCTGCTATGTCATTGGGAATACAATCTGAATCTAATGTCTTAATAGCTGATGTCTTAATAGCTTCAGTTCACGCTATATATGAGTTTAAATCCCATCCGGCTGTATAGGGTCCGTTTATACCGCCTGCGTATATTCATATACGCTGCGTATATTTCAGCATTTTTGATCGAAGAAAAAGGCCTACTATGAGTTTGTTTGTATACATGTCTTACAACTTTTAACAGATTTTTTTACCGATATTGGATCATAGCTGTTGAAGTTATACTGGAAAGTTTATGTATGGTTTAGTGGGGTACCCCGGCAGCAAGTGTACTTATATTCTACATTGGCTTACATATGTTTAAATATCCTTTATTCCATAGCATATATTTATTATCAATAAATCATAGCAACAAGATATCCTATTGTAGAAAAGCTAAACACCAACATTTTCAAAGGCCCATTGTGTAACTTTAGGCCAATACAAAACGTATATTTTAGGGCCATTTTTTTACATAGTAAGTTGACTTTACATTTAAGTATTCCAAAACAATATTCAGGGAAAGAATATGAAATACCGTTGCTCCGTACAAATGTTTTGAAAACTGTAAAAGATCTCCCATTCCAACCTTTGGCCACATGCACATATGGCTGTGCCAGGCCTTCTGTCAATTACCACCCAGTGGGGTGCCAGCTGATAGTTCACCAGTTGTTGTAAGAACTCATTGTTACCAGACTTTTCCCTCAAATTTAAAGCAATAATGACCTCAGTTTGTTGATGCTCAACAAAATAGACGAAGTTCATAATGATATCCTGCCTCATTTGAAAGATATGAGTGTTTCCAAGAAGATGATCATGATAACATATGCCCTATACATGGGGTGTACCCAAGTTAAATTACCCCCCCCCCCAGGGGGGTCTTCCACTGTATGTTGTTATTGTTGTTGTCCACTACCAAACCGGTGTCACCTCGAACTGAACAAGGATTGTTTTTGTGCACAAAATATAGGTTAGAAATGTGAGATAATGACGCAAATGTATTAAAAAGTTATAGAAAATGTTGATAACTCAGAGTTTTGGTATATTTAGAACATTTCAATTTTTTTGCGGAAAAACTTACATAATGGGCCTTTAAAGTCGCTTTCCAGCGAAAAATTTGGTTTTCTTCATTTTTGTATAAACTTTGGCAAGGAGAACCGACTATTTACATCTATTTATTACATGTCAAAATATTCCTATTAAATTAACTTGCTCTCACACAAGATCTTTGACGTTATACAAGTAACCGGGCATTATTACAAATTTAAACAGAGAATTTTGACCAGCCCTTCAAGCTTTTAAGTCTGTTTCAGAAAAACAAGTAGTCTTTATTGACAACTGCAAGCAATCTTTATTAACAGCCGAACTAGCTTTCCGTTCATATTGTTTGTCTCAAAAAATATGGAAAAACTCTTGGTGCCTACTTGTCAATGTTAGAAACCAATTCTATAGCACTGGCCAGGCAACCTTCCACTTTAATTAACTTCTGTACCAGGGATGTGGGATTTTTTTCTTAATGTTTATTTTTTGACAGATATATTCGGGACACCAACACCAAGAACCAAGCTGACCAGCTAAACGCCCTTATCAACAAATATTCCGACCATATAACAACATGGACTCCAAAGCCTGGCGCTACTTTGGACCTGGCTCTGATTCAAAACGACTCTGTGAACCACAGGTACAGAAACCCTCTAACCACATCAGATATACAATCATACGATGTTCCATAACATTCATTCATACATTCGTAATGTCATGTATATTCGAAAGGTTAATTCTAGGCGACATTTTTTTGCCTTGTACTCTCTTAATAAATAATTTCATCTCATACGAGGCATCGTCGTGTCTGATATTGTATTTAAATATGTACATGAAAGTAACACACATTGCATTAACATAAAAACCCACGTGTTTAGGGTTAAAAACCTGCAGGGATATCGTTTTTTAATATCTCTCTTTCTCCCTCTCTCTCTACAATCGTTTTTTTAAAATCTCTCTCTCTTCCTCTGTTTCTACAAAGAGAGACATTCAGAGTGAGGGAGGGAGAGCAAAAGAGATGAAATAAGGTTTGAAATTGAAAAACATTGGTTACATTTTACCTGGGAGCTAACTCGTGTCCAATTGAATTGGACTATAAGTAAATATTTCTTAGTGAACTGTTTTCGGCTGATAATTTAAAGATAAATTTGCTTACAACCAAAAAGTACTCACATTCTGCACATCGTCTGCTGCCTTCCTCGGCACAATATTGACTAATTGGCTATCTAAATTTTAGCAAGTGAACATGTATGATTGAACGCTAAATAACCATGTGAACCTTCTCACGTCCGACTCACCCGATAACCTATACAAATTTGGTGCCAAACTGCTACTAAAGGCCATAATTCCAACTGCTCCCAGGCTGGCAATAGTAGATCCTCCGACGGGGACTAAGATCTACAAAGACAGGTGGGATTTTGAATTTTACATCGAGAAGATCAACGAGAGTATAGAGAGCGAGATTTTTGCCTACCCAGCTTGGATCCAGTACTATTACAAATGGGCGGGCTTTCGGGACTACAACTTGGTACTGCGGGTGAGTTGTCATTGGTCAGCTCGGCTCAACTGTACGGTGTAGCCTCCAACCTTGCTTAAACCTTGCTAAAGCCTTGCTTTTGGGCTAAATAAAGGAATAGAAACCGGCGAAGATGGACAAAATATTTTTCCGGAGTTGTCGTCCAGCTACAGGAATGCACAGCCACCTGGTAACTGCAAGGGCTAATTTGATTGCGAATTAGGAGGCCATATCTCGTACAGCGTAATGTTTTGGCACCTTCTTTTTTTTATTGAAACATACATTGACAAGACGTGGTGGCGACACACTCATGTTACACTTATATTCATGTTGGCACCTTCACACGCTGAATACACTGGTGTGGTATTGTTTGAACGTGGTATGCAATGGTGTGGGATTGTTTCAACCTATTTTGTAAATAAATTAAAAATAACAGAAAATTAACTTTTTGGATCGTCCTAATGCTATAGAATGCAGCTTTAACCCTCAAACCACCGATGGCGTCAAAACTGACCCCAGACGTATATAAATATACGACATTTTGACATTTCTTGTCGAAAACGAAATTCCTCCTATAAGTTTGTTTGTATACATGTCTTGTAACTTCTTATACGATTTTACTGAGATTGGCTCATTGTTGATTGAGTTATCCAAGAAAGTTTATGCCTTGTCCAATGGGGTCAAAATTGACCCCAGAAAAATGTTATGCATTTTTTAACACATTTGCATCTTTTTTTTGTCCCCGAAATTTCTTCCAGATGATATGTTTGCTTGAGCTTTATGCTGTCATGACCTCATGCTTTGAATGAACGCAATATTGAGTCAGAAAAGTCAATAGTTGTGACTCTTTACTAAGTTGCCTATGGAATTGGGGTCAAAGGTCATCAGCATTGCTGCCTGTGGACCTCTAGTGAAATTAAATTGAATTATGATAATGAACAGAAATTATTCACACCTAATCATGTCAAACTATCCCTCATAGATTTATGAAACTGTACATACATACAAATCGCAAAAAGAGTCACACTAAAAAAACGTATTCGTTGAAAACATTATGGGGTCAATTTTGACCCCATACGGTAAGATTCGTCGCAAAAAATCTACGGTGGTTTGAGGGTTAAGGTGGTTTACCTGTTATAAAAACAAGGAACGTTGCTTGTTTTTACAAAACAACCTGGTTCTACGTTTCCTATCAGATGATAGAGACTGATGACGACTTCTTGGCAGCTGAGGGAGGGTACGACTTCTTGGTGGACTTCTTAGATCTTACCTTCCCTAAACACCGACCTGCCAGGGAACATGCGTACCTACAGGTTATATTAAGAGATCCTCAGACATATTTAATGTTCAAGGTTCTGTTAAACCTCTCTTCTAAAACTAGCTGTAACAGATCGAAAAAAAAATGTTGAGCCCATCATTCAGAATCATAGAGTTTTATCATTTTACCACATACATTAAATAAAAAAACTTTTTTTTTCAGAATAACAGTATATGATATACGTTAATAGTTTCATCGAGTTGGTTGAATAGTAATTTTTTTTCACAGTGACAGCATTGTTACAGTACCACCTATCTTTAGTGCACAATGAACCAGTAATACCTAGCTTCGGTGCACAGTAAACCAGTCATATTAACCCTGATGAAGATGACAGACGGTCATCGAAACGTCGGCTATTGTTTTAAAAAGTGGTTGTGAAAAAAATTTACTATGCAGCATAAAATATAAAGATTTTCTCTTATTGTCTATTAACTGCATTAAATGATACCCGTTTACCCATTATTTTAATGTTAAACTTTGACCTATCCATTCTCCACTTAGATAAAGAACCGAATAGGAGTTCATCGGCAGACAGTTCTGAAAGGACTATTTTGGGATGACCTCTACATCGGCTTTCAAAACAGGATGTCACGTGACCCAGACACATTTCACTACAAGTAAGAATTGGACATGAACGGCTAGGCAAGATAAAGATGTGGCAATTGCAGACTAACATGTAAACCGGTGCAATGGCAAAGTATATATAGGGTGTTGATTTGATTTGATTTATTCAACTGCATAAAAGATATACAGCCAGGGCTGCCAAACTAGCCGGAGGCTATTAGAAAGGGCTAGCCCTTATAACTGGACAATAAACAAATAACAATATGAAATAGCAACGGTTTCGTATACAATTCAGATACATTAACAGAGGTAGTGAGGAGTCATTCTAAATTCAGTGGTGGTCTCTGTTATTAGCCTGAAAGTATTTTGGCAAGAACACCATGCTGCATTTGGTATCTTTATAATATTAACACGATTGCTAAGATAAGAGCGGTCACAATTCAATTGCAATAAAAGAGATAACAAGGAAGTCATTCTAAATACGGAAACGGTCTATGTTACTATTTACTAACAGCTATCTAAATGCTATCTAGCCTGATCACCATGTGTTTGCTGTATTAACAATATCATGACGGTTAAATTCAATACACAACGTGTTACAACGTGTTTGTCATCGGGCAATGTTACCCTTGCCTTCGGTTGGTCGTGAGTTCGATCCTGGCCGATTCACACAGAATTTTTTTAAATGGTACATACTGCTTTCTTTGCTTAGCATTTGGGTATGGGATTATGGGAATTAAATACACACCACTACTATTGGATTAGCTCCCTGATGTACATAGTGATTGCACAACTGTGTGGCCAAAGCCTACAAAGACAGAGATGGGAGTTTTAGTTTTTGAGAAGAAAGTGAATAAAAGAAACATTTCCTTGCAAGAATTATTACATGAAAATTTGTTTTGGCACTTCCAGTCCCAAGAAACATGCCAAGCTTTGAGAGATACTTGATAAAATAAAAGGTACAGGTCTTTGTAATGCAACTAAAATGATCTACCTGCCAACGCCTCGGTTGTCTGACAGGCTGAATAAAAGTTCTAAACGGGAACTATGTAGCTCCAGATGTCTTACTGAGGGGCGACTGCGTGTGCGAGATGTCGGTTAGCTTAAGAAAAAAATTCCATAACTATATAATGTTTCGGTTTGCAGGTAGATCAGGGAGTTCTTTTTTAAAATTTTATTTACAATTAAAAATAAATAAATACATAAACAAGTAAGTATAAATGAGATATAACAGTGGAAGGGAGACCAAACGCTTAATATGCTTCTATAGTGGCCGCCCCAGTAACTTATAACAATTCAATTCAAATAAACCAATTAAACAAAGCAAACAAGTTTTAAAATGTATAATTAAAGCAATAAAATGAAAACACATTTCAATAAAGGTTATGCATTTGGTTTGGTTATGGCGGGGTGACCGTGGATTTATGCGGCATAACCATTGATGCCATGGGTGAATTTTTTAATTTTTGGTAGGCAGGTTACCGTTTGGGAGAAAAATGGGCCATGTGGGGGTTTCTATGTCATTGCAGTAGACCTTATTTGTTGTTTTTTTAAAAAAATAACTCGAGACTTTGTCGATGGGTCATAAAGAAATTCAGTAGGTGGGCAAATTCAATAAAGAGGTAGGTCAGGTTTTAAAACGAACTTTGTGGTGGGTTCCTACGTCACTGCAATGGGCCTTTTGTGTTTGTTTGTTTGTATGTTTGTTACTAGGGTAACTTGAGATGCTCTGCATAGATCGTGACAAAATTTAGTCACTGGGTAGTGTCAATAGAATGATAGGTAAAATTTGAAAATGAGCTTTATGGCAGGTTCTTATGTCACTGCAGTGGACCTTCTTTTTTGTGTGTTTGTTGATTTGGCAATGTCTTGAATGTTCATTTGTACCGAAGCACGAGCGACCATTATCGGAAAGGATACCGAACGCCCCCGACGGTGGTACCGAACATTCCCGACTATATACAAGATGGCGACCCTGTTTTAGTTTTTAAGGCGAATACGGCAGAATTGGTCGCCTTGTGGAGTATCTGCTGCCAACATTAACCTAAACAACTTGATATGAAAAACATACTTCTTAAAACATTATTCGTTAAATTATTTCTAGAAAAAGGATTCCTTTGCATTCATTATTACATACCCTCTTATGTTGACAATTCAATGTAAATGCCTGTGTACTAATATGACATTTGTAATGGACAACTCATTATATTTGTGGACAATTAAAAGCTGTATGGTACAAGAGTGTTGTAACTACAATTAACTACCATTAACACTAAACTATTCTTAGCTATTACAATGCAAAATTCACTACGTTGCTTTTGCACTAAATACTGATGGATTCTGCATTGTTTAGCAACTTAACCAGGTATGGTTAAGTTACCAAGTTATATACATAATCGCACTTTTTGCAGATACGTTCCAGTAACGGCATATGGAATATCATTCTTATATACGCAATCGTGACCATATACAGATACGTTCCAGTAACGAAATATGGAACATAATTCATACATTCCCGATCACGACGATTTGATTTTTTGAACTGCATAAAAGATATACAGCCAGGACTGCCCAACTAGCCGGGGGCTATTATAAAGGGATAGCCCTCATAACTGGACAATAAACAAATAACAATATGAAATAGCAACGGTTTCGTATACAGTTCAGATACATTAACAGAGGTAGTGAGGAGTCATTCTAAATTCAGTGGTGGTCTCTGTTAGGCTGAAAGTATTTTGGCCTGAACACCATGCTGCGATTGGTGTCTTTGCAATATTAACACGATTGCTAAGATAAGAGCGGTCACAATTCAATTGCAATAAAAGAGATACAGACACGTTCCAGCAACTTTTCCTCCTATTTCTGTAGGTTCTGGAATCACATGCAGATCCTCCTGCCGCAGCAGCCTCCAGACTGGGACGGTTTCCTGCGCAAACAGAGGCATGACGGGAAACCTGCACGGGCAGTTTGGAAACCGCCAGCCAAGAGCAAGTCCATAGGTTAGCTTACGATGACTGCTCCCTTCTCTAAATGATTTTGTATGCATACAGTTTAGTGTACATTTTTTAAAGTTTAGTATGCGAGCGATGTACATTAACACCCTATAGTACAAGCGCAAAATAGCAAGAGCAAGGGGATTTATTTGCCAAAGCAATGTGAATCCTGATGACAATTTACATCTTCTCTACGCATGGACATCTCTTCTTTATTGTCCGTTATAGAGTCACAAATATATATATGTTAGGTGGAATCGGTTAATCATTACATTTGACGTTTCTAATATTTACTAACATCTGCAGTGCGGAGGATGCTGCTCCAGGGTAAGGTCCTTCTCCTGCCGGGCATTGTGGCATTACTGTCTGCATCAATTGCCTACGTCATCATGTCACTCAACGGGTGAAAAACAAGAATTGATTGACACCTCAGCTGTAAAAGGTTTAATGATTAATACGTTTTGCACATATGACGTATGTTGTAGGACGATAGTCTGGTCGATATGTTTTTTCAGTAGGTATAGCTTCTTTTTTCCTTTAATCATAATAAGGGGTTGTCAAGAAGTATTGATTTTACATTATTCTTATGTAATAAAACATATCCATTGAATAAACAGAGGATAAACTAATGCATATCCCTAGAATATATTATCTATATTTATCTATGTATCCCTCTCTCTTCTTGACAACCCCTTATATGCCATATATATATATATATATAGAGAGAGAGAGAGAGAGAGAGAGAGAAAGAGAGAGAGAGAGAGAGAGAGAGAGAAAGAGTCAGAGGGAGAGAGAGAGATTGACTAATAGACAGATAGATACAATACTTTCTTTTGGCGAGTCTCTCTTCTTGACAACCCCTTATATTACTTACTTACTTACTTACTTGGGCCCTTGGCCCCGTAGGGAGCATCCTGCAGAGATCGCCTGAACTTCCGGCTGATGCAGACATGGTCTATCCTTATATGCCATATTTTAATATATATATATATATATATATAGAGAGAGAGAGAGAGAGAGAGAGAGAGAGAGAGAGAGAGAGGGAGAGAGAGAGAGAGAGAGAGAGAGAGAGAGTCATCAGAGAGAGAGAAAGAGATTGATTAATAGATAGATAGATAGATAGACACAATACTTTCTTTTAGCGAGTCAACGCGCGTATGGATTTTATTAGCAATGTCACCTAGACAGAAGTTGGAGGAATTTTTTAATTTCAAAACATTTAATATCATATTTACACAACAAGCAACAATGTGTAACGCATGTGCAAAGGTTAAAATGCACTTTCCTGAGTGAAAATGATATATGGCCTTAGTTATTTTGGACTGGCCCAATGCTTTCTGAACTAGGGTTATTTACAAGAGTCAATTTTTCGAGTGGAAGTGTTTTGGGACTCATATATTATAAACAGAGGTTCCACTAAAATAGGATAATTCTTGCAGGGTGTCGGAGCAATTTTTGAAATCTTCAATTTTTGATTTGGGGTGATTATTATTATTGGGATGGCTGCAATTTTAGTTTGGACATGATATTTTATGGAATGTTTCACTTTTCGAACATGGGTGATCTCGGAATAGTCAATTTTTGCATTAAGAGAGACTGAATAAGCTATATTTTATTGCCTCTCTAGTTATTGATATCATAATTACAATCATCTGTATCGTGTGGCAATTATAAGCAGCAATTATCCAGCAAAGGGTGTGGCAGGTTATGGGTATCAAGGGCTACAGAATCTGTATTACGTTTAAGACACAGTAATGCATAGCAAAGGCATTATATTAGGGCATATAATTGTATAAAACCCATGGTACACACACTCTGTCAGTGACAAGGACAAGAACGTGTCAAGTGTAATTCTGTTTTTTTAATGGTACCATTTAAGTATTACATAATAAGGCGCCAGAGCCTGTCAATATCGTTCCTTTTTTGGCCGCTGTGGTTTTCAGTCAATATTTTCCTTGCTCGATAGTATCTCCATTTATTTCTTTAATAATTCATTCATTCAGTAACTTATATCATTCAAGATTTAATCATTTACAGACATTTGAATATGTAGGCCAACTTGTACGCTTAAAATTTTGTAATTTATTCCAGGAGTGAAAAGGAATGCCAGTAACCTTGCTAGCAAGGCTGGGGTCGGCCGTTTTCCCTATGCATAGAAGCCTGTTGCAAACTATACAATTTTTATTGTAGATTAATGAGCGACGTAAATGTAAATAGTTTAATTATGGTGTGAAACTTAAATTGTCCTAAACGAGCCACAGCATACACTCTGTTGGCTCTCTAATATACGAAATATGTAGGAGTCCGGTTATGCCTACCTATTCACAAACAGCGATCTGAACATACCTTCTTATTCGTTCGAACTAAAGCAGAGACTACAAGATATTTTCATACTCTAAGATACATTTCAACGGTAGAGAAAACGACCAAGGCATACATTTAGAACATACAACTGTTAAAAGTTACAAACAATAAAGAAAAAATACCCAGATTCTGAACGTCGCTGAGCCATGTCAAAATTACGAATTAGTGACATACATAAAAAGCTGTCAGACATAGCCGGACTCCTGTAGTAGATGTACTCTGTAAGGTACGTAAATGAAATAGCATAGAAAATGAAATGCATATTTTACTTGTTTGTAAACTGTATTGTATTGAACGGTACCATTTAGAACAATTCACTAAGACAAAATGTATAAAATGAGAGATATTAACTTATCTCATGACTGCCACTAATGACCACACAATAGCAAAATTGTGTGAATTTATCTTCAGATGCTTTAAAAGAGAGAAGAAATCGTTAAGGCATAGATTAACTATATAACTTATGATTTATTCTTTTATCCTATTACTATGCTACTCAGTATTCATATACATCAGTTTGCATTTAGCCCCTTGGGCATGTATATGCAATAAAGAAAGATTGACAATAATTATGGTTTACTGTAGTACGTGGTGGATTCCGTATGTCCTAAAACTGCAACCCGCCTGCGACAACGGTATGGCAGAAAGTAAACGCCTCAAGTATGCTTTCCAAAGTATTTAAGGCAACTTTTTTACCTATGTGGTGTGCAAGTCCCACTTTTAATGTAGCGCTTAAAACGTGTATTTGATCATTTCAGTTACGAGTCTTCACTTTTTTCCTGAATGTTGACCTTTTTCTTGACCTCTGTATACCGATACATTGGCCGAAGTGCCGTGTCCCAAAACTTCCTTTGTTGGCCATATGTTTTGCAAAGGAATTTGCTAACAGTAAAAGCGTCATTCCATCTGCTTTTCTCAACAACCATCTGTCCTCCTTCTTCCATTTCCTCTGAGTGGCAGTAACGAAAAACGTCCCTGTTGACACGCCCGAAATGATCTACTTCTTCTTGGAAGTCAGCGCCCTCTTGACTGATCTGCCTGTGAAGTGATTCATTTAAATGACTGTATAACATCCAATCTGCGTAGTTGTGTTGGTAGAACGTGCGTTCCACCGCATCTGTGATAACTACCTTGCCTTTGTATCTTAGTCGTCTTGGTTGTCCTCGTGCCGGGAAAAGAATGTCGTAGAAAGCCCAGCACATGCGCCGCTTGAGTAGAATTGATGATTCCGGCAGATATTCTAAGATTAGAACTGTTGTAAAATCATGTTCGATGCCTCGTACGAACTCTTCAACAGCCGTGTGGTTGTCATAATCTCGCTCTGCAAGTCCCAAGCCACGTGCCATGCAGTTCCTAAAGCAATAATGTTCTCTTGCCTTGACATTACTGGGTGGCTTGTACTGTGCATCCCAGAAACTTGGTCTAGTAAGGTACGTTGTAACAGGAGCAATTCCTTCGGGAGTTTCTTCCTTAAGTCCAGGAAATCCTCTTTCGAGGCTAAAATATTGGAAAGCTGACTTAAGCCGCCGCAGGGGTTCCCGTAGAATCGCAACGTACCTTAAAAAAGTAAAACAAAATAAAATATGTATAAACTTCAGGTGTTAGGCCCCATTCCACTGGGACGGCCAAATCACCTCTCTCTCATTCTCTCTCTCTCTCTCTCTCTCTCTCTCTCTCTCTCTCTCTCTCTCTCTCTCTCTCTCTGCGACCTGAAATTGGCCGAAGTACATTGACCACATTTGGATTTGTTTACACCCTTTATTTTATCAGATGAATACGATGCAGGATGCACAAGAATGGCTTATAAACAATTAAACACACAACATGTAAAACAAATCGTACTTTATTTCCGTAATTCGTTGAGTGATCGCCCATGAAAGTTACTGACATTTGAGTTTTTGTTGTTCGTCATCTGTATTAATTCATTGGATTCGTGTTTGCCTCGGTCTGTTGTGCCGGTGAAATACGCCGATGACCTAACCAATACAGAACTCCTCATGGGGTGACTACCCGGACAGTCTCAAAGAGCTCTGGACTCTGTTGTTGAATGGGGTGAGGACTTCTCCCTCAAGGCGAACTCGAAAAAAACAAAAGACATGGTCATCAGTGCAAGGAACAAGGAAAATGTTCCAAATCCTCCCCACCTAACTGTTGCCGGCCACCAGATCGAACGTGTTTCGTCTTTTAAACTTCATGGTGTATTTGTCTCCTCTGACCTGACCTGGGACGCTCACATCCAATACTTGCTGACAAGAACTCGCCCGAGGATTCACTACCTGACTGTTGCTAAGAAGGCTGGACTTTCAGTAGACATTCTTACACAGATCTACCTTGTGTTTATACGCCCAGTATTAGAGTATGCTAGCCCGGTATGGGGTGGCCTACCCAAACGCCTCTCCAACCTGCTTGAAGGTGTGCAAAAGAAATGTTGTAAGATTATCGGCATCCCAGTTGAATCTCTGCCTTCCTTGTCCACAAGGCGAGATCAGGCTACACTGCGCACAATGCAGAACATCTTGAAGGATGTTGACAGTCCTTTGCATGATTTTGTAATCACTCCAACTCAATGCAATTACAACCTGCGCAGAGGCAAAGCAGTCACTGTCTCAGCTTTCAGTAAAACGAAAAGACACGAACAGTCCTTTGTACCTCGAGCGCTGAAGTTATTGTCTAAAACATGATCTTTTATCATTCTAGTGGTTTTATAATGTTTTTATATATTTGTTAAAACTGATTTTAAAATGTTTTAGTTGATGTGCTATTGTTGTGGTAAGCGTTTATTGATGTATTTTTAGGATAATGAGGCAGACATATGTACATATTTCTATACTGTAAGGTTAAATTGAACTGGTTGTAACTGGGCGGCATGTTGTAAATACCTGACATATTTCATGCACTTTTTGTGTTATGCCAGTCAGTATGCACATAAAATCTGAAAAAAAAAGGTTTTTCGTCGCGGAGAGAGCGCAGAAAAGTCGCCGGAGAGATTCCACTTGAGCACGTTTTCCGTGGAGTTTGGTTCCCTCTCTCCGCGCTCTGGCCAATTTCAGGTCGCATAATAAATAACTATGACATAACTATACAACACAAGAAATGAACCACGTAAACTTTTGAAACTGACTCAACGGAAACGACGGCACTTTTCCTCGAAAGGACCGTTACATAATAATTATCTAAACCTATAATATGTTACATTGTTTCTGAGTGTTTTAATAGAAGTAACATTTTCTGTTTGCCTACGGACAGGGCACTATTACTATATTAGCAAACATTACTACGACCACTGCACGTAAAGTCGTATTTACCGATGGTTACCGTAGTAAATGTCAGCAAAGTCGGGTAATGTTTTAACTTTAATAAAAGTACCCTGAACTTTACAATGGTAGTCAATAAAAGTCCAGTAATTTAATAGTAGTAAATGAAACTACCGGCTTCGACGTTTATTCACTACAAGTGTTAAGTACGGTACTGTTTACAGAGTAAACATTATTCGACTTTACTAGCATTTACTACCATTTGTAACTGCAACTTTTCTTGCAATGCAACAATTCTATGTGTACCTTGTGTTGGGAGCCATGAGCTGACGGAAGCGTGTTCTGTTGTACATGGCGTGGTGAGCGAAGATGTTCCACAGTTTTCCGTCAGGGGGATGTAAATAGTCGTCATCACTGGACGTCATAACAACAATATGACTTTTGTCCTTTGTGAATTATACATATATATAAAAAATGACAAATCGTTGTTACAAATCACTGTATGAGAAAAACATTACTTTTATTAGTGCAACATTATTTAGTGCTATATATTTTTATATGTACCAGGCATATAAAAACATTTAAAATAACCATGGGGATGTCATAACTTACTTGATTGTTCCAAAACCACCTATGATTTCACGGTCCTTGTTTGGGGGCAGCGCAACAGTTAATTATGCTCGTATCCTAACCGGAAGATGATGTAGGATATTAAAGAAGATCCACACTTGTGAACCTTCATGAAGGCCACGTTAAGATGAGGCTGGCATGTTGCGTTGCTGTGTGACAAGAAAAACAACATCAAGTAAGAATTGACAGGCAATATCTGTTAACTCGCATGTTATGTTTATGTAGGATCTCTGTATAAATAAAGATTTGTCGTATAGTAGTCAGCTTCTAACAGTTGAATTGTTTTTTTTCGCATATAGTTATCAAAGTACGTTTCTCAAACGACAAACCATGAAAAGTAATGCCGAATGTGCAAAGATGGGACTACTAAAATGGCGTTTGGAGTGTAGTAGGCATAAGTAGGTAATTATTCCTTCTATCAACCTCTGAACTATTCCCTGCCTTCCCTTCAGGTGTGTCCTCAAGTGGTACGGTCACTCTCCTCGTCACCACTGATCTTAGAACAGCTGTTCCCTTGTTGCTAATTGGTTTTGACTCATTATATCGTATAGTCTTCCTTTAACCAGCATAAAACGTTCGTGTTAACCATTTGCATTGGATTTTAGGCTGTATCTAAAAAAAAACGTATTATCAAACATTCACGATTAAAAATCCAAGATGGCAGCTCAAATATGCATGACAGTTTTTGACGTCATTTTGACGTCGGTTTTGTAAGCATAGGTAACATAAGCCTACGCTTGCATTAATCTTATACCATACATTTTGTTGTTAAAGTTTTCTTGTATACTTTTGCAAATAACCTATTCACGGTGGTAAAATTCGGGCCCCGATCTCCCCACCTGCTTTAGAACCCGAACCATGTTCAATGTGACGTAATTCGAACCGAACGGTGTTCAATCCGGGGTCCCCCGCGGTCCCCCGCGTGTTCAGGCCCTTTTTCACACGGGTACCGCCAAACAGAAAAATAAAAAACACATTTGCACAAATATAAACAGTTTTCTGGACAGTCCATCTATGACGTCATTTGTAGTGGACATGTAACATGTAACGAAGTTACTGCCGTGATCGTGGGTGACCTTGAATGTCGCAATACTTGTACACGCTGGCATGAATGTCCCCCTCTTCATATCCGTGCCGCATGACATGCGTGCAAACCTCGAGCAAGATTGGAAGCACGGAGAGTCCAACATACCTCATTGACGGCTTAAAATGACTGTAACTGTATAAAAGCCTTAGTTACGTGTAAACCTAATTGACATCAATATCAGTAACAAAAAGAGCAACATTATAGCTTGTTTCAACAAACCTTTACGTATTAAAGCGATGCCACCAATGAGAAGACGAGAAGCCAAAAAACGGCACGAAGTCGTTTGGACTGCATACCGGAGTATCACAACTACGGACAAAACATGGAGACATAAATATCAGTCACACTGAATTATCCCCCCTCCAGAGGACAAAATCCATAAAGCCCCCCCCCCTATTTTTAGCAGCTTTTGCGGTGCTTGTTTGGAAAAAAACGTGTTTTAATCAAGGGTAGTTTAAATGATTGGCACCAACTTTTTTAACTGATGGTATGCTAGCATATTTCAACATGCTTCAAAATGTAGGGATATACAAAGGCGTGAAGCATCAATGCATAAGATACAGGGAATTCGAATGATAAGCTAAAATAAGAAACAGGACTTACGAAAGGTGTAGCAGACGTAAAATCTTTTTAAAAAATCAGACGCGTGGCTGGATCTTGGTTGATTTTATGCAGAATAGAAATACACCACCACTTCCTTATGAGCGGCCTCTGCGATGTGTCGACGTGTAAGCTGATTCATATCTCCACTTTGTTTGTTGTTGCTGCCGCGGAATATTCAAGTCACAGATTCAATCTTTGACTTGAATATTCCGCGGCAGCAACAACAAACAGAGTAAAGATATGAATCAGCTTACTCGTCGACACATCGCAGAGGCCGCTCATAAGGGAGTGGTGGTATATTTTTTTCTGTACAAAATCAACCAAGATCCAGCCACAGTCTATTTCTTCAAGATTTGATGTGAGCTACACCTACCGTAAGTCCTATTTCTTAGCGATCCCTGTATCTTATGCATTGATGCTACACGCCTTTGTGTATCCCTAGCCTCCTTCGCAGTCTTGTGAGCGGAGGGACGCTTTTGCAGAAAAGGGAGTTTGTCGGGGAGAGAAGGATTCGCCGCCCAACAAGACTGCTTGCACTCGGCGACTAAAAGGGACGGGTATTAAGCCAGCCTTTCATAAAGTCTATTAACATGTTCGTGCAGAGGCAATCCACATGTTCGTGCATGGGCAATTCACATGTTCGCGCTAGGGTAATTTACACATACGCGAGGGGTAGGCTGGCATGTTTTCGACTTGCGTTCTAGCGGAACGTTTCAACACAAGAAAGGGGCCCAACATTGGTTGAGCAACAATTGTGAATATTTAAGCATCCTGTACAAAGACACTAGCACAAGTACTATTTTCGGTGGAAAAATGTGTCATCTTAAAAGACTTTTCTATTACCAAACTTCCTGTAGTGCCCTGAGTTACAAAGTCTCCCCCTATCAGTGAGATCATCAACCCACCACCAACAAAACAACATGGCCGCACATTGTTTATTTGTGCCGACGTCTCCCTGCAATAACACGTTTTGAAAATGCGGTTTCCTTGTATTTGTCTTTTAAAGCTTGTTTTTTAGCAGCAGCTGTAATGCTACGGGATTTTGTTAAGTTGATAGTGGTTACTTTTCGGGATAAGTGGCGTTCTACCGACCGATTGTACGGCGACCGCTAGAAAGTGGTAGCTCACCGGGCAACGGGGCGTGAACACCTCCCTTTGCTAGTGTGACGTGGCGTTTATTGCAGGAAGTTCGCACATCCATGCCAAACGGTAATAAGTGTTTTTTAATTGGGCTTTTTAGTCGCCGAGTGTAAGCAGTCTTGTTGGGCGGCGAATCATTCTCTCCCTGGCAAACTCCCTTGGCTGCAAAACCGTCCCTCTGCGACATAACTCGCGTCGGTCGTCGAAAAAAAATAACACTGCTCACAAGACTGCGAAGGAGGCTAGTGTATCCCTATATTTCGAAGCATGTACTGTCGTGACCAAACTGGAGTGCGTTCTGGCTTTACGAATGAATTATTTATCATCTTATTGGGATGACATTTAGTAAGACACTGACCGTCCACATTGTTAAACAAAGTATGACCAGAAAGACAGTTTTGCATGTTACTTTAATACAATAACAAGTGCCTCGAAAGGCCTAATTGAACATGTGTAATGATTGTAAACAAATAACAATGACTATAATAAACCTTATGGTAACATATGACCATAGTTATAAGATCATGCTCGAATGCTAATATTTTGAGCTTCAATAGGAACTACACACAGATGTGTATGAACATCAAAACAGAGCACACAAATAACACACTAGCCCTTGGTTCCACGTGTAGGAAAAACCTCAGAGTCTCGTCCACTCAGAGATCGTCACTCGAAAACCAGATCGTTGATTGCAGAACTGCACAGGTTAGGTAAATATATTTTTTTGTTATTTGTATATTACAATGACATCGCATATGGAGGATACTGTATATGTCAAGAGATTGTTCTGACACAACAACTGCAAACATGGTAATATAATAGTGTCTGCTTGGTAAGTGTGCACGTATATGTGTGACTGTTCCTCTATTCGTTAGCAATTACCTTCGCCTAGAAAGTAATTTTTAACGATATTGCTCAATACAAATCCAAATGACCACTTGTAGGCACTGAGCTAGTTACCGGTGGATTGTATTTGAGAGGGAAGCATGTGTTTGGAAAGAAGTTTCGTAATTTTGCACATATTTTTTCTGTGTTTGTGTGCGTGCGTAGCTTTGTGTGTGTGTCTGTTCGTTTGTGTGTGTGTGTTTCCTTGCTAAGCATAAGTCATATATAAATAGGGAATTTATTTTCATAATTGGTGTAAAGAGGCTGGAAAACCATAAGACGGCATTTAGCATGGGTCACGGCAATTTTGGTGACGGCAATTTTGTGCATTGAGTATGCCATGACTACAACAGACAAAGTAGGGACATCTTATAAGTAAACATATTTCAATGGCCGCTCGTGTAGGAGCGATTCAATATTTCTATCTAGCTAAAATCCTCTACAAAGATCAAATAAGCTGATTTCTGTGATTTGTGCTGATACTAAATATAACTTATGCAACTGTGGTGCACATTTATGCTAGAAAATCTGTGATAATTTTGTTTGTTGTTTTATTTATCTTTTTGTGTTGGTTATCTGTTGCCATTTTCAGACCTGTATTGCTGTAATGTTTATTTTGGGCTCCTTAACACTGGCTGTAAATCCAAAATGACCTAAAATGCTATTTTAAAATTTTTTGCTCCAGTGCCCTTATATTACAACAGAATTACCTAAATTTTGGTATAGGGGCGCACAGGACATATGTTACCATTATTTCACCCACGCTTTTTGGATACACAACTAGAGATTAGGTAGAATGGGACGTTAGTTTTGCTATTTGCAGACAATCACACCTCATCCGATTACCAAAACAAGCCGCCAGGGGGCGCCAGAATCTAATGGTTTGAGGTCTCCTTATGACCTACCACTTAACAAGTATCAAAACAATCCATCTAAGTAAGCCTTCTGGAGACATCGTGTTGACACACAGACGGACACAAACATATACACAAACGAGCACTACGTACCCAAAAGCATAACCTTTTTTTTTCGAAGGTAACTAGTAAAAAGAAAAGCCACGTAATGCTCCACCCTCAGAAGTGTAAACATACACTGGCTTCAGTAAATACCAACACTTTCTATGCCCACTCACAATTGAACAAGTCAACATAGAAGAAGGTATATGAAGATTCTTGGAATACAGTAATTGTGTGTTTTCTCGCAATTAGCTACCATGGAACTCAACAGAATTGTAGCTCTTCATTGCTGATTATGTGTATATCATTAAAAGAGGTTTCTAGAAACATTTAGATTGGGACATGCCGGACTGTAATTGTTTCTTATGTTGTGGTGTTTTTAAACATCCGTGTGTAGGTTTTCAAAATAACAGCACAATCGGGGTAACCTTAGGGACAAACATCAAACTCTGCTATGTTACATGCATGATTTCATAACAAAATTCACAATGAAGATTTTAAAAAATGTTGTCTTGTCTTTTATGAATAAATGTAATGTTTGACATAGATTCTCAACTTTCTTGTTATGTTTTCAATCACACGTGTCAGGATTTTCTGCCACATAAATGACCTGCAGAATGTGTAAAATACATGTTTGACTATTTCCTGTATTCCTTTATCAATTTTTTTTATCTACAGAAATATTTAGATGTTAGTCTTATGTTAAAGCACCAACACATGCCGAGAAGCGAGTTCACTGCACATTGTACAGCTTGAATACAACCCGGAAGCAACAACAAACAAAGTCAAAGTATTGATATAAATCAGCTTACACATAGAACCAGCTCAGAGGCCGGCCCAAAGAGAGAAGTTAAACATATCAATTTTGCACCGAATCTAGCGACATTTTACCACACGTCCGAGTATTCTTTTCAGGTTTCCATGCAGATATGTCTTCGGTAAGTCTTGTTTATTTGTTGTATCGTTGAAAATTGTGCGTGTTTTGATGTTTCTAAAATAATACATCAAACTACTGTTAGTGTTTGCCACATTTTAACTAGCACAAAAAAGCTTATCCTCTCTAATTCAACAGTAAAATATTTTTGAAATTTCCAATACTAGATCTAGAGTTTCGCATGTAGCTGTAGTTTCCAATACAAGCAAATTTAACCTTGAAATGTTGGTTTCTTTTCGGTGGAGACAACACTAGCCTTGATTTATTTCAGTCACAAATTATTTCTATTTTCTATAGCATGAAGTCTGTGCATTCAACTAAAATATGTCTCTTATTTAAGGTTGTTTTGCTTACTGCGGGAGTCATTCATTTAAATCAATGACTGCTTTATCGTTAGTAATTGTATATTTTAATATATAAAACACCAACAACCTTGTTGAGTATATTTCCATTTCATTTGACGACTTTTAGCATCGAATATAACTGAAACGGCACGATGGCGGTGCCTTTACTTGTATATCAGGCATAATCGTGTACAAAGATGGCCTAAATCTAGAGCCACAGTCTGCCCAATGTATCCACGTGTCATATTTGTTTGTTTACTACCGCCCACTCGGCCAGGATTCTAGCCCCCAAAATTAATGTATTGACTCCGTAGAATCAGCGACTGAGTCTTTGTAGCTGGGTCTCCTAAATATGACGTTATTCTTACAACAAGTGACTTTGACACAAAGCACAACTCATGGTGGGCCCACAATCCAATTGCTTAGTCTCTACCAGACTAACTACGCTGGTCATAATAGGGACATATTTGCCATTGGGGTTTGGCCACCTTATGGTTTGACTGACCGCACAGGGGGAAATTAACCCTCCCACGAACCGGCTCTACTGGCCAGCTATTCCCTTCTTTTGCCGAATTCTATGATCCGTACCCCCCTAGGAAGGCCTGGTGGAGGCTACCAATTATTTAAGCCAGCAAAAAAAAAAATATTTCAAGCCCGACATCGGATATTTCCTCCTTCCATTGGATATCTAGAGCTTTTTGAAATTGATTGCTTATCTTTTACACATTGATTTTGGAAGTAAGGTTGTAAGCATGATCTGTTTGGATCTATGGTCTTATTTGCTCAACTTACAAATATAGTATTGTAAATGTCTCATCATTTCGTTCCCAACATATTCTCAAAAATAATAATACAGATGACTTCATATTAAACCTGTCAAAATTTTAAAATTGATTTTTTTTACTATGCATTATAGGCCCTGATTTACTTGACCCACAGCTATTTGTGTAAACATGTCCCCAAATCATGGGCATCCGCATTTTCTTCCTTAGGTTAGTATGTATGAAATTTCCTACAAAAAAACACCACTGTGTTTTAAAAAAATGAACTGCTAGGTAGCTGAAACTATGAAATTTATTTCTTACGTCAAAAGCAACCTGATGTAAAAAAAGCCGGATATTTCATCGGATTTTGAAAGTTCAGGCAAATGCACAGTAGTTTAATGTTAGGATCCAAATATAGTCAATTTAAAAAAAAATTGTTTTGTACATCCTTGTTTCAGCTATCTACAAACTTACAATAATATGGATGTATTGTTCTTATATTCTGTTATTAGTTCTCTTTGCTAACAAAAACGCCATTGTTGTTCCGGAACAAGGTGCTAGTGAACCTAAATTTACACCAGTTATTTTATATTTAAAGCTGTTAAGCACTTGTTTTATCAAAGACATTTGATACACATTGATACAATGAAAACCAGAATTTCTGCTGCAGAACCAAGGAAATGTTATTTTTTTCTGTTGCATGTTTAAAATGTTAGCATGTCAGTAGTTAAGATTGTGGGGTTGTGTGGCGAAACTGCAGGGTGTTTGGCCCAGCACCCAGAGGTCCTCGGTTCACATTCTGCCATCTCACTGATCTTGTGTCCTTAAAAAAAGCACTTTACACGACTTTCCTCACTCCATCCAGGTGTAAAAAATGGGTACCTGACTTCAGTTGGGGAGGTAAAAGACGTTGGAAGGACACGGTTGGGCTTTGCCTTCAAATATCCCTTGACATAGTGAATAAACAACCCACTGCCTCTACGGCCCTGAAAAAGGCTACGGGACTACCCTTACCTTTACCTTTTCCTTAAATTGTTTGTGCTTTGTTGTATTTTATATAATCCTTTCCGCTCCAAAAAACTGCCAGGCCGGGCCCCGGTTTAGAAATGTGACCTCAGCACAACTTTCCAAACCGAGCACTAATAACAAAACAAACCGTAAATTGTCCCAATTTGTTGTCTCGGTGATGTTCACAACATAGAATTACGGCTTTTATAAACACGGAATAGACCCCTCCTTTATAGTTACTGATTCTGTCTATTGTTGGCATAAGTTTGAGAATCAGACAGGAAGGATTTGGCAGCCTGCGGTTAGTGTTTGGGGATAGCTTGGAAAGCAGGTAAGGTTGGGAGTATATATATACTGGTTGGGAAACGGTTGTAAAATGGCTGGGGCATTGACGTCGCGAAAGAAAGGCGTTGCCTAATTTTGGTCAGGCTGCTCATAACCTTGGTTGGCTGGTTGTTAGGGGCGAGGTCGGTAGGAAGTTTTAAATGTCGGTAGGGTGTTCTTCATTATTTACTCGAGTTTGTTTCTTTCTGTCAACATTAGCCATTTCTGCCGCAACGCGATTATTTCCTAGGGTTTATCCTACGCGAAAACTCCATTTTTTTGCTACACACATTTACATCTCTGGTCGCAGTTCTCTCTCACCTAATGTAACTGGTTTCAATACAAATGATCAGAATGCCTTTAGTTTTGGAAGATTTACATGTCCTAAAATTTGAGGTTTTGATTGCATATGTTTTCTCTTATCGGCAAGTATAATGCTAAAAGTGTTGCTTTCCTGTTTATTTATCTACTTGGGGGACGACATCACCTCCAAGGGCACTGCGGTATCTTGTCACGTTACGTTGTTTGACGATCTGTTGAAACTAACCCTTACTTTTGCTGCAAACAGTGGAGAAAAACAGCGTTATTTTGCCATTCGATATAACGTACTTTTGTTGTATTTTTGAAATAGAGACTAAGCTTCAACTTCCAACACTGACTACAAAGAATTGGGACTTACCCCAAATTGTTGTATTTTTTGTTGTTGTTGTCGTCGCCGTTGCTAGGCTAATTAAATCGCGCTCCTAGCGGCCGGCCCGCCCGACAGTTGCCACCCTCAAAAAGAGAGTGTCAATTAACCCCAGCTAGCGATTGTGTAAACACAGTGGCGCGAGTTTGGTTTTCCCAGCATTCCCTGGGACGGTGACCCGTCACAGCACCCAGAGTATGGCAGAACTCACAGTTGGTTGTTTTCTACGCGGCCTATGGTATAGTGCCCGGTGTTACCATGGTGGATGGTGGATCGGCGTTGGATCGACAGCGGTTGCGCAATGTCTAACCGCACGTTACGCAATGCGCAGCCAGGCCTGCCTTGAAATTAACATGTGAATGTTGGACGGCTCGGAAGAAGTTGCGCAATGCCAAATTACGCAATGCTAAGCCAGGCCTTGCAATTAACAATGTCCCGATCGATGTCAAAATGACGCTAAATTTCAGCTCGGGACAATTCAAATTACGTTTCGGCATTTTCGGGGCAATTGGACAATTCTGACGTCCACGTCATTAACCCCCCTGTTCCACTAGGACGGCGCTCTCGCTGCGATCTAAGATTTTAACAGAGCGCTCAACGGATTTCATAGATTAGAAAACGAATCTTTTTACGCTTTTTGTGTTTTGTTGTTTTTTCAGTCATACCTTAACACTTTACATAATATTCAAATTATGAAATTAAGGACTACGAAAATTCAATTCAAGTCGCAGCGAGAGCGCCGTCCTAGTGGAACAGGGGGGTTAGGAACGCGATCCATCCGTGGGAAGCAAAGGGAAGCAACACTGTCTATTTTTTCAGGTCTTTCAATTCACTCTTTTTAGCATTGCTACAATTCGAGCAAGGTGAGCAAGTCAGTAAATGTGCACACCCATGCCACCCAACCAGCTATTCCCATTTTGGCGGCCTATGGGCAGGCTTTTTTAAAAAGCTTTCTTGTTTAGTAAATAATGGAGTGAACTGGCGGCAAGCGAGGTCGGGCACTGTTTACATTGTACTTTGTATACAGTGTCGGACTTTACAATGGTAGTAAATGAAGTTACCGAGCTTGACTGACGTTTACCGGGATTGTAAAGTCCGGTGTCACAGCGATCTCGCACGATCTTGTGTGTGTGTGTGTTTACTTGGGAGTCTTTTGTGTCCCGGGTGGATGAATGTTGCTTTTGTCACCAAACTCACATCTGGAAAATGAGAGAAACAAGCACGTCGGTACAACGTACAACACCTGTGCAAAACCCGTAATGTATTGTGCATAGCACTTCGGCAGAACGTCTCGTTTAAGAATGACATCCCGTCTATAGTTTTAAAATGATGGGCCGGAAAAGATAGTTTGCAACGGGTTGAATTTGGATGTAACGTTGACCAAGCATTCCACGGAAACTGTGAAAAAAAAGGGTTTCACACAGGCGCAGTACGTTCTGCCGACGTGCTCGTTCTACCTACGAATAATGTACATTATAAAGCTCCGATTCACATGATGTAACCGTAACATTATAGTGACTAGTTTACCCCCGAAATATAGTAAATTTCCGTAACGTTTGTAGGAATTCTTACCAGTCAGTTGAAGCACCAAGATTTGCGCACACAATCTAAGGCTATTAGAAATATCACACAATGAAAGAACATGACAGCTTTGAATTCCGGAGAGTTTCTTTTGTTGATAGAACAGGAGACCTTAACACTGTCACGCCCCCGTCAGATGAGGCACAATCTAAAACCAAGTAGCCAAACATCTCTATATACACTACTGTTAGTTATTGCTCTCCCACCGAGAATTATAAATCCCACTCAAACTGACATTACCTGTGCTCAAGGCAGCAGAGTTAGAGACACAAATTTCTGCCTTTTTAGTCAAGCTTATGCCAGTGATTGGTGTCAACCAAACTGTATGTATTGCCAGTCTTTTTATCTATAATATTATTAAAAGTTTGATTATAATTATTCGAACTTTTTTGCAGACTTGTGGCTAATTGCAAGGAAACACACAGAATAACGTACAAGCTGTATAACAAATGTTTCTACGTAGTACTACATTACTGAATGGTTTGACTTCTTTTTTGGAGGCAGTGGGTAATGAATAGACCCACGTTTTTTTTAATGATACGTGAGTTTTATGATCTTTTCAGACATAATTGTAGATAGCGAAATCTTTGAGAAATTCTTGTAACTGTCTCGGGAAGCCTGTTTCTTACGCCCTCATAATGGGAGCATTTTCGAATAAAATGTGTTTCATTTCTACTATATTTATCGCACAATACCTGCACAGTCTCTTCTAAACGAATATTCTTTTTTTCATAGTGCCATTTTTTCTATTTCTAAATTCTATTTAATAAAAAAATTCGACCATACCCGAAATAAGTAATTTCTTAACATGCGACGCCCTTTTGGAAATCAGGCAATATTTGTGCCACAAACCTGTGTACACTAGACTGTTGGTGAACACTATTACCACATTTAGAAGAATAGTTCTCGCAAATGAACCTGTATGTATTAGCGGAAAGCTACGTTTGTTTAACAGTCAGCACAGTCACAGAACCCGCTTTGCTTCTAGACTGTCTTTTGCATTAGATAAACCCTTTAAAGCACTTTTTTACTTCCCTTATCTAAAGCACTTTTTTTTTCAAATGTTGTGTCCTTAGTGGTGAAACTCCGGTATGAAGTTCAGAAGACTACGTGCCGTTTTCTTGCTTCTCTTCCTGGGGCCATGGCTTTATTACTTCCAGGTTTGTCGAAACAATCTTTAGTGTAGCACCAAGATATGTTACATTTATTCAATATTTTCTGCAGCAAATTTAAAAAAAGCCAGCAGAAATAGTCGCAAAATACCATAACAGGATAGTCTTCTTTAATAGCTGCAAATATTTTCATTTTCTAAAATGTATTAAGGACAACAATAATCTATAGAAAACTTTGCCAATAGCTTATATAGATCGATAAGAAACTCTCGCTTGAGGGTTTTTTTTAATTGCTTGAGTGACTATTCTAATCATTTCCTTCCGAACAAATATCTGGTTATGTAACAGCAAATTTTGTCACAGAAATCATAAAATAACTAGACCAGGCAAAACTAATTCTCTAATGGCCTGACTTGTGTTAACGTGACACCTAAAGTTGCCTTTTGTGAAACAAACTGTCAGATGCCATACTTCTACAAGTAATCCATACAGCTATTATCTGCACTCATTGTTTTATTAGACTATAGATACTAGCGTAAATATACATGGAAGTATTGAATTGTCTTTATTGATATATTTGTATTAGGATAATTTACCGAATAGAACCGATTCCATGTCATTGCAAGGGCTGTTGTTGTGATTATTAAAAAAATTATTTCAATCTATCACTGAAAGGAACTGTCTACAGCCGCGATGCTTCTGTTCTGAAGCACGCGAATGATTGATTGATTGATTGAATCTATCCCTTGTAATTATCTGTTTTAGATTTAAAACATTTTGAAAGATTACCAAAAAAAATCAGAAAAGTGGGGTGAAGGACATATGTTTAAGACAACAGAATCAAACGGCAAATGGAAGGTATGCTTTTCGTCCATTCCAGAGTGATTCACCTAGGGGTCACCATGGTTTTATCCTAATGTTGGACCATACTTCATTTACGATGCCATGTAAACGAATTAAAGGTAAATAAGGAAATGTTACTAATTCTCAACGAAATTCATTGTTTAATTCAGGAGCTCTGAATCACTTAAGATACGAGAAAAGAAGGGTTTTATCATATTTACGAAATTTTATATTGTAGTATCTATTGCACTTTGCTACAAAAGATTTTAACATTATTTTTGGTGACATACAAATAGCAACATATTTTAGAAAACAACTGTTAAATTGTAAGAAATACGGAAGGGCAAAAGTGGTCTACTCTCGATGACAAAAAGGCCTCAAAGATATACAAATTCGATATATTATTAATTCTATTCGATCTTAGAAAAAAAGAAGTGAACACTGACACTGAACTTACCCATTCCCAGTTGGAGTACTCCAATATGCACATAGGAACACTACGTCCCGTCTTCTTGCTTCTCGTCTTCCTCTTGGGAGCATCGCTTTACTACGTCAAGGTTTGTTTAGAAAGCTATGGAGTTGACACCATTCACTGTAAGAGAATCTATTATTTTTTTGGATTTTGACTCTTGGAGATATTAACTAAGAATATATATTCAACTTAAGGCTTTGTAACACATGAACAATACTATATTATTGTACATGTGTCCACGAGTGTATCTGATATTTTCTGATGAGATATCTTCATATTATGAACTGTGAACTTTATTGACACAACAAAAGTACATCGACTTTCGTAAAGTCTTTAGCTAGACATACAGACAGACACGTGGTCAGAATTTACCTACATAATACATGGATCAACTTATACTACTTGTCCTAAGGTCCAAACAGTATTTGATGAATTTACCTATTTGTACACAGTAAGGATTATTACCCGAATTCTTTCTTAACATTTTAAACATGTTTGTATGTTGCAACGATGTAAGGTAATGGTATTTGGTTGATTAAGCCTAAGTTGTAAAAAAATGACAGAAATATGAGAGAATGCTAGATTTATGGAATTTCTCCAGCAAGCATGTAAAAAGTCTTGAATTCTGTACAGCTCGATATAAGCTACCCGAGTGTCCCAAACCATACACATCTTGTCTCAGTTATTTATGTACATCATTAGGTGGGATACTCAAGACAGCAGTTTAGAACAGGATTTGCCGTCTTCTTGTTTATGGTCTTCATGATGGGGACATCGCTGTACTACGTCCATGTGAGTTGAGGCACAATATGGTGCTGCTATTATTATTACTGATATTGATAGCAATTAGGAATGTAATTGACAAGGTTTCCGTAATACAAAAGTGATCACATGTATCCAATAACCTATCTCATATTTTTGTGCAGTAAAAAGATGGGATGCCTGCATACATACATTTCATTTCATTTATTTATTTTACCACATGATTACACTCAGGTCATTTTGACCTGTTTTTCAGGTATCTCTGGGAAATAAAATACATTTCAATAAATAGGAAAAGAAAAATACACAATAATAGCAATATTCATTACAATCGTAGGTCTATAACATTTGCCACTCAGTCCAAAGGTTGATAGATGACAGTTCCAATCACAGTGAGTTTTTTAAAGCTTTCTTTGTTCCAATACAGAATTTTTTTCATTAAAAAAATCTATAGAAACCACTTGCTTGGATAACTGGGACTCTTTACACATTTACCTTTACCAAACTTCTTGGTCTCCTGTGTTTATACTCATAACTTTATCGACATTTTTTTTCAATTCTTTTCAAGCATAATAGTTTTAATATGGATACTGTAAGGATACAACGTAAACGACAGTTTGTTCAACACATGGGACAGCAGGACTTACCGACTAACGTCACAATCCACACATCCACATTCGGACAACAAGGCATACCGGCTAACGACACGCCCACCACATCCACATTAGACAACAAAATAATCTACAAAAATACAACACAGTCGAATATGACTGTAAACGCAAAGGTATCGTACCTTGTTCTAAATCAACCATTATTTCAAGAAAAAGTTTTTTTCAAGTATGTTTGCAATGCATGTAATTATCAAATGTTGTATCTAGCAACAAAGAAAGAAAATTTAAACGTACATAACAAATCACGTTTACTATATATCTGGTCCAAGTCCAACAAATTATCATTACTGTCCGGCGCGGGAGGACTAATAGGGCTGATAAAGATGATACGCCAAACAACAGTTACTCAAGCAACTGGATATGATTTTGGAAACGGTCAGACGTTTCAGGTAGCATCCACTACCTTTCGTCAGTGACACTAAGAGACTGCAGGAGAATTGCAGGTTTATAAGCACAAACTATTGATTGATATGCAAAGGTAGTGGATGCTACCTGAAACGTCTGACCGTTTCCAAAATCGTATCCAGTTGAGTAACTGCTATTTGGCGTATCTTATCACCTAGATGTCTAACCTTCACTGACGATAAAAATGATAGTTGTCTAATTAGGTGTTTTTGTAATTTTAGGACATGACTGACATCACAGCTGAGGCTTTGCGAGAACCTAAGTAAGATAATTGAAATAATTTTTTTATTATGATAAAGAAATTTCTTTTAGGGTATGGTTTCTCAAAACGATCTTGTTATCGTTGACATTTGGCAAAGAAATACCACCACTAACGATCTGATTCTGATACACTCATATTTTGTTAAAGTACGACGTCGTGTGTTGAGAATCGTGCTTTTTACCATGCATAGAAAAAGAATAAGCTTCATTTTCTACAAAAAGACCACACCCTAGCATTTGTACCATAGGACTACCATAGGAAAGTCTTTTTTTTTCTTTCTACAGTATTCGTATAACCACCGTGATAAAAAAGATCACAGATAAAGATGACATCCAATTCAACAAACTTTTCCTGCTATCACTCACTTCATATTGTTTGTATCATCACACAGCAAGGGAACATGCCAGCCTCATCTTAACTTGGCTTTCATGAAGGTTCACAAGTGTGGATCTTCTTTAGTATCCTACATCATCTTCCGGTTTGGATACGAGCATAACTTAACTGTTGCGCTGCCACCAAACAAGGACCGTGAACTGATAGGTGGTTTTGGAACAATCAAGTAAGTTATGACATCTTAAAGTTTTTTTAAGTATTGCCAGATATAGATCAATAATATATCACTTACAAGAATATATGTATTCCTTGTTTTTTATACTATGACTAGTAACTGAAATGTGCCTTTAATTCTATTTTACAAAGCACTTAATTCAGTCAGTTCAGTTCATCCTGTTAAAGTGGCACCACAAAGTGCCTCCACAAGTTTATGTCTTGCATGACCGAGGACAGTTCAACACCCTTTAAACCCGTTTCCTCTTCGATCACCTTCTTCAAAGCACTAACAGGAAATATTGTTGTTATATCGTCCAGTGATGACAACTATGAACATCCCCCTCACGGAAAACTCTGGAACATCTTCGCTCACCATGCCATGTACAACAGAACACGCTTTCGTCAGCTCATGGCTCCAAACACAAGGTACACATAACTTTGTTGGTTGTAATAAATAACTTTATTGCACGACAATTGTACATGGTACAATATATGGCAACAACTATTTAACGAAGTGCAAAGAGTACAGAATAAAACCTAATATAAAATTAAAACTTAATAAATCCTAATTACTCAAACAACAAGGGCTAGTACAAGATTATTATATTTCAGCCATACCATAGGTATGGATGAAATATATTGTATTCCCTCGTGTTTCTTCTTCTCCTCCTTCTCCTCCTGTCATTTCTTTAAATGGATTCAACTCTGTCATTTTTCAGCCAAATGATCTCAAATTTGGCATGGAGGTAGAGTGACCAAATACCCCTAAAACTTTTCTTCATTTTTTTGATACAGGCTTTGAAAAATGTTTTATTTGTTTTTTTTTTGGTCATTTTCAGGCAATAAATATACATTTTGGGATCTGGAGACCTGGTACTACATCCGAATGACGCGAAATTTGGTATAGGAATACATTTAAACATGCCCACAAAAAAAAATCATTCACGCTTTTTACATACACCACTTTAAAATTGTGTAGAATAGGGCTTTTTTGCTATTTTTGACAAAAAATATACATTTTTGGCTTCTGTGCCCTAATATTAAAACTAAATGACTTGGAATTTGGTATGGGGGATCCTTGGACAAATGCCCACAGACAGTCATTCACGCTTTTGACATACACCACTTTGAAATTATGTAAAATAGGGCTTTTTGGTTATTTTTGGACAAAAATGTACATTTTTGGCTCCGGTGTCCGAATAATGAAACCAAATGATCTGAAATTTGGTATGGAGGTGCCTTGGGCACATGCTCACAGACCAAAATCACACTTTTATCATATGCTACTTTAAAATTATGAAATTGGACTTTTTTGCTATTTTCAGACAAAAAATGTACATTTTTGCCTCCTGTGTCCTGATAGTAAAACAAAATGACCTGAAATTTGGTATGGGGGATCATTGGGCACACATCCAAAGAATGTTATTCACACTGTTGGCATGCACCACTTAAAATTGTTTAACCCTCAACAGTACACCTTCCCGGACTGATTAATCTGTCCACCTGGGGTCCGCACGGACCCCAAAACAGTTTTTTGCTAATTTTTAGAAATTATCAGTATGCTACCAGCTCAATTGTTTTGCTGAATCGATGTGTGAACCTCTGAGTCCACATTACGCACAAAAAGCATACATTGTTACCTTTTCCAATTTTTTGGTGAAGAAAAGAAGGAATCAAGAAATACCCGTTTTTTAAAGCTTTGGAGGTTCGTGGGACTGGGGGAGGGGGCTTATTGCCCCCCTCAGAACTCGGGAACGGTATATCGTATGGCCACCAAATTTTCAGAAGATGGTGTACTAGTAAAAATAAATCAATACAACAATTTTGATGTCGTTATGACGTAGTATGACGTCATTATGACGTCATTCATATTATTTTAATGGCTCAAACCGTTATAAATAGGTTATTCTCTTAAAACTTAATGGTATACAACGCAACTTTAACAAAAAGTGTTTATGATAAAATGATAAGGTCTGCTAAAGCTTATGTTGCCCTTAGCAACACCAGTGACGTCATACAATGACGTCATACATATTTAATTATCCGCCATCTTGGATCTTGGTTTTGACCAATGACGTCATCAAATTAGCATAAATTATTAATTAAAATCACATTAAATTATATAAAATGTTATTAATGTTAGAAAGCATGTGTCACTTATCATAAAAGCCTGAAAATAAAGTAAAGTATAAGAAAAAAAGTAAAGTATAAGAACGCCAGTGTATCTATTACGATCGAGAGCCGGCTGGGGTCCGCGCGGACCCCAAAAGAAAATCAGATACAAATTTTTTTTAAAATGGGGGAAACGGAATTTTCTGCACTGTGTTGAGGCACAACATTGTGGGTGACAATTACCTGAAATTGCAGAAAAAAATCTTTAGAAACAAAAAAAAACTATTACAGTATATATAGTGCTGGGGTCCGCGCGGACCCCAGGTGTACTGTTTAGGGTTAAAATGGGACTTTTTTTGCTATTTTCAGACAAAAAATGTATTTTTTTGGCTCCTGTGCCCTGGTAGTAAATCCGAATGACCAGAAATTTGGTATACGGATACCTTGGACATATGCCCACAGAACATCATTCACACTTTTGACATACACCACTTGAAATTTGTCTAACATAGAGCGTTTTTGCTATTTTCAGCCAAAAAATGTATATTTTTGGCTCCTGTGCCCTGATAGTAAAACCAAATAAAGCGGGTTTTGCTAGATTTGCTATGGGGGTACCTTGGACACATGCCCACAAAACATTTTTCAAAAGTTTAGCATACACCATTTTAAAATTATGTAAAATGGTCCTTTTTTGCTATTTTCAGACAAAAATGTACATTTTTGGCTCCTATGACCTGATATTAAAACCAAATAACCTGATATTTGGTACGGGGGATCCTTGAACACATGCAAACAGAATGCTATTCACCATGCTGGCATACACAGCTTTCAAATTGTGTAAAATGGGACTTAAACATGTGAAGGAAATGGCTGAAATATGCTGTATTTGCTCCGGAGCAAATGTCGGCCTTTCTAGTCTTTTATATAGTGTAACAATCGAGTGGGAAAAGTCATTAGTTTCTGTATTTTTCCAGTAACAAAGCAGTTTTTATATATTTGCCTATTTTTACATTGTGGGAGTTATTGTGAGCCAAACTTGCATTAACCCTCAACAGTACACCTTCCCGGACTGATTAATCTGTCCACCTGGGGTCCGCACGGACCCCAAAACAGTTTTTTGCTAATTTCTAGAAAGTATCAGTATGCTACAGGCTCAATTGTTTTGCTGAATCGATGTGTGAACCTCTGAGTCCACATTACGTACAAAAATCATACATTTTTATCTTTTCCAATTTTTTGGTGAAGAAAAGAAGGAATCAAGAAATACCCGTTTTTACAGCTTTTGAGGTTCCTGGGACTGGGGCTTATTGCCCTCCTCAGAACTCGGGAACAAAATATCGTATGGCCAACAAATTTTCAGAAGATGGTGTACTAGTAAAAATTAATCAATACAACAATTTTGATGTCGTTATGACGTAGAATGACGTCATTATGACGTCATTCATATGATTTTAATGGCTGAAACCGTTATTAATAGGTTATTCTCTTAAAACTTAATGGTATACAACGCAACTTTAACAAAAAGTGTTTATGATAAAATGATGTCTGCTAAAGCTTATGTTGCCCTTAGCAACACCAGTCACGTCATACAATGACGTCATACATATTTAGTTATCCGCCATCTTGGATCTTGGTTTTGACCAATGACGTCATCAAATTAGCATAAATTATTAATAAAAATCACATTAAATTATATAAAATGTTATTAATGTTAGAAACCATGTGTCACTTATCATAAAAGCCTGAAAATAAATCATAGTATAAGAAAAAAAGTAAAGTATAAGAACGCCAGGGTATCTATTACGATCGAAAGCCGGCTGGGGTCCGCGCGGACCCCAAAAGAAAATCAGATACAAAATTTTTAAAAAATGGGGGAAACGGAATTTTCTGCACTGTGTTGAGGCACAACTTTGTGGCTGACAATTACCTGAAATTTCAGAAAAAAATCTTTAGAAACAAAAAAAATATTACAGAATATATAGTGCTGGGGTCCGCTCGGACCCCAGGTGTACTGTTTAGGGTTAACAAAAGCAGGTAGCGAATCGTTTTATTTATACAGGGTAGGCGCACTCAATGCTAACCACATTGCTTTACAGGCGTGCCCTGTACGCTTATAACTAATGTATATTTTAATAGAAAAGAAACAGTGTAAATAAACATGTTCTTAGATGACTGTTATGTAACGGTCCTTGGGAAGAATACCGTCATTTTCACTGAGCATTTGAATTAGCATTGTTAAAGCTACCACTGTATAACGCATTCGAATGAGCATTGTAACTGTTCTCATTGTATATTTTTCAGTCACCAGGGCTAGCTATAGCACTTTCAAATAACTTTATGTTAGTTATAATAGGAAGTCCTAGCTGTATCATTTTATACAACCTAATAAATTAAACCATTAGGCCAGTTTACGAATTCGACATCGTTCAACACTGGAGTGGTATAGTCATATTACCCTGTAACACCTCTGAAGTTCAGTTTTCTTTCTTACAAAGGTATGTTTCTATTCTACGAGAACCACTGCATCGGCTTAAGTCAGCTTTTCAATTTTTCCGCCTTGAAAGAGGATTTCCTGGACTCAACAACGAAACTCCCGAAGGAATCGCTCCTGTTACAACGTACCTTACCAGGCCGAGTTTCTGGGACCCACTCTACAAGCCACGCAAAGATGCCAGGGCAAGAGAACATTTTTGCTTTAGAAACTGCATGGCGCGTGACTTGGGACTTGCAGAGCGAGATTATGACAACCACACTGCCGTTGATGAGTTCGTACGAGGCATCGAACATGATTTTACAACAGTTCTAATAATAGAATATCTGCCCGAATCATTAATTCTACTTAAGCGGCGCATGTGTTGGACTTTTTATGATATTTTTTACCCAACAGGAACGCACCCGAGAAAGCAAAGATATAGAGGCAAGGTAGTCATCACAGATGCGATGGAACGCACGTTCTATCAACACAACTACGCAGATTGGATGTTATACAGTCATTTTAACAAATCACTTCACAAGCAGATCAGTCTAGAGGGCCCTGACTTTCAAGATGAAGTAGATTATTTCGTACGTGTGAACAGCGACGTTTCTCGTTACTGTTATTCAGAGGAAAAGCGAAAAAAGTTACAGATGTTCCTTGAGAAAAGCAAATGGAATGACGCTTTTTCGGTTGGCAAATTCCTCTGCGACTCTTTTCCAAAAAACAGAATATTTTGGGATAAGATACTTAGACCAAGGTATCGACATACAGAGATAAACAAGTTACAAAACGGAACGATTTCTAACTGAATTACCCAAAAGATCATAACCAATTTATCTCTTAATTCGATGAGACCCAGCGTTCATTTCTGCTGTTGTTCTACATATGTATTCCTTTTTTCGCGCTCAAGACCTATGGTATCCCTTCCCAATACTAATGCTGAACATGGCTTCTTTTTTCACAATGTTGCAAATAAGCCAAGACAACTGACCACACGAAGTAACTCAAGTACGCAATACTCAACATGATGTAAAACTGTAATTTTATTAAATGCACTTTCTGTTACGTTAACTACTACAAAATACGTCAGAATTGCTAGTGCCTGAGCAATGAATATAAGGTGTACGTAGTTATATAATATGCTATTATGTCCAAATGGCCTTTGAAAAGGACATTGTTGTATTCTGTTCCCTTGTTAATTGCAGAGTACATCAGATGCCAGTGCCTAGGCATTATTCTGTGTATTAGTTTATGGCAAAATATTGCCGTCTTTATTATCGATAATTAATCAACCAAGTAAAAATTTCCATTATGCCATAATCATATGAGCTAGCTAACTGTCATGTATAAGTTAATATCAACGGTACGAACAACAACATTTTACAATGTTCATCTACATGACATTCATAATAAAGACACGGTAGCTCTTAATGCAGACTACGTTCCTTTTTATTGGCCGGAATTTTGTCTTATTGCTCCCTTACCAAAGTATGCACATCGTTGCTGAATTCAGCCAGGAATCCAGCATTCATTGGCAAATGTACAATACTTCATGCCCATTACCCCCTAATGCAAGAATGAAATGTTCCAAGGTCACCCTTTGGAAAAAAGGGCACTTACAAAAACAAAAATTGACTTTCATGAAATCACAGAGTACAAACTAGTCTTTTAAAAATTTGACTAACACGTGAGAATGAATTATTCCAGAATACCCACCCCCCTGTGCGTAAAGCTACCCTCACAATACATGTACCTACCCTCATTTAAAAGTCCTGCAGTCAAAACATGTAAAAAGCATGAGTGCATATATAAAATGAATTATATATAATAGGAAGTATATGAATCATATATAAAATAAATCATATATAATATGAAGTCATATATAAAATATGACTTCAATCATGTTTTAAATTATAAATATTTTTCTGATATAACAGGGCACAACACCTCACGTCAAGTTTCAGGTCATTTGGCTTTCATATCATGATGATTAAACCCAAAATTTGCATGGCTGAAAATACTTTAGAAGCCAAAGAATCGTTTTAGAACACCATTTCAAAGGTCTGTAATAAAAAATTGCAACAAAAAAAGCCTAGACGCTCATAGATATCAAAATCTGAGTGCTATGCATGGTGACCAAGCTTCGCCGAAAAGAAAGACTCCTTGCGGTGATTTTATGAAGTACAATTAAAGATTCTGGCTTGAAACAAAATCCTTATTTCGGATCACGGTTTTATGGGTAACGCAGACATGACAACGCGTACGGGCCGCATACGTACTATTGTCTATTGTCTATTGTGTTATTCATGTGTATATTGTAACAAACTACCCAATTCAGGGAGACTTGTGTCTTTCCCTGCATATGTATGTTTGTGGTTGGAAAACCAATAAAGACGTCGTAAATACAATGGCAATGTCCAAATCACAACAAAAACTTAAGATTTAAATGTAGACTAATTAGCTGTCACTGTAAAAATATGAAATATGTATTGTTTTAATTGCTTTAAATTTAGTGAGACACTAAAACCTTTGAAAATCCCATTCAAATACCGGTACATCTGTACGTTCAAATGTAGAAGATGAATGTTTTTTCCATTCCACATGACATTTTACAGACAGCGATTCCACGAAGCCTGTATATTCACCTTTAGGTTTATGTACAAGGCTTCCAAAATGTGCCAATGAAACTTTGCAAACTGCCAGTGCCACCGTGCTGAACACTTCTTGCCACCACAAGTACGATCGGCCCAGTCATTGGGAACTTTAAGGAATATGATAAGGCACTTGGACTGATAATGCACTGATGATTTACTATTTATTTGATCATACCTTTTTGTTTGTTTTGTAATCCGTGACCCCACCCTCACCCTTGACCTTGCTGAAAAACGGTCATATGTTGTACCGAACAAGCTTTCGAGTTTAAATAAAGGCTTACTACTACTACTACTAAGGACACTAAGGGGACAGATCCTGGCTTGGTAGGAACTAAGGCAGGCACCAATTGGATTAGCGTTACCATTCAAAATGTTCAAATCGCAGCCTACATCTGGTACATGGTGCAATCACTGATGTATAGCCAGAGACTTGTCGGGAACAGAATGCAGTAGTCACCGATTATCTGCACACCGATTATCTGCACAATGTCTAACGAGTAATAGTACATCTATATATATAGTCCCGATATCGACACAGATTTATATCTGGTAATACGATTCTTAAGCATAAGTGTGGATTCTAATTTTTGATTTTAAAAAGGAGTGGTGTCAATTCCTTTGCTTTATCTATGCTTACAGATGTGGTGCAAGTCTTAGTTTACACATTTCCAGACTTTACATTTTCTCTTTTGAGCACAATCGGTTGGAAAGTGAAGCTTTTGAAGTCGTTTACTGAAGAGATTTTTTGTTTCTACATAGCAGTGAAGAGCTTCGGACGACTTTATTACAGGAGCTTTGTTTAGCAAGGCTAAAGTTCCACTGCCAGAAAAACAGCGCGGTACGGTAAACAACTTTGGCCAAATTGACTGACACCTGGACGTACTCATACCCCCAATTGGTCTGTCAGCAGCAAAGCTATCATCTTCTATCTGCGGATTTCATTCCCGTGGTAATTGCATTACTAAAAAGATGACCCCGGAATTAAGTTGTCTCCAGCGATATCATTCTTCATGCCCCGGATGAAACAGAAGATCATGCTGTATTTTTTTTATATTCATACTTTCTAATCCAACTTAGATTTACTACCTAACCTTTTCTTTAAGAAATCAAGAACAAGGTAAGAATCGTCAAATAAGGCATATTATTAGTCCATCTTTAATAGTGAGATGAAAAAAAGGTACAAATTTCAACCTTATGAAATATTTAAATTCATAATATTTACAGCGCCAACATTCTAAAATTCTTACATTTAACCCAAGCGTGCGGATAGAGTACAGCATTGCTGTTTGTATAACTTGTATTTTAATAAATCAAACATGAATTTGGATTCGTCATCTCACCAGGACATATCTAGGACTTTTCTCAACTTTGTTTAGTTTAATTGATTGATTAAATAATTAATTGATTTTAAGTTAGATTTTACGTGATATAATCTATTTTGATTGATTGTCTTCTCCACTCTACTCAAAGCAAATGCAAGAAGGTGTCTAAGTCCTATAAGTTTGGACACGTCCAATTTAACATTTCGTCACTACGTATACGTCAACATTTACATGATCTTTACACAGTCAAAGTATAATATTTTAATCATTTTACGCTGACATTTTCGTATTATTTATGCAAATCCTATCCCTTTTTAGTTCCATTATTACATAAGTATGGTTAGTCCCCAGGTGTCCATGTAGGGGAGTGAAATGTGATCTTGTGGTATTTTGACCATCTTGCAAAGACTTTTTTCTCTGCGAAGAAGCGATGTGCATCTTTTTTAAGTTTCTCCATCCTGTTGTATTCATCGCATTCTTTCCCGCGGTTTTCGGTGTCCAAGTAATAATGGTACGCTGCCGGGTAAGCATTTGGGTTTCTGTAAGCACAAACAATATCTCGTTAACTGAAAACAACAAAAGGTTTGAAAAAAAAGTTTCTTGAGAATTACAGAAAAGATCATCCGTATTCGTACTAAACGTTGTGCAGTCAAACATGTCTATGGTAGCCAATATATAGACGAAATCAAATACCAAAGACAAGAAAGGACAACATAGTACAATGCTCAACCTTATTTCAACACAAAGAGTACACAAGGATCAAAATTAAAACGACCACTTCCGCCTCCATCAGGATACATGATAACTTAGAACGTTAACTGGCACGCGACCTTAACGGTGGTAGTGCGCGGTAATAACGTAATAAAAGGGTTTTTGGGGTTCAGGTTTGAGTTCACATTTCTCATAATCTGCTGCGAAATGGCATTAACTACTAACATGGCTGAAAAGTATAAGAAGTGGTGTGTTTTGGGTAAAATTTGCTTTCGGACCCCGGGGGCTAACTTCCGGGTATCACTCCGCCTTGAATGTGGCGCGGCGGTTTGACCCAGATTTACGTTTCATGCGTTCTGTGGGTGCTCTTGATATGCCTCGCGCCACGAGGTATTGCGAAAATCTCAGTGTTAGGATTTCCTTTATATTTTTCCTGATTATACATAAGGGTTTTCTTTTTCCGATAATATCAGTCGTTTTGGTGGCTAAATTATGGGTGATGGGTTTAATACCAAGTGAAAATGGCCAATTTTTCGCATAATTTTTCAAAGGAAAATCCTAATTCCCCCTAAAATTTATCAAAATTTGAGAGGTTAAAGAAAGTGAAATTCTGTTGTTCTTGTAGGTAGAGAGATATCCTTCATTCCCATACACAGTTTTTTTTTCAGAATTATTTCCTGAAAGAGACGGTCGCTAGACTTGAGGGTGTGCAGAATCGAATGGAGACCCAAAATAAACTGGGGTGTGCCCCCTTAGGTATACGGTACTTTACGGATACGTGACGTAAGCAATTGATCAAACGTGCCAGGGAGTTTATAGCGCCCACCGTCTCTGTTTAATGATGGCTGGAGTGCCAATCGCTGGTTAACGTACAGAATTGATTTGTTACTATGTATCCCGATGAAGACGACAGTGGTCGTTGAAAATTTGGTCCGTGTATACCCTTGTGTTCGAATAACGTTTAGCATTGTACTATGAATAGGCAATGTTGACTTGATTATATGGATAACATCCGCATTAATTTTCGCTCGTTGCCAAATAAAAACTTTTCAACAATACTGTAAATCATACGAAGCATCTGCAAAATGAGCAAAATATGTGCCGTAAATTCCTAAAAAATGAAATATTGAAACTAATGTCGTACAATGCAAAAAATATATCCAAAGTTTAAGAAAAAGATGACCAAGAACAAAATGTAAAAATCTATTGTTCGGTACACCATTTGTTCCACCTTACTGGCCTCTTAGATTTCACAATGAAGACAACTTTTTTTGGCCAAACTTTTTACTCACATTCTCGCATCAGTTTAAGGGTTCCCAGAGGATGTCATCAGTATAATCAAATCAACACGGCCTTACTACCAACACAGATGAACTTTAATGACAAGTAGGAAGTCTGAACAGCTACAAGGGGAGCTTAAGGTTCTATGGCCCCCAACTGTTGAATAGCCTGTCACTGAAGTTATGTGAGACTTTGGGGCGTGTTAAATTCATACAGGAACTGTGATGTTATGGTAGTACGGAGAGGCAAAAATTTGTTGAGTTTTTTTCAGTCGTTATGTCATTCTGCATCGTTTGTGATTCCGTAATATTGTATAGTCTGTTACATTGTATACCCAGCATTGCCTAAAAAACAGGTTGCTTTGTACCTGAGAGAAATTACTGGTTAAATAAACTGAAACTTACCTGCAGTTGTCTCTGTTGCTCATGCCGTACACCTTGATCTGCTTACACATCTCTGTGGCCAAGATCATCGTAAACCAGCCTGTACTCAGCCAGAACTTTGTTCCCTTAAATCTTTAGACCGCAAAAACAAAGAATATTTTGTTAGGATAACGGAGATGGTGTTTCTTTTATTTACTTAGATCATGCTTTTACTAAAATAAAGAAAGATGTACGAAGGAAAAGGAAGAAGTATATATATATAAACAAAGACAACGCACACACAACACGCGCGCATACACATTAACACTGACTCGTAAACACACATACACGCACTGAATTTCACACACAAACACACGAATGGTACAAATACATTTTATCGACTATGTAAACTTTCAGAAGAGACAATTAAGGAATCCGATATGATGCTATTTAATTAAATGAATACAAAGGGTTACTTACGTTTGCACACCTGTCTCATTATCAAACAGTTTGTGTGAATAACACATTCTCGCTGGTGTCAGCATGTAAAATTCCGAGTCTTTTGAAACATTCGTTAGCTTCAATAAATGATTGTATGTCTCCCCCTTGCCGTTTGTCCTCATGGTATCGTCTGAGCCCCACACGACCACTTTAGACCGGTTTCCTTGTGAAATGATTTCTGTAATCTCCTTGAAGTTGGACTTGAAGCTGCTGTGTGTTACCACGCGGACGGTAGTCCTTGTTCCGACGTGTTTCTCAAACCCGTTAACAGGAGAATGGTTCATGCGTATCACGCATTCGGCCTCGTCAATTTCAGTCCCGGCCGTGTAGTTCAACAAATGTCCGGAGGTGGACACCAAGGCACAAACACTGCAGCGCAGCTTCAATGGCTAAGAATAACACAATAGATATAGTTAAAGAGATGCATTTGTCACGTATAGATACAGTTACTAGAGGATTCTCTCAGCAGTGACAAGTTTTTGGAGGTCAAGAATACTAGCCTACAAATTTTCGATGACTGTCAGTCAATCTTGTTCACGGAGTGGCCTAGTCTCGTGAGAACGCAATACTTGGCCCGAGACTTGCATCAGTCTGCTGGGCCCTACCCCCCTTAGCCTCCTTCCAGAGCAAGGGTAAGTATATCTTGTATATCTTCTATATAGGCCACTCCGTGAACAAGATGGACTGACAATCATCGAAAATTTGGAGGTTAGTATTCTTACCCTTCAAAACACTGCTGAAAGAATCCTCTAGTAAACATATATATACATTTTTAAAAGTCATTAAAGATGCATTATGTAACATTTGGACAATACAAGGACATTAATTTTCTGGTCATTTCTTTACAAAGTAAGCTGAGTGAACCCTGCTCCAATGCAATTTAGTGGCATTCAGGAGGTGCAGGATTCAAAATACGACGCTTTAGTAGTGTGTTTAAAGTTGAAAACACAGATGATATAATGTTTGTCTACATTCTGGTATTTTGTGGTGGTGCCACAAACTGAATGCGCCTGTTTTATTGCCAACCATAAATGTCAGAGTGACGTGAGATAGTTACACAGATATGTTGAAAAGTGGAAGTAAATTACAATCACACGAAGATTTGTTCAATTAAAGCATTGGAATTTTTGCAGAAAAAATGTTACATAATGCCCCTTTAAACTTTTATGAAACAAAAATTATTGAAACCCACCGAATTTTCTTTACTATTTCACTTAACAAAGATAAACTTTCATTTACTGAACTATTATCTGAAAAGCAAATTATTTAACATTTCATAGCAAGAACATTAGTTAACAAGACAATTAATTATGTAATATAATGGATCATTATACATACACTTGTACGACTTATTTTACTGACTATTACACCACACTTCCAATTCTAAAATCCAAACATTCAACATTTAAACCGACCATAAACCCCTTGTCAAACATTCAGAACCAACCACGGTTGGCTGAAGTCTGAGAGCAGTTTGAGCAGATTTAGGCCACGCCTATCTTTCTAGATTGTGTCAAGTTTTAGCCAAATTTGACGCCCGAACACGCCCTAAACACTGTTGACCTACTCCCGAACACCAGCCAACAATGGCCAAACCTTATGTCTACACCCGAATGTTTGAAATAATTTTGAAACATTCGGCTGCCGCAGCCGAACACCAGCCAACCACAGACGACCTTGCTTCCGACCTACTTTCAAACATGGTTGGAGGGGGAGGGGGGTCCAGCAGTGTGCCGGAGGCCATATCCGGCTATGTGTGATAGGGGCTATAATTAGCGTATCCTAAAACAGTACTTCCGTTCCGAAAGTAACAAATGTGTGCGATGATTTCAACCAAAAGATAAGACGCAGTACACACACTTACGTTTTTATCTTTAAGCACGTTGACGTATCCACTGAGCGGGTCTGTAGTATTGAATGGTGTTGGATGGACAGGGCCAGGTGGTTTAGTCCGACCGGCGATCGTGTCTGGTACGCTAGTCGAGAGTTCTATTTGTTCTGTAAGTCTTTTACTCATTGCAGCCTTAAAAAGCGGCTGGATTTTGAGTTCTACGAAGTATGTGCGGAAGTACACAAAGTGGCAGATCGTGAATCCCACGACTAGTCCAATCAAGAAGGTTATTCTGCCCTGTATATGAAAGTAAACGTAAGACGTGAGCTGTGATTGGGTCACAAACGCCGTAGAAAACATCGAACTCTGAGAGTTAATGCTTTCAATGGAAAAAAAAAACATGAGCGGAATAGTTGTCTGTGTGCCGCATGTGCAGAATTTAATGGACAGTGAGCAAATAGGTCAAGGAAAATGTGCCACAATTGGTGGCTTTTAGCGTGTATGGTATCTGTCCAATAATTCTTTCTTATCATACATTACAATTTTGTAATCGACATCATTTCATATTTGTTGATTTTTGTCCTGCAAAGTTAATATAAAAGCATCGTTTACATCTCTGGTAATGACACCAAATCTAACAGATGCTATCAGCTTTCCGTCCTACTTAACAGCAAATCATCCATGTCAGAGAACGAATACAATAAGCCTTTCAGTACTTCCGTGCCTTTCCGTGCACAAGAAGGGTTACAACAAAACGCGTTCTGTTTGACCATTGTCTTACTACAGTCAAACCTAGCTAGGATGGAATCTCACATAACATAAAGAAAAGTGTTAATATAGACAGATATCCACTGTTTTACACAGGATTTCTCGTACATGAGTCAATGGAAAAATTATCTAAAGACCATAAAAAAGAGACCACAGTAGTTGCCGGCTAGACTGTTAACAAATTAAGAAAAATGGTTGACAAAGTTAGATAGAAAACTAAACGATACTTAGATTAAGACAATGAGTTCTAGTTTAGTTCTATAGCTTTAATTTACATTGTATTTCAAAGACTACCAAAGATTAAATGACCAAGTAACCCTAAAAAATTAACGGTATGTACCTTATGATTGATATGGTCCAAAGAACACACAGCCATGTTGCTTATTTCGTGGATGTTGGTAGGTACAGACGAAAGAAACACGTCGCTAACTCGCCACAAAGTGGTACAATTGGTTTTGAGAGAACACACCAAACCTTGTACACAGCCCACAGCCTTCACCTTTTACTGAGCCCCTGCCGCCACCTGTAGCCGGTATCAAGATTTTTGCCCGCGGGCAAATATTTGCCTCCGACACTACATGGGGGTTTCCAATATACCTGTAAGAAGTGTTGGTAGGGGGCTGGCAGTGTTGTGGAGACTAAACCTAACCCCAATCCTAACCCAAACAGTTACACTAATCCTAACTCTAACTTTAACTCTAACCCTAGCCCTAAACTCAAGGCACGAGCACTACCTTTGGCCACATTAATTTTATTTCTTTGGTTCTCTGATTTTCTCTAAAATATGAAGTGACAGGGCGAAAAAAAACAATTCTAGGCATCTATGATAGCTCTAAATGTTACAATAGATGCAATGAAGTCAACATATGATTCAGACAATTGATTTTGAACGTTTAATCAAACCACTGCATTGTTAGTTGAAAAAAAAATGCAACAACTAGGAACACAAGGGGGCACACCCCAGTTTTTTCGGGTTCCCTTTCGAGTCTGCAAACCCTCGAGTCTAGTGACCGTCTGTTTCAGGGATAATTCGGAAGCCAAATAACTGTATATGGGATAGAAGGATATCCCTTCAGCTACAAGACTGACTGAGTTTTGTTTCTTCAAACTCTTCGATTTTTTTGAAATAAACAGAAATTATTTTCACGTCAAAATTAATGCACAAAAGTGGCATTTTTCGCGTAGGATAATCCAAGAGAAAAAATTTCTTCCTGCAGAAACGACTAGTGTTGGCAGAAAGACAGGAACCTCGAGTATACTTCAGTCAATTATAAAAAAAATCCTAGTACTGCAATTTTTGTGATCATCCACGGCGCGAGGGGTCCCAAATCCACCCGCACCATGCTAAAGTGGTGAATCTGGGTCAAACGGAAGTGAGGATCTAGGCCGAAATCAATCTTCACCAAAAGAAAACACTACTACTTATACTTTCCAGCCATATTAGTATCTGATATCATTTCACAGCAGATAAGGAGAAATGTGAACTCAAACTCTGACCCTCAAAACCCTTTCGTCCCTTTTTTTACCGCAGACTACCACGGAACTGGGATGTGCACCCACAAGGACTTTCATCAACTGTTTGGAGCCCGAAAAATACCAAGCATTTTGAAGCCTGATACTGGATCCCCTTTTTTCAAATCAGGCAAAAAAATAAAGCAGGTGAGTCCGAGAATCAATAGATTAACATGGTGTGGCCTTACACAGCAACTATCTAGCCAAGCAGAAAATCCGGGTCATACGGGCGTTAACCCGTTAGACGAGTTACAGATTAGAGCCGCGAAAAAAAAAATTAGACCACAACAGGGTACACAGGGCCGATGGTAGTTAATTACCAGTGCTAATCTCCATAAATGGCGTCAACCCGTGCTAATATCTAGCGCTAGTGGCCCAGTTTTCGCCTGGGCCTTTAGTTATTACGTAGTTGAATCAGGCTCCAGACGCCTTGGTTTCAAAACACTTGCAGGCTTCAATGTTTTACTAATTTGATGTAACCAGTCATCTATCTATTTGTATTTCTGTTTGTTTGTTTGTCTGTCTATCTATCTATCTATGTATCTATCGATGTATCTATCTATCTATTTATCTATCTATCTATCTATCTATCTATCTGTTTATCAAATTTACACACATTCCACTCTGTTGTCCAAAGAAAGTACGAGTTGCCAAAGAAAGTACTTTGCGATTTTTTGCCTTGTCGGTATGTAAATAGGTCACGGAATGGCCCTGCGGGGGATGTCGTCCAATCGACTTTAAGTATCAAGTGTGTTAGCTATATAGTTGTTAAGTAATTATAGTGTAGTTATTATATTGTAGTGTTGTATATATTGTAGTTATTATATGATTATTGTGTACTTGTTATACTGTAGTGTTGTACATATTGTAGTTATTATGTAGTTAGTGTGTACATGTTACATTGCGGTGTTGGATATATTGTAGGCTTATGTAATTATATAGTTCTTGTTATATTGTGCTGTTGTATATATTGTAGTTATTTTGTAATTCTTGTGTAGTTGTTATATTGTAGTGTTGTATATTGTATTTATCAAGTAATGATGTAGGAATTGTTATGTTTTATTTATTTATTATGACGTAATTTTAATGTACAGGACTCCAGGAGGAGTAGTAAAGAACTGGTTTTTTTTTTACTAATCAAGTTCCTAATAAACATAAACCGCCTGAAGTTAACCTTACTTTCTGCAGCAGATTCAGCCCCCCCTCCCCGATTTAGCACCGAGATTCAACTCTTTATGTTATGATATAAGCACACATGAGTCATTAACCCTCAAACACCCAAACGGGGTCCATTTGGACCCCAGGCGTATATTTTTAAGTGCTATTTGAAAATTTTTGATTCGAAAAAAAATTCCTCCCGTGACTTTGTCAATAAACCTCTTCTTCAAGTTCTCTTAAGTTTTTTTGGAGATCGGCATACATTTTTAAAAGTAACAAGGGGAAGTCTGATTAAGACTGTCTGGGGTCCAAATGGACCCCAGCCATATGTGCATTTTCCTACACACGAAATTGTTCGGATGTCCTCAATATGTCTTCAAGGAAGCATTATTGCTTTACTATTATGCAGTTTGCCAAGTAACCTCAACCTCAGGAATTATGTCAGGTTTTCAGAGGTCATGACCTTTGACCATCATATGCGGTCAAAGGTCACCTCCATGTTCATACCTGTAGGCATTTCTTTTTGCATAAATTATGATAATGGGCTGGAATTTATTTTACACTTAACCACGCCAAATTGTACCTCTTACTATGTTTAATCAATTTATGTGCAAAGATCACTGCAAGAATGCAAAAAGGAATATAAATTTGAAAGAAACAAAATGGGGTCCATTTGGACCCCGTTCGGTCATTGCCGTCACAAAAAAAGTTCCGGTGTTTGAGGGTTAAAGCTATGGCCAGAATTCAAGCAGTATACTGGTTTAATGTTTCTTTAAAAAAAAAAACACGACAAAAACCATGTTAGCCATGAGATTGAATTGACAGACTGATAACCAAAGTGACTAGCTGTAACATATAGATACACTTTTAAACATTATTCATGTAAGTTCTCCAAATATAAATTCAAATTCTTAAATCGTACTACAAATGCAAATTTAAGAAGTAGATCACTGGGAGCACACACATACACAAGCCCACCATATTTTTTTAAAGTCAAACTATGGCAATATCGTACTATTACCTATAACATGGTCATATTTACGCAAAAAAAAAACAGTTACTCAAGCAACTGGATATAATTAAAATATCAAAGGGTATTAAACTCCTCGTTGTTGTATTTTGTCTTATATCTGATAAAAGAAAAAAGAGAGGAGCTTCAAGAAAACATGATACATGTAAATGTGTAAATGTTTTTGTTACAGAAATAGCAGCAATGCACTGAAACACAACCGTTGTAATACTACTAATTAAGACAACACACATTCAACACTCCGAAGTCGAATTATATGCTTATATACGTTTATATATAGAATTTAACGTTCAGCAACAAGAGTTATAGGTGTCTTCCTTGCTGCTGTTGTCTCCTTGCCGATGTAGTCACAAAGAAATGCTGTTGCTGCAGCGACACCTTGCTGTTGAAAACGGAAAAACACCCACATTACAGAAACGTCTGTAACCTAAACATGTGCTTGCAAACTCAATACAATACGTACGTAAAAAAGGAATGTTAAAACAAATTATACAAAAAAGAATATACTTTTAAGTTCACTTCTATTACTAGTGACTTCAGCAATAACGTTAAATTAACCTAAAAATTTATTTTATTTGATTTGGTTTATTTACTTTCGGTCTTATATCTTTACCATTGCAATAGAAATACTGTGAAATACCAAAGAAGAGTAAATAATATCTAAGGTCCAAAACCACAACTGTTGAGGACATCTTAGCCAGAATTATTAAGAAGGAAAAAACAGGAATAGTAGGATCATATAATTGATATTAGTATTATACTCAAAAGAAGAAACAAATGTCTTAAACAATGAAACATGAAACAAAACTTTACGAAACAGTAATTCTTGCATTCTGCAATTAGGCGTTTACAATTAGCATGCAACAAGTCAGTTTCATAGTTTCGCTATTAGCCTCTGTCTTTGTTGTTCTGTATTGACTATTTTTTTTGTATCTACAATGAACATAGACCTACACACTCAAATGTACTGCTATGTACCTTTCATGTGAAGACTATCATTGTAACAAACTTTACGTACTTCAGGGAAGGTATGCTGTGTATTTACCTGCCAAACGAATGTTAGACGGAAACATTAAAACTTTAGAAGAGGTAAAAGAACATCTCATTTGTATAAACACCGGGGAACGGTAGATACCTTCATGAGAAACTCCATATCCGCCGGCTCCATGTCGAAGTCCATCGTGGAGAGATAGTCGACATCTACACCAATACATCGTCCCACATCTGCTTCCTATAGATTGAACAGAACGTTTAACGTGGACAAACGATTTCACAAGTTCAGTTATTCACAGTTCTTGGATTGCTAATACACGTTAAAGTTGAATATATCTTACAAATATTTACGGCTCTTGGAGGCAAATGTCTATGTTTATAACAGTATTCTTATCAATTTTATCAACTATAAAGTTCCCATATTGTAAAGTAAATCTAGGTGTTCTTCGCATTAAACCAGGATTGGAAAACGTGCAATATAATACATGGAACTTCAATTCTTTATATTACAGCTTATGTGCAGGACGCCCGTTATATTTGAACAAGGCTCTGTTCTAAATTCGTTTGCACACTATTCAGAACCATACCAGAGAATGTTTAGGGATAGAGCACGGTTCTGGATAGACCCTTTATGCAGGGCAAGTTCATATTGCAGCTTACCGTGAGTTGGTTTTTGCTTCCGACGAAATCCATCAAGGTTCCATAGTACTGTCCTGCAGTGGACACAGGTCTTTCACCCAGAATCTCCATCTTGGCGTTTTGGAGAGGCAAAAAGTTCTGGTAGATGTTTTTAATCTTTTCGTCGGTCAGCTGAAGGAAGGTAAGAAGAGGAAGTTTCTATTTAACGATTAAACCGACCCATCAGTATAAAAAATTCTACACATCGTTCCGACAAATGCATCACAAATGCGCCATTTTTAAAATTTCCTTTTTTATTTATGGAGGAGTGATATGAAGAAATGGTCAACACATTATTTAAAAAAATATGTCATAAAATATCATAAAAATTGAGAAAGGCTTTAAACCATATATGATTAGTAAATTTGAAAATCAAACTAAAGTGCAATCAGAGATTTCAAACTTCCAGGTAGTCATTATAGATTTAATAAACTTCATCACATAATGTATTATTACTCATACCGTTGTATAATAAATCTTACTACGGTATTACACCATGTTTTATACATTCATAGTGCTTATCTGCCAATAAATTGAAACCTAGCCTCTGCCCACTCACTTTAGAACCAAAATATACAAACCTAGCATAAATAAGCGCCACCCAAAATAGATGATAAATGATTCGTCCCACAAGTCAACATATGATATATTATTACGTGAATCCTTACTTCCAAAAGTGCTTTAGGTAAAAATATGAAGAAAACACCAGAGTACTATTTATAATTATGTTAGTAAATTAAACATCATCATTAGGTACTAGGTAGAAAATGATAGTACATCGCAAGGATATGTCATTTTAAAACAAGATGTATTTACTAGATCATGCCCTTTTTAAATCCCGATGTCTTACCATGGGCTAGAGGCCAATGAATAATTATTGTTGAAAGGGAAGTCCCCGCGCAGACACCGCGGGACGTCCTAATTCCGGAAACTCTGTTCTAGGAGTTAGCACCTCCCGTCACCCTTCCCTGGTCACCCTTTGTGCGGTCCAGTATTTCCCGTCATCCTTTGCGCTAACTTACGCCGTAATTAAAAAATAAGCCTCGCCGGTGCCAAACTCGTTGGTAGGCTTCGCCACCAGCTCGACGGTCGGCTTTGCCAACCTTCGGGTGGCTTCGGCACCCACCCACCACCCGCGTCGAGTAATGCGGAACAGTTTAAAAGGGCAATAAAAACGCATCGGTCTACCGCCTATGGTCTTACCTCTCCTTTTTCATTCAGAAGGAGCATCTTGAAGGCTTCTTCTTTTGTGCGCACCTGGAGTCTGCTGACATCTCTATCATTAACCGTCTGTAGAAGATAACATGAATGGATTAGTATATACCTAAGACTAGTGCTTTCTACCGGTTCGCTGGACTCAATTCCTGTAAAAACGTTTAGGTTCAAGTCCCAAAAAACTGAATTAAGGGAATCAGTTCCAGACTTAGTTGGACAAAAAATTGTCACGTACCCCTTGTCGTTCCCAACCACTTAAAACCTTCCATAAATTGCAAAATTTGTGCTGCAAAATGAATAAAACATTGCCATTGGGCATTGTCAAGTGTCGGCCTTGTTATGTGGACAACGTTTTGCCCAGACAACATTGTAAGGTTACCAACATGCAATTTTGTATATACTGTAGGTTTAGGTCCGGACTTACAAGTCCGGAACTGAACCTAAACCTCTGGACTTGAATCCGTACCTGAACCTAAACGTGGGTTTAGGTACACAGCACTACCTAAGACTACTACACATACAAGCAGCATAGTGTGGTAAGGCCTCATAAAAATGTGCTGTATTTATAGTTCCCTAACTGACATTGGCTTTTTGTGTTTGTGTAGGGGGGGGGGGGGGCAATCGCTGAAAGGGACAAACAGTTAACTGTAAACCGATTTTCAAACCCTTAAGAACGTTATTTCACGAATATACAGAAGCAAAATTGTAATTATTAAGTTAGTTAATCGGCTAAAATATTTCCCCCTCCCCAGAAGCAAACGGAAGGGCTGTTTGACATTTTTAAACTGCATTTGTTATTAATATCTAAAAACAATAGAGAATCTCCCAATCCGACCCTATTTTAAGGACTGAAATCGGGGCAACATTTTGACGTAGCAAATTATAAAGAAATTTAAAGTACTCGATTACACCTTTCTCTGTGTTCAACAGTTACAGGATGAAAGTTAAGTCTTCAGGTAATGAATCAGGGCTTCTTTTTTCAGAGTTAACCGTAAAATAAGGCTTCGCACACCGCGATGGGCACCTACTAAATGTGTTGAGTTTAACTTACCGATACCCCTGCCCCTGCAAAAAAACACGGGCGACTTCACAATATCCCCATAGAACTAGGAGGACAATTGCAGTCCCTAAAGCAGAGCGAGCCAATAGCACATGGAGTACATCTATACTTACCTCATTGAACAGCCTCCTTGCTTCCTGTGTAGTTATGTGAACGCCGGTTTTCTGACATGTCCGTTCCTGTAACAACATAAGAACATTTTTGATGCACATTTCTTTTTTAACATGTAAAGAAAAATACATTACATAGTGGTGACGCACTCATGCAATATGCTTGTTTATATTCACGTTACCACTGGAGTTGAAATAAAAATTACATCACAAAACAAAGCAAAGTCACATGTATATCGTCCAGATAACAAGTAAACAGAGTTGAGCCATTGAGATATTAAAAAAAAACTACAAATCAAAAAAAAAATCACTAAGTTTCAGAGAGGTATAACTCTGTAAGAGTGAGTATTTGGGAGTTAACTTTAGATGCACATTTGTGTGTGTGCGCGCGAGCGCGTGCACGTGTGTGTCTGTGTACATGTGTTTGTGTGTTTAGGGAATGGGTGGATTTGGTGTTTGCCCTCACGTTCTTTGGGTCTCCATACTGTGTGTTTGTATGTGTAAGGTTCTTTTTTATAATCTTCTCAGTTATTGTAACGAGAAATGATGACTTACTGTTCTTGGTTGTTCGGTATCGTCGATCCATCCATCCGTACAGTCTTCACCGAAAATGACCTGGGTGATTGTTCCTAACTTCTTCATCTGCCTTTGGAGGGCTTCCTTTCCCATTTTTGTCAAAGCTTGCTTTTCTTGCAACCCTTCAGCGTATTTTCTGTTTCAAGTAAAATATTACAAATATAGATATGCTATTATATATGGTTTGGCAGAAATTATCTTGTATTTGCCAGCTTTTATTACTATTATCATTTATTAGATTACTCAATAACACTTACTTCCCATAATTGTTCCTTTATTTGGACAACAAAAGCAAGACAATAACGTAAAATGATGGTGCAAGTTTCAGGAAGAGAGAAGAATGGTGTGGGCTATTACAGGGGACAATGTGGCTGATAAGATAGCTTTTAGGTCACTTTTAAACATCAGTGAAGAGAATACTGCTCGCATATATTTTTCTTTGAAGACTATTTAAGGCGTTACACATCAGAACCCTTTCTCCATCTTTAAACCGCGACCAAGACTGCCATCAACTACCCCCTATATACAACACTCTTATCAGTCACGTGACCTGTGTTAACCTTTAACCTCCTGGTCACGTGACTGACGTCACGGCAGCTGAAGAAAGATGGCGGATGTCATCCGAAAGATTCTGTGGGTTTCAGTTTAAATCCTTTATTTTACTGTTTCATATTATGACACATTGTCTTTCACAGAGGACTTAGCTAGTGATGTGCGGAATCAAGGAAAATGGAGTCGATTCATTTGTAAGGAATCAGATGACCTACCTTTCCTTTTTGGTGGGGGGCCTTGGATTGTGAAAGTCAGGACTGACTTCCGGCATCGTCCCCAGCCGCCTCTCAAACAGATACTGGTGCACCTCCCGGTTATTACTGGAAAACTAATTTACGAAAAAAATGCTGATTAGGCTAATTAGTACAACCCAGAGCTTTTTCATATGTCGCTCAATGAAAATACAAAATCCTTTTTAGCATATAACCGTAAGTTGATCCTTTGACACTTCTTGACAGAGTGAATTGTGCATGCAAGAAAACCGGTACGCACTTTGCGTACGTTGGTTTCGGATACATTAAGATAGTATCCTGTACGTCTATAGCTTCCAATTGTCTTCTCAGTAAGGATATCGTATGCCGCACACTTCTAATGCAGCGTCAACTAAACATTCAACAGAAACCGTGATATATTTAATTGTAAAAAAAAGTCAGCGACGCCTGCACATTCCTAATCGCACTTTACAACTCATGCTCGTCAAGGATTAAGATGTGTTTAGTAATTCTTAATAACTTTGAAACTAATTATCGATAGCTAAAAACAATTCATTAACCAAGCTGAACACATGGGTTCCCGTGCATGTGCATTATTTTCCGAGTTTTGCGCAGGCGCGTTACGTTCTGCCGACATGCTGTCAAAATATGATTAGCTTAAATTCAATGTGTAGACGGAATGTTGCTTGTATCATTTAAGAATTAAAGAAATAACTTACAACTAGGACTCCCAGTGTTTTGAAGAAGTCGTCAGACCCAGCTTCTGGGGATTTAAAACGCTCCTTCCTGTACTCCGGGTAGAAGAGCTGGTTGGCGGCGAGCTCACTCATGCTTTGGAGATGACGTTGGAAGGTCAAAGAACTGTCCATTGACAGGTACCAACCTAGACATGAAATGCAAAAGAGAGAAATATAGGTGGCGGAAGGCAGCGCAAGTATTAACACTAACTTTCTAAATAGCTATACCGCAACCTTTAAAAAAAGCTCAACACCTTGGGCGATATCAAAACTAAAAATTGGATGCTCAATATTGAAACCAGGTAAAATGTTATTCAAGTTATGTCTTTGTAAATATTTGAAAGGTCGATATATAAGCAAAGAATCCTGAGGTTGTAGTGAAACAATATGCTATTGTTTATCTTTAGTGGACGTCACCGGATGACAGGCGAAAAATGTTCAGACTATGCATGATGTACAAAATGACTGATAAACTGGTGGATGTACCAACTACCAAGTACCTAATACCAGCTCAGAAAAGAACAAAAAGTAGTCATGTCTTCAAGTACGAGAGTTATCAACCAATGATTGAGGTGTTCAAAAACTCGTTTTTCCCTAGAACTATCGTAGAGTGGAACTCGCTGCCAGCAAGTACAGAAGGGACATCGTCGTTTTAAACAATGTTTAGAGTTGGACGTTCAAAGGTTACCAAAGCTGGTGTATTACGTCGAGGGGCGGTTAAACCGGCTATACAGATATAGATACAGAATATGAAAAAGGTCATGCGTAGAATGACGTACCGTCAAATGCGTAAAGTGGAAAATTGGCTGCGAGTCCACCGTCCACATAGGTAAAGAGCCGATCCAATTCGTATGGTTGAAAGGCAACTATAACAAAGATGACACACATAATAAATAAACACATGGTATTAAATACATTAATGCATTTAACATTTTACTAGATATAACACGTATTAATTATGCATAGAAACCACCGTTTCAGAAACTGGACCTCCCATGAGTACACGTTTACTGACACTATAACATTTATTTACATCGGTTTCCCTGACTAACTTGACATATTGATATAGGAAATAATCTCTTTAACAGTATCGCGAATGACATTTCGTTATACTGGTGAGGTAGCAATAATAATTTTTGATAACATTATAAGGGCTTATATTTTATGAACACAGTACCATTATCAGTCAATGAAACTATTAAAAACAGCACGCTTGTGAATATTAGTCATCCAGGTTGTTGATAACAGGAGAAAAATGTTTAAACTTTACCACTGAATAATATTTATTTGTTCAGACGTTTTTGATGTCTTTCCAACATCCTTCATCAGTGAAAACTGTTTACAAAAGATTTACGGAACAAGGAAAAGGAAGTTCTAAACAAACAAAACAAAAACAGACAAAATTGTTCTAAGAGTGTTCTAAATAAACAAAAGTAAACTGACACAAGTTATTAAAGTTCAAACATTTCTTCTCCTGTTATTAAAAACAGTAGAGTAACGTAATGCTTAAAAAACATAAACTAGGAATGTAATTGATGTGTATGTATCCGAAACTACCTTCCATAGTCAAGCTCTGTATGCATTTAATGACTAGCACCTTTGATAGAACCGTTGGGATATGTGCAATAAGTTATGTCAGTGAAACTTACCTGGGATGGACATGGACATGCGCACAGCTTCCCGCACCCTTAAAATCGGCGTGGTTTTGACGTGGAAATAGGATTCCACGTCGTAGTTCAAGTTGTACGCCACGATGCACAGTTCTACCCCAAGGACGTTGTAGATCTATATCGAGAAATAGTCATCATCAACTTTATTGCTCAAGAACTGTAACTGGTACAATGTATGGCAGAGAATGAACAGCAATAGTAGATACTTGAACTATACTAAAAAGTATTCTAACAGAGTTAATCTATACTAGCTATTCTAAGTTTTAATTTTGGTATATCTAATCTATTGTGTAATATAGTTTATAACATGAAACTGTTCAGACACAGAAATCGTTAGAGTTAAGTATATGTGGAAGTCCACAATGTTGTTGTTGTTGTTTGTTGTTTTTCTTTATTTAACCAGGGGGATACATATCGCCCGTAGGGCGCTTTTCAATGAGCCCTGGGCCTGGGGAAGACCCCAGACAAAAACATCAAACTCAAAATAATACAACTAACAACAGAAGTAACTGTTAAGTTACAAAATTACTAAATAATTCAAAAGCAAAGTAACTTAAATAACATACATTGCGCTTGAAATCATAATACCCAAATAAATGAAAACAATAGTGAAGCCTGAAACATCAAATAACATAGAACCAAGGTAGAACAAAATTGAAATCAAGATTAAATATCAGGCTTGGAATTTGCATATCAATGATTGTCCAGTACATAGAGTTGTTTGAAGGCTGCTAGGGTATTGGCTGCTTTTAGGTAATGTGGTAATGTGTTCCACAATGCCGCCCCAGAGGAAGAGAAATGTACCAAATAAAGCAGAAGAGAGTGGTTTTAAATTCCATCTTACTTTAAATACATCCAGTGTAATTTCTGGCCGGCAAAACAAAGAATATTCCGAATGAGGAAATCCGTCTAATATGGACAGTTACTGTTATTTCTTAGCACATTTTCATAATCATATCATACTTAAAGCGTTTAAAATAGCCCCAAAACAAGCTACGTCAGGAGTCCCTTTATTTTTAGTGCCACGAAAAATTGCTAGAACGATTCTACAAACAAAACAAGCAACTGTTTTTTTGCCAGCGACATCGCATTTTTGTCTCACAGATATCGATATGTTATGGGATAGGGGTGAGTCAACATAAAACATTTTGACAAAAAAATATGTAATTTGAAAATAGTTTTACTGCCCTGAAAGCGCTTTCAGTGCCTTTAAGCCATTAATCATAAATAAAAAAGCAATTGCCACGTTGCTGTTCTCAATGTTGCAGAAATCATTTTATATATCCTGAACACGATTTTTATGACAAGTCGAATTTTAAAAGGTTTACATTTTACAGCACAACATAATGCCTACATAAATACAATTGGTATATATACCTGTTCAAAGGTCACGTCTTTATCCAATGGTAGACCTCGTTTCTTCAGATGCCTTTCTAGGATCTCCCCAAACCATTTCATGAACTTCTTGCCTGGGCATGCGCCTTTCCTGGCGACGACATCGATGACTTGGATGAGCCTCTTCATGCCGGGAAGCCAGTGCAATGGTTTGCAACGGGCATCTGTACATTGTATATTCCATGCGTATACATCAGCCAATTAAAGGGGCATTATGAAACATTTGCACCAAAAAAATCAAAATATTTTAATTGAATAAATCTTCGTGTGAGTGTAATTTACTTCCACTTTAAAAAAAAAAAAGTTGTGCAATTATCTCACATTTCTGACATTTATGGTTGGCACTAAAACCGCCCACATGAGGCGCACTCAGTTTGTGGTGCCACTGCAAACTACCAGACTGTAAACAAACATGGCTGTGTTTCAAACTTTAATAAAAACCCTTGATGTGGACGGGTGGTTTTGCCAAGGTTGGTTGGTGTTCGGAAGTAAGTTGGTGCGTGGTAGGCAGTAAAATTTGACTCGAATTTAACTCAAATTCGATCCGCATGGAAAAGTAGACGTGACCTAAATCAGATTGCTTCCTAACTTCGGGCAACCTTGTTTTGCTGGTGTTCGTAGGAAGGTTACAAATGTCTGACAGGGGCTTCAAGCAGTCAGCAGCATTAAATGTATAAGGAAGAGTTTAATAAAACTAAATAGCTAAATCATGAAGTGATATTGGAATTTGTTTACTTCTTAGGAATAGTTCTGATATATAATTTTCTTTTCTCTAAGTTAACCTGTACCTTAGAACTACTTACCTAACACAACGTCCAGTAGGTTTTTAGAACTCAGTTCTTCAAGCATCTCTTGTGGCGTCAACCCGATGGCGAGAAGGGCAGCGGTGATTGCGCCTGCGCTTGTTCCAGCGAACCGCTTGATCTGGGGCAGAATCCCGGCATCTTCCAGTACCTGAGAGAGAACATGACACAACAGACATCTGTCTAAGATAATATGCTGGCATGTGCATTTTAACCAAACAGTTGGAGAAATGGCAGTTTACTGAAACCATGTCTGTTTCCGGTTCTATTCGGTGAAAGATGCTGCCTGACACGGCCTAGCTATGTCAGAGCAGATTCTTTCTAGGTCAAGGGTTACTTAACTGTTTTTTTTAAACTTCTTTTTACTAAATGTTGATGCTCTGTGCTTTTTGTTTTTCAAAGTTAACAAAATAACATCGACTCTATTGGCAAAATAGATCCAGTGGTGATAACACAATTTGTCAAATATAACTTTAATGATTCAATAAACGGTATATTAAATTAAAATAAATTCTACTTTACTCACCTTACATACTCCGATGTACGCAATGCCTTTTGCCCCTCCCCCTTCGAAGACGAGGTTCTCAAACTTGAAACGATGGTCAGACCATCGATCACCAACAGTTGTCGGAAGGGTCGGCAGCGGTCTTGATTTATGTTGTCCCATTCTAACAGATACGTCGATGAAGGTTAGACATGCAGGTAACGAGATACACAAGAAAACAGTTAGTACTCAAGCAACAGATTTTGAAAACTGTCAAACGTTTCGAGTAGCACCCACTACTTTTTGTCAGTGACTAACGGTTTCTGTAGTTGAACAGGTTGAACAGGTATCTATAAAGAAAAAAAAACTATTCATTGATATGTTAATAGGAAGAAGACAATTTTACATGGTCCATAGGAAACAAAAAATGACAAGACAACGTTAATTTTATGCATGAACATTGTCTTAACTTTGTCTTATCATTTTTGCCTTCAGTTCCTTAATCATAGAAATCCCCATAGGGTCCTTAATTATAGAAATCCCCATATGGCAAAAACCGTGTTGCGCTACATTATGTGTTAAAACAACAACAAAACATGATTAAACTCTAATAAGGTGTAAATTCGCTGATTAATGGCTTCGTTTGTCAAAACAAATGTTACTCTGAATAGTAAATGCAATGGTAACTTTTATGGAATGTAATGGTTTATCTATCTAATGGTCACTTACGTAAAGCAGTTTTATGCAGATACCGGCAAAGTGAGGACTTAATGCATAGTCTAGCTTCTTTGTCATGTACCCGTAGCCCTACCTACACCCACAATAACAGATATATTACATATTGACGTGACTTCACATTCGGGGAATAGTGTATACAGTGATCAAAGTTTGCCGAATGTTGCTTAAAGTGTCAACCAATGTAAAATGGAAATTAATCTTTACAGATGAGATGTGAAAGTCCTTACAATTTTTTCTAGGCATTAATACAAATGGCTTTATAAACTTTGTTTGTGTAATAAATCTTATAACTGTAAAATATGGCCTTCAAGCAGACAGTACGTAGCTATAGACTAAAGGATAGATCATATAATTCTAGCATTTCCTCATCAATTATGCAAATGAGGTGCTGATTTGAATAAGTTATGTTGAATGATGTTCACTTCCAGTCAACTTCGAAATGCGCAAGTATGAAATTGCCAACATCAACCACTATGGAATTATAGTATTTTCTCATTAATTATGCAAATTAGGTCGCCATTTACATAATTAATATATGGCAATGTTCCTCTCATTCTTAATTACACATGTCACAAGGTATAATAGTCCTATCATGGAAGGTATCTGAATTATAAAATTCCCTAATTAATTATGCAAATTAGATCATAATTTGCATAATTGCCACCTGATTATGTCAAGCATCACTTAAGCTACCTACATACCAAATATCAAGACTATCCGTCGACCGGTTATTGAGTTATCCTACTTTAAACATTTTCATACAAATGCTCCTGCAGTTCCAGAGCTGCTAGGGGGCCCAAACTTACGCCACTTCTTCCCGAGCATAAGAGCTACCTACCATCTAAAAATCATCACCCTAGCATGTCCAGATCACGAGATATCAAAACCGGAAGTTCCGCTGCAGTACCATAACAAGCCGCCAGGGGGCCCAAAATCTTATCGTTTCGAGGTCTCATCAAGACCTACCTACGTACCAAGTATCAAGATAATCCATCTAAGGCTTCTTAAGTTATGCTGTTAACACACACACAGACACACACACACACACAGACACACAGATACACGGCCACGAAAACATAACCTTCTTGGCGAAGGTAAAAAGTCTCGTCTGGTTGCGAAAGCGATAACCACGTAATTGTAAATGGTACATTCGCCAATATGGTTACCGCTTCAGTGTGTGTTGTGTGTGTGTGTGTGTGTGTGTGTTTGTGTGTGTGTGTGTATGCGTGTGTGCGTGTGCATTTCTTTGTCATTGTGTGCGTGTTTGCGTGCGCCCGTGAAGTAGTGGGTTGATTTTAAAGTCGCCAAAAACCGTCATCTGGCCAAACTTTCTATAAATTGAATCATTCATTCCATTTTCTGGAGACCCTAAATTCAATGCGAATGCAACCAAGCCCCAATAAAACAGAAAAAAAACAGATGACAACTAGAGGTCAACGATCTCATGCCTTCGTGAAAATATGTTAAGAAGGTAGAAGTGATATATTAGTCCCCCTAAATATGGAAGTTGGATTGTGAAAATTACCCCTGCCGATGCAGTCTGCAATCGTGCCTTGGGCAAGGGAAACAACAGCTGTGCAGGCTGTAAGGCAACACCGCCTGCAGCTACATGGACTATCCCCTCTGGGACTTTCTCCCTCTGGGGCAGCCTGTAGCCCATGTGTCACAATGAAGGTAGAGTATCATGGAAGGTAACTGAATTATAGAATTGCTTCATTTATTATGCAAATTAGATCATAATTTGCATAATTGTCATCTTATTATGTCAAGCATCACTTAAGCTACCTACACACCAAATATCAGGACGATCCGTCGACCGGTTATTGAGTTATCCTACTTTAAACATTTTCATACAAATGCTCCTGCAGTTCCAAAGCAAGCCGCTAGGGGGCCCAAACTTACGTCACTTCTTCCCGAGCACAAGAGCTATCTACCATCAAAAAATCATGACCCTAGCTTGTCCAGATCACCATATATCAAAACAGTAGTTCCGCTGCAGTACCATAACGAGCCGCCAGGGGGCCCATATTCCTATCACTTCTAGGTCTCATCAAGACCTACCCACCTACCAAATATGAAGACAATCCATTTAAGCCTTCTCGAGTTATACTGTTTACAGACGCACACACACACACACGCCTACGAAAACATACCCTTCTTGACGAAGGCAATAATGTCATAATTATGAATTGTGTAACAGCCAAATAAATACCCATTCTGATGCACTAGAAAACAATATTAAACAATGTTTTATATCAGGTTTCACCTCTAATCTATATATTTTAGTATCCGTGAAGCTACAACACGCGCTATTCTATCTCTCAAATCAGGCTTTATTTAATACAGCATAAATCAAATTCTCCAAGAATTCATCAAGTTACTAGATTTATCTACTATTACGTATTGTACCACCTGGATGTCTAATATTTATCGACGTATCAAAGTAGTAATGCTTTTCGGGCTAGATATTAATTATTCATCACCCTCTATGAAAATCTACATGTATTGTACGATAATCTCTACTGTCAACCAAATGAACCATTCCATATCATACAATATACAGAAAATGCGATTTAACAACTTAAATAAAAATCTGAAAATCAACACTAGAAATCTGTAGTACAATATCAACTTCAAAACACTCACCAGACCTTTGGTTATGCAAAAATGATTAGCAGATAACTATATCCCTGATTGATCAGTAGAACTGTATTTATAACCATAGTAAATTGAGCACCTACTTACTTATAATAAGATTCCACAGAAGAAAACCAAGATGACAACACCTGCACAGAAACTGTTCTGAATCATTGTGCAGAAATGTTCTGCTATTTACATGATTCGTTTCTTGGCAACAAAACAAACCATAACAAAGTCGCAGGGGCTGATGGGGGTTGGGGTGGGGGGTAGTGCAAGTATATCTTGACCTACATGCTTTTATAAGTTTTTTTTAGTGAAGATACAGCAATAAAATATAGAAGAATTTCTGGGGTGTCTTTTATTTATTTCTTGAAAAATGTAACGGGACATTACACTGACCACCTTATGTTGATCCTAAATTGTGTCTGATTAGTTTCCTTACCCTTCGTAATACATGCATCACGTTTAGTCACGGGGATCAATGTTTAGCTTTACTGTGTGTATATTATAAGAACAACCCCATGTTTCTAGCAACTAAATGAAAAGCATAAAGAAAATTGTCCTAAAAATGTCATCACTACCTCGATATCTGTTTACAAAAAAGGTTCATATGAACGCCTTTAGTCTATTTTCAATGTATTTTAGGCTTAACGTCATAACAACATTAAAAATATTCTTATGATTTATTTTACTAGCACACCATCCTCAAAAAATTTGGTGGTCATACGATATACCGTTCATGAGTTCTGAGGGGGGGGGGGGCGTATAAGCCCCACCTTGGCCCCACGAATCCCAAAAAAGCCCGGTCTAGATAAGGTTAAACCATAGACGTACATAACGGAAGTTCCATACTTGGCAAACCTAACATTTGTGACAACTAAGCACATGATATTCAATCATAAGCGCGATGCATTCTGGTATTGTTAAGATGATATTTAAAGAGTTTTTAAGAGTCATCAATTTTTTACGCGCACGTGGCTAGTGTGTACTTTATCGTATACTGTGCTGTACTATGTCTTTGTAGTTACTAAAGGTTTTACCTATTAAAACAAAACTTCTTAAATGTTACTTTAAACACTAAAATGAATTTTTTTAATCAATAAAACAAGGCACCCACTTTTTTGGCCAATTACCGAGCTAAATCAGTCCTTAGCAACGTGTTTGGATAGCATTCCAAAATTTACAAAGTTAAAGGAAATTCAATGCAGAAGTACAAAAAAATACGCACAACGTTTCAAACGATCACACAGAAAAGGTCCCAATGACTTTTTACAACAATCAAATTAAAAATCAACCATGAGACAAAAAAATAGAACCAACCAACTACCTAATTAGCGTATTAAACAAACAAACAGAGAAATAACTAACCAAATTAACCAGCAAACCTATAGGTAAGAAAAAAAAATTGAACCATCCGACTAACCAACAACAGAATAATCGACCAAGTAAGTCAAACATATACCCATTGGTATACATAAAACAATAGTCTAGAAAGTAAACTCTTAAAATTTATACTACAATCATGCAATTAACGTAATCGACTCTAAAAGATGCAAGGTCAAATTTTGATTACTATTTGGCAGTTTTTAAAAGACGAACGCATTACAAGAACTTCAGATACAGTTTGATTGTGCTACCTTTGCGCTCTAAAAACAACAACTAAAATATTTACTTACACTGAATTCCAGTGACACTTTTTAGACGACTGCTGCTGATTGAAAGGTGTTCGTTCTAAAACACATTTCAGAAAATGCTCCGCGTTTTATATCTAACCCCCTACCAACAGAATGAACCGAACCAAAACAAACCTAAACAAAAGAAAGGGGCCATGCCTACTGTGCACTGATATAGCTTTTACGTTATAATTATGTTACACATGCGTGGTGCGTAGGAAGAATAACTATTGCTCTTTTTTAAAATAATATATCAGTTAACATACTAGAGAGGATGGAACATATTTAAGAGTGATGGAAAAGTACTTTATGAACCCTAGTAAAATTGACTCGTCCTCTTTTCCATCAGAGCATATCGTTGTTTTAAAAAGTGTGTGTTGGCAGCTGTAGGTTGGCGTCGCTATTTACGATGGGTAAGTAGGCAACACACACAGTCACGACTCACAAATTGAGCTTGCTTTTTTGTAATGTATCCCTAAGCCAACGCTTGACAACAATTACAGACTGGTGAAAACTTTACGTGACTGTGGAAAAAACAGACAGATAAGTTACCGCCTGGCATGACTTCCCTACGGAGAACTCTTTTCATCACCAAGGTGAGGTCATTTCCTGTACTTTATGTGATCAGTTAAACACCCAGACTGCTACTAGGACCAACAGACACCTTTTTTCTGTTTTGGGGGCCTAGGTGTGCGTAGTTAACATGTTTCACAATAAAACTCTTCGTTAGTGGTGGCAAACGTTTTTTTACAGACTCGTTTCAAAAAATAATGGACCCCTTCTCTTTTTCTCTTTACTCTAGTCATACCGTGTTATGGTTTAGAAAACATTGCCTACATGTAGTGGCCTCCTGCCGTTATATTTGACCACGATCGTTGATTAAAGCTACATATTTGAAATAATCATCGGCACAGAGCAACACTATTTTTTTAAGATATGAAAAGGTAGGCTTACTTTGCCAAGATAATTATTAAGTCACTTATGAAAAAAAAAACTATCTTAAAACTATATATGTAACCTATGGTGCAAACTCATACTGGTTCTCGAAAGACAATTACTTTACTATTTACTTTACTCTACTGGAGTTAATAACGTATCCAAGTATCCAACAGCATCTTGTTTTTGCGACCGGCGACCATAGTAATACCAAAATATAAGGGATATGAACAGGTCACAGAGAGCGATCACCGTGTGGTGATATAAATATATTACCTAAGACAAGTCACGCTGCATTGCAATATATCTTCTATTGTGTGGGTAGGTGTAATAACAAAGCAAAATAAAGGCCTTGAACCCTCGTGAGGTATAAATTCGCCTTTTATCAGCGGAAAGTCAATTGTCTAAAAGACGTTCTTTTAAACCTTACAAATAGTCGTAAAATATTTGTCATCTGACCATAGTATATAATAGACCTTTGTATGATTTTTACGAGAGATTAGTAGGCAACTTGCTCAGTCTCTACTAAAGTTACCTTGAAAGTTAAGATGTAGTTACACATGACAACTGCCTGGTGGAGGTCAGGTGTGTAGCTCGAATTGTCTGGTTTTGTTGCCTTCGTCAAGAAGGGTATGTTTTCATGGGCGTGCGTGTGTGCGTGAGTCTGTCAACAGTATAACTCGAGAAGGCTTAAATGGATTGTCTTCATATTTGGTAGGTAGGTAGGTCTTGATGAGGTCTAGAAGTGGTAGGAATATGGGCCCCCTGGCGGCTTGTTATGGTACTGCAGCGGTACTTCCGGTTTTGAAATATGGTGATCTGGACGAGCTAGGGTCATGATTTTTGGATGGTAGGTAGCTCTTGTGCTCGGAAAGAAGTGACATAAGTTTGGGCCCCCTAGCGGCTTGCTCTAGAACTGCAGGAGCATTTGTATGAAAATGTTCAAAGTAGGATAACTCAATAACCGGCCGACGGATCATCCTAAAATTTGGTGTGTAGGTAGCTTAAGTGATGCTTGACATAATAAGATGACAATTATGCAAATTATGATCTAATTTGCATAATAAATGAAGCAATTCTATAATTCAGTTACCTTCCATGATACTCTACCTTCATTGTGACACATGGGCAACAGGCTGTCCCAGAGGGAGAAAGTCCCAGAGGGGATATTCATTAAGCAGTCCATGTAGCTGCAGGCGGTGTTGCCTTACATTTCCTGCACAGATGTTTTTTCCCTTGCCCAATGCACGATTGCAGACTGCATCGGCAGGGGTAGTTCTCACAATCCAACTTCCATATTTAGGGGGACTAATATATCACTTCTACCTTCTTAAGTTATATAACGATAACATCCTTTGACGAAGGCATGAGATCGTTGACCTCTAGTTTTGTTTTATTTTGTTTTGATTTGTTTAAGTTTAGTAGCCAGGTGACTGCCCAAATTTCAGAGCACGTTTTGAACAGCAACACTAGATTCGAACCCTAAGTGGTTGTTTAAGTTTACACATAAAGTACAGGTAATGGCCTCACCTTGGCGATGAAAAGAGTTCTCCCAAAGCAAGTCACGCAAGGTTGTAACTCATCTGTCCTTGGGATATTGGTAGGGTTAGATTACATGACAAACAAAGCTTTGTTTTGGGTGGTAACTGTGAGAGTCCTCTACTAATCATCAGTGCACCATTTCTAAATAGTAACATCCCAAATATCTAACACTATATGTACGATTTACAAGAACGTCTATTTGACCAATATTCCTAATTACTATGATGGGCATGCAAATTTATACCTCAAGAGGGTACAATGCATTCAGTTTCCTTTGATGTGACACCTAACGACAAATCATAGTGTAGTGTGGAGAACAGAAAACATTGTGTCGCGTGACCTGTGTTACACAATCTATGTTCATTACCACAAGGTGATCGCCCTGTCCTCTCTGTGACCCCATCATTAACTATTTACACGTCAAAATGTCCCTCACAGATTGATGAAACAATACTGTGTATCCAAAGTACCAAATGATTTTGCGAATAAGCTTTTTCTGTATAAAACATAATGAGCTCCCTTTAGATTCCAATTCGACAGATTCGTCCCAAAAATATTTCAGTCGGCTGTGGGTTAAATACATTAAATATTCAGATTAGCAGATCCTTACAATATAGTCAACGTAAGCACCGTTTATATTGCCGGTTTCTTTTTAAAGTAGCAAGCCGAACTTGATAAAGATAACTAAAGAACAACAAAAACTTACTTGCAATTGCAAAGAGGAAGGTTCGAATCTAGTGTTGCTCTGATATTCGGGTGGTCACCTGGTTACTAAACCTAAACAAAACAAAATAAAACAAAACAACACAATCCGTGCTACACACTTGACCTCCACCAGGCGGTTGTCATGTGTAACTGCGTCTTAATTTTCAAGGTAACTTAAGTAGAGACTGTGCAAGTTGCCTACTAACCTCTCGTAAAAATCACACAAATTTAAAAAAAAGGTCTATTATATAATATCGTCAGGAGCCAAATCTTACGACTATTTGTACGATTTACAAGAACGTCTGTTAGACAATTGACTTTCCGCTGATAAACAGAAAATTTACACCTCACCTTATGAGGGTCCAATGCCTTTTTTTTGCTTTGTTATAACACATACCCACACAATAGAAGATATATTGCAATATAGCGTGACTTGTCTTGGGTAATATAATTACATCACCACAAGGTGATCGCCACAAGGTGATCGCTCTCTGTGGACCCGTTCATATCTCTTATGTTTTGGCATCACTATGGTCGCCGGTCAAAATAACAAGTTCTGCTATATATATGTAGGATAGTTGCATACTTTATTAACTCCGGTACTTTCCCATACAAAATAGGTGCCTTTGGATCACGAGTGCGAGTTAACGGTATACTGCAAACAGGCAAAATATCCGTTTTTAATATATTGGCAAAGTAACGCTACCCTTTCATATCTTAAAACATAGTGTATTACTTTGGGCAGATGTTTATTTCAAACTTGTAGCTTCAATGAACGATCGTGGTCGACCGGTCAGATGTAACGGCGTTTACGTGTCTCTAGGCGCGATGCAATACTTGTTAAACAATAACACGTCACACTTATCGAAAAGAGTAGGGGGTCCTTCCAGGTGGTAGTGGTTCAAACCATTCCGGCCTAAATGGGGTGATGTTTCTCCTTTAGTGATGAGCCTTAGTTTAGTGCCCAGAAGTGGTCTTTTGCCGCTAAGCAAACTCCTAAAAACACTCTGACAAGAGTAGGATAAAAAGGACAACAGGTCCTTTATAGCAGGGTCTGTAAACATACCCCCCCCCCATCAAGAGTTGTATAAACATGTTAAAAAGATGCATCTTGGCTCCCAAAACTGAGTAATGTCCATTGTTGCTGGTAGCGGTCTAGCTGTTTAACTTAACACATAAACTATAGGAAATGGCCTTACCTTGGCGTTTAAAAGAGTTCTCCGAAGGCAAGTCAGGCAACGTTGTAACTCACATGTCCTTGGGGGTATTGATAGGGTTAGATTACATGACAAACAGCTTTGTTTTGGGTGGTAACTGTGAGGGTTCCCTACTAATCTATGGTTAACACCAGTGCACCATTTCTAAATACGTGTAGCTATATTCCAAATATTTAACACTATATGTACGATTTACAAGAACGTCTCTTTGGCCACAATTTTCCTAATGAACAGCAAATTCATATCTCAAGAGGGTACAAGGCATTCAGTTTCCATTGATGTGACACCTGTCATAGTGTAGCGTGGTGAACACAAAATATAGTGTCGCGTGACCTGTGTTAAACAATCTATGTTCATTGCCACAAGGCAATCGCCCTGTCCTCTCTGTGACCCCAGCATTAACTATTCACACGTCAAAATGTCCCTCATAGATTTATGAAACAATATGCGTAATACAAAGTACCAAAAGAGTCAGCGAAAATGCTATTTCTGTATAAAACATGATGGAATTGCATTCTAATTGGCCAGATTTTTCGCAAAAAATACTTTAGTCGGGTGAGGGTTAAACAAATTAAATAATCAGATTAGCGAATCCTTACAATATAGTTAACGTGAGCACCGTTAATAGTGCCGTTTTTTTGGGGTAAGATTAGTAAGCCCAAATTGATAAAGATACCAATAGAACAACGAATACTTACCTGCAATTGCAAAGATGAAGGTTAGAATTTAGAGTTACTGTTCAAAACGTGCTCTGATATTTGGGCACTCACCTGGTTACTAAACTTAAACAAAACAAAACAAAACAAGACAAGACAATCCGTGCTACACACTTGACCTCCACCAGGCAGTTGTCATGTAGAGACTGAGCAAGTTGCCGACTAACCTCTCGTAAAAGCCATACAAAGGTCTATTATTCCAATCCGGATGCTCGACAACACTGACGAAGTTCTACAGAAACAAAGTAGCACGGGAAATCAGGAAAGCAAAAAAACAGTTCTACAACGTCAATGTTGACAGCAACCTTAACAGCAACCCCAGGCCCTGGCACCACAAGATCAAGGTCATGTGTAACACGACTAAGAAAGCCTGCCATATCCAAGTACCAGGTACCGACCACAACAACTACAGAGCTATAGCAAACGCGATCAATGTCAAGATCGCCAGTATATCACAGTCCCTCCCGCCATGGGACACGTCTATGCTCCCAGCCTTTCTACCGGCACACCCTATTCCTACCATCCACGTGTGGGACGTATACACAAAACTCAAATCCACGAACTGTAACAAGAGCCCTGGACCTGACGGCGTCCCGGCCCTGATTCTGAAGGAATTCGCATGCGAGATCAGCGGGCCTTTCTGTGAACTGATGAACTCATCCTTCAGAGAAGGAATCGTCCCTTGTCAATGGAAAGAAGCAAATGTCATCCCTCTTCCCAAAACCTCACCACCTGATATTAACGAGTTGAGACCAATTTCTCTCACTGCACAGCTCGCTAAACACTGTGAACGCTTCGCTGCAACCTGGATTATGCAGGACATATCCACCAACCTGGACCCCAGACAGTTCGGATGCAGAAAGAACAGATCGACCACTCATGCCCTGATTAGCATGCTTGACTTTCTCTACAGATCATCGTCAGTTCCTAACACCATCAGTACGCTCATAACAACTGACTTCTCTAAAGCGTTCGACCTGGTCGACCACACCACCGCAGTGCAGTGCCTGATTGATTTAGGAGTGCGACCATCTCTTCTACCATGGATCTGTAATTTTATGTCCAACAGACGACAACGAGTGCGCTACCATGGCCAGGTTTCGGACTGGCAACATCTTTCTTGTGGTGTCGCACAGGGAACCATTCTGGGTCCTATTATTTTCCTTGCACTGATCAACAGTGCACTCAGGGAGCTAAGCAACAGGTGGAAATATGTAGATGACATGAACCTCACCCAAGTCAGATTCCTCCACCAACAATGTTCACTACAAACCTCCCTTGACAACCTTAGCACTTGGGTCAGAAAACACAAAATGAAGATGAACTCCCGAAAGTGCAAAGCACTCCACATCTGTTTTGCTAGAACTCCACCCACTCCCGAACCACTCCTCATAGACGGACAGACACTTGAGACAGTAGTTCACATCAAAGTTCTGGGAGTGACAATACAGAGTGACCTCAGATGGGACATACAAGTAGACACCATGATCAGCGCATCAAACAGAAAGCTGTTCCTGTTACGCCGACTGAAGAGGTTTGGAGTCACTACACAAGACCTCACAACTGTCTACATCGTGTACGTCAGACCCACTATGGAATATGCGGCACCGGTGTGGCACCCGGCCCTAACCTGTTCACAGTCCGCAAGGCTAGAACGACAACAGAAGCGAGCATGCAGAATAATCCTGGGCACACAGTACACTGACTACACCTCAGCACTGTCTACACTGAGCCTCGACTCCTTGGCAGAACGACGAATCCACCTATGCCTCACCTTCGCCAAGAAACTCCTCAACTCTGAATTCAGTGACTGGTTACCCCCACCCCGGAAACAGATATCTGGCAGAAACACACGTAACGCTAATAAACTGGACACTCCCATCTGCAGAACAACTCGCCACAAAAACTCTGCGATACCTTACATGACAAACTTGCTGAACAAACAATTGAACTAACAAACTGTAAACACTAATATGTCCTTGTACTATATTTCAAAAGACTATACACTTTTTATCGCAATTATATTTATTGATGTTAAACCGACTCGATTGTTAATTTTAACTCCCTAGCACTTTTAAACTATGTCATTGTAAATACCTAACAATTCAGACGTGTGCCTGCAACTAGGTGTGTGATGTATGAATAAATGAATAAAAAAAAATATTATATAGTAAAGTTACATTCCAAATATATTACAACTATTTGTACGATTTACAAGAACATTTGTTAGACAATAGACTCTCCGCTCAGCCTGATGAACTGTGAATTCACACCTCACCTCATGAGGGTTCAAAGCTTCCATTTTGCTTTGTTATAACACCTACCCGCACAATAGAAGACAAATTGCAATATAGCGTGACTTGTCTTGGGTAATATATGTACATTACCACAAGGTGATCCTTCTCTGTGACCCGTCCATACCCCTTATGTTTTGGTATCACTATGGTCGCCGGTCGCAAAAACAAGCTGCTGTTGGATACTTGGATACTTCATTAACTCATATAGATTTCATACAAAGAAGTTGTCTTTAGATAACGAGTGCGAGTTTACGGTTAGCAACATGCCTTTTAAATATCTCCAAAAAACAACATTTCACTCCTATTGCGTTCAAGCGTATCTTAACCACTCAATGAAAGACAGGTGTTGCGTGACTTGAAGATCAATATTATCACAGGGTGGTCGACTTGTCCTCTCTGTGACCCCAAGCTCGTACATATCCCTAATGTTTGGAATCACTATGGTCACTGGTCACAACAATGATTTCCGCTGTCTTTGGAGATAAACAAACAGGAAGTGGCAAAATAGCCTTTTCTGGGTCTTAATTATTTTTGTTGTTGTTGTTGAAAATGTTCATCAGTCAGGAATGATTAACAGTCAATAGAATATTCTTCAATTAGCGACTATTGAAAACGAAACAAAACACGTACATCCAAATTTTCGACGTCTATTGTACGTCTTGATCACGGAGTAAATTAGTCTCGCGAGAACACGAGGAAATTTGGAGGTACGTGTTTTCTTACCTTTTCAACATTCATTAATTAAAGAATATTCTATTTACTGTTACTTTTTATATTCATCTTGACAAAGTTACACCACCTTTCCATATATTTAAGCGTGGTATTCCTTTTTATTGATGTTTGCTTTATACGGAGCACGGTGGTCAAATTTGGCTCCAAATGTTCCAACTTTTTTTCGAACCGAATCACGCTCGATGTGACGTAATTCGAATCGAATGACGTTCTATGTGACCTAATTCGAACCGAACATGCGTTCGAATTCGGGGTCACCTACGGTCATGTACAGAAAACCCGCGACTTCAAGCCCTTTTTACATGAGTGCCTCCTGATGACGAAATCTACCTTTTCACAAATATAAACCGATTTCTGGACAGTACGTCTATGCCGTCAGTTTGTTGTGGATATGTAACATGTAGCGAAGCTACGGCCGTCACCGTGGGTGACCTTGAAGATCGTAATTCATGTTTACTTAGATATAAATAACCTACTCCCCATATCCACGCTGCATGACATGCGTGCAAACATGGTATTTTAATCGCAACAAAAACAAATTCAACTTACCTCAAAAAATGTTTAAATTGAAGACAAGACAAAAATCACGGTCGGTGTCGAATGTTTTTCTCAAAGACGGTGGCATTCTCGAATTATTGGTCTTAAAAGTTAAAAAATTGCATTTTTCTTCCATTTTTTTCCACCTTAGCAACACTTTAACTTTGAAATTAAAAAAAATGTCCGACTCAAATCTCAATTTTGTTATAATGTTTTAGAAAATGCAAAAATTAAGGAATTTGGGGGAAATTTGGGACCGATTTAAATCAGTTGTTTGGTTAATATTGCTTGTTCTTTGATAAGAATGCAATGCGCTTGAGAGTGATTTCACAGACATTTTAGCTCTGTAAGCAAAAGAACAACATTTAATGTATGACCAGTGCGAATTTCTTTTCATTTGGACAAGAGAGTCCCTGTGAAACTGTTAAAAAAAGATTTACCGTTGAGACTGGCTCCACGGAAGCCACGCGCGGGAGCCCCTGTAACCTGATACCCTCCCTCAGAACGGAATCTTTACACTAGGAACAGACCGCAGTGGAGGGTAATTTCAACTTTAACGGTGGTGTACAGATGTAACAACTTTAAGTGTCGGCATATCTGAGGGAGGCTCCCCAAACCGAAGAATATTCGTTGTTGCTGGTAGCAGTCTGGCTGTTTAACTGAACACATAAACACTAGGAAATGGCCTCACCTTGGCGATGAAAAGAGTTCTCCGAAGGCAAGTCACGCAAGGTTGTAACTCATCTGTCCTTGGGGGATCGGTACGGTTAGATTACATGACAAACAAAGCTTTATTTTGGGAGGTGACTCGACTGTGCAACCTGTGCAAAATTTCTAAATAGTTACATCCCAAATATTTAATACTATATGTACGTTTTACAAGAACGTCTCTTTGACCACAATTCCTAATGAACAGCAAATTAATACCTCAGGTAGGTTCAAGGCATTCAGTGTCCTTTGATGTGACACCTAACAACTCAATTGAGAACACAAATCATAGTGTAGCGTGGAGAACACAAAACATAGTGTCGCGTGACCTGTGTTACACAATCTGTGTTCATTACCACAAGGTGATCGCCCTGTCCTCTCTGTAACCCCATCATTAACTATTTACACTTTGCTCTGTCCAAATGTCCCTCATAGATTGATAAATCAATATGTGTATACAAAGTACGAAAAGGGTCAGCGAAAAAACTATTTCTGTATAAAATATGATTGGGTCCGTTTAGATTTCAATCAGCCAGATTCGTCTCAAAAATGCTTCATTCGGGTGAAGGTTAATAATAATTAGATTAGCGAATCCTTACGATATGGTTAATGTAAGCACCGTTAATAGCGCCGTTTTTTGGGGTTAACATTAGCAAGCCGAACTTGATAAAGTTAGCTATAGAAGAACGAATACTTACCTGCAATTGCAAAGAGGAGGATTCGAATCTAGTGTTGCTGTTCAAAACGTGCTCTAATATTTGTTCAGTCACCTGGTTACTAAACCTAAACAAAACAAAATAAAACAAAACAAAACAAGACAATCGGTGCAATACTAGGCGGTTGTCAGGTGTAACTACATCTTAACTTTCAAGGTAACTTTAGTAGAGACTGTGCAAGTTGCCTACTAACCTTTCGTAGAAACCGTGCAAAGGTCTATTATATACTATAGTCAGATGCCAAATATTTTGCAACTATTTGTACGATTTACAAGAACATTTGTTAGACAATTGACTCTCCGCTTAGCCTTATAAACTGTGAATTCACACCTTACCTCATGGGGGTTCAAATCCTCCATTTTGCTTTGTTATAACACCTACCCGCACAATAGAAGATAAATTGCAATATAGCGAGACTTGTCATAGGTAATATATGTACATCCCCACAAGGTGATCGCTCTCTGTGACCCTTATGTTTTGGCATTACTATGGTCGCCGGTCGCAACAACAAGCTGCTGTTGTATACTTGAATACGTTATAAACTCCAGTAGATTTCATACAAAGTAGTTGTCTCTGGAGAACGAGTATGAGTTTGCACCATAAGCAATATATGTGCTTTAAAAATAGTATTTTTCTTGGCATAAGTGACGCTATCTTTTCATATCTTAAAACAAAGTTTGACTTTGGGGCTTTGTTTATTTAAAAAAAGTAGCTTTAATCAACGATCGTGGTCAGATGTTACGGTAGGAGCCAACTACATTTAGAGAATGCTTTCTAAACCATAACACGCTATGACAAAAGTAAAGATAAAAAGAGAACGGGTCTGTTATATTTTTGAAACGAGTCTGTAAGAAACGTTTGCTACCACTAACGAAGAGTTTTATTATGAAACATGTTAACTACGTGCACCTAGGCCCCCCAAACAGAAGAAATATGTCTGTTGTTTCTAGTAGCAGTCTGGCTGTTTAACTGATTACATATAGTACAGGAAATGATCTCACCTTGGTGATAAAAATAGTTCTCCGTAGGTAAGTCATGCAAGACGATAACTTAGCTGTGTGTTTTTTTCACGGTCACTTAAAGTTTTAACCCGTCTAAAAATTGTTGTCATGCGTGGGCATAGGGATAGATGACAAACAAGCAAACTCAATTTGTGAGTCGTGACTGTGTTAGTTGCCTACTAACCCATAGTAAATAGCAACGGCAAACCTGCAGCTACAAACACACACTTTTTAAAACAACTATATGCTCTGACGGCATAGAGGAAGGGTCCATTTTACTAGGGTTAAAAAAATACTTTTCCGTCACTTTCCTTATGTTAACTGATACATTATTTGAAAAAGAGCAATAGTTAGTCTTACTACACACCACGCATGTTTAATATAATCATAACGTAAAAGCTATATCAGTGCACAGTAGGCAAGGGCCCTTTCTTTTGTTTAGGTTTGTTTTGGTTCACTTCATTCCGTTGGTAGGGGGTTAGATATAAAACGAGGGGCATTTTCGGCAAGGTGTTTCAGAACGAACACCTTTCAATCAGCAGCAGTCGTCTAAAAAGTCACCGGAATTCAAAGTAAGTAACTATTTCAGTTGTGTTTGGTTTTTAGAGCGCAGAGGTAGCACAATCAAATTGTATTTGAGGTTCTTGTAATGCGTCCGTCTTTTTGAAAACTGCCAAACAGTAATCAAAATTTAACCCCGCATCTTCTAGAGGCGATTTCGTTAATTGCATGATTGTACTATAAATTTTTACGTGCTAGACTATTGTTTTATGTATACCAGTGAGTATATGTTTGACTTACTTGGTCAATTAGTCTGTTCTTGGATTGTTCGATTTTTTTCCCTTATCTATAGGTTTGCTGGTTTATTTGGTTTGTTGATTCTCTTTTGGTTGATACGCTAATCAGGTGGTTGGTTGGTTCGATTTTTTTGTCTCAGGCTTGGTTTTTAATTTGATTGTTGTAAAAAGTCATTGGGAACATTTCTTTGTGAACGTTTGAAAATTGTTACGTATTTTTTTTTTACTTCTAACTTTGTTAATTTATGAAATGCTATCAAAACACGTTGCTAAGGACAAAAAAATGGGTGCCTTGCTTTATTAATGAAACGAACTTCTTTTAGTGTTTAAAGTAACTTCTAAGAAGTTTTGTTCTAACAGGTAAAGGCTTTAGTAAGTAAAATGCATGGTACAGCACAGCATAAGATAAAGTACACACTAGCCACGTGCGCGTAAAATCGATAACTCTTATATACTCTTTAGATACCATCTTAACAATACCAGAATACATCGCGCCTATGGTTGAATACCATGTAACAAATGTTAGGTTTGCCAAGTATGGAACTTCCGTTATGGTTCAACATGAATTTCTTGTAATGTTAACAGGAATGTGTCGTTATGTCTCCTGTAGGGATTGATGGGTCGTCTTGATTTTTGGTATGTGGATAGCTTGTAAGACGAAGTTTTATATATACGATTTTGGAAATGAAGATCTCATTTGCATAGTTAATGAGAAAAATGCTATCATACCGAAAGCATATAATCAGTAACTGACAGTAATTTCTTACTTGCGGTATGACCTGTGCTATTTTTATTTTATTTTATTAGTTCAGCTGTACAAGATACAGCCAGGGTCGCCCAACTAGTTACGAGACTAATTTTCAACGGCTGACCCTGGAACAAGGACCAGAAGCTACAGAATATATGGACAGGACATTAAAATCAAATAGTTCCTATGTTGTGAAAACAATTCCGCAAAACGACATTTCTTTCATGTCTTTTAAACCTGCCGACCTGTGTGGGTGATTTACCTGTTCCCTTGCATATAATCTAGATCCACTCACACTACTTAGTTACATTTGTCATTGGCTTTGACCAAGTCCCTTCGTGTAATGAATTTTTAATAACACGTTGCTTCTCTATAAATCATATTCTGGGCCTAACCCTTATAAAAAATGTTTCTATCCATCCACATTAAATTTATGAAAATGTTTGCGTATATCTTAAGTATTCGAAAAACAAGGCCGAGGTCTCTGTATATTTTTTATGTCTTCCTTTATTTTGGGTACGCTATCCCTGTGAATGTTTTGTCGTATGACTTTTGTGTTGTTTTGTATGCACATACATGTATGTGATTTCGTTTGGCAAGCAGCCTCATGTCTTATTCATGTTAACATTTATATACACAATGGTGATTGTTGTATCGCAGCTATTATTTATGGAATACCTATTTTATTCTATTCTGGTTGACAAAGATTATCACCTTCACCATTATTGCATTGTTTTCTTGTGAAAAAAGCTTACAGAGGTTCAACGAGACCTGTTCGTACTATGCCTGCGGTCTTTGTCGGAATTGAGGCATTTCAATCCGTGTACATTTAACCCAGGGGGAAAATAATGCTGTCTTATTGTGTACAGTTGAAATGTCCTTGGAACTGAAACTATGGTGTTTCTTCACACACACCATTGAAGCTGTCCCCTTCAGAATGAATGGTACAAACGTATCCAAAGATTTCATAATAACAACGTGGTGCTGCATTTCTTACGGAAGAAAAGTCTTTCGACTCCCGCCGATGTTGTTTTTTCTTATCAATCTCCTAGAATCAAAAAAAAAAAACTTCATTGCGCCATGGCTCACCTTTCTTATCCCTGCCCCGCTACACCAGAATGACATGTGGGGGGGGTGGGGGGTGTTATCTCTTACCCCTCCCATAGTGCATTGCAACTCGGGATAGTGTGTTTAAGTGTAGCTGACTAGAGACAACCCATTTCAGATAACCACAGTTTAACAGGTCTCTCCAACAATAAAAATTATCTATGGTCACTTCTCCCCCTTCCAAAAACAATAAAACATTATGGAACAGATGTATCCTCCAGGCAAAATATTACCTTTTCTGCACCGCCATTAGCAATACCAACCCCACGTTCCATGCTGTGAAACACAGACTAGAAAAAAGCGTAAGCTAGCATGTTTTCATTTCTGTTTTGCCACTTATATATTGTTGCAAATATGTAGCTTAAGCGTTGTAACGTATTAATAGTTCCCGTCTTTGTTCAATCGTCTTAGTTTCTAATACTTATCAATGTCATTTTATGTACTATATACCAATCTGTTTTTTTTTTACAATAAAGATGCTTAAAAAACAGTTAAACAGAGCCTGGATTATGTGTTACTTCTCAAACTTCCTATCTTGGGGTTGGCGTTAATAGTGCTAGCTATGTTCAAGAGGGTGGTTAGAACTAAAATTCAAATATTGGTCAGTAGGGATGGGTTTCCTTTAGATTCGTATGTCCAACGAACCATCATCATACTTATCAATTGTTTTATGTATGATTCCAGTCACGAACAATGGGAACGAAAGTCTCAAAACCAACGGCTGTACAACCGATATGTGCTGTTCCTCAAGCGACTGTACAACCAACAGCTGCTGTTCCCCAAAGGGCTAGGCAGCCGACAACTGATGTTCCCCAAGTCCATGTTCAACCAGTCGTCACAAAAGAGCCGTTTATTCTGAAGGAACTGGTCGATAATTGTGAAGTGCCGAAGGGTAAGTTACGTTTCTTGTTGTCCCGTATGGTGTAGCTGTGTGCATATGTAAAGCTTCAGTCGTCCTGTATGTTGACTTACGTACATCAGCATCGCTGCCTGTAAGTCTGTCTAATGTGTTGTTTGCATTTGAAATTATATACTACCTACACTGTTTATATTACTTACACTGTTTTTGTAATGTATAATACTTAAAATGGTTTAACAAAAAGAGTGTACCAAAGAAGATTTTTCCCCCGATATATTTTTTATTTATTTAGTATATTAGTATATGGACCCCATTAATGATTTTCATCACTTCTTTTGTGTACATGTATATTCAATATAGTGGAGTGCGTCAGCAATATGCCCCGTATGCGCCTGCATTCGCTACTAATCGCAAAAAAACAAGTAGTTTCGCGAACTGCATACGGAAATCATATGCACCACATACGCAATTGCTCCCCTAAATTCCTTAATTATATGTTAGATGTGCGTCAAAGTAATATGAAAAAACATTCTCGCGTCTTGTGCATACGCCCGTGTATGAAAAAAAATGTTAATAGGCATTTCATGCGAAATGAGGATACGTAGAAGTGTAACAGGGCCCTAAAATGGTAACAAGTGCCCATAGGCGACAATCCTCCGTGAAGTTTTATATTTTGCAGATTGGAAACAGTATAGTGCACTATATATTATTTATTTGATAGGGTGTCGTAATATGTATGTGCAAACCATAAGTCACAATCCCAACAGATAATTACAAACGAATATACACAACAACCACCTAATAGCAGAAGTGTGACAGGGCCCTAAAATGGTAATAACATATCATTTCATTCTAAGCCTCGAGTACTGTAGGGATATATTGTGTTTTACAGAGTTTATGTCGGATGGCGCCGAGGTCTTCTTGACCCACACCGAGGACATGCCTGTGTCTGCTGAGGTCTACTGGTCCGCCTTTCGGGACTTCGTTGAACTGCAGCTGCACATGGAAGGCCACGAGAACCTGCGAGTCGTTGAAGGTAGATTTTGCTGTTTTTTTAAACGTTACATTACAACGTTATTTTGAAAGTTATTTTACTTTTATTAAAAACAAAATACACCAGACAACAAGTTATGAAATATTTGCTTGTGTTAAAACCCTTTCACGCTGCTTAATTTCCAGGTTATGGGGAGGTGGGCACGGTGGTCTCCTTCTACTACGACCCGACGGACCTGGGGGAGGGCCAGCGGGAGATGAAACTGGTGGAGAAGGACGATTCCACTCGTACATGGAGGGTCCAGGAGACACAGCCGAACGATCTGTACAAGAGCTACGAGATGACTATAAAGGTACAAACAGTCAATATCATTAACGTGCTGTTGAAAAGTTTGAGCTTTGTTCTAACACAATAAAGGAACTCACCATGGGTTTTCAGTTGATTTGGTCGACCATATTCAGATGACTGCTCCACTGCGCTGACTTTTCGGAAGCCAGAAGAGTCTTGTTTTGGAACAAAGTACAAACTTTCATCATCATCATCATCAGTCATCCTCCGAAGAGGTGGAGCATACAAAGTTTGATCGCCAGAACTGCTTGTCCTTCATAGCAGAGACAAGTTCCAGGCCCTCCAAGCCTGTTTCAATTTCTATAAGTTTCTTAAGTGTTATATTAGGACGTCCAACCCTTCTTTTCGTGTCAGGGTTCCAAAGTAGTAGCCTGCTGGCTGGTTCTTTGCTACGTATGACATGGCCGGCCAACCTTAGGCGTCGACATTTAACTACAGTAGTGACATTTGGTAACGATCCGTATAACTGTGCATTAGTAGTATGTTTCCACCATGGTGTATTAAAAACTATTCGTAACATCTTCGTGTAGATTCCGCTTAGTTTTCTAGAGCGAGACTTATTCATTACCCATGATTCTGACCCATACAAAAGAATTGTTTCAATACATGCCTTAAACACTTTGATCTTAGTTTGTTTTCTAATAGGCGCTTTCCAAATCTTATGTAATGAGTGAAGAGCACTCCATGCCTGTGCGATCCGCACTTCCATGTCATGAACACTGTCCGAATAGCCCCCTAGGTATTTGAAATCCGCAACACATTCGATTTCAGTGCCATCAGTGGCGAAAAGTACACTATCAGTAGTTGGGTTAAGATGCATAAACTTTGTCTTAGAAGCGTTCAGGTATAAACCTATTTTTTGACATGAAGTTTCAACTTTAGTAAGAAGATTTTGTGCATATTTTATTGAGTTTTCCAAAAGAGAAATATCATCTGCAAAATCAAGGTCTGGGAGGGTTTCCGCTGGGTATCGTCGGCTCCGTCGACGACGGAGGACAAGCCCGTCTGATTCAGAAATCGAAGACCGAAGCGCATAATCGAGGCAAATAACAAAGAGAAAAGGGGCCAAAGGATCGCCCTGAAGGACACCCGTGTTAATGCTGAATGCATCGGTTTCTCCCTCAGGAGTAATAACCACAGCACTGGTGTCCTCGTACATGACTCGAATAGCGCTGACGACATCCAGCGGAATCCCATACGCTTCTAAAATCTGAAACATTTTGTGGCGATTTATCGAATCGAATGCCTTGTGGAAGTCAATAAACACAAGTACTGCCTCTTGGTCAAAGTTTGTTTGCGTACAAACTTTACAAGTATGTATTCTAGCAACATAGATTAGCTGTCATACGAATATGGTTTAAAGTGCTATTGACAAGGTACCACGCGTCAAGACGGTGGGTTTTCGGGTTTAGTTGGAGTTTAACGGCCTCTTAGCGTCACAGCACGTCCGTGGCACCTACTGGGGCTTTAAAAAGGAAAAAGTGGGAGCTTAAATCAAGTAAAACATAAATTTTAGGGAAAGGAGGGAGGTTTTGGGAGGAGAAACGGAGGGGTACGGTTTAGCATGCGCGCTACGTCATTCATGTATTTCTTCATAAGGCCACAGCAAGTAAATTTTATGGATGACATCCTCGCGCGCATTGATTTTCGCCTGATTTCAGAAAAAAAAACAAGAAATTTTGTTGCCCTGCGACGGTGGTCAACATGCCAAAAAAGGGCAAATATGTCATGAACGTCCATCTGCAAGACAAGGCTCTGATTTATTCTTTTATTTTTACTTTGATACAATGTTGTATTTTATTCATTTTACATGTGATGTTGCCACTGAATCAAAAAACATTTGTACAATAATTGAAAATTTTATTTAGTCACTTCTTTTTTCAAAGTTGTTTCAGAGACAAATCTGTGTTGTAACAGTTGGCACAATATAGGTAGAGTATGGCTTCCAGACAGGTTTATGAGTCACTCTGTCAGTGATTGAGCCCTGTGTTCCCTGTGTTCTGCCTGGTAGTCTCTAAACTCAGAGACCACCAGGGATCCAGCAAACTTGAGGCGCACTTCCTCGTGTTTGATGGCAAGTGTGGACAGTCCAGGGTGTTCCATTACAAATGAATACCTAGTGTAGTATCTACCTTGAAGATGGTACAGCAAGCTCTTTTTTTTTGTTCTATTTAATAAAGACACATCTGCAAGGACAGCTAATACTGTTGAATACAGCGACAGAAGACCTGTTGGGTATGATATCATGTTTTACCGCCTAAATTCTTGTTCAACGAGGTTTACGATTTTAAAATCTGAAAATGTAGGAATCTTGTTTTTTTTTGGCCTGCCTTGTTTTTTTCTCCGGAGGATGTCATCCATAAAATTTACTTGCCATGGCCTAACTTTGTAAAACAAGAAATGAGAGATTTCAGACTTCCTGGAAGTATTTGGGGTTTTCTTTAATTTATTGCAAGAACCTAAAAGCTTGTATAGCATGCTTATATCGCGACTAGGGTGGAAACTGTGTAGGTTGAAGGGTCTGTTTATGCAATCCTTAGCTGTTTGCTTAATGACATATTTTGTGAACTATAAGTCACTTCATTTCTTAGTTGTCTGTTACCTCTTGTCATATAACCAGTCATTCTCTTATTGTGTGGCCTCACGCCTTATCAACCTACTTTGTGAGGAAACATACGAACGAGCACTTTCCGTTGAGCCACCCAAACAAAACAAGACGTCCGTCCCGCAAGTAATGACATCACGTTCAGACTGCTTGAAAGAGTTTTTTAAGTGCTAGTCTATTTTTGTGTTGCAAATTGTATTATAGCACGCGTTGGACACAGAAAAATCAATTGGGGGAGGGCAGAGAACTTGTATATTTAACTGTATCTTCCATTGTTGTAACTTGGTAAGTCAGATATAAGCCACAATCCCTAGCAGATGCTTACATGCACAAGGAAATATTGACTGGCATACCTTTGAAGAAAAAAATGAAGAAAATAAATCAGCACACTTGCCTCATCTTACCTGTTTGGGCCTTTTAGGTTGAAGGAACCACCACAGCCAAGGTGACCGTATCAGTCCGCTTTGTGTCTGCTATCAAAGATAGGAAGGGACGTCGTCAGGACATCGCCTACCACATGGTCAGTAATACTGTGAAATGCACTGCATGAAATGTGGGAATTACCAATAATTACAAATGCCAGGCACGCCTGTTCATGGTAATCTACAAGCAGATCCTACGGTTGCAAGACAGTATCCATGGCCAGATGAGTGTCCATTAGCCACCGAAGTAATGGACACTCCTCTGCCCAATTGGATACTGTCTTGCCACTGTAGGATCTGCTTGGAGATTAGTTAATGGTGTATCAGATTTTCTGTGTGTATTGAGCACTATTTTTGGAGTGAGCCCTGCATATATGTAACTCAATATGCTACACATAGCTATTGCGTGATTATATCACAGGTAAGTCTGATGGGTACATCTAAAACACCACATGCCAAAAGCAACCATTACCTGGCATATATATCACCTTTGGTGTTATGATTCTCGTATTCATCATCATCATATCTATTCTCGTATTGTGATGCAACAATAAGGGTGTTAAAACATAGTTCTGAAATGAATTCCTGAAAAGCAAGGCCATTAGGATATGAAGGAAATCAAACACTACAAATGATATTTGTTATCATGTTGACAACAACGTCGGTATGTTGTTTATATTGAACAAAAAACGCAAAAGCCCAAAACGTTTCCACTAAATTCTGTTCATGAAAAGAAAATAAGAATGAATAAGGGACAACGTTGGTAATAGTTTGTGTGTTTGTGTTACAACAGGTTCACCTTTTGGGAGCTCGCATACGGGACATTCTGAACTTCGTTGTCCGTGAAAGGGTCGGAGGAAAGCACCGGTTTGAACTGGATGTTGGCTGCTCTCGCGAGAAATTATGGGGTATCGTGGGAAACTGGAATGACGTCACGTGGATACGCGAATCTACGGGTGAGATTTGAAACCATCTAGGAGGTACAGAATAAGAGTGCAAAGCATACGGTTATATATGATAGATACGAGTGTTTCCTTTCCTATCGAAAGCACTGCGAGGATATGGGTAAGTTTCAATACCACAAAGGAGGTACATAATAATAATACCATGCAAATTACTAGATATATAATAGATAGGACTTTTATTTTCTCATTGAAGGCACCGTTGTCAATGGGCTCCGTCGGACGATCTACTTTACCAAGGACCGTTCTCTGGAGGTCCGACTGGCCTGGGTTGACTCCAGTGACTACCTGTTCGTGTATGAGGGAGACAACAGTCCGGACTTCCTGCACTGCAAGTACTACAGGGGCAGGGTAAGGGGTGCTTCGTAATCAAGTCTTACCGGTTTATTATAGAGAGCTTGTGATATTATTAGAATGTACATGTCTCTAATCAGGACACATACACAGCATCGACACAGATATAAGGATCACGAGATATAAGGATCACGAGATATTGAAAAAAAACGCTGCGGTACCATAGCAAGCCGCTAGTGAACTGAAAATATAATAATTTTGAGGTCTTAACAAGGCCTAGTCGCCTGACAATTCAAAAGACAACCCACCATTAGCTTCTTTAATAGTACTAAACCGCCTACATGCCTGTGAAAACACTTTCCTGTACGACTCCTGGAATCCTTGCAGACTACACGCAATAATATACGATTAGACTCGCCCCAGAGCCGTCACCAAAAAAGACTCAGTATATAGTCGCATCAACGTAAATATAGGTACACTTCATTCATCACATACGCATTTGATGCTGCCGAATGATGCGTCTCTGTGAACGTGAACTTTTCTTACAGCTGCAGTTCTTCGCCGTGAACCCCAACAAGGTCAAGGTCGTGTACGACTGCTCTTTCCTGCCGGCTAAGAACGCCCCTGTGGAAGAGTTTAAGACATGGTTCGTCCCAGCTATCGGCAGCAGGATTGGGTGGCTTAAGGTGACCAACAATTCAAGTCTCCTGTTTGGTTAAAAATTGTATTCTACGTTCACCCTTTTGAAAATAGATTAGACTAAATCCTGATAGAAAGGCGGTTTTAGTAAATATTGCTACCTCTTTAGGACACCTTTGGGGAGCAGAAAGCCAGCCAGGAGGGATCAAACAAAAGTACGAAACCTCCGGTTTTTACGAAGGGTGCGTACTCCACGGCAGCCCGAGGCATCGTCAGGGGACCAGTGGAGGACGTGTGGAAAGTGTTCCGGCCTTTTGGACGGGTTGGTCATTTTTTTCTGCTCTTGTCGTTACCTACAAGAGAGAGTGAGTGAGTGAGTGAGTGAGTGAGTGTTACCTATGGGTATGATACTTGTTTTATGTGTGTTTACCTGTGTGTTTCTTTGTGTTGGTAAATATTTGCATGTGGTAGAGTGGCAGGAAGAGGTTGGTTACCACAGATTAACCTTAAGGTCAAGTTGGAAGAAAGTGATGACTAGCAGACTTGGAGGAAGTAATGTGTCCCTCCACGCAAGCCAGCCACTTAGGACTTGTAGAAATGTTTCTGTTCTACTAGGGCTGTTGAATGTACGGCAGACCATCTCTTTAGTTGTGCTAATACCTTTACAACTACTACTACATATAGAGCATTAAATGGCTTTAGGATCGTGCAACTTTAGTATTTAATTTTTTCCTTTTTTCAACCGGACTATCAAACTATCAGAATATCAAAGCAGCTACTGGGCTGACCTCTGGCCTCATCTGACCTAATGGCGAACAGACTGATATATGGACTATGAATATGGATAATGGCTTTGTGTGACTGTCTATTTGTCCTCAAGTTTGTAGATTTGTACATATGTTTGTTGTCCTGTATGTATTTTCTGTACGTTTTGCCATATTGGTCTGTTTCTTGTATCATTTTTTTAAAATTCTCTTTATTGCATTCATTTCAAATGTGCAATGGCAGGGGGGAGCACAACTGCCACCCCCTGAATTGGGTACAGTTTGTCACATCAAAACACCAAGAAACAATACATGAACATAAAGTATATACAAAGACACATACAAAATTATTGAAAATATACACAATGTTGCAATCTGGTCGACTCATAAAGGTTACAGTGTGGATTCAAGACCCGGAAAGTAAGTCGTTTAAAGTGTAATGGCGCAGTACATGAATGACTGCTGCAGTCGTTTGGTTCTTGCACAGGGAACGGTGATATTATGACCGTTCGTCAGTGCTCTTCCTGTGGCAGATTGTATGTTTTCAATGTGTTCTGTGTCCAGGGCTCCACTGCAAAGCAGTGTCAATTACTGAGAGGGCTACCCTGGCTAAAGAAAACAAAGTACAGTCTAAACCAAAGCTTATTTTCTCGTAATTTAGTTTCAAGTCCAGCTTGTTCCTGTGGTCACCCTTGTGACAGCATTAGTCACTTTTTGTTACACTGCCCTAACTACACTCAACAACGGAATACCCTTTTTGGCCTTATTACTGACTTGGATGTCCTCTCAGACGATATTCTGGTACATTTACTCTTAAGAGGTTCTTCTTTTCTGTCAACAATGTACAATACTCAAATACTACTACATGTACAGACATTTTTGTTAGTATCAACTCGCTATTTGTAACATCTTGATTAATTCTGTCAGTTTTTATATATTTATTTCACTTGTTCATCGGTTAATTGCTGTATTTCTATCGTGCTTTGCTTGCTTGTATTACGTATTGTCTCGTGGCGACATGAATATAAGTGTAACTTGAGTGTGTCGCCACCACGTCTTGTCACTGTATGTTTCAATAAAAAAATAAATGAAAAAAGGCTAAGTCGATATAATTGTTTAATGTACAGGACTGCATGGAGTACTGGAAGATCTACGACAACATGGAGATCGAGCCACCCGGAAATGACGTACAAGGCTGCATCCGGCGTTTTGTAACTTCCAAAACGAAGAGTAAAATCAGGGAGAGGCTGGAATGGAGGGACGACAAAACACATGTAGAAGTGAGTCTACCCCATCTATACTGGCATTGTAAATCATTTTTTTGCTTAACATACTTAGTGATGAAATGGGTAAAGGGATTCTGCCAAAGAATAGGATTTTTACACATACAATATGTGTATTTTGAGTATTTTAAATACTAGTATGTGTAATTTGAGCATGTGTAATTTGAGTACCAAAAATTCGAAAATATTAAGTTAATTACTATGTCATTATCATAACCAACGAGACAACAGAATTTTCCATTATGTAGTTACAATACCCAATTGCTTCACGTCATACATATAGAATACAACACAGTGTTTTCCATATTGCCCGAGGTTTCGGCCCGACCGCGAGTCGGATCGCCCGACGGCCGGTTTGTAAGCCCGGTCGTACAGTAAAATACGACCGGGTCGGGAACACTGTATCGCCGCCCGGGTATGATATAAAATTCGTTTCACAATTCCAATATATTGCATTGCGGAAAAGACTCCGATGTAGACAGACACCCACAATACCAGCATACTTGCTGCCTAGTGCCCACTTTGTATTGTCATGTTACAATTTCTGAACAAAACAAAAAAACAAAAACAATAACGAATAGAGTAAAAACAAAACAGAAAACACCCGGGTGTCTGAAATCTCATATTTCTTGTTATTCTCTATAATGGCTCAACTTATGTAGAACTTTTTGTTTGTTCCACGACTAAAAACCTGAAATTTCCTCCGTTACAAATAGATCTACAGCCTCCTGACTATGGAGCCTCCACCACCGGTTACCATGGACAACGTGTACACAACTATTACTATGACAGAACGTAAGTAAGAGGAAAATAGCTTACATAGAATATACGAAGCTACAGCAGTGGATCTGCTTGGTGTTATTCTAACTATATCATCTAATGCTTTCTGATGATAATAGATGGCAATATTGTGGACAGGTTTCGGTCTATCTATTCGTTATGACGCGGTTCAACAATTCATCATTTTAATCCACTCTCTAATAGCCCACGATAATAGTATAGCGTCATTCTATCTACTCTACGTCACAAACTCATGTGCCTCATAATGTTTTAGATACGATCTTACCCCTAGATATTAACTGTTCCCATATATTTTAAATTAACTTCTTTTTAAATAGTCACTGATCTATATATGCAATTATTATGTATTCCAAGATTTGCCGAACGTTTCTAGAGAGAATTTATCTCTGCAATTTTTAGATATATGTGTATCCTAATGGTATTCTTAAATCATTTTAGTTTTAATACTTACTTATGTAATTAGGTCTTATCGCCAAATTATTTATTGTATTTATTACACAATTCAGCCTATGGCTTCGACGTATTACTTCCATCAATAATAAACCATTCTACTTCTACTACTAAAGTCTTTTCTTTGTACGTAACTTATTTCCTGCGCGTTGTTACAGTTGGGGAGAAGGAGACTGAAGTCAAGTTCGAGTGCACCTTTGACGTCAGCATGTCGTTGGCCGTGTCCCGTATTAAAGAGAACCAGAAGGGCGCCTACATGGCGTGCATCGCCGGACTGCAGCAGCTCTTCCACTCCGAGGTCGGGACGCTAGAGGTCGTTGTTGGGAGAGCCGCCGATTTGGCACGGACTGACGGCTGGTGTATGTATTTGGCGTTTTGACCTTATTCTTTTTTTTTCTTTCCTTTACTGCATCTAATGTAAAAATTCACGCATGATATGGTCACGTTAGTAATGAACTTATAGGAATATATATTAACGAAAAAATACATTTATTGTACATAATGTACATTACATAACCACTGGGTTAGATATATGTTACAACAAAAATGTAGTTGACAGATACATTTATACACTCTCAAGCTAGCACTAGTACTTTAGTAATTGAATTCGGCTTCTCCTAATCGTATCCATTCTATAGCTCGTCTGGCGCAAGTAAGATTGTTCCCTACTCCCTGGAAGTAAGAACAGTGTCCGTAAGAAACAATCCTCCGTGAAGTAATTTGGTGATACCCTCTTTACCTGCCGACATGAAACATTATTGTGACAAATCCGTCAAAAGGATTTTATTCATAGGTGCGCAACTTGTACCCACACATACTTCCTGTGCATCTTTCTTTTAACTACACTACTACTATGTATTTCTTTATGTACACGTTTCTTTTAGATTGAGACAGAGTGAGATGGTAGAGGAAGTAATTGAGTGTATGCATATAATCCAACGAGTTTCAACCATTATTGTTTGAATATAGGCGACGCTGACCCGTACATTGTCCTCGCTGTGAACGATGGGAAGCCTGTGACGACAAGGGTCTGCCGTGCTACCCAGAGTCCAAATTGGGACGAGCGGTTTGAGCTGTCAGTGACATCCCGCAGCAGAAATGTCATCTTTACAATCATGTAAGCTCTCCTTTCTACCTTACAATGCTGCTCTACTTAATAAATGAAGTCGAATGGCCGAAATCAATGTCGCCCCCCGTCACGATTGAGATAAAGTTTGGTGCTCCTTGGTTAGCCTCTACCAGGCTTCGGGAAGCGGCTGGAAAGAGTAGAAATTAGCAAAATAGACAGATAACACGCTAGGGGAGTTGGTCCGCGAGAGAGTACAGTTTGCCGCTTCCGGAAGCCTGGTAGAGGCTAGACAGTCCGCGCGCGTCCAAGAACGTAGATTTGCCCCAGGCACGGTTCTGAACAAGCGTCGAGTCTCCAGAACTGTGCCTCACAACCCCTCCCCCCCCCTTTGGTCTAACAAAGTAAGCTTATCAATGGTTTATTTCGTCAAGAGACTGTGTCCCAACTGTGGCAGCCAAATGGCTGAATTGTTGTTGCGACATAAAATCAGGTTAAAATTGTATCGTAGTACGACGTAATTTTACAGTAATTCTAGCCGTTAAAATAGTAGTTATACAACATGAAATAAAATATATAAATATTAACTCATCAACATAAAATCCTCATTATTTCCAAGTACATGCTAACTTGTTTTGCAGTAACACTATAGTCATTAGTAACCCTACAATATGTCTGAAGTCGCTACAATAAAATTAGTTGTTTCTTCTTCTAGATCGGTGCCCAAAATGTTGACTCCCTCCAACTGAACTATGTGAATAGAGACTGGATGTGTATACGCTATGAAACCTCTGGTGATGGCCTGCTAGGTAGTCTATGCTCAAGAAGCCTTGTTTTTAGCGAGCGTTGTTTTCCCCAAAAGGAGACTCCTTGCAGGCATCAGACGTCAGCACGCCCTACATATGGGCACGCCCTAAATGTACTGTTCCCCATCCACATAGGGACCGAGATACAGTTGGACAGGACGACATCATGGGGACAGCTAACGTCAACCTAGACGAGCTGACGTCTGGCAAGGAGAAGAAGATGACTCTAGACGTGCAGCAAGGAGGAGGGACGCTGAACGTCCGACTGTACCTCAAGATGCACGACAAACCTAAGGACATCAAGGAGGGAGACAAAATTGTCAAACAGATCAGCCTGCCCTTCCTGGCCCCTGTCTTCCAGAGTGAACTGGATGTCATCAGGAACGAGTTCACCCACCTCATCACGTCGTTCCTTGGAAAAGGTACATAATGTTTAAAACATCAGACATTTCAATCTGTATCATTTCTAATAGGCTTGGGTAAACACGTTGCTAACTTTACGTTTGGTGTACGATTAAAAAAATTATACGACCTCAAAAAACCTTTATAAGAATGACGTATTAGAATTTTTTTTTCAATAATTAAGTAAATCTCATTCAATTTAAAAAATGAAAAAAAGGTAAACAATGTATTCCTTTGCAAAAATTATCTCAATCTATGCTGCTCTCTACCCAAATATGACCCAATCGTCAATTCTATCAGTAGAGATCCCGATCAGAGCAAGAATGAAGGTAACCATATTCACTCTCTGATGATTATCTCTACTGATAGAATTGATGATTGTAACGACAGAAACTCCGATCGGGATCTCTGCTGTTAGAATCGCCGATTGTTCCAGCAGAAAATCCCATCGGGATCTTAACCTACGTAGAATCACCGATTCTACCAGATCGAAGTCTACACTGACATATACATATATTCGTGTGTGTGTGTTTATTTCGTCGGAAAAACAACTATGAAATATCCTCATTAAGGGGCCGTCACATTGCGTGAAAATAAATCGGCCGACGAGTCGGCGAGCTCTAAACGACATTTACGTTGATAGTACTCCCGATGTTTCGTCGAGCATCGCGCGAAGTTTCGGGATAGCCGGTGATTTTTTGGACTCGGCCGAAGGTCCCTGACACGCGAAACGTGTTCTTTTGTCCTGCGTCACATTGTCGACGAGCTTCGGCCGTATTTGTTAATCGCCGAAAAGTCGCCCGATTTTGAGATCGACCGAGGATCGCGCGAATATTTGGCAATGTGACGGACTCTTTAAAGAAGAGTGACAATGATGACAAACGATTTTAATCAATTTTTTTTTGTCCCAAAGGCCAACAGTACGAGCTTGAGAAAACCAAACGTTTAAGGAGCCATCCCGATGTCCCGCTAGAGGAGATGCCGGCAGCCTGTGTCCCCATGCCCACGGCAGAGATGTTCACTCCGGTTAAAGCTGGGCGACTGATGCAACGTCTCATGGAGTTTATCGGGTCTCAGGTAGGTAGTTAACCCTCCCAGTGTCATGGACCAGTTTGAAAGCGTAGTTCTAATATTTCCTCACACACAGAGGGTTAAATTTACCATGGCATTAAGCATTGATAGACAATGAAGCTTTTTTTTATGCATTCACAATTAGTCTAGGGTCAATTTATGCTACTAGTAGGTCTTTCAGCGGCATCCAACGTTTTGTGCTTTATAATCAATGGTTTATTTGCAAATACATGCCCGAAAGATAATTGCAACATAGAATAACGAATACGGTAATAGTACAATGGCAGTAAGTGACTACTCTAAGAGATTGCTACAGACTACATCCTAAGTTTGGGTTTGAATTCTTTTTTGGAAGCAGTGGAAGACGAAGTGTCCCACTTTTTCTGCAATGAGTGGGTTTTGGGAGGTTAACATGGTTGTAGTTTTCTTTTCGTCAGTAAATGTTTGAAAGTTATGGTGGATTTTGGTGGCTTCTTTAAGCAGCTCTTTTCTTTCCTGACCGTTGAATGGGCAGTTGGAGATAAAATGTATTTCGTCTTCAACCGCTTTTGACATACAGTAGTTACGAATTCTTTCACCTACGGGTAACTTTATATGGCAAGACGTGTAAAAGCGATACATAATACGTCAGGCCTATCTTTCTAGAAGTTACTGAAACATCACTGGTGACTTCTGACCTCCTGACCTGACACATAGACTTTAATTTACGTTATATGATTATGATTGACGCTTGGCTATGTATATATTAATTGTTATTTTGTTTGTTTTTTTAGTTTTTGTTTCTCTTATTTCATAGCTAATGTTATTCTGTTTTTTTATACTGTACATGGCACGCCTGGTAGGCACTCATCATGCCTACCCCATATGACGAAAACAGAAAAGAATAGAGTAATATGTACCGTACTGTTCGTCTTGCAACACAGGCCCAGATCATGGTCCGTCTGGCACAAGCCAAGGGCATGTGGGATCCGTGGAAGGCCAACTTCAGCGGCTACCTTCCTGCTAACGAGAGGCTGATTGAAGAGTGGCAGAATGACGCAGAGTTCTGCCGGCAATATCTTCAGGGTTCGTATTACAGCATTCTTGTTATATTGTTTCTATGTTAATTGTGTCATGTTATGGATGTTATGTTAGAAGACATGGCTGCTGCGGCACAAAACAGAAGTACCTGGAGAAGTACCGTCCAATCTGTTTGTCGACCGATGCAACGGTAGTTACAGGAGGAGTAACGTCTAAGGTAAGGTATAGATGTTATAAATTTACGTAAATTTACATTTTTTCTGGAATATCATCCGGTTGTTTCTAAACACTTTACCAAAACCGCTGTCACACATTCAGAACCTTTCCCCGAAGTCCAGCAGACCAAGGTTGGCTGAAGTTCGGAAGCAGTCTAACCAGATGTAGACCACGCTTACCTTTATATACGAAGCGAATCGAATTTGAGTTTAATTGGAGTAAAATTTGACTGTCAACCACCCACCTAAATCCTCCCAGACACCAGCCGACCATATCCAAACTTTCAGTCCACACCCGAATGTTTTAAATATGTTAAAACATTCGGCTGGTGGAGCCGAACAGTAGCCATCTCGAGGAACACTGGCCGACTCAGCCGACCTTACTTCAGACCTTCTCCCACCAGAGTTCGGGAGAGTTTAGCTAGTGTCTGGGAGGCCATATTTGGCTACAGGTGCCTAATGAATATCACCTAATGTTTTAAAAGATTAGCTCTTAATCAACAAACTGGCTCTGTAAAGAGTATACGACCAAAGACCCTACGTTTCTTTTTTTTGTAAATGGTATAAATTGCGATACCCCTCATTACTACAGGCATTAACCCCATGCTGGTGACCGTGTGTAAGGACCAGAGCAGGATCCCAGCAGAAATGCTCGGACTAAAAGGGCAAGGCAAGACCACCCTACAGCTGATGGAAGAGAACAGGCTCTTCATCGTGGACTACGCACCCATGCTAGGTGTCCCTGCTACTCCTGGCAAATTCTTCTATGCACCCATCCTGCTCATGTACAATGAAGAGTTACCAAATGGAAAGGCTCGTCTAAATTTGCTGGGGATCCAACTCACCAGAAACAAGGGTAAGGTGCTATTATGAAGAATTTAAACTGTTCTCCAACTCATAAACAAGACTCACCGGAATTTTCGACTGAATCACTCAGTCTTCTTCAGCTATCTGACCCAAATGCTGTGGACACGTGATTTTTCTAACGTGTGACGTTAGCAAGGGGTCAAATGTTGTGTGAAGTCGATATCGAACCCCTGTGCCGGTTGAGCGAAGGTTGAAGTGCCCTGATGTATATAGCTTCTTTTATGAGTTGGAGAACGGTTTAAATTCTTCATAATGTAATTTACCAACTCAGAATGCTCTAGTAAGAGTTCATTTTTCTACACTTGTGAACACTTTGCTCATGTGCAATCTCTTAAGATCGCTTGGGTATAATTCTGGGCATGGGGAGAAGTTTTCAAAATTTCATCTTTTTTACTGTAGGTAAGAATGAGGTGTACTCATCAGAAAAAGCCAAGACCCACCCCAACAAGTACATGTTCGCCAAGATGCACGTGATGTCGGCTGACAACAACGTGCACCAGTTCCTGTACCATCTGGGCTACACTCACCTCGGTATGGAGCCGATCGCAGTGTCCCTGCACACCCAGCTGCCGCCAGACCACCCGATCCACCGCCTGCTGCTGCCGCACTTCAAGGACACCATCGGCATCAACTACCTGGCGCGCCACTCCCTCGTCTCCAGGATCTTCCCCATCACCGACCCGATGTTCGCTACTTCCACCATGGGAGGGCTCGTCATGTTCATCAACGAGTGGCGCAAGTACAACTTCATGGACATGGCGTAAGTTGTTTTCTTCTTTTAAACCTTTCCGACTTTAGGCTGTGCATATTAAGTGAAAAGGACCCTAAAGTTATTTTTAAAAAGAAGCTAATTTAATAGGGTTTCACCTGTTTTATAATTGTAAGTATATGTGGCAGCAGCTATTGAACGTAGTACGAAATAGAAGTATATGATTAAATCTTAACATCCTAATTATTAAAACAGGTATAGCATTATCATTTTGATAGCATACGCTATCTTCCAGTAGTGACTAATAGGATGTTTGGATTTTGTTTCCGATGTAATAAATAACATAATGTTACGACTCGCAGAAATCATTGTATTGATGTATCCAAAAAATGACGTACAAAAGAGTCAGTATCGTTCCCCCCCTAATGATAGTTTTCCTGAGGAGCTGAAACGTCGTGGTTTTGATGAAGCTGGGTCTGATGGTTTAGGAGACTACCTTTACCGTGATGACGGCTTCAAACTGTGGAACATCTACAAGACGTACGTGACGGGAATGGTCAATGAGGCTTACGCAGGTGACAAGGCTGTGGCAGCTGACAAAGGTTCGTGTGAAGTACACTTTTAACACAGGATTTTATAAATATAGAACACGGGGTATTCTGTATCGCTGTACCTTGGGACCGAGGCTGATGCGCAATACCCCGTGTTGTATTTAATTTACGTCATATCCACCCTAAAAACATGCCTTCCAATGCCAAATGAGCGTCCCTAAACCAAAAAATGCAACATCAAGTCCAAAGTCCGAATGAAAGTGGCGCACTCGGTTAGGGTGAAATGCGATCGAATTATTCTATGGAAGCCATGAAAGCCCCGCAAAGTACGGACCGATCGAGAACACCGTCATCGAGCGTTATAGCGGCCCGGGTATGATATAATGATAAAGTGTTAACTACGTAACTGATAGTCGGGTACTACATAGACCAAAGAAAGTTGACCGTTTTTGTTACCTCCGTGTATGGTACTTTCTGTGCCACCGTTATTGGCTGCCTGTGTGTCCGCAGTTAGTGGGAGGGAATAGTGTAACCACAGACTGGAATCAGAGGAAATAGAGTTCGGAGGTAGTAGGATTAGTTGGTTTGTCATCTTTGTCTGCAGACAGGCAATTTAAGTTATAGGGTCAAAGGAAGAGATCCGTCCGATGTGTTTTCGTAGTTATACACTTCCATATATCCATGCTATTCAGATGCATCGTTTCTGTATCTGTATTCTGCAGATTTGCATCTATAGCCGGTTGAATCACCTAGCTGCATAGAGTCAATTCCAAGTCACCGCATGGGTGTTTGTTGCCATTATTTAGAATACATTTCCAATCTTTATAACTATTCAAAATTCATATTTTACATTTAAAAAAAAATTGAACTTGCTTTTTTGTGTTTCGAAACATTTCAAAATTACGGTCTCATTTGATTACCACTTTCCATATTTTTGCAAATTGTGACAACATTTTCGAAAACATGCTACTCAAGTACTTACGTCTTTTAATGATAATTTCAGCATATTTATGATATTTTGTAATTTTTTGAAAATGATTCGAAAATATTAGAAATACAATTTAAAAAAGGCGTGCGGGGGCTTGAATGAATGAATAAATGATTTAATAAATTGCAAAAGACTCTATTAAGCCAGTCCCATAGAATGACAAGAAGTGATAAATGGACACATGCACTTATTTGCATTACATAATCAATTAAATACAATTAAATAGGTCATACTAAATACTGAGGTATGGGTTCATCATATTGCATTTTTTTACATGTGTTTCTTTCCTATTCTTATGCAAAGGACATACCTGTCCGTATGCAAATGACATAGATAGGTAAATGGTCTGTCTTCTGCCCACAGCACTGCAGAAGTTCTGCCAGATGATTGAAGGTCCCGGACAACTTCACGGATTTCCTCGCGAGATTTCTACCAAACAACTGCTCATCGACTGCCTGACCAACATTATCTTCAACGTGAGCGCGCAGCACTCCGCCATCAACTTCCCGCAGTATGACTACTACTCCTTCGTGCCTAACAGGTATCCAGTTTGTTATAGCGAGATGACCTGTTTGGTAGAAAAAGTTTACCTGTATTAATGTTTGATGGACAGAAAGGAACGGAACGTCATCCGTCTTTTAGAAGTAACTTTTGTTCCTCGCAGTTTCTAACAAAGTTTAAAAAATATATTCTACCATTTTCTCCATTTATATGACAAGGCTACTATTCAAATATCAAAAGGTTTGCTATCAAAAGGCCAACAAAACTAATTATACCTAGGCCTTCCACGATTTAGAACAAAACGGTTTTACCAAAATCTGTTTTTTCCACAGTGACCAGAAAATCAAACTATAAAAGTTTGGAGACTTCTAACCTCCATACAATATCTAGAGCTCTTTGCTATTTTGTCTCATTATTTTTTAAAATGTTGTTTTGATTATCATAGTCTAATTTAATGAATACAAAACGTCTGTAATCCAATTATATGCATTGTTTGTTTGATAACTTTTTGGCAAGTTCTTTTTTAGCATTTCATTGCAAATTGTTGAAATGACATCCTTATTCACATAATATATGCATGGATATATTTACATGAAGTAACTTACGCATGTCACAGTTATAAAATGTTAATCATTTCATTTTAGTGTGGTCTAACCTTTCAGTCCTTTCAACACATGCCCACATTCCAAATACAGTTACAATCCATCCACACATATACAAACATACACACAAACACACACACACAAAACACTAACTCCATATTTCTTTCTTTTTCATGGGGAAAAAGACCAAGAATCGTATCACGAATCTTCATGGTATTTAATATCGTGTTTTAACCCTTCTCCCAGGCCAGCCCAACTGTCGATTCCGATGCCTGACGGACCAAATGACATGCTGGAGTCAGCCGTGCTCGAGGCCCTGCCTCCTCCACAGTTCACGAGTCTGCAGGTCCTCCTGTCCTACATGCTGTCCATGCCGTCCCAGACTGCTATCACTGGGGTAAGATTGTGCTCTGTAACAAAAGTACCATTTTAAAAATTGTATAGCTTATTATATTTTATAATTCATTGTAAAATATTCTAGATATTGAGCAGCGATCGCTTAAGGTTCTAACTGCTCGATTCAGTCAAACATGGATGTACTGTTAGTACCAGAGGCAAATCATCATCATCATCAGGGCGGGGTTTCCCCGTCTCTCAAAAATCCGCAAATATTAGTAAGATGATGTTTATATCTTATTATTTTATGATCAATCACATACAAAGCACCTTTAGTATTGAAATAGGTTGTTAATCTTGCAATTGTGTTTATCATTATAATGAAAAAGGTATGAATCTGGTTACTTCTGCACATCAAAGGCAGCTGTGATTAGCCTAACTCTCTATTTTTTTTCAATTTATTGAAATTGTACTACTAATGAAAAACTTGACCTTCCAAGGTGGAAGCCATGAAGGATGTGTATCCTGAGGTCCATGAGAAGTTCAACAAGGATCTTGTGGACCTGTCCAAGGACATCAAGGCTCGTAACGATCAGCTGAAGACGGAGGGGAAGGTCCCCTACACCTATCTGGATCCTGAGAACGTTGCCATGAGCATTGATATCTAGTTCAACTATTTCCTGCTAAAATCCTTGATATCTTGTATAGTACTACTGGTTTGTGGTTTTTCATTGGGGATAAAAAAAATTATGAAAACTGTTATACTCATATTTGTAGATTTTACTCAACGAAAGATGGAACGTCATCGTATTCTAACCTCTAGAGAAGATGTTTGCAAACCACATTACATTTTCTTGTTTTGAAACGATATAACTTTGAAATGTTTTATTTTTTTTTACATGACATTGTATAGTTCTTAAAGTTAGACATTGCGTCTATAGCTACTTTCTTTCAGTATGTTAGGCCCAAATATTACAAAGCAGATTTTATTGTCTAAACCGAATAAGTTAATTATCCACGGTTCCTATAGCAAGGCTTAACGTTTGTTAAGGTGTTTGATGTGTTGATTGTTGTATTGAAATGATTCAATAGTTACAGAAAGTTTGAAGATAGCGAATTCCCATTTTTGCAGTGGTTGTTTGCCGTGTATGCGTGAGCCAGATTTCTGTGAAGGGAGAAATAGAAAGTATAGAAAAGTAGAGATGTGGAACCTCAACTATATAAAAACAACCATCAGTCGGCGTTTTTGTTTAATGTTGGAAACTTAAAGGGATTTCTTGCAACAAAAACATAAGTGATATGAATTTTCATATGTGCCTTCTTATTCAGTTGAGTTTAATAATGCATTTTCGTTTCAAGTTTAGGAATGTACTCTATGTCACATTTTTTTGCGAAATTTATATCTTTCTTTAAATTCATAATTGTTTCTGTGGGCTTTTTTGGCATTCCCCATGCATTCATATGAGATCATATGCATAATTTACGTGCTTTGATATTTCTGTCCGAAAATTTAATATAAGCTATATACATGCCCACTCCATTCAAAATCTTTTTAGCAACTTCCAAAATGCCTGAATAAATGTAGTTTTAGAACAATGTATCTACTTGGAGGCAAAACCTACCCTATGTGTCTATCGTCGCAAGATATCTGCCATAACATAAACGAAGACCATAGTATAAAGAGCAAATCCAGACCGGATGTTCCGATGCAGATCCAAGAAAAAAATGTGACTTAGACACCACCGGCCCCTCACGACCTAATCTAATATTAAATATCATCACAATCCAGGATTCCAGGAAGAATAGTGTGAATTAACACACTAATGGAGATCCTCATAAAAACCAAACCAATCCAGGAGAGATGTGCTAAAATTTGTTAAAAACTAAATATATTTCTTGGTAACGTTTTTATTATGAAGACGAAATAAACTTTTTTAGACAGTTACCACAGTCTCTTCATCATTTTTCGCTATCTTAAAGACCTCCAAAAAGAATATTTCTACTAAGATCACAAAACCCAATTAGCATTAAAACCCAAAACTATTCATTAGCTACTGCTTCCAAAGAAGAAGCCAAATCCCTCGGTAATGTACGTAGAAACACTAGAAAGGTAACATTTGCAAAGCAAATGCATAATATTTCCCTTCGTATATGGTCTGCTCTGTTAAATTTTTACTCAAACCAAGGAGGTTGACCTCCTTGCTTAAGCACATCCATATATGTGTTCAGACAGGAGTCTAAATCCCTCCTGCTATAAAATTTCAACATGATGTAACCCAACACCAGTTACCATGGTAACAGTCTGGTTCAGGTCATTGACCAGGTCAAACAAACAAACAAATTGAACATGTAACTAGCTACAGTTGGAAAGTAACCATAAGTGTACATGTAAATGTATGATAGTACATAATGTTCTGCTTCAAATATTTGATCGTAGCCAGTCAGCTATCTCATGTAGGGCCTGGGCATAAATATGAGGATAAATCTAATAACCATTGTAAATGTACCATTCAATTTATCAAACCTGATTTGTTTGGGGGACTTGAATTGTATTTTCTGCATTACCTGCATTAGCTAGACAATATTTCTCATTTTAGTTAATGATACAATGTTGGGATATACTACTAGTGGTACGATCAGTACAACTCAAATTTGCATGATTCACTTTTTATTGTCGTTCAATACAACTTATTCGTACATTGCCTTACATTTGTTTCTCACAACATTTTCCTACACTTGGCAGTTAAAAAATGAAGAAAATTTAAAATTTCTTTTTTAAACATCCGTAGCTTTCACAAAACATTTTAGGAATTCCCAGGCTTTTCATTTGAATGGTTTATACCCAAGCATTGTACCCCTCAGACATATGGTGTTGTCACTACTGTTTGTCTAATTACTGCCCTATACAAGTGTAAATATGGCCTTGTCAAACCGGTGTTAAATAAATTAGTGTTAAATCAAATTAGTTTTAAAACCAATGTTTTTATCAGTTTTAGAAGTCATGTCACTACTTGTTCTTTATATATATATATAACTACTTTTAATGCATTTTTTAAATTTTATACCTGTACTTAGCCTGGCAGGACATTATATCATAATGAATTTTATCATTGTTATTATCATTATTACACTTTTAAGATCTAATAAAACGCACAAGAACGTGTAGTGATAGGCGCTGGCAATTGTTTGTTCTTCAGTGCTGTAGGTAATGTTGTTCAATATATCTTCATCACTAGTTTTAAAACATGAATTTATTTTACAACTTTGTGCTACTACAATGTAAATGGCAATTTGTTTACGTAGTTTTATAATTACATTTGCATGGCGAGTCATCTATTTGTCCGTTAATATATTATATTACTTGCTTTCTTAATGTCTTAAAATTTTTACGATACTACAAATCCTGACTGTCACATCCATCTTCGTTCTCTGTTGACACCTTCACGGGCAATTTGTTAATATTACTTATGATGTCCAAAACTCTTTTAAAACATTTACATACATTTGCATACTAATATAATTAATTGTTAAGAGCGTCTGGAGGGCTTGTCTGGAGGAACTATGCAACTTCTTGCTTACGCATAATATTGTTACGTAACATTGTTATGTAACACAAAATGCCTCAGCTTTACTTACCACCTAGAGTTTTTTTTCTACTTTATCTCTACAACGCACTTGTTGTTTCCTCTATATTACCCATGTGGCATTCCCTGACTACTATCATTCATTAACGTGACAAAAATTATTATGATACTATGATGTTTTTTTCCTATGAGGATAAGAGAGCTTTATAAGAGGCATTGCCCTACGTTGTCAAATGTATTTGTATAAACGCCTCATGTTTGGTTAACAACACCATTTAGCGGAGTCTAACCTGTAATCTTGTAGACCTCATTTGCCCACCTCCCACCTTCGCCGTCCGCTTTACAGGCTGTGGAAGGTCCGTACTTCTTGTAGGTGTTGTGGGCATCAGCTGACCCGAAACAAATTCCGCCATCCTGTACAGCAAAGACAGTAAAACCACGACAAAATGCTACCTGGTAACACTTTTTGGTGGGGTTATGACGGGAACGGTAGCTGCCGTCTAAGCGTGGATCTGTCCTGTCGAGTGTCGGAATGGCGCGGTCACCTCTGTCCCACCAACAACCCAGGCTGGTGTACTGACGGCTTTCTATTCCTGTGTGAGGAAGGAGATATTACTGTGATCTTCGGTTAGATCTTCTTTTACACTTGTGTCTTCACAACGCAACTACATCTTCTCTTGTTTTTGAAGCGGTGTACCAAACTACCAATTCTACCAATGTAAAACAATGTACATATTGAATAAATAGTGTGCAACATCAGTACAATAATTGACAGACTACCACAATTAATTGAGTTACACGTCCTAGTATATCGTTTATTATCATTGATAGGGTGATCGACACCCTTACCTGTTTTTAGCTGACAGATGAACCCTCTAGGCAAGTTGCAGTCCTTTTCAGCCCACGAGGACCCATCACCCCAAAGTCCGGCACAGCCACCGCGACCGTTATCCGGTGTCGGTTCTCCAGGGAACCAGTCGGAATAGCTGGATGGCATCAGGGCTTCGTCGTCCTCAAATACCCACTGGCCATCGCGGTTGGGGTCAGTCAAGCCAATCCACCTACCATTTACTGTTTTTGGTAACCGGTGGAGAAAGGCGTTGATTACACCGTTCTTCGGCATGGCTAACATCCCTCTGTCTGCTGCACACGTCTCTCTAGCATCTTGGTGCGTCTTCTGCCCCGAGAAGCTCTTGTAGCAAACGCCCTTAAAACGGATGTAATCTCCTATTGGACAATATGTAGAAAAAAGTCAAACTCATTAAAATCAGTATACATACACATGGATCACTTCTCACTTCAAGAACAAGTGATTTTGAAAACTGCAAGAGGGAATGTTGAGGTTTCTCCTAGGGAGCGCCAAGTTACAGCATGGTGGGGTGATGACAATTTCAACACTTGGTGGGGTTTGAACTGAGCAAGTTGGAAGAAATTCCCCTAAGTATTACCGTACAGGGTACAGACACGATTTTTGTGTCGATTACGCGCGGTACTGCAGCATCCGAAACTGTGGATGTCGAGCAGTCAGGCACCGTTTTGGACGGCAATGTTGCAGACTGATGTAGAACTTAGCAACATAGCCCGGTAGATGTTATAGAGCAACTTTAAACAGAATGGTGTTGTCCATATCGTATACAACATTGACACGTATATCGTATACCCCAGCACCGTGCCATGTTTTCCAGTTGAAAGGAAGTTAATTGGGTGGTCTTAGCTATTTACGTGTGCCAAGGAGGTGTAAACACAGAAACGTAGGGAAGACATATATTTGACCATAATGTACATTTAGAAACATACAGGAGAGTGGAATATGTATGAATATCTCCAGCGCACCTTTCTTCGTATTTACAAAGCAAAACTTTACGTCAGGCGTTGAGCTATCAAAGCAGCATCCTCGATGACGACACTGTTCTGGAGTGATGCCCTTCCAGCCACAATTCACCCGTGCGAAGGCCTCCACCACACATTCATCGTCTGTGATAAATTAGAAAATGAAAATTCAGGTGAAACGACATCGTATCTCCATAATTATAATCATCTTTGGACTTTTGATTTCTCCCAAAAAGCTTCCTTGGGTCCGTATTAAAAAAAATGCATTGAACACATCCATGTATAGTGATCAGAAAATCTGTCATTGTCTCTCAGAAAGACATAGAATTACACAATGGATGCACATGTTTTTATAATCTTAATAATTCTCATCCTTAAACGCATACAAATGTTTTGCATGCATGCAACAGTGCAATAGCGTCAGTGGGTCAGATTAGAGCGTGATCCGTGCATGAAACAACTTTTAAAAGATGTTAAAAGAAACGTACTGCAGCCTAGAATCTCCGCTCTCATACCGATCCACTTATGCCAGGACTGAACAACGAAACGCACATAACGGGCATTGATGGGGTAGTCTAGTAAGTTGGTCACAGGGGTGTTTGCGTCGGTGTTACCTGGAAAGACCTGGAAGGTAAACGGAACAGTAAGATTGACCTTTTTTTTCATAAACATCCTCAAGATATGCCAATTTTGTACACCATTAGTAAAAACTGTAAGGTCGTCCACCTATTCTTTTCAAAAAGCAAACAAAAACTCTATGTCAACAACCCTAGCCAGAGGAAATTTTACCACCTTATTTTCGTATTATCATTTAGCCAGAAGACGCTAACCAATCAGAAGGCTCCATTTCCCCCATAACCCAGGTCATTAATACCTGCTTTTCAAATGACCGCTGGTGACCCGGTACTCACACCCGGGGTCATGTGAAATGGTCCAATGGGGTCGACCGATTCACATGATCCTGTGTACGAGATGAGGTGAGCCGCCATCTTTGTGTGCCTCGCGTATCATGCTGCGTACGATGCAGTACCGAAGATTTTTTTCTAAAAAAACTCTCTGAAACAGATTTTGACTCAGTTTTTGGAGTCGTAGGCACCGGGGGAGACTCCAAATTTGGCCAACGATAATGCCGACCAACTACGTTAAAAAAAACGCTGGCCTTCATAATAATACACTGCGGAGGATGGTTTCTAAGTTTGCTACTTCGCTAAGTTTGGATAGGCTATATGATAATAACGTTAATGCCCCACTTTACGGACTCGATCGTTCATTCGGTGGTCATAGGAACCGACCATGAATTATGACGCCGTATACACCTTTAAGGCGGGGCATTATCCCTATATTCATCACAACCAATAACCCATCGATATATCCTATATAATCTTGAATATCAAATAAAATATATAATATCTGTAGAATATCGAAATAAATATAAATGCTGCCTCAGACCTACATCCTTCTTTTGTCAAACAACAAGGTAATAGCAATAACAGACTTGAAGGCATGTGAATTATAATGCAGAGGAGAGCTATGATTAGTTATTGTACAATGAAACAATGAGAATCAGCTGCATTGGAACGATTTAAAAGGGATATGACCAACATGTACTAGTAAGACCAATATTTAACAACTTGCCTGGGTAATATTATTTTTCAGCCCCTGTTCGCAAAAAAAGGAGGGCCCATTTGCATTGTAACGGAGTCGAGAGGAAATAAATATACACGTAACAACCGATTTTATTTGTAAAGTTGGCAGAAAAGAATTAATTCTTTAAGCATTTCCCTCAGTTGCAGTTTGCTTGATCAAAATATGCACAAAAAATGCAAAAGAATCTATCGGTATTTGATGTACCTTCTCAGATCCATCGCTGTCTGTATATGTCACCCAACTAGCCCGGTCTGCATTGTAGTGTAGTTTGTAGGAGGTCACCCAACTGTTACCATAGAAGCGGCCCTGGATGACGGTTCCCGTAACGTTCTCCATTTCTCCTAAATCCACCTAAAGGCATGATTGTATAGTTTTTTTTTTTTTCTCATATAATGCAAGAGAAAATATGGAAAAGAATCAAAATTCGTCTTATCAGGAGACAGTAAATTTTCGATCGACCGGTTCTTTTTGTCTTCTGCATTATTCACAGGACCAGACAGTTCAGGACATGTGACTTTACGGAAGTGTGTCATTGACTAATACTACAAACGTGGTTGCAAGTAGGTATAGGCCCCCATCCCTGTTAACCTGATGTAAATAGTTTTTTTTTTCCTTCGAGAAGAAACCTTGTGCACTGCCCTATAATTTTCCTGCACGTTGTCCAATGAAAAATGGTGTCATGTAAATTCAATATCGATGTGTTGAAGCACGTTGGATACACTGACCTGGCCATATATTCCTGTGTTTGATGGCCCTTGGTATAAGGCGACTTTCTGTGTCTCCAATGTCTAACCAAATAGTGATGTTTACTGAGCGCTTGGCTCCTCAAGTACCTCAGAGGACTCGACGTTTGGGATAAGGTACGTCCACTTTCTTGAGTTTGAGCTTTTCCATAATGTTATGTACCAACGCAGATCATTTTTTTATTAATCAGAAACACTAAGATAAATACAAATAAAAGGACACGGACTAAGAGGCTGCGAACTCAAGTTAGGAAAAAAAACTTATATTTTACAATGAAAAAAGTATTTTACAAGACATTAAAAACACGGAGATACATTATACACCTAGCGTAAATCAAACCTTCCCTCCCAGATAAAAAAAGGAAGCAAAGCAGGAGCTATACAGCTTAAAAAAACGTTTTGTTTCAGTTATGTAGTTTTGTGTGGCTAGCATAAATGCCCAGTTAATATCATAGAAACAGAACAAACTACCGTGCAGATTAATTTTCATGTTCGTGTTCACGAAAAAGGAAACCATCAGAACGCCTACCTGCAACCATTCCCCGATGTTACTCTTTCTGGCTGCCCAGGCGCCTTCATCGGCAACTCCGTATAGCCGGCCGTGGTAGGGCTCGTAGGTTCGGTCATAGTACGAGGATGCAGTGATACTGTCATCACGTATGTCACCAGATGCCATCCCAAACGGACGACTACAAGCTGGAAGAACAGAAAACAAATGTTGAAGTTGGTTTTCCTGGAAAACCCAACTTGTTTGCTTAGCCAAAACTATTTTTGTGTTAACTTGACAACATGATAGACAAACAACAATGTTTACTCTAAACATTTATACATTTATGCTATTGTGACCCAGTTTTGACTTAGTCTTTTTTCCAATGTTTCCAACAGAAAAGCCTCGCGGTCAAATATATAAGACTTTTCTACAAGGACAAGAGCAGACCACAACTGAAAAATCATGTTCATGAACACATGATACAATAACCAACGCAAGCCGTTAGTGGCCGTATAGTAATTGTCCTTCATATTTTACCGATATGTACCTTCCATATAACCCCCATCAGGGGCAAATTGGTAGTTACTGTACGTAGTATCCACACACCAAAAACCATTGAAAAGAGATATCAAGAAATTGTAGATTTTAGACTTTCGGGAAGTGTTTGGGGTTTCGCGAATTTATTGGAACGAGGAGTGCAGATTGTATGGCCAACTGTAATCGGGACTGGGACAAAAACTGTGCAGGGTTGGCAGACTAGGGTCGTTCATGCAATCTAAGGCTTCCTGAATTCCCCCATATATCGGTCTCTAATACCTGACTTCAAGTTCATCCCATGTCCTGTGTCTGACCTTATACATCCCGTCGTTCTGCTTGTCAATCTTCCCACCGACAATGAGCTGTTGATCTACATCGTCAGCGGCGAAGCATACAAATGGGCCCTCTGACAACTTACCAAAACTAATAGTTTCGTACCCCCCAAAAAAAAATTGTACTAACCAGAGAAACAGCGGTATGCAACCCTTAAGTACTTGTTGGTACCGGAACAGGGGTCACCAAATATGTTGGCCCTTGCTATCACGGCGCAGTGCTGTAAGCCCTGGCAGATCTTCCACACAATGGGCAGACTCTTCTCTGCTCGACAGTTGGTCTCGAAACAAGGACAGCCGCAGACTAGCTTCGACGTCCTGCCGTAGTTGGCATCATCGATCAGCAGCGTTTCTCCCGCTGGACAAGACAGCTGCTTGCTTTTTCCATCGCAGACAAAGACGGTTTCTGTACCAGTGATGGTGGTAAAATTTACAATGATTTTCTTCCTTATTTTCTTGTATCTTATCCTTACTTGGTCATGACAGTATGATCTTTTTTTTAAGTATGCGGTATTGTTTATGTCTAATTTTTGTGTCGCTTTTGACTGTTCATGGATTTAATGGTGTATATGTAAATACACCACATATTAACGAATGAATATATTAAGACATTTACTGTTGATTTTTAACACATTGCGCTAAGCGCGAATCCAATAGGGCACATTTTGATCTTTTGAATGACCCTAATATTTCAAATAATTAATGTCAGATTCATACTTTTCATTTAATCGATTTGATTCATATAAATGGTGTGCTAATGATAGTGGCCTGTAATAAAGCCCAATACGGGTTGCATTGATCGCCTCCATGGAGCTCCATATATATGTATTTTTTCTTGAAGGTTACGTGAACCATGTATATTTATTCATAGTGCATGGAGCTAGCTCCATGGAGCTAGGGCTGAATTAATCACCTCCATGGAGCTCCATGGAAATAGCTCCGTGGAGCTAGCGCCATGGAGGCGATTAATGCAACCCCCTCTCATAAAGCCTCACCAAGCCCTATTCACACGATGCCCCTCCCCCCGACTTGTTGACTTTAAAAGAAATGTTTGATTTTGTGTCCTACCGGTCTTGGTCATTGTAAATTTTTGTCGTTTACCCGTCTGGATCTTGTTTAATTCAATCACTTCGGCATGACGCTGCAAAGGCTGTAAAAAACAATTATATGTTCGAGCCTGGGTACCATTGACAGTGAGGGTTGCATTCATCTTTTTGGATGGGGGCGATGCGCGTTTCCGTCTCGTAAACGCCAGAAGATCACTCATACACGATATCATTTCGATAATTTCCATCTCGTATACGGTCGTTGCCATTTTAAAAAAATGGTCGATGCCATATCACCGAACGGTCAATACCATGTTGGAGCGTATCATAACTTTTGAGAGGGGCAAAAACAATTAAGTTAAAACGTATAAAAGCCAACATTTTAATTGCAAATGTAGGATACCATCGTGAAAAATAGTAAAGATTTTATTGAAATAGTAAAGAACACAAGCACAGATTCAAACCTGGGTCAAAAAGCCTAACACTAAAAACCTAACCCTAACCTCTACGCCACAAAATCTGAAGGTGTTGAGGACGCGTTCTAATACCTTTACAGCATGCCGTTCTGCAATATGGCATGCCGTTTATTGGTCGCGTATGGGTAAGCTTCTGGCGTAAGCCTCAGGTGGGAAACATCCGGAACATAATATAACGTTAAAATTCTTCAGGAAAACGAGGTGAATGAGTCCAGGTAACACCCCTGTTCCACTAGGACGGCGCTCTCTCTGCGATCTAAGATTTTTACAGAGCGCTCAACGAATTTCATAAATTAAAAAACAAATCTTTTTACGCTTCGTGTGTTTTGTTGTTTTTTCAGTCATACTTTTACACTTTGCATGATATTCAAATTATGAAATAAAGGGCTACGCAAATTCAATTCAAGTCACAGCGAGAGCGCCGTCCTAGTGGAACAGGGGGGTAACGAGAAGAGAAAAAATATAATCTACTACTGACCTCTGATTGTGTAGTTGTCACATCTGACAGCACAGTTGTAACATCTGACAGCACAGTTGTCACATCTGACAGCACAGTTGACACACCTGACAGCACAGTTGACACACCTGACAGCACAGTTGGCACATCTGACGGCAAGGTTGTCACATCTGACAGCACATTTGTGATCTCGGGTCCAGTTGATGGTGGCTCGGGTGCAGTTGACTTTGTGTACTTTACGGTCCATATGAACAAAGTTGATAAACCGGGATTTTTATCTCAAAACGCTATGTTTTTAAATTCAAAATGTGCATAGCTACATAGATCAAAATGCATCGTTCTTCTAATTAAGTGCTCTTTTTCCTATATATGATATTTTGATTTTTGTTATCATAGCGATTTGTTAATTTTTTATTTGCCCTCCTAATAAGAATAGATTTGACTTGTCTAGAATGAGTCCTGTTGTGCTACAATAATATTACGACTGTGGAAGTGTGGCATTTAATCACAATTTAGGGAGCATAAGAATATAATTAAAATTTTTAAAAAAATGTGAATACATTAGAATTTATTTAGACATCTCTAAAAAATTTTGAAATTGACTGTACAAAATCTCATAAAACCCAGGAATACTACTATGTACTTCGTATGGATTTCTGAATTGCTTCCTTCCCAGCCCAAATGTTACAAATAATCGCAAATAATGGCAGAATCTGTAACAATCATTTAGAAACTATTGCAAATATCATATTGCATATCATGAAGAATTCAAAAGTTTCAAACAACTAGTAAAATATTAAAATGTTCAACATTTTTCGGGACTATAAAATTACTAAGACAAAACAATTATAAAGAATTCAAAAAATAACCTCCTTGGTAAATTGGAAATGGACCTTTGTAAAATATGACTTTTGTTCATTTCTTATTTTATTTATTATTGCAATTTCTCTGTTAACGTCTAGGCGTTAACAAAATTTTCACATTGGCAGCTGGCTAGCACACTCCCAAGCAACTTATTACTGGCTCAAAGCAAGCATCTGAGCCTTGACTTCCTGCGTCGAACGCGCAGGCAATCACACACAAAACGATACATCCACAGTGTGCAGTACACTAAAGTAATTAATTCATCTCTGTGTATTCAATAACAAAAATAAACTGACCGGGTGGAATCCTGCATTGTTTTCCGATGTTGAAGTGATGACCATGACAATGCACATGCCTGCGCCAAACAAGGCTGCTACTGCAGCAGCGATGCATAGATAGCGAAAAAAGGAACGGCGACATGTCGCCTTGCAGGTTTTAGCAAACCCACAAATGTTTGCCTCCTCGGAGTCATCTATACAAACAGTAAGCCACATGTCCTTGACGGTTGTCGCTAGTAAGAAATTGACATTATTTACCACGAGAGTGCTAAAGCAATGTCTCATCGATAAAGCAAATTAGGTCCTGATTTGCATAGCTAATATCATTAACATAACTATGTTAGTAAACGGTTGAACTTTATTCCAACACACAATTATACAGGGATCAAATTTTCAACGACCACTGTCGCCTTCATCAGGATAATTAATGACCAATCACTTCACAACGTGATCTCGCGAGAATTACGGTTTACAAACACGTGACCTTATTCACACGAGATTTTACTGATGCGTGACGTAAGTAATTGATCAAAAGTGCCAGGGAGTTTATATCGTCCACCATCTCTATTAAGTGATGGCTGAAGTGCTCTGATATATATGGCCTCCTTAATGCCTCTTAAAAAGTAGTCCTGTTCAGTGTCCAGTATTCTCACTTTGTCCAAAGAGACGGAGTGGCCCGGTGATTCGATGTGTATGTGTTGAGAAACTTCAGATGACAGCGAGCTGGGGCGTTTGTGTTCAAGGAATCTGGTCCTCAGTGAGCGTTCTGTCTCGCCAATATAAGATTCTTCGCAGGCCCCCTGCCTTGTGGTTCCCTGACACGGAATGTAGTATACTACGCCACATTTCTCTTCTTTAGATGTTTTGTCCTTTGGTGCCACGAGGAGCTGTCTCAATGTGTTGGTGGGTTTGAAGGAGGTGGAGATGCCACTTTTGATCAATTACTTACGTCACGCATCAGTAAAATCTCGTGTGAATAAGGTCACGTGTTTGTAAACCGTAATTCTCGCGAGATCACGTTGTGAAGTGATTGGTCATTAATTATCCTGATGAAGGCGACAGTGGTCGTTGAAAATTTGATCCCTGTATAATTGTGTGTTGGAATAAAGTTCAACCGTTTACTATGATTACTACCAACACAGATGAACTTTCATGATAACATAACTATGCTTTGTTTTTTGCTTCCCCCTAGGCCCTACGTTCACTTACGAAATATCATAACATTCCATAAATAGCTTTCGTGTTATACTGATAAACCACTAACAAACAAAGTCACAAAGAAAATATCGGAGATTGCAGACTTCCGGGAAGTATTTTGAGTTTTGTGAATTTAGTGGAACGGACGAGGACATCGCATGATTTACTTTAATCAGGGCTTAGTCTGAAATTGGGTAGGCTGGAGGATCATTCATGCATATGTTCTCCCCATATGTTGACCTCTTATTCTTGCTGGTCATCCACAGATTCAATTTTGTCATATTACCCATGTCTGACCTTTTGACCTCCTGTCATTCTGCATTTTGATAGTCCCTCCATCCATATGCTGTTAACCTACTCTGTCCGGACCAAAATACACCAACCCACAGACGAACCTAGCCCCAAAACATACCGTACTGCAAAGCTTTAAATTATTTTGATTTAAAAAAAAATAGTCATACTTAGATTCTTTCTCTGTTTGGTTTTACACGAAAACATGTAATATTTTAATTTATCTGTGGAACTAGGAAGTGTTGTGCGGATTTTAACTTATGTGCTAGAATTTTAATTCACGTAAGTCTTCCATATAATTTATTCATTCATATAAAGTAACAACAACAAAAAAGTTTTTAAACTGCAAAGTAACACAAGTGGTGTAGAAAACATGTCTTTCTGCAAAATTATACCAAGAAAAGGCGTAGTACCTTCGACTTTAGGATGTCGACCACTAGGTTCGTTGCGATGCACGTGATTTTCAGGATCATCGTTGTCACCATTGACATCGCCTCGTCTTCCTCCATCTGCAGTGGAAGTTAAGTTTTATGAACAATGCATTAAGTTTGGTGTAGAGACTAAAAAGTGCTCAGGCATGAGTTGAATGCCAAGACGAATTGTTGGTTTGATTTGATTTGATTTATTAGACTGCATAGAGTGTATACAGCCAGGACTGCCCAACTAGCCAGTTGCTTTCTTAAATGCTAGCCATCGTAACTGGACAATAAACAATTAACTATATAAAATAAGAACGGTTACATTATCCAGATGCATTAATAGACGTAGCAAAACAAACAAACGGAATGATTTACTAATTTGGTTAATCTACTAATTTAAGTTAATTTAACAAGTTTAATGACAATACTCACCCAACACATGGCAGT